>JAHLJS010000001.1:107972668-108572668 GCA_038502445.1 Eremochloa ophiuroides | reverse complement strand
TCATTTAATTCCGATACGGAGGGAGTATATGGTAATTACCTCCTAGAAAGTATAGAATGAAGTAAACTGAGCATAATCAAATTGGCCATTAGGTTCATTTATAGCGTGGAACTTGTGCATTCGGGTTCTAATCCTCATCTTGACATGGAGTTTCAGAGTGTGCAAACATCGATCCAAAGGAAACATATATACATGCATGACGTTGTATGCGACGTGATTGCCGACAATAAAAGGTCCATGGTAGTTTTTTCATTATTAGGTGCGCGTTTATATCATTAAAGAAACTGGAATTGCCTTGGCGGCCGAGAATTTTCTTGGAGGCCAAAATCAAACCGCCAAAAAAATGACAGTTTCTTGTCGTAGCTGATTTGTGCGTGCGTGTAAGTAGTGAGTGAAGCTTCATGTTTGCTCAGTAATAGTCAAAATTCCATTCGTTACAAAGATAAACCAACTAAACAGTGAATATGCACTACTAACTATGCTATATATAGGTAGCCAATCCAAATGTCGAAAAAAAATTAGACCACTTTTCTCGGGAATAAACCGTAAGCAACAAGTCTTTGTCTAGGCCTCGTTATCCACACATCTGTTTGGAGGACTGACATGGATTTTCACGAGCGTAGGTGGGTCTTGGAGTGCCCGTCAAGGGTGCTAGTGCATACCCCGGGCCCGGGGTGATCATGGTCAGTACAAAGCATTGAGACGAAATACGAATAGCTTAGTTGGTTAGAGAACTGAGGTCGATATCATATGCGATGTGTGTGAAACAAATCCTAAACGGAATCTGTAGAATTATGCCAATGGCGGCGAAATCTTTCCAGGATTCATAGTGCACTTTATTAGTTAGCTGAAAGCAGCAGTGAACACTATGATCGATATAGTGGGATCAGTAGTACACGGGTTTGCCAACCCGGCCGGTCCATCTTGTGGCCTCCCAACTCTCTTTAACACTTTTGAAGCCAATTATGATATTGTACATGGTTTTGTGTGTAGATCATTCATGTCACTAGTCGGGTAACCACTATGTTCTTTCTGCATCGGTGCTCGGTTGGACCGATGGAGATCCACGTAGGCCCCTCGTTAATTACAAACACAAGTTGGAAAAGCTTCAATAATGGCCGAGTTACTGTCAACCCAACTTCAATATTGCTCAGTCTCGTCCACTTCCAAGTCCTGCACTCCAAAGACTTTGACTAGCTAAGCTAGCACATTCTATATACACTGTATATGCAATTGTTTCGTTAGGGGATCGGAAGGACACCTAGAAATTAAAATGGATAGCTCAACCATCACATGCATGCATATTGAACAAAAAAACATAAAAAGAGAACCCAACTGCATATACACACAAAAGGCTGAAAAGGTACTTTTTTGTCTAGAGCAACCACCGCTAGAGAGAAAGGAACCCAACTGAAATCTATCACTCTACTGAAAAGGTACAATAAAGTTCTAGTTCTACATGCTACACCACCAACAATATGTCTAGCATGCGTACAACACACAAAAGCTGCGTTCGGTTGAGGGTATAAGCGCTTATAAGCGCTTATTTTTCAGCACTTCAGCAGTATTTTTCTCTCACAAGATTTCAGCACTTCTATAGCACTTCAGCGCTTATCTACAGCACTTCAGCTTCACCGAACACAGCCAAAAGGCTGCATGCACGGAAGCAAGGAAAAAAAAAAGAAAACAATTAATGGGCAAGGCATAAATTTCTTTCTGAACGTGCTCGACCATTATATGTATCAAGGCAGAGTAGTACATATACACATACTAGGATGCAATAAGAATATACCAGTTGATTGCCGCCGTTACCATTGAAATCTTGCCTCAACGTACGTCTTCGCAGCTTCATTTTGTTGTTGGCTACCTTTGTATTGTTCTCTTGTATTAGACTCAGCTGACTGGGGTTTGAATTGGAGGTCTCCTACCTTTTTCTTGCTTTTTTTTTGTTTGTGTTCTTTTTCGGGCTGGTACGGCTCCTTGCCGTTTTCTGTCTCCTTGTTCCTTGCACTCGGATTTGGTGTTCTTTACTTCCTCTTAATGAAATAAGTGCTTCAGATTGGCACATTCGCTAAAAAGTTATACTAGTTGATTTGTTTGCACGATTAGCAGACAACTGGTTATATTATGAAATATATGAAGGTCCACAACTGCAGAAAACTAATTAAGCGTAGAAGCTCTGATGCTAGCGAACTGTTTCCGGTTACAACCTACAAGTTACAATTAATATTAGTATATAGGCATGAGGTCGACACTGTTGTCTATATCTGGATTTCTGCCACACTGATATATATAGCTTGATGATTCATTTGTTGATCAGTTCAACAACGAGTGAAGGTAGCACGTGCGTGGATGGACCCTACAACAGATTAGGTGAGCTAGATCTCATCACTAATCTATGTAGATCTCAAACGATTAAATATAAACTTCATTCTCTCTAGGCGAGATAGATAAGCATAAGATCGAGAAAACCAAAGAAAACTTCATGGCGAAGTCGCGAGGTCTGAAGACTGAAGTTGCCAAGTCAGTTTGCATCCAATATATTTCCTGTCACTTGGACTTTAGGGCTTTAGGCCGTGTATGTTGTGCTCTTTTCGCTTAGCGTACTCTGCTTGTTAAGTGAAAGTTAAAAAAAGAAAAGACATATCAAAGCTAGATCGAGCTTTCCACTTGAAGACTAAGGTCTAAAGATAGATAAGCCGCGCCCTTTCGGTTAAAAGTTCCTGCACATGTTGAAACAGTGCTATTCCTCTGAACATTCTACACACATACATAGTGCACTGCCAAGTAGTTCTAGTACTTTAGCCTGCATATATATACCTTAATTTATTTAAGTGTGTTCAACTGTTCCTCAGTTCAGTATGATCGGTTTCTTCAGTTGAAGGCATGCTGCAACAATTGCTCATGGACTTTACAATTCAGCAATGCTAATCTGGAGTTTACAAATCAGCAATGCTGATCTGTTGCTGTCTCTATTATCTTCCTTTGAGCTAGTGAATCCACGAGTTTGGAATTGTGATGCTGATGTGCTGTACTAGTTTATCACAAACTACAGCTACTTTTTAGGTCGACGGATTTTACGTGCAGATGAAGACCACTTGCCACGCAAGTAAAATCTCACTGCCGACTCGGTGTTGCTAGCTAGATTTGATCCCTTTCACTTCAACAACTGCAGCCGCCACCAGAGAACACCGGAAAAGTTAACCGGGCCTGCAGAGGGGTTGATGGCAATAATTTGGAGGTGATAGGTATGGACACTAGCCAGCTAGTACCAGCAACTTGTTCTTTTCGTCTTTTGGACGTGCTCGTCTGATTCACTGCATATCATGTACTCCGTATAGCCTATTGCGCCCCATCACGTAACTGCCGACACGTGCCTAGTGTGGTATATATGGCTTCACAGTATATACGTTCCATGCATGCATTTTTCCCTGGATCACGCTCAAGCTCTCATGTTGCACATATCATGCTACTTTCAAGGGCATGCTTGGCAGGGGTTTGAAATTCGAATCCAACAAATTCTCGAAAGGATCCACTTTAGAGCTTGTTTCAATCTTTATAATGTACATGGTTCTGTTCGCTGAAAGCTAAAGGGTGAAGGCTGAAGACTGAAAGATGAAATCTGATTTCTTGTGAGAGAAAAATACTATTCTGGAGCTGAAAAAGATACCAAAATAAGTCGCTTATAAGCTCAAGCGAACGGAGCAAAGTCACCAACCCACCACAGAAGTGAATACTGTTCAATTAATTGGGTTGGACCTATGAATAGTCTATCGATTAATTAAAAAATTGCAAAAGCCCACAATAAATGTTGAGTATGAGTGAGAATAGTATCACATGATACACTCACTGAGAAGATACTCATCTTAAATAGAAAGCTACTCCTATAGACAATATGTGAGAAGGAGAGTTAGGAGACAACACACGTGCCGCCGCGTGCCCCGTGGCCTTGGCCTGCCATCTCTTGCATTGCCCGAGCTCTTTGCACGTACAAGGTGCTTAGGCGAGCAGGCCTCCGAAGCTCCGTTCGATCGGCTACTTCGAGCAAGCCACCATGACCCAGACGCGATCTGGTGTCGGTGGTATCATCAGTGGCGCCATGAAGTCAACTCATCTTTAGTACATATGGCCATATGCAGTGTTCGTTGCATCTTGATTCGGCAGCGGATCTGTATTTGCGACATTTAAGGCGGACATGTTAGTATGTGTCATGTCATATTTATGGATTAAAACATGGCATAAAATTACTAAATCTTCAACAGATATATGGCATCCAAACAAAGATTCAGAAAAAAAGAAGCTAGAAGTTTGTTGATCCATTATATATTCCATCTAAATTGTACTCCCCCCAGCACTCGTGGGAAAGCAAAAGTGCTATTTAAGACGACACCGCGATCTCCAAAACACAACTTCGAGTAGCACCTTTGTTACAAAATATAATACTGAAGGACCGAAGAGGCGGCCTAAAGGGGGTGAATAGGAGCCTAAAAAATTTCTTCCAAAATTAAAAAGAAGCAAGTAAACTCTCACGAGATATCCACGAATCAACAAGTGATTGGGTGCTTAAGAAGCATAGCGGGATACTCGGAAACACCGAAAAAGACGCAGAAGCAAGACACGAACATGCGCTGTCTCTGCACAGACCCGGATTGTCCCCTGCACAGGGGCGGACTGTCCGGCGTCCTGGTCGTGGACTATCCGCAAGTAGAGCTCGGACTGTCCGGCGGCACGTTGTGACAAGCTACATTGCACTGGATAGAAACTGTTCACTGTCGGAAGTACCACGGCGGACTGTCCGCGAATTATAGGCGGACTGTCCGACGTTGTGTTTCCAGAAAAACCCGAGAAGAGAAGGTTCCTGCTCACTGGCGGGAGGGGGTCGCGGACTGTCCGCGCCAGGGGTGCGGACTATCCGCGCCTGTACACCAAGCAGGCTGCTGCAGCCACTGTGGTCAGCCCCGATGGCCGAACTGTCCGCAGTACCCCACGAACTGTCCGAGCCTGTACAGTGACGGTGAGCTCAAAATCGTCCGAAACCAAAATCGAAGAGAGCTCGATCAATAGTGGATGAACTGCCATGATTTTTTGGCCAAATGGTCACAAGGCCTAGAATCACCCGCCAAAAGATCAAGACCCAATTCGAACCGAATCAACGGGAAATCCCAGAGGACACGAAGAACACATGACTTACTTCGAATCCCGGAGGAGTTACGAGGTTAGGGCCTCGATTCCCAGCTCAAAACATGAGTTTACACAACCAAGAACCAAAGTTGTGGATCTCTCTCTAAGCAAGTGTCTTAGCCCTAAGCATGGGGGTTTGAGAGTGAATGAGAGAGATGGAAGAGAGGGGGCTGCCATACCCCTTCTTATCGCCTTATTACAATTTTTTGAAAACACCCATAACTACTTTCTACTGGTAATCAGGCGAGCCAGCTAGCCATAGAGCACTCTCAAACAGCCTGTGTCTCTAGATGTGATCGGATGACCCCGCTCCCTGCTCAGAGTTGTCGTCGCCTTGATGCAACCTCAGAAATTCCGCCACGTGTCGTCCCGCTTCCCCCGAAAGTAGCTCCACCCAGGTTTTGAGGCTCAAACCCAAAAACCGTCCGCCACTGGTTTTGAGGCCCAAACCAGCAAACTGTCCTGGGCCGCGTCCCGCCAGTCCTCGATAGCGCCGGCCCGCACATCGCCGCGAGCCCCTTGGCCACGTTCAATTGCACTCGTCGATGTCGCCAAGTGTCCGCCCCTGCAACTGATGCTCTGGCGTCCAAGTCCCTCAGTTCAAGTCCCGCGTCCATCCTTTACCGCTCCCAATCCATTGGCACGGCCCGCTCACTTGACCTTCACTCCGCCATCCGCCAGTGCCTCCGTGCTCAACACCTGCACACCACTAACCAACCAACATGCCTAGTGAACTTCGTTGACAATTACTCATCACAGACCCAGACACTATGTCTCCTACTTGTGTTAGCAATCTCCCCATTGATGAGTGCATTGTCAACACCAACACAGATAATCATGATATAGAGAATAAGAGGAAGGAAGAAGGAGAGGGGAAGAAGAAAACTTGCTCAAATGACAAAAAAATGCAATCGAAAGCAATCACAGGATCAATATAGAGCAAGCACAAGCGCAAAGAGGTGCTAGTTCCTCCAGAAAGAGGTGAGGAAGAAGAAAACTTGCTCAAATGACCAAAAAATGCAATGGAAAGAAATCACAGGATCAATATAGAGCAAGCACAAGCGCAAAGAGGTGCTAGTTCCTCCAGAAAGAGGTGAGGCTCGACACAACTAGCTCTCAACAACCTCTACACCAACAGAAAGAAGTGAGGCTCAACACAACTAGTTCTCAACAACCTCAACACCAATAGAATCCCCTTGAATGTGTGCTCAACTCAAAAGTGTGTGTGTGTGTGAAATCTCTCCCCCTTGTTGACACATGCACACATCAAGGTCTCCACAAAGTCTCTTCTACTCTCAAGTATGAATGCTTCATATGCAGAAGCTTCAGGAGTATAGCAATCAGTATGAAAAGATGCTCTAAATGGTACTGTCAAATGTGTGTGGCATCACAAACAAGTGCTAGTAAATGCTCAAAATGATCAAATGAACAATAATGTGAGTGAAGCATTGTGAGCAATTTGATACCAAAACAGAGAATGTTCACCATAGAAGGTAGCACATAGCAAATATAACTAGGAAATTAATCGAGTGCTAACACGTTTATACAAGGTGAACTATCTCAAGCAGCGATCACACATCATGTCATAGACGAACCTAACACATGTGAATTGTTCAATTTAATCCATTTCTCTATATTAGGAGCTTCACAAGTATTAGTCAAAACATATGTGTGCGAGAGGTTGTAAGTATTGTCTTGCCTAACTTTTCAACCATGCGAAGCCTATGTCAAAGACAATGAGAAGCTTGAGGCAATGGTTTCGGTCATCCACTACAAGGCTCTAGTTCATTCTAAGTGCAATAGGAAGCAGTCAAGATACATTGAGGTGGGACAATAAAAACCCATCTCAATCTTTTCCTCATTACTTAACTTAGAATTCAAAGTTTTAGCACAATGTGGTCATGATTTGTCTAAGCCAGTGAATGATTTAAAGCATGAGACATAGCAACCTAGCATATAGATGATAGCATAAGAGATCTCAACAAGCTTACACATGCTAGTTGGTAAGCTCAATGGTGAACATGTTTTTGAAGTTTCATCGTTATTAGTCATGTTCATAAAAAGTCAGATTTAGCTCACCATAAGGTTCAAGTGATCAGAGAGAGCCTAAACATGAGCACCAAGATGTATACATATCAACATTCCAAAAGGAGCATAGATTCAAACTCATAGCTATATTCATGAAGTTTAGAATGCTCTATGAACAAGATGCCATGCTAATGCAAGTATGATACAAAATTGAAAAACAAAGTCTATGCTACAAAGAAGAACAAAACTAGTATACACTCTCTCAAGGTTTCCCTCCTCTAAAAAGGGAAACACACACCAAGCTTGCTCCTCAAGCGAGCAAACTGAGTCTGATCTAGTGTCTTTGTGAAGATGTCTGCTAGCTGATAGTGAGTGCCTACGTGTATCAAATCAATATCGCCCTTCTCATAGTGATCACGTAGAAAATGGAAGCAAACTTTATTGTGCTTGGTCTTAGAGTGCAAAACAGGGTTCTTAGCTACACTTATGGCACTAGTGCTATCAGAGCAAAGGGGGACTTGTCTAAAAGCTAGACCATAGTCCCGCAAAGTCTGTACCATCCAAAGCAGCTGAGAACAACAAGCAACAGCAACATACTCAGCCTCACAAGTAGACTAGGCAACACCACTATGCTTGCGAGAAGACCAAGATACTAATGACGTACCAAGAAACTAACAATTATCAGAGGTGGACTTGCGATAGACTCGGCACCTAGCATAATCAGCATCAGAATAGCCACTAAGAGATAGGGTGGAGGAGGTCGAGTACCATAGGCCAAACTCGAGGGGTGAAACGAAGGTACCTCATGATGCGCTTGACGGCTTGACGATGCGAAGTCTGTGGTGAAGACTGAAACCGTGCGCATAAGCACACAACGAACTGAATGTTCAGTCATGTCGCCTTCAAGTATAGCAATGATCCAATCATGCTGCGGTACTCCTTCTGATCCACCACCTCACCCTCCATATCCTCATCAAGGGCTGTTGTATTTGACATGGGTGTCGAGAGGGGCTTTGCCTCACCCATGTCAAACCTCTTCAGTAATTCTTTTGTGTATTTTCCCTTGATGCATGAAGGTTTCCTCTTGGGTTTGCTAGATTTGCAACCCAAGAAAGAAGGTCAACTCACCCATCATATTCATCTCAAACTCCCTACTCATAGTATCTGAAAACTTTACAACAAAAGCATGGAAGATCCCCCAAAGATAATATCATCCACGTATATCTAAACTAAGAGGATATCAACGCCCTGCTTGAGGAGAAAGAGTGTCCTATCAACTGAACCCATTTGGAAGCCCTTAGCTAAGAGGAAAGACTTGAGTCGCTCATACCAAACTCTAGGAGCTTGCTTCAACCCGTACAAAGTTTTGTGAAGCTTGAATACATGGTTGGAAAACTTTGGGTTCTCGAAACCGGGGTTGCCTCACATACACTTCCTCCTCAATGTACCCGTTTAGAAAAGCACTCTTCACATCCATTTGGTACAACTTGAAACCCTTCGAAGCAGCAAAGACTAGCAAGATTCTAATGGCTTCTATCCGGGCTACAGGAGCAAATGTCTCTTCATAATCTATACCCTCTTTCTGACAATACCCCTGGGCCATTAGCCTAGCCTTATTCCTCACTACTACTCCATCCTCACTTTGCTTGTTTTTGAAAACTCATTTGGTTCCTATAGGGTGGCACTCTGGTGGTGGTGGAACTAAGACCCAAACTTGTTTTCTCTCAAAATTTTCTAACTCCACATGCATAGCATTAACCCAATCAGCGTCAGATAATGCCTGTCCAATATCTTTGGGTTCAAAAGACGCAACAAAAGCAGAATGAGCAAAGTGGAGATGGACCTGGACTGAAAGACTTTTTTTTTCTCCGTAGTGCAAAATAGTTTGAGTAGTTGCAGGTTTTTATTCAGTTCGTTCCCTTCTTTCAGTTGGTTGGTTTACTATATAGTTTTCTTGGTACAAAACTGATCGAGGTTCCTTTCGAAAAAGAACTAGTTCGTCTGTGTGGTCATTGTAGCTCGGTAAAATGGTATGTCTATGTTTGTTGGACAACATGTATTGGTGTACAAGCAAAGTAATGTTAATCTGAAATTCTAGTTCTAGTCCTGCTTTTAATACCAGTAATGCTTATTTCTCATGGAATGTCATTTTTGGTGTTATCTTATCTTTGAGAAAAGGCCTTATGTATTTGATCCTTTATATCGCTGGTGACTCGTAATACATGGGGTGGGTTTCAAGTCAACAACAACCTAATACTCCCAAATAGTTGTAATATATGTGGTGCGTCATTCTCGTGTTAGAAATGTTGTGGAAGAAAAAATAGACTATTCTGCCTTCTCAAAGTTTCTTTAATATCTAGGATCAGGTAACCAATGTACAAATGTGCTAAAGAATAAAAATCTCAATTACATGTGCTAACTGCAAACTAATATTATTACAGATCCGAATTATTAAATGACATGTTTGCTGAATACCTTGCTAGACATAGTGAACTAGAGATGGGATACGTTATGTGGGTTAGTATATATATATAACAGGGTTCATGGTGACTTTTGTGATAGCTAGCTGATGGTGCATTTTGTGATATTTTGTTAATGCCCACCGTAGTGTGGGCCCCCGTCATGTGATCGCCCAGGCGGTCGGTTACCTTGTTTCGTGCTTCAGTGGGCTGGACACAACTTGGATAAATGGGCGGTTGGAGGTCCTAAATATGGACCTGTGGTGCAATGTTGCTCAGAGGCCTTGGAGCACATCGTTTTCCTCAAAACAAAGAAAAAAAATAATAAGAACAACCTATCACCACGGGAAGGCATATGTGACTTTGTTCTTTACAAGCATGCTTGAAGCTTGAATAATAAAAAACAGTGATTTTTTTCTAAAAAACTAAAAAGAACATCCGAAATATTATCGATTATTTTGAAATAGTTGAGTTATATTATGAGTACAATAGTTTGTTTATACGAGGGAAAATATATCAAAATATAATAATGCCCGCTGTTGCTTCTCCCGTTCCATAAAAGTTGTCATATTTATATGAGTTCGAAAAACTTATATGAGTAATTAACAATGATATAAAGTCTAATTTCTATATGTGTTAGGTTTCGTTATAATGCACGTTCATGTTTTTAAAAATAATACTTATAATAAAGGCCGGCAGCAATGCTACTATATCGAAAAGAAATACAAGCAAAGCAATACCGAGTGGTACGCACTACGCAGAAGCTAGCATATCCACTTATGCTTTCCTTAGGCAACTCTTGAACTAAAACCACATACTCTTAAAATGATGCTGCTTTAATGGCTAATAAGTAGTTCTTTGCCTGGACTGGTTGTGTATAATAAAGCTCGTACTCGGCATTTTTTCTTCGTTATCACAAAATCCAAATCCAAATGTCTTATAAAGAAATTGTTGTTCCATCCTCTATTGGGCCGGCCCATCAGCAATTGTGTGCAAAGCAAGTAACAGGCGGCCCAACATAGTAACGGGCCAAGGCTAATTTGTTCTGCACAGCCGCGGCCGTGCGGCAGTGCACGTGAGACTAATCAGTTCGTGGCATCGTATTAGTACCATCCAGACTTGTCTAGCTCCCTTGCGTTCCAGGAAGAAGCATATGAGGAGGGCTAGTGAGCCCTTTAAAAAGCACGCAGCTGCGCGGTGAGCACAAAGTGAACTATTCTTTCGCCTTTTACTAAAGAATACCATGTGCACGCCATAAATAGCAGCATACGCTGATTTTTGGAGGGGATTTTCCTTTTGGGAAGGTCTCCACAATTCAAATCAAAGTTATATTAATCAAAGTTTGTTTGAAAATAATAAGTTGAAAATAAATAATGGTAGTGGGATTTGTATCGGATCATGAGTTCATTGGAAACTTTTGTAGTTGGTGGGTGTGAAAATAGCAAAACTTTAGTGGTTGTGGGTTTGAAAAAAGAGCTTGCTAGGGGTAATCCAGTAAGCCCCAAACCCTTGTGTACAAGCGGGGCCTCAAGTGTAGTGAGCCCCAAACCCTTATGTGTACAGTACATTTATAATCTTCTGTAGGCAATGCAAAGACTCATACTTTCAGCATCAGTAAAAAAGACATAGGAATGCAGGATTTTTTTTTTATTATCTTTTCTGTTTTTCCTGTGAAATGAACTGGTTCCTATAAAATCAATGGCTCATGTATGTATGTAGGCCTCAAATATCCTTCCCAATCAGGCCCATATGGTTCTCGTGGGCTTTTATTCCTTGTATGTTTGTAGGCCTCAATTATCCTTCCCAATCAGGCCCATATGGCTATCGTGCGCTTTTATAATGGACATCCAATACCTGCACTCGCAAAACTTAGCAGTCCGCATATTCCGCTCGTCATTCCGTCAATCCGTCCTTACCTGACGACACGCGTAGGGTGAACCGCGGCGGCGGCGATGGCACTCCCGGCGTCGAGCTCCGGCCTCTTCCGCTTCGTCTCCCCGCGCAGCCGCCCCCAGTCCACCGACATCGTGGCCGCCGCCTCCTGGGGAGTCTTCGCCGGCACCGCCGGCCTCTACCTCGTCCAGGTCAGGATCCATCGGCCTGCTCGCATCTCTTGTCCGCCGTTTGCTCTTCCGGTGTATGGACCGTGGCTCGCCCGGGTAGAAGGCTCGCTCGTAGGCCTAGCCCTTCCTTGATCTGTGGAATTGTTTGCTGCGTCGGTGTTAGGGTTTGGTTGTTGCAGATCGGATCCGTGATGCTCGTGTGGTGTGATCGTCGTTGTTCATCTGGATCTGCGAATGTTAGATCGGGCATCCGTACCCCGGTCTGATCAACATATTAGGCGCTCTATTGGGGTTTGACTTGTGATGTACATGTTGCTTAGTCAAACTTGCCCTCTGGACCGAATGACTCTTATGGATATAGGGTAGAAGAGGACGAACAACCCTTCAGGCATAAACTCGATACCTGGTGATTATCGCGCAAACTATTTGACCAGGATATGTAGTACTAGACTGTAGTTTAGCAAAATACACAAATTTCTGTTACCACTCTGCAGAAATTTAACATAATTCTGACTAATGGTTCCTGCCACTAGAAATCTGCAACACATTGATATTGTAATATAAATTCTTATTCAACCTATGTGGTCATGTGGCGGCATCATTTTGTTTTTACCTTCATCTATTGCTTTTTGCTGGTGCCTTGATTTGCATTACCTGGATTTATAGCCATGTTAAATCTTGTGCCGATGGCCTATATACTCATGTTTGAGGGAGTTATTGAGGGGCTATTTACTTGTGTACTATATCTGGAGAAATAAGAATATGTGTTCTTATTGAAACAAAGTGTACCTGTAGGTCTACTCAACAGGTTACCTGTATTCCTGATAATGCATGTCTTACAGTTGGTCATTTGAGTTTTTGTAATGACAGTAGCCATGGAGCTGAAATAAAAGCAATGTCGCTGAATTGTGGTATTGTTTCCTTGATTTCCTCCTTTTAGCAACGTAATAAGTCGTCTCACTCTATTTGGTTGAGACGTGTGCTGAGGCCTGAAACTTGTATAACCATTTGAGGTTACTCTATTTCATCCATTATTTTGAAATTACCTGATTCTTTGTTAACAGAGAATGTGATGACCTTGTACCTGTTTTGTTAAAGATCTTACTTTATTTCATCGATTCTTGTCTTTTTCCTATTTTGCTTTGTACCCTACTGGTTTAGTGCCTCCTTCACCTGAGACTGAGAATTTTTTTGGTTCTTCTTTTGCAGCCATTTGACTGGATTAAGAAAACTTTCTTTGAGAAACCTGAACCAGAGGCATGAGTCTCCAGGCATAAAAGGCTGCAAGTCTGCAAGTGCAACTTTGATACACCACTTTTGTCCGGGATGATTCCTGATTGAAGAGAACTTGGATAACTCAGCAAATAATATGAGACCCCCTCATGTTTCCTTGTTTGATTTTATTCAGATGTAGGCATTCCTCTTACATGTAATCCTCACGAGGGGAGTGATCATTTGACTTGTTTTTCATCACACAGAAACTGCTTGGTTCAACTATGTTATATGATCTTGATGGCATTTCTAAAATATTGGTTCAAGATGCATGTGTTTAAAACCTGTGGCTGATTATTGTATTTTTGTGCAGTCATTGTGTCCATACAAATTGACCCACCAATATATTTAGCTGATTAAAATTGGACTATGATGTCATGTTCTAATGTTCCTTTACCGTCTTCGTATTCAATGCTCCTTGCCTTTCGATTGCTATTGGTGTAAAACAATTCCATTGCTTTTGTGCTGTCTGTAGTTTGATTCTTGTGAAACTTTTGCTATTTACAATTATGCGCCATCTATTATGACTATGGATATGTATATTCAGCATGCTAATGTTTGTGGAGTTTTCTAGGAAACATTTGGGTTCTGTAGTTTGATCCTTGTGAACTTGCTATTTATAATTATGTGCCATCTATTATCACTATGGGTATGTATATTCAGCATGCTAAGGATGTTTGTGGAGTTTTCTAGGAAAACAATGGGTGTCGTAGTTAAAGTATTTTATTCCCTTTTCATTTACAAAACAAAACTTTTGTTATGATAGAAACCCGTAGTCAGAGTTGCGATCGCGAGACGTGGAGACGGTGGCGTCCTGAGCACTCCCCCTCCGTCTTAAAAAATGCATTTCTATTTCTTTAAAGAGATATTGAAACTTGATACAATATATCCCAAATATACACATTAGATAATCTGAAATAAAAAAAAGATACAATATTCTCCTAATTCTTATATCTTGATACATCCAATGCTCTGGATAGACAAGTGTCTTCCAATCACTGAAGCCAGAAAGTGGTCGGCATGGTGAATCCAACGATTGGCTTCAAAACATTGTACATGCACAAGATCGAACATGCCGGCAAGGAAAAAAGTGTAACTTTATATGTATTTTGAGTCAATATTTTTATATAAATTTAACTTAGTTTGCAAAAAAAAAGAACTTACGTACTCTATCTGAAAAATAAGTGCACATTTCATATTTGAAGGACTCAAACGATCTCACATTTGATCAAATACTACAAACAAACAATAGTAATGTTTATGATATCACAGAACCATTATTAGATAATAATTACGCTATATACTTTCATAATAAATCTTTAGAAAAGACATGCGTTTATTTAAAGGCTGGATGGAAATAATTTTTAGAATATAAAAGGCTCCCCTACGTCTTGGTTCACAGAAATTCCATGGCCCGTACTACACTCTTTATTAGAATGGAGAGGTAGATAAAACGCGCCGATGCTGTAGCACGAGCACGAGCACAAAGAGGGATCGACGCTGACGGTTGTGGACGTCGAACTGTCGTCTTGACCCCGCTCGAGGGAGGACGGAGGAGCATCTCTCCATTCTCCAAGCTGCTGCTGCTGCTGCTGCTGCTGCCGAACGTAAAGGTTCCCCGAAACCCCACGCAAAGCAAGCTGCCGCACGACACGAGAGACGAGACCTCCTCGCTCGCCTCGTTCGCCAGTGGGCACTGGGCATGCAGTCAGTGGCCACCGTGAGTGCCGCCGCCTCCCGTGGTCTGCTGCTGCCGCCTTGGAAGTTGGAAGCATTCCAAATCCAACCCCTAGTCCAGTCGTCCTCGTCCCTCCCAGCGCGCGGCGCCACGTCTCCAGTCAAAAGCAAACCCGCAGGTCCCCTTGGTCGTTCCCGCAAAAGCCTCGCCTCGCCTTTTCTTGTCCTGAAGCCACCCAAGCCGCACGGAAAGGGTGCCTGCCCCTCCTCTCCCTCGTGCGCTCTCTCTCTCGATCGGCTCCCAGAACCCACATCATCCCATCTCCACTTCTTGGCTGCAGGTTGGTTGGTCCATCGATCGATCCACGAACGTCCGGATTCGGATCGTGTCGTGTGTCCATGGGGACGGCGGCGGCGGCGAGGCCGGGGCTGCTGATGCTGCTCCTGGCGCTGGCGCTGGCGCTCGCGGCGCACCGGGCGGCGGCGCGGTTCGTGGTGGAGAAGAACAGCCTGCGGGTCACGTCCCCGGCTGCGCTCCGGGGCGTCTACGAGTGCGCCATCGGCAACTTCGGCATGCCGCAGTACGGCGGCACCATGCACGGCGTCGTCGTCTACCCCAAGGCCGACGCCAAGGCCTGCAGGCCCTTCGACGACTCCGGCCTCTCCTTCAAGCCCAAGCCCGGCGGCCTGCCCGTCTTCCTGCTCGTCGATCGCGGAGGTCGATCCGCCCACCCATCACCCTTGCTTGCATTTTTTACCTTCAGTTTCTTTCTTCCGTTTTACTGTATTTGTTTTATTTCATTGTATGTATAATCTACCATGAGGAGTCTCATTAGATTAACTGCTAAACAATAGAATTCTCTGTGCACATGCAACTGGAGAAATGTCCACGGGTAATTTATGTCATTACGTGTGCTTTCGCGTCTCATTTAATTTGTCCTCTCTAGCGACTAGCAACATACGTAGGAGTAATACCACTAGATCGATCAATGGTTTGAAGTATGCATACTGCTGTGCAATTTTGAATGATCCGGCTCCAACTTGGAAGTCTTTGTCCAGTGGGTTCAGTCTGATCTCGATCGTGCTCTTGGGGGCACACAGCTTCGTGGTCCCAGGGTTAACACAATTCTTTGTCAGAGAGTATAGTTTTTCACATTCTTTTTATTTGCATTGCACAAACAGAAACAGTACGTGGTTTTTGAGTCTTTCCTTTCAAGTGTCAGTTGGTACTTTCTGCGTGTAATTCACAATAGAATCTGGTCCCAGGAAGCATTGCACTTGTTTCTTTGAATTGTTTTACATGGCTATTAGGCTGATCACAGTGAAAGGGGGTGTGCTTCTCGCCACCTTCTAACAAAAAAGTGTAAGGTTTGGAGAAAGATTCAGGTTCACTTTTGGAGGTGCTGTGCCTTGAGTGAGTCAGGACTCAGAGACCTCTAGTTTGAGGCTTTGCTTGTCCCAGTTGTTTAGATCTATATCTCTCAAGTCTCAAAAAATATTCTTATCTTTCTTGTGATAAGAATAGATCGACCTGTAGGCTGTGTCATCAAAACTTACAACTGATGCATGGGGTCATATTCATTTCCCTTAACTTTTACTGCTAAGATTAATTGAAATTCTGTTGGGTTGTTTTTCGAAATTAAGATTGTACAAACATTTGTGGTGTGCAGACTGCTACTTCACAACCAAGGGATGGAACGCACAAAATGCTGGAGCTGCAGCAGTTCTTGTTGCCGACGACAAAGTCGAGCCTTTGATCACAATGGATTCTCCAGAATCCAGTGGCACAGAGCACATTGAGAACATCACAATTCCTTCGGCACTTGTGACCAAGAGATTTGGAGATGACCTCAGGAAAGCGCTGCAAAATGGAGATATGGTGAATGTTCTTCTGGACTGGAGGGAATCCCTGCCCCATCCTGATGAGCGTGTGGAGTATGAGTTATGGACAAACAGCAATGACGAATGCGGTGCTAAGTGTGACATGCAAATGAACTTCGTGAGGAACTTCAGAGGGATAGCGCAGGCCCTTGAGAAAAGGGGTTACACCCAGTTCACCCCCCACTATATCACATGGTATTGCCCAGAAGCTTTTATCCTGAGCAAACAGTGCAAGTCACAATGTATCAATCATGGGAGATATTGCGCACCAGACCCAGAGCAGGATTTCAGCATCGGATATGATGGCAAAGATGTCGTGCTTCAGAACCTGATTCAAATTTGCGTGTTCAGAGTTGCCAATGAAACCCGCAGGCCGTGGATGTGGTGGGATTATGTGCACGACTTTGCTGTTAGGTGCCCAATGAAGGAGAAGAAATACACACGTGAATGTGCAAATGGCGTTATCAATTCACTTGGTGGGTCTTGTAAACTTTATCCACGTGACTTGATTACACACGAAAAAATGAAGATTTTTTTTGTTGTAAATTTATTCTTCTGCTGTTTCTATAGGATTGGACATTGAGAAAATCAACAAGTGCGTTGGAGATACTGAAACCGATAAAGAAAATCCAGTCCTTAAAGCAGAACAGGATGCTCAGGCAAGATATAAACCATTAAATTGTCAGGGATTCCTTTCATATATTTTCAGTTTGTTCTTTGGCTGGATGATCTTTATGCTTTCTATCCTTTAGATTGGGCATGATTCTCGTGGCGATGTAACTATACTGCCTACTCTTATCGTCAATAACAGACAATACAGAGGTATGCCACATCTAATCATGTATATTTAGTCTTCTACGCCTCATCACCGTTTATGTCATCATTTTAATCTTCCCGTTAGGTAAACTGGAAAAAAGATCTGTGCTAAAAGCAGTATGCTCGGGATTTGAGGAGACAACTGAACCTGATGTTTGTTTGCGCGAAGGTTTGTGAGATTTTCTCTTTTTGTTAAAGACCCTGGATTTCTTGTGGATATATACAATTGGAAATTTTTCCACTGGAATCATTTGCCACATGATTATGATTGCCACTCAGTGAATGACGCATGTGTCCACCTGAGTCTATGAATTGTGGGTCCAGTTGCAAATTTGTGAAGCACAGCCTTTGCGGTGGCTTCTTCTGATCCCGCATTCCCTTTTTGTAGATATTGAGACAAATGAATGTTTGGAAAACAATGGAGGTTGCTGGTTAGACAAGGCTACCAATGTTTCTGCGTGCAAGGTACAATTTTACATTTTTGTGGTGTTTGTGGGGGCGTAACCTAATTTACCAATCTTTATCTAAAAAAACCTAATTCACCATTGTTCATGACTGAGTACACATTTCTAATTTGTTGAGATTTATATATTATAGGATACCTTCCGTGGTCGTGTTTGTGAATGCCCTATTGTCAGTGGTGTAAAGTTTGTAGGTGACGGGTACAACCACTGTGAAGGTAATACTTTCAGAATTACCATCTATTCTCACAAGGTCTATGTTCGAATCTAGTTTCTCCAATCATGCCATTATGCTAATGGGCTTGCCTTTGGCAGCTTCTGGTCTTGGTAGGTGCCAGATCAACAATGGGGGCTGCTGGAATGAGACTAGGAACGGGAAGACCGTCTCTGCCTGCTCAGTAAGATAACCCCTTTCAGATATATTCTAGCTTTCAGTTTGGCTTGTGGCTTCTGTCTAGAGAAACAAACTAATTCTAGAACTCTACAGAATCAAGAAGCTAAAGGCTGCAAATGCCCATCAGGTTTCAAGGGTGATGGAGTGAACAGTTGCCAAGGTACTACTATTATTGGGGAAAAAAGTTTTCTCTACAGCATTGTGGGAATTATGTTTCACGTTGAGTTTTTATTACATAATATGTGCATTTGCGTGTACAGCTTGGCATAATTTATATTGCAATGTTCGAGAAAAAAAATACTGCAAGGCTAGGGTGTTTTCTTTTCGAAAAGAATAATACTTTGCACCTGGCTAGACTGGTAGTTGTGCTCGCACCAATGATATTTGCTACAGTAAATTAGAAATTCCTCCAAGAGAGCTATCACTGTCGATTTATCAAACCCAATGATGGCTCCGGGCTGGCAGCAATTTGAGCCTCCTGATTCCTTTCATGCAATGCCTTTCTGCATGCCATTTGCAGATGTGGATGAATGCAAAGAGAAGCTTTTCTGCCAGTGCAAGGGTTGTGCTTGTGAGAACACATGGGGAAGCTACGAGTGCAGCTGTGGCGGCAGCAATTTGCTGTACATCAGAGAGCATGATACCTGCATCAGTGAGTTATCTAACCTGACACCTCTGTCATCACTCATCAGGACTCCGCACCTCAGTCTTCTCAAATGGATAGGCAAACTATGTACAGCTGCAGTAGTAATGTGACCCTTAATGCTGCAGGCAAACAATCCACTTCGTCTCTGGGCTGGGGCTTCCTATGGGTGATTTTCTTCGGCCTTGCCTTGGCTGGAGCAGGAGCATACGCCGTGTACAAATACAGGCTACGGGTAATGGTTTTGTTTTGTTTGGTTAAGATCGAGTATATTGTGCATCCTTTAATTAATTAAACTTGAGAAGAGGTGACGCATTGTTCCTTTCTATCCCCAGAGCTACATGGATTCAGAGATCCGTGCGATCATGGCTCAGTACATGCCCCTGGAGAGCCAAGACACGGCGAACCAACTTCGCCATGTTCCCCTTGACCATGCAGACATCTGAAACGGCTAGGCTTACATCACATGGATCCAGCATAAAGAGCTACTAGCACTGCATCGGTGATTCGATCGGTGGCAGTCGTCAGAAGTCGGCGGCCTGGAGCTTCTTCCCCTTCGTTGCGCAGAATTGGATTTGCTGATTTCTCCATACAAGAGCCTATGATTCTGGACGACAGAGTATTGGTAGACTGCTTTATCACACCACACCCCTTTTTTTTTTTTTTTTGGTCCCTTCTTCCTGAAAAGTCAGTCTCACAGAGTAGATTAGGATCTCTCAGCACAGTTTAGAGGCCGTTTGAGTTCTCCCTAGTCAACTTTAGAGCTTGCAGTCGTGCTGTGCGTTGCTGCGTAAAAGTAGTCGTCGATTGTTGTGTAAATATTGTTGTGGAGGCTGAACACTGAAGCGCGCGTGTTGCTTTGCTGCCCTGAATAAAAGGACTAAAGGAGCCCAGAAAGTGCATGAGCCTGCTACTGCTCCAAAAGGCCAGTAATAATATGATATTTAGCAGCTGTGGAACGCACTGTTATTATTATTAATTAGTATCCAAAAGTTTCGGGTTTCAGGTTTGCCCTTTGGGGTCAGTAGTACTTTTGCATCCCTTGCATATGATGTGCGGGTAGCAGGCAGGCAAGGCAGGCAGGCAAATGTGACAGTAGGCATGATGCGTGTTGCCGGGCTGGGTGATAATGGTCGTGATTGGAGGAGCCCCCTGCGCTGGACCTGGACTTGATCAGTGGCAGTGACTTGTGGGACTTGGGAGTGGGGGGCAGCAGAGGGCACAGGCAGAGCAAGCTGCAAGCCGCAGGTGCAGCACCTGGTGCGGTGGAGGATTGGTTGGATTCGCCGCCGTGGGCTCGCGTGTTTCGCATCCACAGACATCCGAGAGAGGCGACTCTGGCCCGCGCTACTCTGCCTTGCGTGCGGATTGGCAGACCTGGGCTGGGCCCAACCAGCCTTGACTGGAAATATTCCCTCCCTCGGTTCAGATTTGGTAGACCCACCAGACCCATCCCCAGCCACACAGACAGGTACGGCAGTGTTTTGCTTTTTTTTTTTTTAAAAAAAAAACCGCCAGTGCCGTACTCCCTCTTGCTACGACGTGTTCATCAAATTATCTCAACTTTAACTAAGTTTACAGAAACTGCTTGCAAGCATAGTCAAAGATCTATCTAATGATACTAATTATATATTATAAATATCAATACTTTTGTATATATATTTGGTCAAAGACAAAAAGTCTTTAACTTCTCAGAAAGTGAAAATGACATCTATTTTTGGATGAAGGGAGTATGTCAGCAGCAGCATTTAGCGTACAAAAGTTTTGAAAAAAGAAGACGTAGCACACGTGCTAACTTTAAATTTTACGATAAACGTTCAATCATGATCTAAGTAGAGTCAAAAATTCGTCTTATGATTTACGTGCATACAAAAGATTCATCTATATTTAATATTGTCTAAACATTCGATGTAAAGGGAGGTTTTGGATTTTGGAAGTACATCTAAACCGGCCTAAATAGCCGTCAAAAACTCGAAATGACTTCCGAAATTATTTTTTTTGTAAATAAAAAAAATAAAACACAGAGAGGAGAGTGTCATTGCGTCCTAATTGCCTTGTCGCATCCCCAGTCACTCATCGCATCCATTGCCCCCGGACCTGCTGGTCAAGCCACGGCAAGCGCGAGTGCGCGACCGGCCGGCCGGCGAGTGCGCCAATGCGTCCGATAGGCGATGGATGCGTGCGCCCGGCATGGGTGCCACGCGGGGATTGGGGAGGCCGGGAACCACCGCCGAGCCGTGGTATGTGGATGCGCTCCAAGCCCTCCAATTCCTCTTTCTCTTTCTACACTGTAGTACTGGACTACTCTACGTACGTACTCCTGTAGCACAGAGTATACCTACACTACATAGTCACGTACGTATAGCGGATTAGGGTGTACGTAGAGGCCTTCTAACTTCGGATCCATATATAAGGAGTACAACAACATATTTCCTCCGTTATTTCAGCGTCAGCTCGTGCGACACAAAATTTGTCCGTACTACAACTACTCTTTACTTTTTTTTCTCCCAGATTTGGCGCAATCTCGATCGATCTATCCCAACCACTCCGCAAGATCAGTCTCAACGGAGGAGGTTCGTAACATTGTTTTTAAAAATACCACATCAGATAAAATAAAATAAAACTTGAATAAAACAATCACTCTCAATACATAATTCTATTTTATAGTTTCATAAATATTTAGTTCTATAACTCATTGTGAGTTGGTCACTAAACCAAAAAACTCATTTCTTCTCTCTATGTGGTGCAGCTTATTAAATACGAATAAAACTAGGATGAAACTCCCGATAAGATTGGCCTAAAAGTCGAATTAGCATAGATTCTCAAACATTGTTTGGATCGCATCACAACACAATAACTCCACATCAACATGTAGAGTTCCCCACAAGCCATTAATCCTTTGGTTTATTACGACATCAGCACTACTTCAGGGCACGTACAACGGGCGTACTAGCCATCGTCTCCTGGTGGTCATTTTGCAAAATCCTCCCCCATTTGCTACAGTAAATAAGGAGAGAGAGTGAAACCGTCGCGTCGTGAGACGGCGCTCGTGCTCTCAGGCAAACTCGATGGCTGGTTTCATGTTGTAAGAGTTGTCGTCTTGAGTTGTCGCCACGTGGAACCAGCTGCGCGCACGGTGTGCACAAATTGGCGCCAAAAATCCTCTCATATATGTCCTGGTCGTGCCATTTTTCACCACCATTCTTGCCCAAATCAGTCTTCAACGCCCTTGCGTCTTTGTCGGATTTTGCCGCCCGGCCTGTCTCGTGATGTCTAGCCGAGATTCAAAGAGCAAGGCAACGGTGCCTTCGGAAAACAAGGCGAAGGCAGCGCCACCAACGGCAGTGGCTGTGAGCAGGGTTTGTCGTAGAAGCGGCTCGGTCCTAGCACCCAACCTCGCTACACCATAGCATACGGCCTAAACTTCTAGGTTTGTGCTAGTTTCCCATGCATGTTATATGAATGATATATATGTTCCTGTAGACCAATACAAAGATTTGAAAAGATCACAATAGTCTATCCTAACAATTCATGACAACATGCCTCGGGAAAGAAAAATAGACACCAAGATGATGTTACTTCCTAATAGGAGGACCATGTGCATTCAAGCAACTAGATAAAAATACCATGTACGTTGTTGTCTTAGAGAGGTGAGCTCAGAGCAAATGGGAGAGAGAGAGAGAGAGAGAGGTGAGCCCTGGAGTAAATGGGAGACACATAGAGAGGTGAGCCTTAGAGTAAACAGGAGAGACAGAGAGAGGTGATGCTCCTGCATTTAGTAATGCTTACATGGACCATAATTTTTTGCTAGGCTAACACCGATTGCTGCCATTATTGTGGTTGCTCTAATAAGAGTTGGCTAGCATTGCCAGGTTATTAAGCAATGTTACCATGTCATAAGGTGCACTTACAGATATATGGCATAATGTCTAGATGAGAAGGAATATATGCTGAAGTGGGCAATGTTGGCAATTCTAATGTCACTACAAAGAACAGAGTTATTCCTGATAACGGCTTCAGAAAAGCTTATTGATAATTCCTATGACTATTGCAGAATTTCGCAAGCGCACAGAATCTATCGATGCAGCACTTCACTTGGGAGTAACCAAGTATCATATTTATTTCTACAGGGAAGCTTTTTATGGCTAGAGTTATCCAATGGTAGGCTAAGAATGAGTACGATTTACGATAAATGATGAACTAGTATAGTGATAGCTAATTCAGATAATCTAGTTCTGAGATAGAGCCAATCAACGACGTAGATAGTGATGAGCTCAAGAGTGTAATGCAAGGTAATCACGGTAAGTTAACTCCAATTAGCACTTTAGGACAATGCGCGATTCCAAATTATTGGGGTTACTCACATCCAAAAGCCCTACGCTGATAAAACCAGACCGAACGTGGTGGAATACAGAGGATCTTAGGGCTGTCACCACCTAAGACCTACCACTACTATCCATGGGTCTAGCCGCAATCTAAGGTAACTTCTAGTCTAAACACCACGCTTACACTATAGGCCACTACTCTAACCTCGTGCTAAGATTAGAGCACCGTCTAGCGGCGAAGATCCCGCACTAATTGTATGAAAACCGATAATTAATCCCCTAATACTACCGCAACTTGAGCACTCAAAGTAATACTTAAAGTAAATACTAAAAGTAAATACTGAAAGTAATGCGGGAAATGTAAGTACTAGAAAGGAAATTATATTACCGAATAAAAGAGTACCTTACAAAGTAAGCATCCGAGAGAGAGACCTCCGCAGAGCTCTCCTACTCTTATGCTTCTCTTCTCACTCACACCCTCACTACTAGTCTTGCTAGGAGGCTTCTCACTAGATGAGGTAGGATGGACTAAACTCCAAATCTTTCTATTCTTCCCAAGCTGATTACAACTGAAGCATACGGGGGGGGGGGGTATTTATAGCACTTGGAGACCCCTGCGGTACTTGTAGAGGTGGCCGGAGGTCGGTGGCCCAAAAGTGCAGGGCGGGCGCCCTACTAGGGAGGGCGGGCGCCCAGTAAGATCCACCGCCTCGCTATCCAACGCTCCAGGATCCTCTCCAATGATGGTTACAAGGTTGGTTGAGCACTTTTCGACAGTTGGAGAGGCGGTTTGTGGCCCTCGGAGGATGACATGTGGGTCCATGAATCCTTGGCACTTCATTTGATCTTCTTTAGATGAAAACCGACTTCAAATGGACGGCCACAAGTGCTTGGGTGCCTCTCTTCCGGATTGTGGTCGTGGCAGGCCACTTTGACAGGGCGGGCGCCCTGTCCAACAGGGCTACCGGATCCAAGTGAGGTGATTTTGTGCCATTGATGTTAAATCAACGTGTCACACTCTGTTTGGGAGCTTGGGACACGGATCCATGACGTGGCGAAGTGCAAATGGCGCCAAGTGCGGGCGGGCGCCCTGTCCAACAGGGCGGGCGCCCTGTGACTTGGCACCAACGTGGCTCTTGTCACGTGCACTGCTCAAATGTGCCTTGGTTTGCTTTATTTTCACCTGTTTCGCACCTGCAACCAAAATTCTTCAAGTACAAGGGGAACTCCGTTAAATTAAACCATCTTATCCTCTATGTGCCGTTTTCTTGCTTAATTTATCATTGTTGATGGTTAAAATGTGTATTTAGTGAGCATCAACAGCAATATAACATTCTCTTATGGGTAAGACTGTAAGAGATTCACCAACCAGCTGATAGGTGTGTTAGACTCAATCAAAGGTGAAAGGCGACATCGCACCAACAAGCTGATAGGTGTGTTAGCCTCAAACAAAAGTGAAAAGCTACATCAACAAAAAACAGAAGGTTGTTTTTCTTAATGTAGGTTGTTATCATGGTTGTGCCTTTTTCATCGACTGTGTCCTAATACGCTAATTCTTTGGTAAGTCATGGTACTCAGAAACATGTAGCAATGACTTTTTTCTTGCCACTCAAGCCTCCAATGCACATCCATGAGTGTTCTGCCTTTTTGTCAAATGTAGCAGTTGCCACTTCTTCTAAGCTAACCTAAGACGTGGATCCTTGAGTGTGGATATAGAACCTAAGACCACTAGTGAAAGCTCTAGTTTGGTTTTGATAATTAATGACATCGTAAGGACTAACCTAAGTTGCTAAGTGATGGAAAGGTTTAGGTTGGTCAAATCATGGAGTGTGGAGCCTAGGAGACTATGTTGATCAAGATGGCTCTACCATGGATCAAGTGAACAAGAAGTGAGGTGATCAAGTGTTAAGCAAAGGCATGAAGGCAAAGGTATAATCCAAATAGGTTTTCCTTTCGGTGAACAAGACACCTAGTGGGTCTGTTCACATTTAGGATAGATAGCCGACTATTAAGGGGAGAACGAGTGTTGGATTACTTTCAAGTGCTCTAGGTTGCATTTCATTTGCATTGAACTAACACAACCTAGAGATCAAAGTTAGAAACCCTTGGAAAATGATTTGAAAATGCTAACACACTGTGCACAAGTGTTGAAGACCTTGAGTGTTAGCACATAGAAGCAAGGGGTGAGAAATAGACTTGAAAAACCCTGAGAAGTGAGCGTCGGACTGTTAGCAGGGGCAGCGTCGGACTATTGTCCAGAGTCCGACGCCTAACCCTAGTTCTGGCCAGTGGCCAGCGTCGGACGCTTGGTTAACGAGCGTCGGACCATTGCCCACTTCAGTCCGACGGTGCCGAGCAGTGTCGACGTGACGCGTGGTGTTCGGGAGAGCGTCGGACGCTAGAGCTTCGTCCGACGGCGAGCGTCGGACTGGAGTCCAACGGTTTTGAGCGAGTTGAAACCTCTCTGGAAGCGTCGGACCGTGGTGATCTTTGGTCCGACGGCTAACCTCGCGAGAGTTCGACAGTCGCCGAGCTGTGTCTCGTCTGTGAGAGTCGGACGGTCCCACGCCTGGAGCAGTGCGCGCGTCGGACCATCAGCTTGAGCGTCCGACGGTTGGGAAAACGGCGCGAGAAGTAGCCGTTGAGATCCAGCAGCTATGGTTGAATCGAGCTGACACATGGCGAGATCTAGAGCGTCGGACGCTAACACTTGGTCCGACGCTGTCGGTCCAACGCCCCGAAAAGTGTGTTAACGGCTGTTTTTCAGTTGGTAACGGCTAGGATTGCACTTAGGGGTATTTATACTCCTTCCCTGGTCACTTGGTGACAACTCTTGCACACTTGAATCATTTACATACTCTTTGTGAGCATCATAAGCCTCCCACTCACTCAATTGATCATCTCTTGTTCATCCATTTGAGTTGAGTGATCCTCAAGTGCATCATTGCTTAGTGATCTGCATTTTAGAGCACTTGAGAGCAAGCCAAGGCCGAGTTCTTATTCTCTTGGGGCATTGCCGTGTCCCTAGCGGCTTGGAGGTGATTCCGGTGTGAGGTTGATTGGTGTTTGTTCAAGGCCACACCGAGGTGATTGATTGTGAGAGGTTTTGTGGTTATCCTCGGCGGAGTGCCAAAACCAACTCTAGTGGATTGCTCGTGGTTGATAGCCACTTCTCTTGTGTTGGTGAGCGGCTCCCGGTGAGGGATTGGCGTGTGAAGCCTAGCTCGCAATCCACCAAGGAAGACCGGTGCCACAACGAGGAGTAGCGTGACGGCGATCACGTGAACCTCGGTAAAAAATCGAGTGTTCTTTGTCTTCTCCACCATCGAGTGGACTTTTGTCTTTCCGGTATTCTATTGGGTTTGATCTCTTGGTTTTCATATTGGATATCTCCCGGTGATTGGTCTTCACGGCATGCGGACTTCACTTCAATCAAGCCCATTGGTATAATCCACTTGATCTTTCTTCCTTGCGCTTACTACTTGTTTAGGTGCCATCTTCTTAGGAACGGAGGAGTTGGTTTCTTGCGTGTTGAGTGCTTATATTTGTGAGTAGCATATCTTGATAGGTGGCTTGCATAGAATAGTCTAGAGCTAGCGGTTTGTCTCGCTTGCTTAAACTTCTAACTTGTGGTCTAGTATTTTGCTAGAATTTTTAATAGGCTA
Organism: Eremochloa ophiuroides; assembly: GCA_038502445.1. NCBI lineage: Eukaryota > Viridiplantae > Streptophyta > Magnoliopsida > Poales > Poaceae > Eremochloa > Eremochloa ophiuroides. Next base: position 108,545,803 of record JAHLJS010000001.1, on the reverse strand, counting down.
TTCACCCCCCTCTAGCCTATACGGTCCTTTCAACTAGCCATGTTGTTTGTGTTGGAGCTGGCCTAATTTCCATGCTTAATTTTGGCGTCTTGCAAGTTAATTAGGATCTCTTTGAAATGAAGAGTTTTCCCCTATTTCCATGTGTTTTTTTCCTTTTGTTCAATCCATGTACAATTTCTATGAAATTTATGTATGTTTTCCATGTGTTTTTTTCCTTCTGTTCAATCCATGTACAATTTCTATGAAAATTTATGTATGTTTGTCGTTGTTGCTTAGAATATATGGGTTTATGATCCCAATTCCCACACACACATAAATCAATAATAGTGTACTCCCTCCGTCCCAAAAAACATGCAACTTTAGCACAGTACCATGTTTTATTGTGCCAACTTTGATCAATTATAGATAAAAATTATAAATATTTATAATATCAAATAAACACCATTAGATTCATTATGAAATTTATTTTCATAATATATTAATTTGGAGCCATAAATACAGATACTATTTGATAAAAACTTGGTCAAACGTGAACTACTTTTTCTGGCACGCAACCCATAGTTGCATGTTTTATGGGACAGAGGTAGTAAATTCTAAACCCCTGTCTGGTTGTACATATTGTGTCCATGCCAAGTGTTTGTTAACCATCATGTTAAAGGAATGTGTGCTAACGTCAATTCCATATATGAAGGTTAAGGGCTTTATATTGTTTGCCACGGCTCTACTTCACTAGTGTTGACATCTACTAACGTCGTCAAATATAACTTTATAACTTTTAACACTAGGGACGAGATTAGAAGATGTATGGTATTTAATTAACTGATCATTAGCAACTAGTCACTTATCTATTACCAACATTCTTTAGCATGAACTAGATTGTCAATCTTAATTATATATGCTAAGAATAAATAAAAGTTTTACATATTATTCCATGTGACTAGGCAGAAATATAAATAAATATAAACTAAGAACAATTCTGCAAGCGGACAGATAATTATACCACTGTAGCATTTTACCTAGGACTTCTACCAGGTTGTCGATTTATATTTATACCACTGGGAAGGACTTGGTTAAACTAAAATCTATTATATTGATAACAACCATATACAATGAATAAGTAAAATTACCAATGTCATATATTCTACTCATAACAGGTAGAGGTCACAAGATAATAAAGATAAATAGGGTGATAAGTATGATCAAGCATCATTAATAAAGATAAACATTAGAGCACTTTCTAGTCATAGTAATAGCTAGCCAATGGATAAACTAAGGAATTAATATCTAAGATAATTCTATAACTACGTCAATGAATAACTCTAACTAGTGCAATTACATCTAGCAATCATTGTCAGATTAGTCCTATATCATGATCACATGCAAAGGGCATCATCTAGGAAAGGTGTGAAACAGAGTCATCACCCAACTTCGTGACCGTGCCTGCTTGCCTACATACGGAGGGTGGACTATAGAGGAATCAACGTAGCTGTCACCTACGCGAACTACAACACGACCCGGCACATCAGGGTGCACTCACAGATAAACGAAATATCTAGACACCACGTCTACACATCGTTCATCATCTACCCAATGATCGTTTGGATAAACGCTATACGAGCAATTACATGGATTCAATAAGATCAAACCAACTATACTAGACATATAATTAAAGTAGACAAAAACTAATGTAATCAAGAACATATGAACTATTAATAATAATGTTTCCCTAACCATAATGAAGAATACAATAATAGAGAAAGAACTAGAATTATACAGAACTCTGCGTTCCAGACGATCGCCGAGGCTCCAGATCCTGCCGAAGAACTAGATCTCCTCTACTCTCTAATCTAACTAGGTTAGAACTATGAACTAGAAGGTTCTTGATGAACTAGTAGGCTCTTGATGGCTTGAAGACTTGTTGTCTTCGATGAATGATTGATTGATGCCTCCAGAGGGGTCTGCCCCTCTACTTATAGCACGGTGGGATGAACGTACGCCGTAGAATCAAACCGACCTAAACATAGGGCCGAGATAACTCCTAAGAGGCGGCGGAAGAAAACTCCAGAAGGCGGCGGCGAAACCCTAGGGGGGAGCCGCCCGGCCCCACCCCAGGGCCGGCTGGCCCCACCTGACCAGGGCTCGGCCCCAGGTTGTTTCGGGTGCCTTCTACACTCTTCCCACGTCCCGATGATGATGTTTCCTTTGCCGTTAGGTTTCGTGATAATTACACAGTTTAATCTCTTTTTTATGCTTTTCAGGAATAGTCCCTGTAAAATACAGAACATGCAAAACTCGTGAAAATTGTCAGTTAAAACCCTAGACTAGTATGTTTTTATGTATCCTTTTGTGTCTAAAGTTCTAATAAAAGTTGACGTTATCGACCGTCAACAACTCCCCCAAACTTACCTTTTGCCAGTCCCTTGGCAAACAAATTAAGCCTAATTACTAATATATTTGGATCAGAAGTTGCTACAATGCTTTCATTCTTTCCAAGTACACATGCTTTCAAACAGAAATTCTCCTCCAGAATAGATAATAACTGCTCTGACCTTCAGACTTACTCGTTTTACCTTTAACTATGGAGCTTTACAATCTTTGCATAAGTCTTGAACAATTGAAAGATAGAACAATTAAGTCAAGCACTATGTCTCAAATTCTTCACAGTACCAGTATTCCGGAGTTTTGCAAGTTTTCAAAATAAAACTCAAAGCTTAATTGTATGACACCCTCAGGTCCCTTAATATGTGTGGTATTTGTGGATCTCACTTAAGGCATTAATGTTATGCCTTCCTATAACTAAAGATTATAGTGGAGCTCATAGGAGTGGCAATAACAAGGTTTAAGCATACTTGCAATTCATATGTTGTAAAGTCAAACAATGGATCCACAGAGAATCGAGGCATACAATCAAACCAAGATGTGCATGTGTATAGAACATGGTGGATAGGTGTATGTGAAGTATTTAGTGGTTAACTCAAATTTTACTTATGCTCTTTGGAAATGATTCACTCTCCTTTGGAACTTGGAGGAACACATGGGCTATCTTTATTCTTTCTCTTTCTCTCTTTCTCTTTTTTTCCATTTGGGAGGCGGGCATCTAGTACCCATTGTTTTAATGCTGGGACACTTGTCCATCTTTTAGTCCCTTTTCTTTTCATACTTTTACATAGCCGCATGCATCCAATACATGATTTGGAGAGATAATAGTAGTAAAGACTTAGAGCATTTATAACAGGGCTGTCCTATGGGGTTTATATATTTTTGGTGTTCACTCCCAGTGCTGGAGAAAACATTTTTATGATGAACATAGATGAAAGTGGAAATGGCTGCGATTACTCTCAGGGTAGGAATAATGCATATGTGCTGAAGTGTGTACGTGATCTTGGTTTTAAAAGCATGACAAGACTCTCATATGGTATTCAATAAAGGTTGACTAAACTCAATGCAAAGCAAGCAGCATGAATGTGCAAAAGTTTCCTATCTCTAAATGTATAATATATGGCTCTAATAGAAATTCATATTTTGTCATACAAGAGCTCAACATGTCGATTTTAAGTTTTCAAAAATAAATCTCCTGAACTTAGTAATTGAAGGAATAAGATAAATAGTAGCTTCGCCTTCATGAATCATATCAATTAATCACCTAGACTTAGCTTAAGCATATGCCTCCACAAGTTTTAGGTTCAGAGTAAATTCTTAGATTAAAACAGTAATATCCAAAACTCAGGAGAATCTAAGTTTGACAATTAGGCACTTGAAATGAATTAGGCAGAGCAACTATTTATCATCTCCAAAGCAAAACTTTAGTGTTCATCAATTTTTAATTTGGTTCTAGCCTAAACTGACTTTAAACAAACTCTAATATATAGCTAAATATTTATTTGATTTTTAAATTTTATCTTACTAGCTAACTCACACGAAAAAGCGATATAGTAATAATAATAAGATATGAAACTTATATTTAGCTGGATTTTAATTGGAGGGCGCCCTCCCCTAAGCTTGACGTTTGACAGGGCCTTTGATGTTGCAAATTGAGTGATCCTTCTGTGAGCAGGTGTATCGACAACGTAGAGGTGTCGGGTTAAGTAGCTCTTTGATCTTGTATTTTCTTATGAAACTCAATTGCCAATAAAAATACCAAATCTCATAAAGAGGGGTTAGGTTTAATACCACAGCATGGTAAGTGATTGATTTTATATTTCCAGCAGAAACTTCCTAACTGAGTGGACCTACATGTTCCCACATATTTTTGGGTTTTTTCTAAAAGGTGTGGACCTTCATGTGCCCACATATTTTTGGTATTTTTAGATTTTCCTATGATACTATGGTGAACCTTCATGTGTTCACATATTTTTGGTATTTTGTGCTTGTATAAAGTAGACTCAATAAGCGCATAGGTATAATTACCTGATAACTAGGGGATGCTCCTCCCCCAAGCTTGATGTTTGCAATACTTGGTGCCTGAATGTTTCTCGGAGTGAGCAAGTAGTAGTCCTGGTGGGTGCCACTAAAAGACTTTCTTCTTAGTCATAATATTATTCCTGCATAGTTATACTCCAACAAGAAAACCAAAACTTGAGGCTCGAATTATCAAGGGGTTAGCAGTCAGCCAATGAGCACTTTGATTATTCCTTGAGTTGATTTTAATTAATAAATTTTAGTAGGATTCTAACAGGATTCTCTTTTTGGGGTTTTTTTTCTAATTTTCTTATGCAATAATCAAATATGTATGCATGCTATATAATTTTTTTTATGCCACCACAGGGAATATTCATTTCCGTGGGGCTTAGGATTTTCATAATGCAACAAGGTAAATATAGATTGTCATTTTTATTTTTATTTTTAAGCCACCATAGTAAATATGCCTACAGGTTTACCATAGGTTTATTCACGTGGGGCTTTAATATTTATGATGCAGTAAATAAACAATAAATATTTTTGTTGGTTTATTTTAATATGCAAAAATAATTATGCTAAATGTGTTAAAGTAAAATTATTAATGAATGCTAACTTAATTAGATAACTATCATTCTAACCTTATGGCTAGGGTACGGAATTTAAAGTCTACCGACATGAATTAGATAGAGGAGAGTACTTACTCAGTAGGTTCATCGTCTGAGGTTACCTTAGTCAATTCCCTATTTTGCGGTGGTGTTGCAAGTGCTTCTTCTTTCTGCTTCCATCTCTTTCTTGTCGCTTCTGCTTTTCTCTTTTCTAGCTCTAGCTCTTCCTTGTATGCTTCTCTTGATTCTTCGTCTCTCTTCATCCATTCTTCTACTTGTGCCTGAATCTCTTCTTTCTTTGCCTTAGCAGTCTGGTCCATCCTCTCAGCTTTCGCTTTCCACTCACTCTAGCGTGGTGCTTGTACGGCTTCTTCTTGCTTCCTGTAGCAGTCTTCATACTTCACAATCTTACCAGGGAACTCCTCCCATCCACATTGAGGCTGGGCAGCCTGACGGCAGGCTTGGCGTTTCCTCCTGTTGCGTTGCTTCCTGTTCTGCTCACGGTTAAGATGTGTTTTAAATTGACAGCGTACCTTTCCAGTGGGTAGGTTGAAGTGGATCTGTCCAGACCCGATGTAGATGATAGCATTGGCGGTGTAGAGGAACGGTCTTTCCAAAAGAATAGGCGATTCATAGTTCTCCTGCATGTCAAGAACTAGAAAATCTGCGGGTATATATTTTTCTTGAATTCTTACCATGACGTTCTTGACTACGCCTTCAGAGAATCTTAGTGATTAGTCTGCCATCTGCAACTGAATATATGTTGGGTGTAATGGTAAATCATCAAATAATTCATCATATACCTTTTTAGACATTACGTTGACGCCTGATCCAGTGTCACAGACGGTGTCGGGAAAAGTGATGTCTCTGATTGTGCATTCAATGATTGGTACACCTGGGTCACCTTTCTTTATTGGAAATGGTCTCACGAGCATATGATCATTTTCTGTGTTGATAGCATTGATTAGTTGAACGATTTCTTTGGGTACATGCTGGGGCTTGTTCTTCCTTCATCTTCTATTGTTCTTCTTCTTGGACACTTGTTGTTGTTGCTCTTTTTGTTGATCGAATTGCTTCGGGACTGCTGGATTCCTCAGGATGCGGTTCTTGAACGAGAATCTCTCCTTCTTGTCCTTGATGGTGCCTTCTCATCTCCTCTGGTATCCATGATCACAAAGTCAATTGGGACATATGATTGCCCTACTCTGATAACAGCTTCTTCTAGTATTCCCTCGGGGTAGCAAATAACTGATCTGTAAGCTGCAAATGCATGTCTGTGTACAACAAAGGATCACCTAATAGTTTCTCATAGATTACCTTAGGCATTATATTGACACTTGCGCTGAAATCGCAGATAGCTTCTGTAAAGCTACGACATCCTATGGAGATAGGAATGACAGGTTTTCCGGGGTCTCCCATCTTCTCAAGTAGTGAGTGATCTATACACTGTATATCTGCAGGCTCAATTTGGTATTGTGTTGCATTGTGAATATCAATAAGGTTAGCAGTTTCCAAATCTTCCGGCTGGTCAGGAATCTTACCATTCTCAAATGGAGGGACAACAGCAGCAAGCTGAGCTAATTGTGATTCTAATATTTTATTAAAGCTTTGCTGATTCTTTATAGCAGAAGCAAAGGTATCCATTCTGATATTTATGTTTTCTAAAACTTTATCATTCGAAGCTACCTTTCTAGACATTTGATCTATTAATTTAGATTGACCAGCAACTAAATCTCGTAAAGGTGGAAAATTATAATTATTGTAATTATTACCTTGGTTGTTACCTTGGTAATTACCTTGTCGAGGTTGCAGATTCCATCCTTGGTTTGGCTGGTTCCATGCTTGACCTTGCTGAGGACGATAGTAGGCGTTATTGTTGATGAAATTCAATCCTCTTGCAGCGTAGGGCAGTTGACAGCTGAATGCCCGTAATCTCCACATTCTTCATAGGTCATGCGGGAATCATCAATATGCATGACTTACTTCTTCTCTATGTCGAGTTTTTTCATGATGAGGTCTAGCTTGGCAATGACCATGTCAGTCTCCTTGAGATGATGGATGCCTCCTCCTCTCTTGCGAGGTTGAGTACGTTCTTCATTACAGCTTGGATTTGAGGCCATCTTCTCCATAAGTGCTTGAGCTTCTGGAAGCTTCAGTGACAGGAAAGCTCCTCCAGCTGCAGCATCTATGGACTCACGGGTGCTTGAGATAAGCCCATGGTAGAAGGTCTGCATCTGTTGGTATAAACTAACTGCACTCTAGTAAAGATTATTATTATCAAAGTATCCGCAACCGCACAGATAAAACAACCGATGTAGCACTTCACCAGACAATCCCGGTTTTAATATCGAACCCAAAGGAACAGTAGGTGATACTGACTAAGTCTATTGGCTCTTAACCCCATAATACAATCAATCCAGAGAATATCAAGAATGAGGAGATAACAAATGATTATCTAGATCCGACAACCGGTAAACTTTGAATAATATCGTTCTAATCGGGCAGTGACATGAATAAGAGACGAAATCAGAGTTCCCTCCTACCAGACACTTATGCACCTATCGATCCTATCAATGGGAAGTGGACTACAGAGGACTCAACGCAGCTGTCACCTACGCGATCTACTACTATCCGGCCAATCAGGGGACATTCACAAGTAATTATAGCCCAGACACCACGTCTACACTACAAATTACTACTTCAACCAAGGAGCTACCAAGATCAAAGCACTCAAATAGAGTTGTAAACTTAAGAACGAATAAGAACAAATGCTTACTTGAATCAGGATGTTGAATACAAAAGTACCTCAGAACGTAACTCCGGACGAGGGAGCTGAATCCAGACGAACACAGCTACGAAGAAGCTCCGACAGGCCGGGACTCCTCTGAATCTCTACTCATCTACTCTATCTCTCTAATCTCTCTCTTGATTGCTAGCCTAGATTTAGTGGATATCTATCTAATGCTTCAGGGTCTTCATCTCTTGATCTGGCTCTCCTCTAGGGGGGTATGCCTCTCTATTTATAGCCCGGTGGGATGCACGTATGCCGTAGGATCAAACTGACTTGAAACAAGGGCCCAGATGACTTCTAATAGGCGGTGGGAGAAGACTCCATAAGGCGGCGCGGGGAAAACCCTAGGGGGCGCCGGCTGGCCCCACCCTGTGGGGTTTCGGGCTCCGGTGCTTCGGGTGTGTTCCAGATGCTTCTAGTGTTCTCGTGATGATGTTTCTTTGGCGGTTAAGTTTCGTGGTAATTATGCTCTTTAATCCTTCTTTTAAGCTTTTTCTAGAAAATCCCTGGGAAATAGACAATTCACCAAAACTCGTGAAATTTGTCAGTAATAACCCTATTCTACTGGATATTCATGTTTAATGCAGGGATAATTGTTAATAAAATTTGGATGATAACAGGTGTCAACAATTACCCCCACACTTAGTTTTAAGATGTAAGATTCTTAGAGAGAATGGAGCATTTAAAACATAACTTGAGAGTGCATTATATAAAACTAGTCTAGTCATGCATGTACTATGGAATTCAAAGTGTCTATCATGAATCTTTGAGTAGTTGAAGAACAGAATAGCTTGAAAACAGATCACTCTCTTCCTTTAGTTAAGTCAATTGGAGGGTATATAATTTTGCAAATAAACTTAGCTTTACCTTCTCCTTTTGTAGTACTCTCGAATCACTGATATATCTGGTATTTTTGTATCCTTACCAAGGCATTAATGAAATTGCCTTCTTTATCCTACTTCTAAAAAGTTTATGTGGATCTCAGGTTGGTAGAATGTGAGAACATAGTTGCATTGTATTTGTTGTAAAGTCAAACAATGAATCCACAGAGAAATGAGGCATATAATCGAATCAAGCTTTATTTGGTGGAATATGGTGGAACCTAATTCTACCTTGCTCCTTTAGAAAATAAATCTCTCTTTTATACAACTAACCTTAATTAGAGAGTATGGGCTATCTCTTTCTCTTCTCTTCTTTTCTTTTCTTCTTTCTTTTTTTTAAGGGAGGCGAGCTTCTAAGTACTCATTGTTTTAATTTCTTCGGACACTTGTCTATTTTTTATACTCTCTTCTTCTTTTGCATAGCTCAAACCTATTTTGAATTTAGTAGTTGAGTGACTTTAACAAAACATGGAGCAATTATTTGGTAACTATGCTATATAATTATTTTTGGTGTTTTCTCCCAGTGTAGGAGAGAAACATTTTCAGTAGAATGACTCGCTATTACTCTGGATTAGAGTAATGCTTATGTGGAATTGGCACTTGATTCAAAAATATGACAAATTTCTTCAAAGGGTTACAAAGGTTGACCAAACTCAATACAAAGACAAGTATTATATGTAGCAGGCTTATATCCTATATATGGCTCTGGTAGGACAATATTTTTACCACAATGGACAGGTATAACTAATCATTTAAATTTTCAAAATAAAATCTCCAAAGACAAAACATCAGGGATTGAGTTCTTCATTATTCAACTATATCATATTTCACAACGACTTAACCAATCATGGGGTCCCTATAAACAGTTTCCAATAGTAACATGATTCCTAGAAAAGTGTTATATAATTTATTCTTAAGCTATGAATTAAACAATCTTCTTCTTCTCTTTTAAAAGTAATTTAGCTTGTGAATTTTAATTCGGATTGAAACATAAATCAAAACATATGCAATTAAATTATATGAGGATCAAACCTGACCATGAACGAGAAGGGGATGCAGAGGGTGCAGAGGGGGGCCAGCCGGCCCAGGTAGGGCGCCGGGCGGCGCACCTCTATGGCCCCACGAGGTCCACTTCGGTGTGCGAGGCCTTGGTTCGATTATCTTCCGAATTACGTGATTTTCCCGAGCGAATTGATTTCCATAGTCGCGATGTGCCTCCCCTACACTTATTTTTCTGCATACTTTTCTGCACAACATGTGGAGACAACATGCATACCAAAAATATAGAGAGTAGAGTAAACTAAAACATTAATATTGATAAAAAAAATAAGGCACTTTATTCATTAATAATACTAGATAACTCTGATAACTGACTGAGCTAACGACTGCCTTAGCTCAATAGGCTTACCTAACACACTTAATATTATAAATCAAACCTAACACACTTGATAATATAATTAAACCTAACACACTTGTGCCTTATTACATAGATAACGAAGGCAACTTAAGGCTGCCCTTTCTTTGCGAGCTTCCTAATTTCTTCCTTAAGATTACCAATCTCTTCTTTCAGCTGATCTTTTTCACACTTGAGACTGTGAATTAACTTGACATTGACTTCTATCTGCTTAGTTATGTCACTCATAATCTTGCTCCTTAAGTCTTCATTCCTCTCTATGCCCCTAATGGTGTTAGAGAGAGTTTCCATCTTCTCATTAAGGATGTGTAGAGAAAGCTGGGGCTGTCGAGAGATTTTCTCTAGAGCTGATGTACATGTAGCCCGCTGTCTCTTGGGAGGAGGTGGTATGAACTCGGTGTAGCAGACTTGGCCTGGACGTGCACGAACTCCTTGGATGGCAGGGCGAGCAGTGGTGTACTTCGCACATACCAGCGTTCCATTCTTGTCGGTCTTGACCGACAGGAGTCGCTCATTATCTCTAAGTGGAAGAAGTGGGATGCCTTGGGGAATAACGATCTGCTTCCCCCTGGTACCATCTTCTAGCAGCAGTCTCTCAGGTGGCGATGGCAGAGCAGGCTGAGCATGCGTGTAGTAGACTTGCTCGAACTGCTGGGACACCGTAGCAAGATGCTTCGATGGCACGATGGCGAGGTATTTTGGTGGCACGATGGCAAGGGGCTTCGGTTACGCGAGGACGATGGCCTTCGAGTCGTCGCCTTGGAGCTTGCCGGAGTCAGCGCCGACGACCACTTTGCTTGCCATTGCTACTAGATCTAAACTAGAGAGTTTCTTTGAAGGAGAAGAAGGCAATGATGATGGGATGGCATTCAAGGGTGGTATAGGTGCGTATTTATATGGTTTTCAGGAGACAGGATAAGATCAAATCTACGTTCTACAAGATTCGTATGAAAGATTATTCATACGCATCGGGAATCTATGGGGATTATACTTAGGAAAGATAGAGAAAGAAAAGGAAACTTGAGTCGGGATGAGAGGGGATAGTGGGGCGCCGGCCGGCCCCACCAGGTGTCTTTCCTGGCTAGCCGAGCTCGTGAAGCCTCTAAACTCTTCCTACTTCCTGTTAGTTGTGATGCGCGATAATTTTTTGTAATGGATAATGACGGGACTAAAAAGTGGGTAATTGGACAAAATCCAGCCCATCAACAACTTCTAAATTAAATGGTTCTAAAAATAATTTAAGTCGATGACCATTTACCTTGAATAATGTACCTTCGTGTGATTGTAGAGTTACCGCTCCATGTGGTGATGCATTCACAACCGTAAATGGTCCTTCCCATTTGTTTCGTAGTTTTTCAAACCCGAATAATTTAAATCTAGAATTAAAAAGTCATACCTTATCTCCTGGTGCAAACTCCTTCTTCTTGATCCTCTTGTCATGCCATCTTTTTGTTCTTTCTTTATAAATCTTTGAATTGTGATAAGCCTTTTCTCCCCATTCTTCTAATTCTGATAATTGCATTTTTCTCTTTTTTCCAGCGGCTTCAAAGTTCATGTTCCATCTCTTAATAGCCCAGTGAGCTTTATGCTCCAACTCCACTGGTAAATGACAGGTCTTACCATATACTAGCTGGTAAGGTGACATACCCAAACGTGCCTTGTATGCGGTCCGATATGTCCAAAGTGCTTCGGGTAATCGGTCCTTCCATGCAGTACCCATTTCATTTACTGTTTTCTGTAGAATATTCTTGATTTGTTTGTTTGATGTTTCTGCCTAGCCACTTGTCTGAGGATGGTATGGAGTAGCTACATTGTGACGGATGCCATGAGCTTGCAAGTATCGGTGAAACTTTTTATCAGTGAAGTGTGTTTCTCCATCACTAATGACCATCCTTGGTGTTCCAAACCTTAGAAATATAATCTTTTCGAACATCTTTCTTGAATGTTTGGAATCAGCATTCATGCATGGCATAGCTTCTACCTACTTGGATACATAGTCAACTGCCACCAGAATGTATTCACAATTTCTTAATTTCACAAATGGTCCCATGTAATCAATTCCCCAGACATTAAAGAGCTCAATCTGAAGATTGTTGGTGAGTGGCATATCATCTCTTGTGTTGATATTTCCGTGCCTCTGACATGATCCACATCTCCGGACAAAATCTTTGGTGTCTTCATACATAGTTGGCCAAAAGAACCTGCTCTGCCAGATTTTAGCATGAGCGCGGAATGCTCTATAATGACCTCCATATGGTGATACATGGCATTTCTGAATGATCTGCATGCCTTCTTCTACTGGTACACATCTTCTAAGTAATCCATCTGAACAAATTCTGAAGAGGTATGGCGGATCCCATATGTAGAGACGACTTTCATAAATAAGCTTCTTTTTATTTTCCCCTGGTGGTACATAACCTGCAACCATAAAGTTGACAATATTCGCGTACCAAGGGTCTGACTTGGTCACTTCAAACAGCATGTCATCTCTCAATGAATCATTAATAGGTAATTCCTGAGGTTTCTCAAAGTGTATTCTAGACAAGTGATCAGCAACTGGATTTTCTATTCCTCTTCTATCTTTAATTTCTAAGTCAAATTCTTGGAGTAACAAAATTCATCTTATCAAATGAGGTTTAGCATCTTTCTTAGTGAGCAAATATTTTAAACCAGCACGATCAGAATAAACAATTACTTTTGCTCCTACTAAGTAAGATCTAAATTTATCAATAGCAGAAACAATAGCCATGAGTTCTTTTTCAGTTGTTGCATAATTTAATTATGCTCCTGTCATAATTTTACTAGCATAAGCAATTGCATGATACTTCTTATCTTTTGTTTGTCCTAATAGTGTCCCTACAGCATAATCACTAGCATCACACATAATTTCAAAAGGTAAAGACCAATCAGGGGGTTGAATGATTGGTGCTGATGTAAGTGCTTCTTTAAGAATATTAAAAGATTTTAAATATGCATCATCAAATTCAAAAGGAACATCCTTACCTAGCAAGTTAGTCAGTGGTCTAGCAATATGTGAGAAATCTTTTATAAATCTGCGATAAAAACCACAGTGACCAAGAAAACTTCGGATTCCTTTTATATTAACAGGTGGAGGTAGTTGTTCAATTACTTCAATTTTTGCCTTATCTACCTTTATACCTCTTTCAGACACTAAATATCCAAGCACTATTCCTTCTCTAACCACAAAATGGCATTTTTTCCAATTAAGGACTAAGTGCTTTTCTTCACATCTCTGCAAAACCTTATCTAGATTTTGTAGACAATCATCAAAATTTTTCCATAAACTGAAAAATCATCCATAAAAACTTTCATGATTTCTTCTATCGTTTCAGAAAATATAGACATCAAACATCTTTGAAAAGAAGCAGGTGCATTACATAATCCAAAAGACATTCTACGATAAGTATAAATTCCATAAGGACATGTAAAAGTGGTTTTGCTTTGATCATCAGGGTGGATAGGAATTTGGTGATATCCAGAATAACCATCAAGGAAACAAAAGAAAGAATTATTTGCCAAACGCTCTAAAATCTCATCAATGAAAGGTAGCGGAAAATGATCTTTCTTGGTCGTTTTATTAAGTTTTCTATAATCTATACACATTCGTCATCCTGTAACAGTTCTCTAGGGTATCAATTCATTTTTATCATTTTTAACTACGGCATACCACCCGTTTTAGGTACAACTTGAACAGGACTTACCCACTCACTATGCGAAACAGGATAAATAATCCAGCATGCAAAAGTTTCAAGACCCCTTTCTTAACAACCTCCCTCATCGCATTTTGAAGCCTACGTTGGGGCTCTCTAAAAGGTGTAATCTCTGGGTTGGTTGAAATACGATGGGTGCATAAAACAGGACTAATCCCCTTGAGGTCTTGGAGTGAATAACCAAAAGCAGCACGATGTTTTTCTAAGACAGTTATTAACCTAAAAGACTCTTCATCAGAAAGTTTATCACTAATAATCACGGGAGAATTTTGATCATTATTCAGAAAAACATATTTAAGACCAGAAGGTAGTTGCTTAAGCACAATAGAAGGCTTAGGTGGCTCTGGTAATTCATCCAGAGGTTCAGGATCAATCGGATCCTCCTCCTCTTCATTAATGAAGAACTGAGTATCATCCTCTAAATTAGGTTTAATAAATTCCTCAAATGACACACCTTAATTTCTTCTATCGGATCTAACTCAGGAGGTGGCTCTGCCTTAGCTTTTAATGCATGAGTTATAGGCACTGAGAGATTAAATCTCTTCCCAAGTTTAATATCTAAATTGCCCGCACAACCTTCTCGCAAAAGTTTTCCTATTGTTAACCCAATCATTACTTCAAAATCCTAAACATAAAAAATATAGAAATTTAGCAAAATTCGGAATTCGTTAATCACAATAGGAAGAGAACATAAAACACCTGAACTAGGAATAATATGTCCTGGATGATTTTTCAATAATTTATTTGTAGGAATTAATGGCATATTTTTCAAGAATTTTTCAGCAAATGTAAGAGACATAATATTGACACCTACTACTGAATTATAAAAGGCATCAAAAGAATATGCATCAATTTAACATTTAAAAGTAATGGCAGAAGAATTTAAATGAATTATATCATTTGAAAGCTCAGATTCTATCAACCACTCATTACTCATAACAAAAATCAAGTCTCTAGTTATCTCTCTAAGGAATTTTAAATCAGCAGGATATGAAATATTAAAACTTTTAAAATTCATAGACTCTTGTGGTTTTATAATTTTATGATAGCGTGAGGTGTTTCCATAATCATCAAAAAGTTTATCCTCAAATTCAAACATAAAATCAGCAATAGGAATTATCTCCTTCTCATTAGATAGTTCAGATAAAGGTTGAGATGAATCAGACAAAAGTTTAAAATCAAACGACAAAAATTCATCTTCTAACAACTTTTTTTTCTTCAGGAAGATCAATTAAGATATTAGTAAGAATAGTTTTAGCATGTGAAGCAGTAATATGCATAAAGGCTTCTCCTGCGGTCAAATTAAGGTATTCTTTATTTTTATCATTAAGACCTAAAAAGAAATGTTGCAAAAGCATTGGCTCTGGCAAAGCAAAATTAGGTCTAGAATTTATAAATCCATCAAAGCGTTCCCAAGCTTTGCCTAATGATTCGTTATCTAATTGTTTAAATCCAATAATTTCAAAATGAAGTTTAGCGACCTTTTCGATAGGGAAAAATTTAAGACAAAAATTAGCACGCAATACTTCCCAATCTCCTTGACTACTCCTAACATGGAGATTATACCATTTCTTTGCTTTTCCCATTAATGAAAATGGAAAGAGTTTCCATCTTAAAGTTTCATCTGCCATGCCCTTAATGTGCAAAAATAAATATGTCTGCTCAAAATCGGTTAAATGGGAATAGGGGTTTTCGCTAGAATTACCAGAAAAAATATGATCCTGAACTAACTTAATTAATCCCGGACGTAACTCATAGCCAGATAATGTGATGGGTAAAGATGATTCTTTTGGCTGGAGATACGATCCCGATGGTGCTCCATATTGATATAAAAGTTGGGACGTGGGTTCCATACTTTAAAAGGTAAAAGATAAAAGATAAAAGTATAATACAAGATTAAGATAGACTAAGCCAAAATTAGCAAACCGTTCCCCGGCAACGGCGTTATAAATGCTTGTTGGTATAAATTAACTGCACTCTATTAAAGATTATTATTATCATGGTATCCGCAAGCGCACAGATAAAACAACAGATGTAGCACTTCACCAGACAATCCCGATTTTAATATCGAACCCAAAGGAACAGTATGTGATACTGACTAAGTCTATTGGCTCTTAACCCGATAATACAATCAATCCAGAGAATATCAAGAATGAGGAGATAACAAATGATTATCTAGATCCGACAATCGGTAAACTTTGAATAATATCGTTCTAATCGGGCAGTGACATGAATAAGAGGCGAAATCAGAGTTCCCTCCTACCAGACACTTATACACCTATCGATCCTATCAACGGGAAGTGGACTACAGAGGACTCAACGCTGCTGTCACCTACGCGATCTACCACTATCCGGCCAATCAGGGGACATTCACAAGTAATTATAGCCCAGACACCACGTCTACACTACAAATTACTACTTCAACCAAGAAGCTACCAAGATCAAAGCACTCAAATAGAGTTATAAACTTAATAACGAATAAGAACAAATGCTTACTTGAATCAGGATGTTGAATACAAAAGTATCTCAGAACGCAACTCCGGGCGAGGGAGCTGAATCCAGACAAACACAGCTACGAAGAAGCTCCGACAGGCCGGAACTCCTCCGAATCTCTACTCATCTACTCTATCTCTCTAATCTCTCTCTTGATTGCTAGCCTAGATCTAGTGGATATCTATCTAATGCTTCAGGATCTTCATCTCTTGATCTGGCTTTCCTCCAGGGGGTATGCCTCTCTATTTATAGCCCAGTGGGATGCACGTATCCCGTAGGATCAAACCGACTTGAAATAAGGGCCCAGATGACTTCTAATAGGCGGTGGTAGAAGACTCCAGAAGGCGGCGCGGGGAAACCTTAGTGGGGCGCCGGCCGGCCCCACCCTGTGGGGTTTCGGACTCCGGTGCTTCGGGTGTGTGTTGACACTTCTTAGCACAACCACCAGAGACAGGGTGTTAGGCTATCTCTGATAACGGCGCCAGAAGTGCCCTGAGGGTTTTTCTTATGTCTATTGGATAATTCCGCAAGCGCACAGAATATACCGCTGTAGCACTTCACTCGGGAGTATTTCAAGGTATCGTTATTTATTTTTATCCCAAGGGAAAACGGTTGCTAGGAATAGTTAATAAAAAGAAAGAGAGATCCTTAAGTCTGTACCAACATAGTACCAGCTAGTCGTAGGGGGGTAAATCAATAGGTAAAGGAAAGGGTAATGACACCAACACACAACAAGTATTAAGATAACTAAAAGATAACTAGTAGAGTATAGCTAGGTGGGAGGACAACGATTGAGTATAAGACTCCTATGACACTTACTTTACTCTTATGACTTATCCTATCAAATAGATGACTTATACTAAGATAGTACCTTACTACCGGTGTGCAGGGGGTAGTGCAAGACAATAGAGGACAAAACCTCTACCCGAAGCGCCTACACTCTTATGGGAGCCTACCTTTTAAGAACTTGCCTAAAACACATGAAGGGATACTAAGACTAGATAGGGCTGTCACCACCTGCTAGCACCCACAAACAATCCGTGCGACAAGCGGTAATCAAAGGCAAGATCTAGTCTAAGCACCACGCTTACACTAAGTCTCACTATTCTAGTTGCGTACCAACAACTAGAACACCCTATGACAGGCGATGAACTAACACACGTTGAGTTGGGACAAGATCGCTATCAAGTATAAAACAACTATGAAATAAGACAAGACACAACAATACTATAAAGAATAGTAAAGACTAAGTAAGGACTTAGTGAAGTAAAGTAAAGATAATATATTGATAAAGGATAAAGTCTTACAGAAGGAAAGGTACAAGAGCTATACCAGACTCTCCAGCAGACAACTCCGGAGACTCCGAGCGCAGCTCGACTCAACTCTAACTCCCACACTAGACTAATGCTACTACTAAAGAGTAGAACTCTTGTAACTTGTGTTGTATGGTGTCTTCTTGAAAGGGAGTGGACAACCTCTATTTATAGTGGAGAGTGGAGGGATGCCACGTCAGCGATCCGTGTGCTCCTCAACTCTCCACCCTTGGATCCACCGCCTTATAACCGCCTCAAGATGGACGGCTGTGGCAATTTGAGCACATGGGAAGCATGTTTGGAGTCGGTGGAGGCCAACCGACCTGGCTGGGCACCAGGGGGGTTCGGCCGACCCCACTCTGACTGGTGGGCCTAGCCAGGAGCTTCTAGAAGGAGTCCCCACCAGTCAGTGATGGTGTAGGTGGCTTGGTTTTCCATCTTGTGGTTCGGCCGACCCACCCCTAGTGGGTGGGTCCCACCACAGTGGCCCCCATCTGTCATAGACTCTTCCCATGTGTTGGTCCTATCTTGGTTGCTTCGTTTCATGCCTCAATCCGTGTGCCTTTGATCTCCACCGTTGAATGAAAGCACAAGTTGATCCAATGGATGAATTAACTTGGTTAGAGCGTCACACGGATCCTGCCATGTCACTAGAGCCAGGTGGGCCCCATGGACAGTTCGGCCGACCCATGGGTGGGCCCACCCTTGGCTCTCATCTCCTTCATTTGATGTTTTATGCAATGTGTTGAAAGGTGGTGGCCTGGGGCAACATATCATGGTTCGGCCGAACCATGTATTTAGCCCCTAGCTGCTCACTTTTGCACTGATTTGGTATTCCCTGCAATTACAAGCTAAGAGTACATGTGGAACTAGTTATTGATAAAATATGCTCATGATATATTTATCTTTCCTTGAATCCGAGGCCTGTTGACTGTGTTTGAATGTGAAAATTTAGGCTAATTCCACCGTCAACAGTGTGTTCCAGATGCTTCTAGTGTTCTCATGATGATGTTTCCTTGGCGGTTAAGTTTCGTGGTAATTATGCTCTTTAATCCTTCTTTTAAGCTTTTTCTGGAAAATCCCCTGGGAAATAGACAATTCACCAAAACTCGTGGAATCTGTCAGTAATAACCCTATTCTACTGGATATCCATGTTCAATGCAGGGACAATTGTTAATAAAATTTGGATGATAACAGGTGTCAACAGTATCAGTAGCCAATCCTCTATCCCATGATGAGGACAGTCTTCAATGTAATCTTAAAATCTCTCCCATGTTTCAGTGAATGATTCGTCATGTTGCTGTTGAAAACTTGAGATTTTCCCACACAAAGCATTTGTTTTGCCTGTAGGAAAGAACTTTGCCAGTAAAGCAGTTAAGCATCGGTCCCATGTAGTGTTCTTATTTTTGTTGGTGTAGAACCACTGCATAGCTTTCCTCAAAAGTGAAAATAGGAAAAGATGGAGTAAAATAGCATCTCTTGGTACTCCTTTGATCGTGAAGGTGCTGCAGATGTCTAAAAAGTGTTGTAAGTGTGCACTTGCATCTTCATGAGCTTTTCCACAAAACTGGCTGGCTTGAATCATGGTGATAAGAGCAGGCTTGAGCTCGAATCCATTCTCCCCCGTGTTGACTGCTGGTCCAGTCCGGATGTTTTCTGTTATTGGGGCAGAGAACTCGCGCAGTGTCTTCTCAGCCATGTCTTCAAACACAGGAAATAAATCTTCTCCTAAGTGTACTTCTTCCAATGTTGGAGCTGGCTCCTTTGATGAACTAACTTGAGCAGCGATGGGTGTTTTTGATGGTAGTTTGAAATTATCCCTCGTCTCTACAAACTTCTTTCTTCTAAGGAGTTTCTCTAGATCGTCAGTGAAATTATTTGGAAGAGAAAAACCATTCATTCATCACCCTGCATAAGATAAGGAAATGATAAAAAACAGGGGTGTGCCTGTTTGAGTTAGAGATCAATCGGTAATACAATCTTATCCATGATGCATATGTGTTATCAATATTTTCTAAGTTTAATGTGTCTTCCCCGGCAACGACGCCAAAAATGCTTGTTGACATCTACTAACATCGCCAAATATAACTTTATAACTTTTAACACTAGGGACGAGATTAGAAGATGTATGGTATTTAATTAACTGATCATTAGCAATTAGTCACTTATCTATTACCAACATTCTTTAGCATGAACTGGGTTGTCAATTCTAATTATATATGCTAAGAATAAATAAAGGTTTTACATATTACTCCATGTGACTAGGCAGAAATATAAATAAATATAAACTAAGAACAATTCTGCAAGCGGACAGATAATTATACAGTTGTAGCATTTTACCTAGGAGTTCTACCAGATTGTCGATTTATATTTATACCACTAGGAAGGATTTGGATAAACTACAATTTATTATATTGATAACAGCTATATACATACAATGAATAAGTGATGTTACCGATGTCATATACTCCACTCATAACAGATAGAGGTCACAAGATAATAAAGATAAATAGGGGTGATAAGTATGATCAAGCATCATTAATAAAAATAAACATAAGATCACTTTCTAGTCATAGTAATAGCTAGCCAATGGATAAACTAAGGAATTAATATCTAAGGTAATTCTATAACTACGTCAATGAATAACTCTAACTAGTGCAATTACATCTAGCAATCATTGTCAGATTAGTCCTATATCATGATCACATGCAAAGGGCATCATCTTGGAAAGGTGTCAAACAGAGTCATCACCCAACTTCGCGACCGTGCCTGCTTGCCTACATACGGGGGTGGACTATAAAGGAATCAACGTAGCTGTCACCTACGCGAACTACAACACGACCCGGCACATCAGGGTGCACTCACAGATAAATGAAATATCTAGACACCAGGTCTACACATTGTTCATCATCTACCCAACGATCGTTTGGATAAACGCTATACGAGCAATTACATGAATTCAATAAGATCAAACCAACTATACTAGACATATAATTAAAGTAGATAAAGACTAATGTAATCAAGAACATATGAACTATTAAGAACAATGTTTCCCTAATCATAATGAAGAATGCAATAATAGAGAAAGAACTAGAATTATACCGAACTCTGCGCTCCAGACGATCGCCGGGGCTCCAGATCCCGCCGAAGAACTAGATTTCCTCTAATCTCTAATCTAACTAGGCTTGAACTATGAACTATAAGGCTCTTGATGAACTAGTAGGCTCTTGATGGCTTGAAGACTTGTTGCCTTCGATGAATGATTGATTGATGCCTCCAGGGGGGGTCTGCCCCTCTATTTATAGCCCGGTGGGATGAACGTGCGCCGTAGGATCAAACCGACCTAAACATAGGGCCGAGATGACTCCTAAGAGGCAGCGGAAGAAGACTCCAGAAGGCGACGGCGAAACCCTAGGGGGGCGCCACCTGGCCCCACCCCAGGGCCGGCCGGCCCCACCTGGCCAGGGCTCGGCCCTAGGTTGCTTCGGGTGCCTTCTACACTCTTCTCACGTCTCGATGATGATGTTTCCTTCGCGGTTACGTTTCGTGATAATTACGCATTTTAATCCCTCTTTTATGCTTTTCTGGAATAGTCTCTGGAAAATACAGAACATGCAAAACTCGTGGAAATTGTCAGTTAAAACCTTAGACTAGTATGTTTTCATGTATCCTTTTGTGTCTAAAGTTCTAATAAAAGTTGACGTTATCGACCGTCAACAACCAGTGAAGCTATTATTTTGGCTTTGGCTTTGTGAACAGCTCCGTGAGTGAAAGTAAAACCATTTTAGTAATCGTTTGGCAAAACGGCTCCACATGCAAAGTTCCTCCAAGCCTGCTTTTAAAAACCACGTACAAGATCCACCAAAACCAGGTGAAACTACTATTTTTGCTCCATATGTGCTTCTTGAGAGTAGGTACGTTTTGAAGGACTCCTTACGTGAAGTCGTTTGGTTTTACCCCGTTTGGCAGAAAATGGCTTCTGAAACTGGTTAAGAATCCCTGCCAAAAAGGACCATGTCGGCTCACGCTTAATTACCGTCTAATTTTTGTTTTCTTTCTATGGGAGCGCTCCATGCATTTATCTTGTCTTTCTACACAATCACCGAGACCACTTGCAAACTGTGTGTGTGAGAGAGAGAAGGGGGGGGGGGGGGGGGGGGTGGTGGTTGTTGTTGTAATGACGTTTTGTTCGTTTTTTTTCTCACCAAGCTATGCATTTTTTTATGCGTACTAGTACAAAGCCTCCTTGCTCCTTGCTTGTTTACAAAACTCTCCACAGGCTGCTGCTGACACGCACAAAATAAGATAGTACTACTGTACAGGAGTACTAGGAGGACTGTACTACGTAGGAGTAGCTAGTGATTGGAGTAGGGTGACTAGTATACGACGTAGCGACCGGTGTCCCCTTCATCATTCGGCTCGCCGAGGGCCCGGAAAAGGCCGAGGCGTCGCCGTCGCTGTCCGCGACGGGGACTCGTGTCGGCCGCACGTAGCACAGCCCAACCGGGTGCGGGTGCGGGCGCGGGTGCGTGCGCTCGGCTTTGTCTATTCTACCGGTCCCCGGCGCACCCTTCCCGGCGGTCGGCGGCCGAACGCAAGTGACGAGTGACGGCAGCTGACGACGACGCAGGCCCTGGGCCCTGGCGCTGGCAGCTTCACGATCACGCCGCCCGGGTCGACGAGGGGACGTCGCCGTCGAACGCCGATCGTGGCGACTGGCGCGCGGCGTGCCAGGAGCCACACACACAACCTAACCAAACGCGCGGCGCCCGTCACCAGCACTCCCTCTCCCTGGCAAGTTGGCGAATTGCCTGCCGCGCGCCCAGCCTACAGTACACGTCGTCGTTTTCCACCCGCTACGACGACGACGAGGCGTGTCGCGTGTCGTGTGTGAGCGGAGACCGGCCCGCCACGCCACGCCACGCCACGCCAGCCCGGCCCAGGTTCCCCACCCCACCTGGCAGCTGGCGCTAGTACTAGTAGTACTGTAGACTAGTATAGCTGGATGCAATGCAGCAGTCCAAGCCTGAAGCTGAAGGCGACGTTACGACACGATGCGTGCCGAGGCGAGCCCGGCCGGCGGCGGATCGGGCGGCTTCGATGCCACCGCTGAATTGAAGGCCCTGCACTGCCTGCCACGCGCTGAATCGGCCGGCCGGCATTCCCTCCGCCTGCGCTGCGCATCGCATTGCAATGGCATGCATCTCCATCTCCATCTCCTCTCCAGTGGCTCAAGAACTTGAGCACGTGCTACTGCTGCTTGCTTGCGCGTTCTGCCGGCGGCAAACCTGCATGCACGTCGATTTGCGCGTCAATGGCGCGGCGCCCACGGGTTTCTTTCCTTTTTCCTCCATGATCCTTGTCTTGATCCAGACATGAATCACTGAATCAGAGCGCCGCACGCCTGCGGGAACAGGCACACCTGCAGTCCAGGAGGGGAGCAACACAGCAAACACAACGCTTTGCTGGCTGCTGTGCTAGCTCATCGACCTCTCGGAGTCGCAGTCTCCCCGGCCAGCGCAGCAAGAAGCCAAGAAATACAAAAAAGTAGCAGACCATCCCATGTCGTGCGTGCGTGCGTGCTTGCCATGCTCTAGCAGAGCACGAGCAGCCACCATACATAAAAGGGCCCATCACTTTTTTTTTTTCAGAAGAAATATATAAAAAAATCCGTCCACCTGCAATTCCCTGCGAGTAGGGAGTGAGCGAGCACTACTCTGTGCTAGTACTTTTTTTTTTCTTTTTCAGTCGTTGGCAACAACATCCAGCAGAGAGAAGGAGAGGAGAGGAGGATGGGCTGTTGCTGTTAGTTTACTACAACCACCACTACGGCTCTTCCTCGCTCGCCTCGCCTCGCCTCGCCCCATCCCTCCTCACCCTGAATCCCCCTCGTATTCCATTCCTTGTCTTCCCCGCACCCGCATGCACCAATCGCCAGCAGCGACCGCCCGCGGCTCGGTGCGCGCGTTCGTTGTCCCCTCCACATCCACCGGAAAGCTACGCCTCCCCCACCGCCTCTACCGTCTCTCACCCCGTCCCTCTTTTCACTCACTCTCTCCCTCT
Organism: Eremochloa ophiuroides; assembly: GCA_038502445.1. NCBI lineage: Eukaryota > Viridiplantae > Streptophyta > Magnoliopsida > Poales > Poaceae > Eremochloa > Eremochloa ophiuroides. The sequence goes on along the minus strand of JAHLJS010000001.1, from coordinate 108,522,114 downwards.
CTCTCTGTGGGCGATGCGCTCCGCCTGCTCAGCTGACCTTTGATCACAGGAGTGGCTGCGCTTGCCGGCTGCCCATGGCTATGGCGGGTGGCGGCGCGGCGGCGGCGGCGATGGCCAAGCGGTGCATGAACCCGGTCTGCGGCGCGCAGCCGGCGTCGTCGGTGGTGGGGGCCGGAGGGGACTGGAGGAAGGGCTGGCCGCTGCGATCCGGAGGCTTCGCCCTGCTCTGCGACAAGTGCGGGTACGCCCCTCCTCCTCCATGTCCGCTCTGCTTGTCCGACACCTATCCGCCGCCGCCGTCCTCCTGCGAATGGGGCGGGCACCTGGATTGGATGGATGAATTGGAATTGGTTCATGCCGTTCGGCTTCTCCTCAGTCCACCCCTTTTACGTTTCGATGCTTTGCGACTTTGTTCCCCCTTTTCACTTCTTTTTTTGAGATGTATATATATAGAAGAAGAAAAAGACGTGTTTTTTACCTGCTGCTGTATAAAGGTGCGGCGATTTGCGCATCATTCGTCGTAGTGGATTCCCTAGCGAAACCCAACGAACGAGCCGATTTATGCGGGAACCGTGCCTAGCTGGAGCGTGTAGACACTCCGGAAAGTTGCGTTGACTCTGCCTCGTTTGCTGGAAGAGTTCCTGGGTGGGTCGTAGAATTCTGACGAAGCGATTTGGTAGCAGCTGTTGAATTCAGGAGAGCTTACCCTCTAGCTGCAACTGAGAATTTCGTCAGTGTTCAGTTGCTCCGACTCTCATAGGCTCGTCACTGAAAACAAGAAGCCCACTGACATTTGCATCGGTCACATTGGATTTGCCCCCAATGAAGTTGCGTTCTGACCGGGTTGGTGTCTGGGATGAGACATACCTCTGGTCAGGTAGGAGCGGCTATTTGCCTCACCTATTTTGTGCTATGGGATTGGATCGAAATTGTTGCTTGGTACCAACACTTCATCTTTAATGATGAAATTGGTTTTGCGGGAACTACTTGCTTTGTTCACCATTTGATTTGATTATGGGAATTACATGTTTTTTTTTTAATGATAAGATAGGAATCTGTTTCAGATTTTGCCTTGAAATTCACTTCAAAAAGAATTTGCCTTGCAAGTTTACTTCCTAGATTGGCCCATTTCTAATTTCTGTTGCGTGGTTTGTGGTGTACCTAGGTTGGCATATGAGCAGTTTGTGTTTTGTGATATATTTCACCAAAAGGAATCTGGATGGAGAGACTGCTCATTTTGTGGGAAGGTGAGATGGCAGAAACAAGCAACAAATAGATGCAAATTCTTGGGCTGAAATGAAATGCAACAGCATTCTTACTAAATTCTACTTTTTCAGCGCCTCCATTGTGGATGTGTTGCTTCAAAGAATTGTTATGATCTACTTGACAGTGGAGGAGTACAATGTGTCACTTGCATGAAAAGCTCAGCATTTCAGTCTGTAAGTTCTTTTTTATTTTGTGTCACATTATCCACCTTTTATTTTCAAATTCTGATTGTACTTTTTACAGGCTTCTGGCCAAGTGGTTCCAAAGCTTTTTCCATGTCCAAGTAATCTGCGGTTTTTTGGTAAAAGCGACGAGCTATTGTCAAGTAGAAAATTTGAACAACCACCCTCTCTTATGTTGGATTCCAGAAATGATGATACTGCTATTGTAAATAAGAATAATCACCTGTTCATGGTAAAAGGCATAGAGGCTGGACAAAGCAGTAACATCTTGAGACAAAAAGAGATAGAGAATGGTTCAAGGCAGATTAAATGGGAACAATCAACCCTTAGTATTGGGGACATGGGAAGGCCTTTCCTAACTAGGTCTCAAAGTGCATTAGAGGCACCTCAATGTACTCGAAGAGATGACAACAAGAATCCAACTACAGATAGCACAACAAGTGAATCATTTTCAGAGGCATGTCTGAGCATGAGCCTAGGTATTGCAAACAATGGAAACAGGATGGAGGCTACTTCAACAGCAGAAAGACCTATGCTATCACCAACAACAGCCATTTCTGAAGGAAGAGAACTTGCCACTACACTATCTCCCTTTCAGCACGCACAAAGGGCACGCCATTTCCTGACAAGACCACCAAGGGTTGGTGAAGGTGCTGCTTTTGATCCAACAAGAGACATGTTTCCGCATCTTCGTGTTGCTAGACCGCCTGCTGAGGGAAGGGGCCGCAATCAATTACTTCCTCGGTATTGGCCAAGAATAACAGACCAAGAGCTGCAACAAATATCTGGAGAGTATCCTTGCTTTCATACAATTGAAATTGACATTTAGTAACTAATATATACAACGCTCCAGAATGGTTCGTTAGGCTTAAACCCATATAATATGCTGCATAAATTCCTTTTGTAACAGATGTAGGTTTTCTTTTATCTTCCTTGACTATATTTTGCAAGTTCCAATTCCACAATCGTTCCACTGTTTGAGAAGGTCCTGAGTGCGAGTGATGCAGGCCGCATAGGGCGCCTTGTTCTTCCAAAAGCTTGTGCTGAGGTAACTTTTAACATTTGTTTGGCTTCCTTTTTATAATTTAAGTTTTTTTTAATCGCTGATTTGTCTTCCAAAAGTTGTTTGGAAGGAACATCAAAAGCATTTGAGTTTCCTCCTGTAAAGATTTTACAAAATAAACACAATCCATGTATATATGTTAACATGGAAAAACTGATCCATGTAATGTCTTTCAGTTACTGTTCGACCTAAATGCATCCTAATGGTGAACCACTATCATATCTGTGGTAGTACTGCAATGATCTTATTTGAGTTCCTATAGTATATGTCCATGGATACTCTCAGTCTCATCTGAATAATTTCTCAATGTGCATCTTTTCATTGTTTGGTCTACTGCTTCTGTTCACAAAATTTATTGCTAGTGCAGGAAGCTGCTTCTGTATGCATTATTTTCCCCATTGTTTCTGTCATCCTGAGTTAACAAGGTTCTTTGTGTAGGCATATTTCCCCCCAATTTCTCAACCAGAAGGTCGCCCCTTGACAATTCAAGATGCAAGAGGAAAAGAATGGCATTTTCAGTTTAGGTTTTGGCCAAATAATAACAGCAGAATGTACGTCTTGGAGGGTGTTACACCATGCATACAGTCTTTGCAATTACAAGCTGGCGATACAGGTAATCAAGAATTTATTTCCTTGGAAATGATCATAAGCATTTATTTGCAAGCATGCACTTCACTTCTTTCTTTATTGAAGTTTGTTTTTAACACTACGTCATACGTGTATGGTATAGCTTCTTATTATTTGTCACATGGTTTCCATGCTATAGTAAATTATGCTGAATAGTATTATTTCATGTAATCCCATGCTCTCTGAATGTTGTTTACTGGAATCCTTTTTTGTGGTTATTTTCTGCAGTGACATTTAGTCGTATAGATCCTGGAGGGAAACTTGTTATGGGCTTTCGGAAGGCCACAAATACTGTCAGTCTGCCAGTAAGTTAGATTATTCCATCAGATAATCTGTTGTTACAAGTGCTTGTTTTTCATCTCCTTTCTCATGTTTTTCTTTGATGTTTGTTTATTACTTTTACACAGGACTCGCAGATTTCAGCTATTGCAAATGGTTCCCTTCTCAGTGAGACACTCTTTTCTACTGCAAATGAGAACATAGGAGTAGTAAGTGGTTATCCTGGATTTCTTCACTCAATAAAGGGAGCTGCAGATCTCCACCCAAGTTCTCTGTATGATCATCATATGAACTCAGCGGATGGGGATGTCAGTTGGAATAAGGCAGATAAATTCGGCAGCGGGCCAGATGAAGGGTCTTTGCAATTTTTACAAAAACGAAGTCGCAATATTGGTTCCAAAAGCAGGAGGTTTGTAATTGATGCTGAAGATGCCATGGAACTAAAGCTTACCTGGGAAGAGGCTCAAGAGTTGTTGCGCCCTGCTCCCACTGCAAAACCAACTGTTGTGATGATTGAGGACTATGAATTTGAAGAATATGATGTAAGTTTGCTATTCATTTCCTTGTTCTTGTTTCAAATCATGGAGCATCCTCTCTGTCAGGCACAAAAATCTGATCTTTGCTATTGTCAAAAAAAATCTGATCTTTGTTCATCACAAAGATACTAGAATGATCTTTAACCTGATCTAACCATAGTACATACATGCAGGAACCCCCTGTTTTCGCAAAGAGATCAATTTTCACCGTCCGTGCAACAGGGTAAGTAAATGATCGGAAAAAAGATACATCATCAATATTTTTTGTTTACTTTTGAGTGATTATGAATAGTATCCATAATGGCATGATGAGCTGTACTTTTTCATAACACATTAACACCCCCCCCCCCCCCCACCCCCCGGACTGAAATTACTATTTTTAATTCTAGGACAATCTAAGTGAGACACATGTAATTGTAGGATAATGTCTGAGATTGAATTTTGTATACCTTACATGAAAAAGACATGCCATAATGCTTTAAGAGGTAGAAATGAAAAGAACAATTGAAAAAGTGGTGGCATTCATTCAGCTATTGCATTAACTGTGTAGTCGTCATACTGTGTTGAGGGTTTGTTGTCTAAATGCAAGTCATATACATATCATTGGCGACTTGGCATTACTGTGCCAATTATGTCAAATTTCTGATTTTGTATTTGTAGGGAACAAGATCAGTGGATTCAATGCGACGAGTGCTCAAAATGGCGTCGGTTGCCTCTTAATGTTATTGTTGCATCCAAATGGACATGCACCGACAACTCATGGGACCCAAAATGGTATTGCTATATTGTGTTCTCTGTTGGTGTTGGGCGATGTGTGATCAAATCAATACACTGCCCCTTGCTGGACTGCTCTAGCCTTACTTTTGTTACTCCTACTAATTCTCATCATATTTTAAATTCAACTGTTGCAGCTGCTCCTGCTCTGTGCCTGAAGAGTTGACCCCAAAAGAGTTGCAAAGTGTTCTGCAGCAGTATGAAGGTACGATTTACTTATGTTTACTGACCTTGAACAAAATTTGCAATCCCAGTGTTAGGACCTCCATTTGGCATGCTGCCAGTCAGGGTTCAGGCTTGAATTTCAAGCCATTCAAAAAAAGGCATCTCACAGCCTCATTGTATTCGATTAAATTCCTGTAATGCCTCGTGGGAGGTCTTCCCCCTAGGGCCAACCTTTATTAAAAAGAAATAAAGATGCTGAAGACGTGCCATGTAAGGAAGGGCACTGGGGTAGCTTACCTGACCTTGTTTAACATGGGAACTTTGTGCATGATCAACTCTTACCATATAAAATGTAGCAGTTGATTGGTTTGAGTAATGACTTTTTTACTAATGAGGAAGTAGGCAGATATATTTTGGTGATGCATTTGGATAAATAAACTCAGTCAGGACTTTTGTAGAGGAGGAGCTCATACTGCATCTTTTGCTCATATTCTAAGTCTATTGCAGAAATGAGGAGGAGAAAGGGCAACTATGGTCTGAAGCTGAATGTTGCTGAAATGGATGCGTCGAGCCTTGACGCCTTGGCCAGTGCTGCAGTATTCAGTGAAGTCGGGAACCAAGGTACCGCTTCAGTCGCGACAACCACAAAGCACCCCAGGCACCGCCCTGGCTGCACATGCATTGTGTGCATCCAGCCGCCCAGCGGCAAGGGCCCGAAGCACAACCCTGCGTGCACCTGCAATGTGTGCTTGACGGTCAGGCGCCGGTTCAAGACACTGATGATGAGGAAGAAGCAGCGGCAGTCAGAGCGGGAGGAGGCGGAGGCGAGCAAGAAGATCGCATGGGTGAACAGAGATGAGCCTGAGGGGAGCAACCTGTCAAGATCACCACAGGCACTGGACACCACCCGAGACAACAGTGATGTGACCATGTTCGACAAGGTGGCCGACATGAACAAGGGGCATATCGACCTCAACTTCCACCCTGCCCCTGCCGTCCGCGCCGATCAGGGACAGCATGGCGTGCAGCAGCCCCGGCCCGTGAGCATGATGGGCCTCCTGGAAGTGGCCAGCCGTCCCCTTGATAATTACATGAAGCAGAATGGCCTGACAAGCCTGGTAGGGGAGCAAGGTGGTGGCAGCTCCAGCACGGCCACGGTCCCGCCTGCTGCAGTGGAGAGTGAGGAGCGGACATCCAACGAGGGCCGTGTTGCATTAGCATCAGCAGAGCGGGAACCGGATGCCATGGCCGTCGATGAGGCCAGTGAGAACCAGCAGGACAAGGCTGCCGATGACGCTGCCGCTGATGCTGCTACTTGACGGCGTGCGTGCGTCTGTGACTGATGGGTGTTGTCAGTGTGCTTTGCTTTGACACGGCTCCTCTTGGTTTTTTTTTTCAGGAATAGCTGGTGAGTTTTGATGTGAAAATTCTAAATTAAATTTCTGTAGGTTACATGGTGTTGCTTCTCCTGGAGGCTGGAGTAACTTACGTGTACGTACGTATGAGGCTGTGTAACCAACCCTCAGGTTGTATGCTGTAAAAGTTCTGTAACCACGATGCTCTTGTGTTGGGTGGTGTTGTAATCAAATAACGCTTAAACCTTTGGCTTCAATAACCCACATATACTTGATTTGTAATACACATCCTATCTAAGGAACAGGAAGTTCACATGAGCCATTGATTTTATAGGAACCAGTTCATTTCACAGGAAAAACAGAAAAGGGGAAAAAAAAATCCTGCATTCCTATGTCTTTTTTACTGATGCTGAAAGTAGAGTCTTTACATTGCCTACAGAAGATATTAAATGTACTGTAAACAAAAGGGTTCGGGGCTCACTACACTTGAGGCCCCGTATGTATGGCTCGTAGTTTTTTCTGGATCGCTGGATTAGCCCTAGCACGCCCTTCTTTCAAACCCTTGCTATTTTCACACCCACCAACCACAAAAGTTTTCAATGAAGTCCTGAAACACTACACAAACCCCACTACCATTATTTTTCAATTTATTATTTTCGAAATAACTTTGATTTGATTTGCAAATTAACTTTATTTATTTAAGTAAATATAACTTTGATTTGAATTGTGGAGACCTTCCCAAAAGGAAAATCCCCTCCAAAAATCAGCGTATGCTGCTATTTGCGGCGTACACACGGTATTCTTTAGTAAAAGGCGAAAGAATAGTTCGCTTTGTGTTCACCGCGCAGCTGCGTGCTTTCTTAAGGGCTCACTAGCCCTCCTCATATGCTTCTTCTTGGAACGCAACGGAGCTAGACAAGTGAGGTGGTACTAATACAATGCCCCGAACTGATTAGTCTCACGTGCTCTACCGCGCGGCCGCGGCTGTGCAGAACAAATTAGGCTTGGCCCGTTACTATGTGTTGTGCGCGTTACTTGCTTTGCACACGATTGCTGCTGGGCCGGCCCAACAGAGGATGGAACCACAATTTCCTTATAGCCATCATTTGGATGTGTGATAACGAGGAAAAATGCCGAGTACGAGTTTTATATTATACACAACCGTCCCGACAAAGAACTACTTATTATATAGCCATCAAGACAGCATCATATCTAATGCGTGGTTTTAGTTCAAGAGTTGCCTAGCTTAAGAGATATGCTAGATTCTGCGTAGTGCGTACCACTCGGTATTGCTTTGCTTGTATTTCTTTTCTATATAGTAGCATTGCTGCCAGCCCTTCTATATTTTTTAAAAATGTAAATGTACATTATAACGGTACCTAATACATATAGAAATTAGACTTTATATCATCGTTGCATATAAGTTGTTCGGACTCATACGAGTATGCCACCTTTTATGGGATGGGAGAAGCAACAGGGGTTTGCCGTCGCCAATGGATGCGACACAGCATCACAATGTGACGCAGGCAATGTGCTTGAAAGCGAGGGCTGCTGATTGAGAAAGGGAAACAAGTAACGATGATTGAATATTGATCACGCATAATTCTTCGCAATTGACTGATTTATACAAGGCGAGGCGACGGCACATGATGTGGACGAGGGGCAAGCACCCGTGTAGTCTCTGAGGTCCTGTTAGCTTATCTTAAACTCGCAAAAAAAAAGCTTATCTTAAAAAACTCTAAATTTCGGTTTATGCTAATTTGATGTGAGAGTAAAACACTATTTTATAGCAGAAAAGAAATTAAAATCTTGGCTGATTGGACAGACGAACAGGGCCTCCACTAGTCGGCAACTAAGAAAATGCAAGGGCGAGGTAATTCTTTGCCATCAGACTATATATATATATTATCCTTTCATCTGTTTAGACATCTATAATACAACTAGACAGAAGAGAAGATAAAATTAATTAATGCATTTTTTTGCTAGGTTTATTTGATTATTTCTTTCCTTTTTAGTTTCTTCCATATTATATTTTGACATATTTTCACTCGTATAAACAAATTATTGTATTCCTATTATAACTCAACTATTTCAATTTTTTTCAAAATAATCGATAATATTTTGGATGTTCTTATTAGTTTTTTTTTTAGAAAAAACATCACTGCTTTTCTATTAATCAAGCATGCTTGGAAAGAACAAAGTCACATATGCCTTCGGGCGGTGATAGGATGTTCTTATTAGTCGCATATGCTTGGAAAGAACAAAGTCACATAAAATTTGCTTAAGGAAAAGGATGTCCATATTTAGGACCGCCATCCAGCCCATTTATTTGCTCAAGATGTGTCCAGCCCACTGAAGCCCGAAACAAGGCAGCCGACCGCGTGGGCGATCACATGACTACTACGAGGGGCCCACACCACCTCCTTCGTTTCGTTCCCAGATCCCGCACGCGCTCCGCTCTCTTTCAGAACCCAACACGCCACTGTCTAGCTAGCTACTACTAGCAGAGAGCAGCTAGCCAAGCCAAGAGTAGGAGTAGCCGCGTGCGCTTCCCGAGCCGCGACCCAAACTACGCGCAGACCAGAGAGAGAGAGAGAGAGAGAGAGAGAGAGACAGAGAGGAGCAGACTTGCCCGTCACAATGGCGATGCCGCCGAAGCCCGGCGACCCGCCGCAGCGCTCGCCGGCACGTAGCCCAAACCTCAATCTCCCCTGCCCGCTGCCGCCGGTCCCGGGTGGGACGCCTGCGCCGCCACCGCAGCACCAGCCGGGTGCCGGGCTCCCACCGCCGCGCGTGGGCCACCACCGCCGCGCCAGATCTGAGGTGGCCTTCCGCTTCCCGGACGACCTGGCTGGCGGCGGGGGCGGCGGCTTCGACGAGATCGGCTCCGAGGACGACCTCTTCTCCACCTTCATGGACATGGACAAGATCGCCGGCGCCGACCGCGACCGCGCCGCCGAGACCTCCTCGCCGCCGCGCCCAGCCAAGCACCGCCACAGCGCCTCCTTCGACGGCTTCGGCATGGGGGCCGCCGCCAGCGGCCCTGGCGGGCAGCAAGACGGCAGCGGAGGCGTGTTCGGAGAGGTGATGGAGGCCAAGAAGGCCATGTCTTCCGAGCAGCTCGCCGAGCTCGCTGCCATCGACCCCAAGCGCGCCAAAAGGTGACGCCTTTACCCTCGTTCCATTGCCACCATCCTCGCATTCTGACACTACTAGCTAGGACTGCACTTGGTTGTTGCTTGGTTGGTAGGGTTGCAGGTGAGATGGCTCTTGCTTTTTGTGATCTATATTGATGGAAAAGCCGCATAATGCTTAATGACTTTTGGTAATATGTACATTGAAATTAAAAAAGATGTAGTATCGCCACCTGTGAGGCTTGCCAACTACTTGAGACGTGGTCTGGAATCATTGGGAGAGTGAAAGGCAGCTTATTGGATAAGGTTGCAGCAAGCTGACCAACTGTATTGGATAGCTATGTCACGTACTAGGTTTCTTTCCAAGTGAAAGCAAGCACCCATAAAAGTTATTGAGATGTCATTATTTGTTCCTTTAGTTAGTGTCTTAGGCTATCCGCACCGCGGCTCTGTATACGGACCGCAACGCCAAACTGGAACGCCAAAGCCCGCACCGCTGAACGCTATCGCCAACGCTACCATCCCGTTCGCTACAGTCAATCTGGAAGTGTGGAGGCGCGCTGTAGAGGCCGCTACTCCTCTCCAGCAGTGGGCCCCACGCCGCCAGCCGGAGGGAGGAGCGCAGACGAGCGCGCGCGAAGGCCGGAGGTGGAGGAGGGAGGGCAGCCGCCGGCTGCCGGCGAGCCCCGTGCCGCGCTTCGGGAAGCCCGCGTGAGAAGCACACCGCGCCGTCGTCCGCCGTCTTCGTCCGCTGGAGTTGGATCCGCGCCGCGCCGCTGGGTGCCCGCGCCCGCGCCCGCCGGTGGCCGCGCCGGTGCCCGCTGGGAGCCCGCCGGATGGATGCGGGAGAGGTGGATATAGAGGTGTGAATCTTTGCTGACTAGGACAGAATATTCCTTTAGAGGTGGGTTTTAGAGGTGGAGGGGTGCGGATAGCCTTAGTTTGTAAAAATGTCTCGTGTCCTTTACTCTCAAATAAGCAGAAGGCAGAAGTCAAAATTGGCGAGATAATGTCATTGATGTGAACTGCTTTCATGCCATTTTCTCCATGCTGGACACACGTCTTGGCCCTTTTAAACAGAGATGGAGGTCAAAAGGGGCAGGATAAAGCATCTATTTTCTTTTTTTGCAATGTTTTCTTCACTGGACACTCCACATTATCAAGATTCCCTCCAAGATGCTCAATAAGTTAGCATTTCATACTTCTAATTGGTTCTTTCTAGCACAAAATTATATGCTACAACTATTGTTTCCCATTTTTCGTATATTATAATTACACTGGAGATGGTAGATTTTGTTTCTCAAAACTTTGTATTAGGGTCAAGCTATATGATACAGTGTTCCTCTTGTGATAATTCATGCAATTGTTTTCCATGTTTGCTCTCCTCAAGATCTCAAGTCCTTGTTGACTTTGGTAATATTTATCTTTGATACGCTTCTGTATTGGCAATCATTGACACAACAGAAATAGCATAGCCAGTTTACTCGTGTAAACATTGTTAGTATCGATGTATTTATTAGGTACGCTACTATCTCAGTCTTGAAGATTGTTTTATGTTGTTCATTGTCGAATAGGTTCTTAAATCAGCAAAGAAGCTGTAAATGGCAGAAAATTGTCGTACGCACGCAGCGTTTTATGTCATTATCTTCCTATTATGTCATGCTAAAGGCCCTCAGCATGTTAAATGAAGTTAGTGTGAATGTTGATACTCTATTAAATGTGCCTTATAGTTCTACATCACAACTATAATTTTTTCCTGTTTGCACTGCAAGCAAATCTGTGTAAACCTGTATTTATAATTTAGGGTTGCATTTTGCTGGCTGGTACAGTTGCCCCTGGATTGCAGCCACATTTTGATTTCTGTAATATTTGTTCAGTATTTATTTATTTAACTTATCTAATATCGGGCGATCTTGTTGTAATAGTGCTAAGTAAAATAGCACTTAGACCATGATATTCATTTGTGCTATGAAACACTATCAGATTTGCAATTTGCAAATAATTTAGCTTAGATTACTAGGTTCACTGCAGCTGCTAACTGATGCGACGAAGCTCCAAATGGGATTTTATTGATTTTCCTTTCAATATGTGATTGTTGAAACTTGTTGAAGCTATTAATTTTTATTTGGCATTTACTGGGGGGGGGGGGGGGGGGTTTGTTACCTCCTGTGGCATCTCAGATCTGTGTGTAGCTATATACCTTGGAATTTTGGATGACAGGCAGAAGAACATACAATGAGAAATTTTGGTTAAGTTACTGGAGCGTAGCAAACTGTCGTGAATATTATTCATGATCTTTGTATTCATACCCATGATGTTTGAACTTAGGAAGTTAACTTCCATCTGTCCTTGTCAACTATTTGAACTTTACTATATTACCTAAATTATCTTTAGACTAGAAATCTAAGTCAGCTAGTTTTAACTTTATTATGTTACCTATAAATTATCTTAATCAGTTGACTGTATGATCTGTCCAAGTCAACTTTGTTTTACCTAAATCATCTAACCAGCTTGTTGTATTTGTAACCTATACCTTTATGAATGCCTATTGACTTCATGAACTTGGGTTTTGTGCAGAATTATTGCAAACAGACAATCTGCAGCACGTTCAAAGGAAAGAAAAGCTCGATATATAACAGAATTAGAGCGGAAGGTTCAAACTCTTCAGACAGAGGCTACCACTCTTTCAGCGCAGCTGACACTATTCCAGGTGCCTTATATCCTTCTGTTTGTCTCATTTATTGCTGAACTGTGTTCAGTTCATTTATTTCAGTGTGAAAATAACACAGTGCATAGTGACACTTAGTGCAACAAGCCGCACTCCATAGTCTATACTTGTAACCTGTATGAGCTAAACTCCAATTGCTTTACAAATCAACAGTTAGTATAATATTTTCTTTGGACTGATGCATATGCAATGAGATCTATAACACATGCTAGGATATTTTATGTGATCTTGTTGAGTATTGACTAATGCCACATGTAGTGATTAGGGAGAAATGTTCCTTGGGGTTGTTTTATATAATTTTCTCAATGATTGGAGATCTGAACAGTAATACTTGGTAGGTGGCAGTAAAGAACTGTGTTCTTGGTTGAGCAGCACTGTAGTTTGGCGACTATACTATTCCCATTGATCCAATTCATTGCAATAAGTTCCTTATTACTTGATTAATCTTATGCTATCAAGTTCAAGTTTTAAGCATAAAACCTTGTATTTTCAACAGATTTTGTCTGGTTCCGTTTTCTGAATCTACGAGCAATGTGTCCATGTCTTCTGTATTAAGAATAAATTGCGCGTCCTGTCCCTGAATTATTGTGTGGTTCTCGTCTAGGTTCCCAAATTATGAAATAGCGTATTTGGCTCCCTAATGTATTCAAGTGATCTCATCCCAGTCCATACTTGATACAACGACGCCAATGAACTGATGTGGCCATCCACATGGCTGGTAAAGTCATGTGCGACATTGTGCTCACAATTGATGACATGATTTAAGAAAAAAAAAACCCTCGGCCTGCCTTATCTATTCACCTTGGAATCCTTTCTTTTTCTCTACCTCTCTCGCTGACTCTTAGGTCCCCGCCGGTATGCCTCTCGCACCTGAGCGGGCCTAGGCAGCGTTGATAGGTGGGGTGTAGGGCCACGGGGATTACGAGTGGGCTAGGCAGCGTAATGGAATGAGGTGGGCATGTAAGTTGTGGCCGCACCAGGGTTGTCACTAAGCTTGGACCTCGCCAGTGATCTTATGGAGCTCGGGTCACTCAATGAAGGCAATCATGTGGCCGCTACCGGTCAGAGTCCATAGTGTCCTCGATTTGAGCTTCCCTAGTGCGCACACCAAGGAGGGGTAGGCCTGCCACCACTGCCATAGAAACCCTCTTCCAGGATCTGAAACGCATGGACTTGTGCCCTTGGACTCTAGCAGCCACATGAGAGATCCATTGAGCCACCATCCCGGAACTCTCCCTCCTCTTCTTTTCCTCCGTCTAGAGTCAGCGAGCGAGTTCATAGCCAGGTAAGGACGCATGAGACCATATCCACTCGTGTCCTCCAAACCTCGCTCTCCTGCTCTCTTTTTTGATGAGAAAGGTGCACGTTGCCTGGCCATTGTACCACTCGGGCAACTTCTCTGTGCCCACCCTTCGCTGCAGAGCTACCCTGCCGCTATGCTCTGCACCAAGCAATGCCTTGCCACACCTGCACATGTTGTTGCCCAGTGCACAACCCGGATAGATCCCTCCTCTCCCCACCCGACGTGTCTTGGCAACCACAGCCTAAATTGGAGTTGCTCTGACCCCATGTCGCCGCCCTGCTTGTCATCGCTCCTCGACGCCCCAGTGCCGGTTAAATGCCGCTGCCTAGGGACATGACACTGGACATGGGCCGCTCCAATAGGGGCTATCACCACGTCGTTGGACTTGTCGTGGAGGGAGTGGTCCATGAAGCAGCCCGCAGGCCACGCCATACCTGCTGGCACAACAATTCGCTCCCATCTATGAGAACACGCCATGCCACACTGAATCGACGAGGGTGTGTCGCAGTTCGCCATCTGACACCCTGATGCAACCGGGGTTAGCAAGGTGAGGGCAACCGGAGCGTGAGGTGTGCCGGGCCAGCAATACTGCCGCTATGATAGCGCTAAGAGGGATAGCTGCGACGCCGAGACGAGAGAGAAGAAAGCGAAGACCAACTGTGCCCTGACTGACTGGATCCTTGTCGGCCCCTACCGCCTTCCCGACTTCTCTGACCAGATTCTGACCACCTGTTGCATTGAGGTGCTTGAGTGGGAGGCCCATGACATTTCCGTTCCGCTCAGGCTCGCTGTGCTGAGAATGTCAGACGATTGAGGCATCAGCGGAGGAAAATGAAATAAAAATTTGACTTGGCTTTTACTTAGTTATTTATTTATTTATTTTGCTTAAATTGTGTTCATATGGATGGCCATGTTGGGCTCTAGGCGTCCCCATGTCTATTTTATACCGGAATAAGATCACTAAAATACGTTAGGAGCCAATAGATCGACCCAAACAAGAATCACATAGTACTTTAAGGCATGCAATTTACTCTTGTATTAATATGCTTATTAATATCCTTCACACTGCTTTGTTTTACTCGGCAGAGAGACACAACTGGACTTTCGGCAGAAAATGCTGAGCTCAAGATAAGGTTGCAGGCCATGGAGCAGCAGGCTCAACTGCGTGATGGTGAGCATTTATTTATAATAAATTTATGTGGGGTGGTATCCCATTGTTGCAGCCTAGCTTTTTATTAGGTAGATGATGCATTGTTTTTTCAGAAGTTGTACCATGTCAACGCATGATTGGTTAGTACTTAGTAGTGCTTGAACAATCTGTAAATTTTGCAACCATTGCACCGAGTCTGAGATGACTGTTATTTACTGACGAAATACCCATACCGATGCAGCTCTAAATGATGCACTGAAGCAAGAAGTGGAGAGGCTTAAGATAGCAACAGGTGAGATGTCAAAGTCCAACGAACAATTTAATATGGGAATGCAGCATGTTTCGTACAGCCCTTCATTCTTCCAGTTCTCGGAGCAACAAGCAGTTCAGCAGCATGGAAATATTCAGCTTCCACATCATTTCCAACAGCCTCCACTGAATGTCCCGAGTCACCAAATGCTATCCCACCCCAATTCCCTCTCGGATATGATGCAGCAAGACTCCCTTGGGCGGCTCCAGGGGCTGGACATTGGAAAAGGTTCCATGGCTGTGAAGTCAGAGGCAGAGGTCGTGGTGAAGTCGGAGGGCAGCTCTATATCTGCAGGTGAAAGCAATACCACCTTCTAGTTATACAATACATCTGCCTCCAAGAAGCCTTTGTTTGGCTTAGAGTTCTTTTGTTCATAGTCTGACATCCTTGAGCTGCTTCCTCCTTCCCTGTAGGCTTATTTTTATTCCATTTGTCATATCTAGTTAACCTCGATCGGTTGTCATTTGTTGTCATGGTGGTGGCTGATTCTATAGTGACATTGATGTTTTGGTTTCGAGTTTGTTGTGTGTGGTATGGTTGGTTGTTTCGAGGTAGGGGCTGAAAGGGCACCGAGTGTTTTTTTTGGGCAGAATTCCTTTTGTCCACCTGTTTTAGTTTTGTTATAAACTTAATAACAATCATGATTTCTTCTGGAAATATGTACATTGTGTTGCTATGCTAATTTCTGACACTTTTGATGATCCCAACTGTACCCTGCCATGCCTGTGCACGAACTGTGTTGTCCCAGCAGTAGCTGCTGACGGGAAGTGACGTCCACACTTCCTGTTTGTGGAGAATGGTTCGCCCACATTTCTTGTCGACTTTTGAAATTATTAATTGTTTTGATAGCATTGGTGCTGTGACGCAATGCTATATCTTGTAGAGATTGTTTCTTCCTAAAAAATTAATGCCCACGTGGCAACTTTGCATATCTTAGTATGATGTCATTATTAGGCCAGTCAAAATAGGGTTTCATGCACATTAAATAGGTTACCACCTCAGGTTTTTTTCATGAAACTGGGATGAGAGAAGGGAAACGTTGTATCCTAACGAAATGTATCCGCAATGTTTTCAAAACATTGGAAATGTCGTGAAACCTGCACGAGACCCTTAGTTCGTTTCATCGTGGTTTTTCTTCTCCGGGAAGAGAAAGATGATAGGGAAATGTGAGACCCGTGAATAATAAAATAAACGAAGAAATCATGTTATGAAACTTTGCACTGTGGGAGAGACCCGTTTCATATCAAAGTTTCACGCGTTGGAAACTGAGAGGTGAAACTCACTGTTGAGATTGACCTTAACACTCTTAATGGGTTTCGGCTAGCTAGAGAGGTTGTCCCTTCCTGCGCCCTATGTCCTTGGCCACGACAGCTCTGGTAGTGAGTGGTGATAGAATAGTCACAACACGGACAACATGAACAGTAATACCTTGCAGCATGTACATGCTCAGCATGTACTATCTGCACCGTTCAAATCTGCTTTGAGATTCGTGCTACACATACTTTCTAATGCTGAGTACTACTGTTCTGTATCGCATGTATCTCGAAGCACTAGTGTGGACAGCTCAGATAACCCATGCTAAGCATATGGAGGCAAAAAAAAAAAAAACTGCTTTGCAACATGAAGCGCGCGTGTGCTGCGCTTTCTGCGCCCTCCTTCCTTAAGACGTGACCAGACAGCCCTTGTGGTGAGTGGTGATAGAACAATCATGACACTAACAACATGAAGCGTGCAAGTGAGGTGGAGCAGGAATATGCTTGCTTCCCTCCTCTCTCTCCTCTTCTGCCTCCACTTACAGTCCTTTTCTCTTATTGGCCCATTCCACACTTTATCCCATTCTGACCGAGTGACCATGGTGGTGTCCATGAATAGTTAGACGGTTTTGTTTGTCCCCACTTGGCATTGGTTCTTATTCGCACAAACCTACTGCCATTGGTGGTAAAAGTGGTGGGCTACGTGTGTAATAAGTGGAGGGTAGGCACCACGAACCCCTGTGCGCTCGACATAGGTGTCATTGACGCAACATCCATCTTAGAAGCAGCAGTCATGCTCACATCGACGGCATGCATAGGAGCTTGGTGAGCGGCCAACAGGTAGGTGCTGGAGGACTCGTGGGAACCTTGTTCTATGGAGGAAGAGGAATAAGAACTGCAGGTTGCATCACTTGCGAAGGTGTCTACTGGCTTGAAATTGGCTTTGGAGGGGGCAGCTGCTGGTTTGAAGGATCGGAACCTAGCAGTCTGCAACCACCATTTTGGCGTGTTAAGCTCAAACCGTGACGATCACCCATTCTTCCTCGTTGTGTCGTTGCTGGAAGACGACCACCCGGTGCCGCACCTTGTTCTCTGGAAGAAGAGGAAGATGAACCGGAACTGCAGGCTGCATCCCTTGCACAGGTGGCTGCTGGCTTGAAATTGGCCCTTGAGGGGGCAGCTGCTGGTACGAAGGGTCGGAGCCTAGCAGACCAAGGCCACCAATATGGCATGGTGAGCTCAAGCCGTGACAATCACCCTTTCTTCCTCGTACCGTTGCTACAGGAGGACAACCACCGGTGTTCCACAACGAGAAAACTCCCATCGTGTGTCTCACAAACTGGTGTCCTAACGTGTGATCGAATTGTCAACGGTGAGGATGTTGCAACTTGGCAACAACTGGTGATCGTCGGTGACTTCATACGTTGATCCGTCCATCATCATGATGTACTTTAGTAATATCAACCTGATGGTCGTGGCTAAATTCGGAGACACACGCCGGAGGTTGGTCTTTGGTGTGTAGGCTATCTGAAACACCCTCGATTTTCCACGAAGGGAAAATCCACAGAATAAGCTATAATGTGATAAAACCAAAGATTGATCTCATCACATTATCATATATCAGTTGATATTACAGTCATACATCGTAAATATTTACAAAATATTACTTCAACTGAGTAGACACCTATTACAGGGTTAATCTAGCGGAAGCATATCTAGTCGTCATCAGAGTTGGCGGAATATGCTGTCGAGTGAAGGCTCCTCCTTCACGGGTACCATCAGAGTTATTCTTGGCGCAGCATAGTCTTCATCTCCTGAACCAAACCTGAGCGTAGGCACGAGATCGTCTAATCCTTCGTATCACTATCTCTGTTAGTCAAGTAATCTGCACACTGCCAGATATGTGCAGGCCATGGTCAGCACCGATGAGCTTTAGTGGAAAAGAGAAAACAAAGGATCTGGCGATCCTAATATTTGGCTGTGGTTTGCATCCTAGGCACATGCAAGTAGTATCCAGTAACAATATTATAATAGTTTGTCAAGTTTTTAACCCATCTCAACACCATCCATCGATCCATCCCAAATCCATCATCCCACCCATACACCACCTCACACACACACACCTCGCGCTCAGTCGACAGGCCCAACTCCCTCTCGGGTCCTGTCTCAACGGCACACTGCCACAACGGCACACTACCGGACAATCATCATCCAGGGGGAGAAAAGAATACACTCACTACACCAGTAGAAGACCACAGGAAAGGTCCATAGCCGACGAGTCGGCATATGTATCGATCGATCAACCATAACACTCTGCAGAGGTTTTACTGCTCACAAGATTAGCCATCATCGATGTTGTACATACATCTAGGCAGAATTCCGGGTGCTTGCTTGCCTAGGTCGATGCCACCCTACCACTCAGCCCTGGGTAACTTCGGCCCTTACGCCGAAACGCTGAGACTGGGAGACGCAGTACCGGGCCCAATCAGTGGTACTGCGCATCTAGGACGGTTCGGGAATCCCACATCCGTCACCGCCCACCCTAATCACCTCACAACCTAGCAGTAGTGGCACCGTCCTACCAAGTAGTCCAGCCGTCTCCCGCCCATCAGAAGCGAGTGAGCAATAAAGGATTCCTATGAGCCTGAGTACCAGTAGATCCTAGGTTTGATCAAGCAGGCATCTTCTCTTAGGGGATACTCTCCCCGTGCCATCACGACACCTCCGTTCACGGGGTTTCAACCACGCAGGCTTTCTACCCCAGAACCTCCTCATACACCATTACCCGCCACAGGTATCTCTCGTGGGAATGCCCAGATGCAACTCCCGGGCAAGACTTGCTTACACAGCTCGTCGTGTATCCCACTTGGTCGACTCGACCCTCACCACACACCCAAGACACACGCAGCACGCTCATAGCCCGCCAGTCCGGCATTCCAGGCCAAACCATTCCCAGAGGTTCACCACCAGCATCACATCACAGATACAATGCGAGTGGAGTTAGTAAATATATAGTGATGTAATATGCAAGCAAGCAGGTAGGCAGGAATATATATAAAAGAGCGTAAGCGCGAAGCTGGGTGGTATAGTAGAGTGGTTGCAAGCAGGGTAGTAATGGCTTAGGTAGTAACATGCATCATATACTAGCAAAGGAATAAATATAAAGCGCTAGCAATTCTAAAATGCAATGTCTAATAGGATTCTCTAAAAGAAGGTGCCGCCATGACACCTGCATTGTAGAGGAAGTAGTGGTATGAGCACTCCTCCGTTAGTGTAGTCGTTCTGCTGGGTCACCTCCTCCTAAGATCTCCATTCTACGGTTCCTCTCGTCGTCCATGTGCTCCTCCTCCGGTGGCCTCGATCCGATCGTTGCTAACCCGGAACGGCTACTCCGCAAACCAATACCAGGCAAGAAACACCCAATACACCAAAAGACGACGGAATACGAGAGATCTATTAACGCCGAAGAAACAATAGAAGGTATATGACTTAGCCCTCTCGGCGTATGTCCGATTTCATCGGGCTAAAGAAACAGGAGTAGTGGTTTGCTAAGCACAAGCATAAGTCACAGCCAAGCCAATATGGCTTTATAATAAACAGTTTTAGGCCCTAGCTTGTCCACAGCAAACACCACGGCTTACGACCTTCCGATCCGGACGTCACGGATTAGACGGAAATCGGAGGACAGCCAAGCAAAAGAAGGACGTGTGATAACCGATAAGAAATGTTGCACGCAAAAATGCTGGGGTTATTCCACTTGTAGGGTACCAAGGCTGTGATCCAAACGGGTACAATCATACAAGGGTTTAATCACCAAGAATCAAAAGAGAGAGAAGTTAGCTAGGCACATCCATATTATATTCTCAGTCACATCTTCAGTGAAGATGGTTTTTAAGCGGTCGACCGAGTCGACCCACATAGGTCTGAGATCTTAATATAGACCATAGCTTCGCTAACAAAAGGAGTCAGTCCGGTCTTTGACCCAAGCGCCATGAGCAAAACGGGATCGAATAGAACGGACTAAACGGAAACGAAGAGCGAGGAACAACATAAAGCGGTGGTCTATCACTTCCTACGCACATGCCACGAAATAGACGGGGCGTCAGAAGAGAGCGACAAGTAAAAGACGCAAGTGCGCAAACCACTCGTAGGGTACCACGACCTGGGTGCACTGGCACTAAGTCATTACTCGGATCCATAGCGATGCGGTTGTCACCGCAAGAATCAGAGGAATACGATGGTCGCGCGGGGTACAAGCATACGAGGGTTGAACACGAAAAGTCAGAGAGTGGCAACGCGAGGTCGAATTACACTCGGCTTTACGGTCATGGCGGGACGGATCCCGCGATCGCAATGTCCGAACGAGGTACGAACTCGCCACCGGCACGAAGGCACGGCACACAGACAAACAACACAATAACCAGCAATAAGAACCAATGACACGACTCAAAAGACTCATTATAAGACTACGGAGTAGCACAATTCCATAGCACGAAGAGGGATGGATCCTGTATTACAGATTCAAGTACAGAGAAAGTGTAAGGGTAGGGTACAACAATGGATGTACAGATTCGTAGAGATAGGGTACAATAGATACGATACAGTAGATATATAGACAGATGGATCGTAATGATAAGGTTCAATATGGTGGACAGGTGTACAAGAAATAAGTGAAAGGGGGCTCTCCAGTAGTCCAGCATCGTCCGTGGGGCCTCAAGATCTGGCAACGGGGCTTCGTTACAAAGGCAGACAGGGTCGGTGTCAACGAGAAGTGGCGAGGCTTGCTGCAGCACGTCTCGGCTCCTCTCGGCCATCTCCTGGTAGCTTCTGGCTGACTAAGACTTTCTATTGGCTGGTTGCGGCTAGTCATGGCCTCCTGCGGGCTAGTCGCGGCTTGGCCGGACGGGGCTGTGGCTGGCCGGAGGCTGGCTGGAGGTGGCATCAAGTGGCTGGGAGGTGGCGGAGCATGGCCGGGTTCTCATCAAGGCATTGGATCATAGCACGAAGGCCTATGTCGACGGCGATGCCCGTCGTGGTTGTTCTAAGCGTTCATGGTTTGTCATCCGGTTGGTTGGGTTTAGTCTAGTGTGCGTGAGTGCATTGTGTTCTTCCTGAGCCGGTGGTGGCTCTGCCATTGCGTTCCCTAGGGTAGGACGCAGTGGCACACATGGCGGGTCCGAGAAGAGTAGTGGTGCTTGTAACAACCCGGATTTTCGGTAAACGAAAAATACGAACTTTCTAAAAATTTTCTTGCAATGTGTGTGAAGCATGTAGTTACTAGGTCGAATCGAGACTAACCCGCTAACGATCGTTGCATACATGTAGAGTTGTTTGTAGGAGTGTGCTCGTGTTGGTGAGTTAGTGATGGGTTTGTGTCGGAGTGCACGATTCTATAGCAATTCCCCTTTCTAAATCTCTCCAAGACCCTATAGGATTTATTCGGACCCCTCAATTTACCCGAACAAGTGGAGGGATTATTCTCCTCTCCATGAGTCATAACCCGTCTGATTTCATCTCAAACTAACTCACAAATTTCACCTAAAATTTCTCCGAGTTCAAATATTAAAAAGGGAAATCATCTACCTTCTCCAATCTAGCCCAACCCTCCTTCTTTCCCCTTTGGCCCGAAGTAGCAGCACAGCCCAAGCAGCAGCGCGGCCCATCACTCCACCTCCCGGCCCACACACGCGCGTCTCCTGCCCGGCCCAGCTGGCCCGAAACGGCCCAGCCAGCCATGCGCCCCCATCCCTCAGCCTGCGCCGCGGCCCAGCAACCTCCTCGGCCCGTTCCCCGTACTCCCGGCCTGTTTGGCCCAGCAAGGCCCAACCGGCACCCCTGCCAAACCCTAGCAGGCAGCAGGGCACCGAGCCGCTCCCAGGGAGCCGCCGCCGCCACCCCAGCTGCACCCCTGCTCGCTCCCCTCGGCGTCCGTGTCCCGATGAGCGCCACGTGTCCCTCCCCCTGGCACGGACGACGATGATCGACGGCCGCTCGCGGAGCCCTAGCCGGTTCCCCATAAAACGAGAATCCGCTGCCTCTGCTCGCCTTCTTCTTCGCGAAGCCGCCGCCACTTTCTCTCTTGAGCCGCCGCCCTTGTTCCTCTTCTCCCCATGCCGCTGCCACCATGACCGCCACCTCTGCTCGCCCCACTACTCCTGGCCATAGCCGCCTCGTCGCAGCCGCGATGAGGCCACCGTGCAGCAGCCGCGCCACAGGCGTCCGCGGCGACCTCACCGCATGACGACGCGCGCAGACCGGGAGCCGCCGTCCTCGTCGTGCCTTCACTGAACCAGGAGCCGTCCCGTTCTCGCCATGACGTCGCGCTGCGACGACGTCCACACCGCCACCTCGGCGAGCTCCAAGCCACCAGCGGCCATGTACCTGCCAGAGACGCCACGACGGCACGCTGCTCCGCCAGAGCTCATACGTCGCGGCGGCGCCCGTGACCACGCCACCGACGCACACCACCGACGTCGCAGCGAGGTCGCCTGCACTCTGCGTTGCGACCTCCCCGTCGAAGCAGCACCACCGGCAACCGCCTTCCCGAGCAGTACCTCGGCATCTCGCCAAAGCCCCCTCACGACGCCATGTTCACTGATGCTTCACCAGGTTGACAGCCGCCTCAGACCCAACCTCTACACCTCGGTGCTTCTGTTACCACCGGTGAGCCACCACAGACCAAGCTCCCACACAAACCGCTCCATGTGGATGCTTGCAACTGATTTCGGCCTTCGCGCCGCTGATTCCTCACTGTGCTAGAGAGCAACCATCTTGCAGCACTGTCCTTGCCATCTCCTCTCTTGCCGGAGTTCCTCTGTTAGTGGTGAGCGTCAAGAGCCAAGCCCTTATATTCCCTAAGTCTGTTTCCAGCACTATTGAGCTGAGACCGGCCTTCGTGCCGTGTTCCATATGTTGCAGGAAAGCCGGTCGTGCACCACCATCTTCTGACGCGTACCACTACCTTCCGGCCAGCCCGACCATCACGGAGAGCTCGATCCCTTCTTCCTCCACGTCGAGCCATCTCAGCCCCGCCGTCGTGAGCGATCTGCCGTCCACAAGCCCTCGGTGAGCCACGATCTTCACCCCTATGGTGAGCACCGTCACCATGACCGGACCCACCATATGAGCCATGGCGTCCCACCTCCGGGATGCGTAGGCCGAGCCCCTCCTGGCTCAGGACACTCGCACACACGACACGAGGCCTTTTTAGCCAAATCGAACCACCGGCGTTCCAAGAACGCCGGCGTGGCCGAGGACTACCCAAACCACCACCATGATCGCGTTCCGGTTTTATCCTGAGCTTTGGACATTGAGACCGTCGCCACCCTACTCATGTCACCGAAGGACACGAAGGACGTCGATCAACAAAGGAGAAGATCTCTGGAAGTCTTGCCTGATCGCCCCAACGCGCACCGACGCCCCGTCCAAGCTTCACCTTAGCCACCGTGCACACCGTTGGAACCCGGCCATGCTCCGCCGCCTCCCGGCCACTTGACGCCACCTCCGGCCAGCCACAGCCTCGTTCGGCCAGTCAGCAGCCCCGCCCGGCCAGCCGTGGCCAGCCGCGACCAGCCAGCAGCAGGCCACAGCTAGCCATGACCAGCCAGCAGTAGGCCACGACCAGCCAGCAGCCGGCCACGACTAGCCGTAGCAAGCCATAGCAGGCCAGAAGGTACCAGCAGTTGGCCCAGTGGAGCCAGGACGTGTAGAAGCAAGCCTCGTCACTTTCCTTTAACAATGGCCCTGTCCGACCTTATGCCATAGCCCCGTTGCCACCTCTTGAGGCCCCATAGATAATGTTGGACGGTTGAAAAGTCAAAGTGATATACGACGCTGGACTATTGGACCCCTGCTCTTACTCCTTGTACATCTATCCATCATACTATATCCTATCCTTACGATATGTCTATATCTGTTGTACCTGTTGTACCCTGTCCTCACGATCTGTTTGTATCTAAATCTGTAATACAGGATCCATCTATCATAATGCTATGGAATTGTGCTACTCCGTAGTCTTATAATGAGTCTTTTGAGTCATGTCATTGGTTCTTATTGCTGGTTGTTGTGTTGTTTGTCTGTGTGCTGTGCCTTCGAGCCGGCGGTGGGATCGTACCTCGTTCGGACGTTGCGATCGCGGGATCCGTCCTGCCATGACCGTAATGCCGAGTGTAACTCGACCTCTCGCTGGTGTAGCTTGTGGCTGCGAGCATGCCTCACCATGACCATGGAGCTAGACCCCGTGTGCCGTTCTTTGATTTTTCGTGCGACGACCCTCGCATGCTCGTACCCTACGCGACCGTCGCATTCCTCTGACTCCTGCGGTGACAACCGCACCGCTATGGATCCGAGTAATGACTTAGTGCCAGTGCACCCAGGTCGTGGTACCCTACGAGAGGTTTGCGCACTTGCATTCTTCTGTGTATCGCTCTCTTCTGACACCTCGTCTATTCCGTGGCGTGCGTGTTGGAAGAAGTAGACCACCGCTTTATTATGTTTTTCGCTCTTCGTTTTCGTATAAGCCCGCTCTGTTCGATCCCGTCTTACTCACAGTGACTGGATCAAAGACCGGACTGACTCTTTTTGTTAGCGAAGCTATGGTCTATATTAAGATCTCAGATCTAAGTAGGTCGACTCGGTCGACCGCTTAAAACCATCTTCACCGAAGATGTGACTGAGAATATAATATGGATATGTCTAGCTAACTTCTCTCTCTCTTTTGATTCTTGATGTTTAAACGCTTGTATGATCGTACCCGTTTGAATCACAGCCTTGGTACCCTACAAGTGGATTAAACACTCGCACTATTTTGTGCAGCATTTATCGTTGGAAATTCCTTGTTCTTTCCTGCTGATCGGCTGTCCTCCGATCCCCGTCTTCTCCGTGGCGTTCGGATCGGAAGATTGTGAGCCCTGGTGTTTGCTATGGATCAGCTCTAGCCTAAACCAGTTATTATAAAGCCATATTGGTTTGGCCGTGACATAAGCTTGTGCATAGCAAACCCCACTCATAATTTCTCTTGGCCCGATGAAGTTGGACATACGCCGAGAGGGCCAAGTCGTGTACCTTTTATTATTTCTCTTGTATTAATGGATCTTCCCGTGTTCCGTCGTCTTTTGGTGTATTGGGTGTTTTATTGTATTGCTTCGCGGAGTAGCCGTTTCCGGATTAGCGACGATCGGATCGAGACCCGCTGGGAGAGAACGTGGACGGCGCAAGGACCCGCGGAGTGGAGTCACCCTGGAGGAGGTGATCCAGCAGAACGACTACACTAACTGAGGAGTACTCGTACCACTACTTCCTCGACAACGCAGGTGTCATGGCAGCACCTTCTTTTAGAGAATCCTATTAGACATTGCAAATCTAGAACTGCTAGCGCTTTATATTTACTCCTTTGCTAGTATATGATGCATGTTACTACCTAAGCCGTTACTACCCCGCTTGCAACCACTCTACTATACTACCCGGCTTCGCGCTCACGCTCTTTTATACATATATCTATCTACCTGTTTGCTTGCATGTTACATCACTATATTTATCTATTAACTCCACTCGCATTGTATCTATGATGTGATGCTGGTGGTGAACCCCTGGGAATGGTTTGGCTTGGGATGCCGGACTGGTGGTATGTGAGCGTGCTGCGTGTGTCTTGGGTGTGTGGTGAGGGTCGAGTCGACCAAGTGGGATACGCGACGAGCTGTGTAAGCAAGTCTTGCCGGGAGTTGCATCTGGGCATTCTCACGAGAGATACCTGTGGCGGGTAATGACTTATGAGGTGGTTCCGGGATGTGCATTGAAGTCCCGTGAATGGAGGTGCCGTGGTGGCACGGGGAGAGTATCCCCTAAGAGGAGATGCCTGCTTGGTCAAACCTAGGAAGGACTAGCCCAGGTTCATGGGAATCCTTTACTGCTCACTCGCTTCTGATGGGCGGGAGACGGCTGGACTACTTGGTAGGGCGGTGCCACTACTGCTAGGTTGTGAGGTGATTAGGGTGGGCGGTAAAGGATGTGGGATTCCCGAACCGTCCTAGATGTGCAGTACCACTGATTGGGCCCGGTACTGCGTCTCCCAGTCAGCGTTTCGGCGTAGGGCCGAAGTTACCCAGGGCTGAGTGGTAGGGTGGCATCGACCTAGGCAAGCAAGCACCCGGAATTCTGCCTAGATGATTGTACAGCATCGATGATGGCTAATCTTGTGAGTAGTGAAACCTCTGCAGAGTGTATGGTTGATCGATCGATACATATGCCGATTCGTCGGGTATGGACCTTTCCTGTGAAGCTCTGTCTAGTGTAGAGAGCGATATTCTTTTCTCCCGTGGTTGATGATTGTCCGGCAGTGTGCCCGGCGTGGCAGTGTGCCGTTGAGACAGGACCCGAGAGGGAGTTGGGCCTGTCGACTGAGCGTGAGGTGTGTGTGTGAGGTGGTGTATGGGTGGATTGATGGATTTTGGGATGGACTGATGGATGGGTGATATGGGTTAAAACTTGATGAACTATTATAATATTTACTACTGGATACTACCTTGCATGCGCTTAGGATGCAAACCACAGCCAAATATTAGGATCGCCAGATCCTTTGTTTTTCTCTTTTCCACTAAAGCTTATCGGTGCTGACCATGGCCTGCACATATCTGGCGGTGTGCAGATTACCTGACTAACAGAGATAGTGAGATACGAAAGATTAGACGGTCTCGTGCCTACGCTCAAGTTTGGTTCAGGAGATGAAGACTATGCTGCGTCAAGATTGACTCTGATGATACCCGTGAAGGAGGAGCCTCCACTCGACAACATATTCCGCCAACTCTGATGAAGACTAGATATGCTTCCGCTAGATTAACCCTGTAATAGGTGTCCACTCAGTTGATGTAATATTTGGTAAGTATTCTCGATGTATGACTTAATATCAACTGATATATGATAATGCGATGAGATCAATCTTTGGTTTTATCACATTATATCTCATTCTGTGGATTTTTCCATCGTGGAAAATCGAGGATGTTTCAGTGCTCACCGAGGGCTTGCGGATGGCAGATCGCTTGACGCGGGTTGGGCTCGTTGCCGGCACAACGTTCACGACGGCGGGACCGAGATGGCTCGACGTTGCGGTAGGTGCACAGCGAGAGGTCGTCCCCACCCATCCAAAGCAGGAACGACGACAAGCAGGATGTAGCAGCTCGTGCTTCGGCTTGCCGAGGATGGTTCGACGTGGAGGAAGAAGGGGTCGGGCTCTCCGTGATGGTCAGGGCTGGCCGGGAAGGTAGTAGCACGCGGCCAGAAGATGGTGGTGCGCGACCAGCTTTCCTGCAATAGAGGTAGAGCGCGGCACGAAGGTCGGTTTTAGTCCAAGGCATCGGTAGGCAGTGGTATTGCAAGTTCTTGGACCCTTGGGTGCTCACCAGCAGGAATATAGTGTTCCAGTGAGGTGCACTGCCAGGCAGAGCACGACGTAACAGCAAGGACGAAGCAAGGCCGGCTGGCGTCAAGGTTTGTAGGTGCAGCGGAGAGGCGCCACAGATCCGTCCGCATCCCTGCAGAGTGGAAGGACGAGGCACGAAGGTCGATCATCAGGCGAGAACAACAGCGGGGTTGAGCAAAGAGTGAAGGAGACGTTTCGGGAAGGGAGTGCTCACCAACGAGGTGAGGGCAGAGCAGCTCCAAGGTTGTGGCCTTCCAGCGAGGTCAATACGGTGGGGTAGCTCGGGCATGGGGTCAGCGAGGTGGAGTGACCCCCGGTGTGGCTCGTCGGAGAGAGCGGTGGACACGGTAGGTCGCGGTGCCGTGCTCCATACTAGCGGCGTCCCCGGATGAAGCGGCCGAGCGGCTTGGTGCCACGCTCGTGGTGATGACGGCGGCTCGACGTGGTGAGACCCGGAGAGGAGGTCGTCGCGGTGCTCCTCGTCGTGGATGCGGTCGGAGGGGCGGCGCGGCTGCGGCTCGGGCGGCTGTGGCTCCTGCATGGCGCGCCGTCACCGGCGGAGGTGGCCGCGGGACGCGGCGTGGTCGAAGAGCGCGGCCGTGGCGGAGCGGCGTCCCGCAAGGCGTCGAGGTCGACCGAGGCGTCACGACGCGGACGGAGGCGGGCTCGGCACGGCTATGCTCGGCGTCGGGGCGAGCTTGACTCGGTGGTGTACGGCCGCGGCGAGGATGGGACTCGACGGCTGCGGCTGCATCCCAGCAGAGAGGCCGGCTCAGGAGGTGCCACGGGCCAAGACCGGCTGGGGCAGCAGTGCGGTGGCCACCATGTGGCCGGCTACGGCGAGGCGCTGCGTGGCCGTGGCTTGCAGTTGGAGCAGCACGGTGCGGGTGCGGGCATGGCGACGGCGGCTTCCGATGGGGAACACGAGAAGGGCGGCGGCGGTTTCTGCTGTTCTTATATCCCGCGAGCTAGGGTTTCGAGGGGTTTCCTGTTGATCCTCGACATCCGTGCGCTCTTGGGACACGTGCAGCGCATCGGGAGGCGGGCTCGTCGCGCTCGGGACGCGCGCACGCGCGAGAGCGTCGGCAGCGGCGGCTCCCTGGGCGTGGAGCGCGAGCGCTCTAGGGTCCCAGGGTGAGGGCGCGCGGCTGGGCCGGTCGGGCCAGCTGGGCCGTGGCGCGGCCCGCTCTGCTGGGCGCTTGGGGAGGTGGGAGCAGGGGTGCAGAGGCTGGTTGGGCCGACGTGGGCCGAGACGGGGCGCGTGGACCGTGGTGGCGTGCTGGGCCGCGATAGGAGAGGGGTGCGAGCGGGCCAGCTTGCCTGGCTGCTGGTTGGGCCAAGGAAAAGGTATGGGATGGTGGGTTGGGCTGACCCGTTTGGAGAAGGAGAGGAGAGAAAATAAATGGTTTACCTTTTATTATTTGGAGGAGTTAAATTTAGATTCGGTATTTAATCGAGGATTAATTTGGATAAGTGAAATGGTTCCTTTCCATTATACAAATCTTGCTGGAAGGGATGGTGATGAGAATATAGAGGGGAGAAAGGAAAAAGGAGAGAGATAATAGATGGAGCTTAACAAGTGAAGAAAAGAAACGATCCTCCAAGCAAAGGATGCAAAGGAATCTTGGAACCGGAGGGTGAGTTCGTGAAGAATTAAGAAGAATTGCTACGGACTTGTGCTCTCCGACGCAAGACCCTAAACCAACTGAGAAATTCAGACAACTCATATAAACAATTCTATATGGATGCAACGATTCATTAGTGAGTTAATCGTAGTTCGACCTAGAAGATACATGCTTCACACATTCACGGGAAAAATTTTAAAAAGTTCGTATTCTTGGCTTCCCGAAAATTCGGGTTGTTACACTATCGATGGACGACAATAACACCGTGAAGCCATGTAAGCTTGGCACACACGTCATCGACCACAGATTCCACCCTTGCTGCCAGCTGAGGTCCCGCCACGCAGGTACCTACTCAATGTCTCGCCCACTAGAAACCACCTAGAGTTAGACCTGCTGGAGGGAGGTGAATATCTCGCTCACACATTTTGCTTTGTGGTGAATGGTTCACCCACACAATCATCGTGTGTTCTCCTACTCATTCATAGCTGAACATAGATGCGAAGGCCATTTTCAGCTCCTTCACACACTACGCAATCTACATGTACAATGCCAGCGTGCTCAGCGATCCAACACTGACAATGCTTCTGAACTCTACCACCGCAAAATGCCAACATGCCCGCAAGGATGATCATCAAGGTTAATGTGTTTGAGCTTGACGGCCACGTCGTGGTCCCAGGACCCACCCGGTGCTGTGTTGGTGAGTACTCCCAAATGTTGATTGTGACAGGAGCTGGTGTCTATGGCCATGAACCACAAGCTTCTTACATGTCCACTAAGAAGCTAGCTCCTCGAGGTACATCTGCTCAACGTCACTACCTGGAAGATCATCATGGTCGATTTGCCAGGGCTCACCGGCCATGCGGTGGTCCCTGCACCCCACGCGCGTCGGAGGGCAATACTGGTGGTGCGCGATGAGATGACCCTCGTCGTGCGCCTCCTCAACCCTCTCACCCTCCACATGGTCGACCTCCTGACGCTGCACACGTCGAAGCCTAGCAGCGGCAACTGGGGTCTATTCCCTTCGCTTTCCACACGAGGTGACGGCCGCAGGATTTGCCGATGCATCCACCATCGTTGTCTACTTGGGCAACGTCAAACCAGATGGCCGTTGCCAAGCCTGGAGATGCGCACTGGACCATGCTAGGTAGCCTCGACCCTGAGTTCACACTGAAATCCATAACTACTTTCGTGGGCCACTTCTACCGCGTCGATCGCACCAACCTCCTGGTGGTGGACCTGGAGCAGCTGCCACGCCCGCAGCTCGTGTTCATCGCTTTAGTAATATCCTTGGAAGGGGCTACTGCTGGTTTGAAGGGTCGGAGTCTGTGCAACTGCCATGGGAGGATGACCACCAGTGCTGCACCTTATTGTCTCGAAGAAGAGGAAGAGGAACTACAAGCTTCTTCACTTGCGCAGGTGTTTGCTTGCTTGAAATTGGCCTTGGGGCCGGTAGCTGCTGGTTTGAAGGGTCAGAGCCTAGCAGTCTAGGGTCACCATTTTGGCATGGTGATCTCAAGCCATGACGATCACCCCTTCTTCATCGTTGTGCCGTTTCCACGGGAGGACGACCTCTGGTGCTGCACCTTGTTCTCTAGAGGAAGAGGAACCTGAGCTGCAGGCTGCATCACTTGCACAGGTGGCTGCTAGCTTGAAATTGGCCCTAGAGGGGGCAACTGCTGGTATGAAGGGTCGGAACCTAGCTGTCCAGGGCCACCAATTTGGTGTGGAGGGCTGAAGCCATCACAATCACACTTTCTTCCTCGTGTCACTGGCAGGGGAGGACAACCACTGGTGTTGCACAACGAGAGAACTCCCATCATGCGTCTCATCAAACTGGTGTCCTAACGTGTGATTGAATTGTCATCGGTGAGGACACTACAGCTTGGCAACGGCAGGTTATCACCGCTGACTTCGTGCGTTGATCCGTCCATCATCATGGTCTTCTTTAGTAATATCAACCTGATGGTCGTAGTTAAACTCGGAGACACATGCTGTAGCTTGGTCTTTGGTGTGCAGGCTATCAATGGAAGACAATTATGAAGCCATGTGAGCTCGGCATAGGCGTCATCGACCACCGATTCCACCATTGCCGGCAGCTGAGGTCCCGCTACGCACCACAAGATGCTCAATGTCTCTCCCACTAAAAAGCACCTCGAGGTAGACCTGCCGGAGGGAGGTGAATGTCTCGCTCACACATATTTTTCTTTATGGTGAATGGTTCACTGACGCGACCATCGACGCGATGGCCATGTTTAGCTCCTGGTTTGAAGGCTAGGAGCCTAGCAGTCTAGGGCCACCATTTTGGAGCGGTGAGCTCAAACCGTGACGATCACTCGTTCTTCCTTGTGCCACTGCCATGGGAGGACAACCACCGGTGCTGCACCTTGTTCTGTGGAGGAAGAAGAGGAGGAACTGAAGGCTACATCGCTTTAGCAGGTGCCTGCTGGCTTGAAATTGACCTTTGTGGGGGCAACTACTGGTTTGAAGGGTTAGAGCCTAGCGGTCCCAGGCCACCATTTTGGCATGGTGATCTTAAACCTTGACGATTACCCATTCTTCCTCGTTGTGTCATTTCTCACGGGAGGATGACCAGCGGTGCTGCACCTTGTTCTCTGGAGGAAGAGGAAGAGAAACCAAAACTTTGTCTGCATCACTTGCGCATGTGGCTGCTAGCTTTAAATTGGCCTATGAGGGGGTAGCTGCTGGTTTGAAGGGACGGAGCCTAGTAGTCCAGGTCCTCCAATTTGGCGTGGTGAGCTCAAGCCATGAAGATCACGACTTCTTCCTTGTGCTGTTGCCATGGGAGGATGACCACCAGTGTTGTACAATGAGAGAACTCCAATCATGCATCTCAATCCGGTGTGCTAACGTATCATCGAACCCTTGACGGTGACGACGTTGTAGCTTGGCAACCACAGGTGATGGCCGTTGACTTCGCATGTTGGCCCTCCATCAACATGGTCTATTTTAGTAATATCAACCTGATGGTCGTGGCTAAACTTGGAGCCACACGTTGTAGCTTGGTCATTGGTGTGCAGGCTATGAATGGACGACAACGGCACCATGAAGCCATGTGAGCTCGGCACACGCATCATCGACCACTGATTCCACCCTTGCCAGAAGTTGAGGCCCTGCCACGCACTGCAAGCTGGTCAATGTCTCACCCACTAAGAAGCACCTTGAGGTAGCCATGCCAGAGGAAGGTCCATGTCTCGCTCACACACATTTTGCTTTGTCGTGAACGGTTCACCCACAGGACCATCGTGTGTGCTCCCACTCATTCAAAGGTAAACATAGACGCGAAAGCCATCTTCAATTCCTGGTTTAAAGGGTCAGAGTCTAGCAGTCCTGGGCCACCATTTTGGCGTGGTGAGCTCAAGCCGTGACGATCACCCGTTCTTCCTTGTGCCGCTGCTATGGGAGGACAACAACCGGTGTTGCACCTTGTTCTCTAGAGGAAGAGGAACTGCAGGCTGCATCACTTGAGCAGGTGTCTGCTGGCTTGAAATTGGCTTTGGAGAGGGCAACTGCTGGTTTGAAGGGTCAGAGCCTAGTAGTCTTGGGCCACCATTTTGGCATGGTGATCTCAGGCCTTGACGATCACCCCTTGTTCCTCATTGTGCCACTGCCATGGGAGGACGACATTGGTGTTGCACCTTGTTCTCTAGGCGAAGAAGAACATGGATAGGAACTACATGCTACATCACTTGCTCAAGTGGTTGTGGGCTTGAAATTGGCCTTCGAGTGGGCAATTGCTGGTTTGAAGGGTCGAGGCCTAGCAATCCACATACTCCAATTGGGCGCGATGAGCTCCAGCCGCGCCTTCTTCATCGTTGTGCCGCTGCCACAAGAGGACTACCAGGGCTGCACAACGAGAAAACTCCCGTTGTGCGTCTCTATCCGGTGTCCTAATGTGTCATCGAACTCTCGACAGGGAGGATGCTGCAGCTTGGCAGCCGTAGGTGATCGCCGCTGACTTCGTAAGGTGATTTGTTCCACCATCACTTTAGTAATATCAACCTGATAGTCATGGCTAAACTCGAAGACACACACTGGAGCTTGGTCTCCTGTGTGAAAGCTACCGGTGGAAGACAACAACACCATGAAGCCATGTGAGCTCGGCACACGCATCATCGACCACCGATTCCACCCTTGTTGGCAGCGGAGATCCCGACATGCGTCACAAGCTGCTTAATGTCTCGCCCACTAAAAAGCACCTCGGGTAGACCTGTCAAAGAAAAAGTTGAATGTCTCGCCCACACACATTTTGCTTTGATGTGAATGGTTCACCCACACGACCAACGTGTGTGCTCCCACTCATTCATAGCTGAACACAAACACGAAGGCCATCTTCAGCTCCTTCACGCACAACACTACCTACACGTACGATTCCAACATGCTCAGCGACCCAACACCGACAACGCTTCTAAACCCTACCATCACAAAGTACCAACGTGCCCACAAGGATGATAATTAAGGACAATGTGTTGGAGCTTAATGGCCACGTCGTGGTCCCGAGATCCCCCGCGGTGCCGAAGGGCATGCTTGTGCTGCATTGGTGAGTATTCCCAAATGTTGATTGTGATAGAGATGGTGTCTACGACCATGAACCGCAAGCTTATTACATGACCACTAAGAAGCTAGCTCCTCGAGGTAGATGTGCCAGAGGTGAATTGCTCACTCATGCGCCACAAGATACACAACGTCACCACTTGGAAGATCATCATGGTCGATCTGGCAGAGCTTGCTGACCCGCCGCAGCTCCAGAGGGCATGCTTGTGGTGCGTGATGAGATGACCCTCGTCGTGTGTATTCTCCACCCCCTCACCCACTGCGTCATCGACCTCCCGACTATGCACACGCTAAAGCCTGGCAGCTGCGGCTGGGGTCCCATTCCCTACACGTTTCGCATGGACTACGCGGTGACGGCATGCAATTCCGCTGGGTGTGCAAGCTGTGGATGAGCAGCAGTGGACCCGAGGATGCCCATCCACTTGGTGCACACATCATCGACCACCGCTTCCACCCTCCGTGGTGGATCTTGCTGACTGAGACGCCAGCTGAGGCCACGCCTACGCGCCGCAAGATGCTCAACGTCACCACCCAGAAGATCATCAAGGTTGATCTGCCGGAGCTCGCCGGCCACAAGGAGGCCCTTAGACCCGCCGCGGCACCAGAGGGCATGTTGGTGGTGCGCGATGAGATGACCCTCGTCGTGCGCCTCCTCAACCCCCTCACCCACCACGTCGTCGACCTCCCGACGCTGCACACGTTGCAGCCTGGTAGCGGTGGCTGGGGGCCCATTCCCTATGCGTTTCGTGTGCACCACGCGGTGACTGCCGCTGGCTTCGCCGATGCGTCCACCGTCATCGTCTACATGGGCAACATCAACCGGATGGTCGTTGTCTAGCATGGAGACGCGCACTGGACCCTGTTAGGTGGACTCGACCCCGAGTTCCCACTGATATCCACGACTACGTTCTAGGGCCCCTTCTACTACATCGATCGCACCAACCTCTTGGTGGTGGACCTGGAGCAGCGGGCACACCCGCAGCTGGTGTTCACCGCCAACATGGAGCGACAGTTCCACACAGTCGGTATGGTTGACGATGGTGGCAGGCTCATGGCGGTGTGCAGCCAGGGGCAGGTAGTTTTACGGTTTGATGCCCGTAGGAGGAGTAGGACAAGCTCCCTGGAGACACAGATCGAGTTATTCCATGTCGATCTCCAGGAGGAAAGGCTGTTACCATTCCAAGACCTAGGTGAACGGGCGGTTTTTACCGGACCACGAGGTGCAGTGCTTCTGCCAAGAACCAAATATTACTTCTTTGTCGATTTCTAACTCTGTCTACATAGTTGCTTAGGGTGTCTTTGTGTTTGACTTGACGCCCACATCGTCGCTGGTTTCCTTCGCGAACAGGCGTGACTGGGCTCGCCTGCCATCGGGGGTGGTGGAGATCATCGCCGGCCGCCTCCGCGAGGTCGACGTGGCGGGCTTCATGCGATTCCGCTTCGTGTGCAAGCTATGGATGAGTGGCAGCGGCCCCGAGAATCCCCGTGCACTCGGTGCACACATTATCGACCACCGCTTCCACCCTCGTCGGTGGATCCTACTGACGGAGCTGCCGGCTGAGACCATGCCTACGCGCCACAAGATGCTCAATGTCACCACTTGAAAGATCATCAAGGTTGATCTGCCGGAGCTCATTAGCCATGCAGTGGCCCCTGGACCCGCCACGGCGCCGGAGGGCATGC
This sequence comes from Eremochloa ophiuroides, assembly GCA_038502445.1. Classification (NCBI taxonomy): domain Eukaryota; kingdom Viridiplantae; phylum Streptophyta; class Magnoliopsida; order Poales; family Poaceae; genus Eremochloa; species Eremochloa ophiuroides. Next base: position 108,486,696 of record JAHLJS010000001.1, on the reverse strand, counting down.
TGGTGGTGCGCGATGAGATGACCCTCGTCGTGCGCCTCCTCAACCCCCTGACTCACCATGTCGCCGACCTCCCGACGCTTCACGCGCTGCTGCCTGGCAGCAGCGGTTGGGATCCCATTCCCTACACGTTTCGCTTGGACCACACAGTGACGGCCGCCGGCTTCGTCAATGCATCCACCTTCGTCGTCCACATGGGCAACATCAACCAGATTGTCGTTGCCAAGCCTGGAGACGCGCACTGGACCCTGGTAGGTGGCCTTGACCCTAAGTTCCCACTAAAATCCACGGCTACATTCCAGGGCCGCTTCTACTACGTCGATCGCACCAACCTCCTGGTGATGGACCTGGAGCAACGGCCACACCCGCAGCTCGTGTTCATCGCTTCAGTAATATCCTTGGAGGGGACAACTGCTTGTTTGAAGGGTCGAAGCCTAGTAGTCTAGGTCTACCATTTTGGTGTGGTGAGCTCAAGACGTGATGATCACCCATTCTTCCTCGTTGTGCCGCTGTTACGGGAGGACAACCAATAGTGTTGCACCTTGTTCTCTAGAGAAAGAGGAACAGGAACATGAACTACAAGCTGCATCACTTGTGTAGGTGGCTGTTGGCTTGAAATCGGCCTTCTTGGGTCAAAATGGTGATTTGAATGGTCAGAGCCTAGATGTCCAGTACCACCATTTTGGCATGGTAAGCTCAAGCCGTGACAAGATCACCCCTTCTTCCTCGTTGTGCCGCTGCCACGGGAGGGCGACCACTGGCGCTGCACCTTCTTCTTTGGGGGAAGAGGAAGAGGAACTACATGCTACATCACTTGAGAAGGTGTCTACTGGCTTGAAATTGTCCTTGGAGGGGGCAGCTGCTGCTTTGAAGGGTCAGAGCCGAGCAGTCTCGGGCCACCATTTTGCCATGGTAATCTCAAGCCTTGATGATTACCCCTTCTTCCTCGTTGTGCCACTGCCACAAGAGGACAACCATCGGTGCTACGCAATGAGAGAACTCCCGTCGTGCGTCTCCTCAATCCGGCATTCGAATGTGTCATCGAAATCTTGACGGTGAGGATGTTGCAGCTTGGCAACCGTAGGTGATCGCCGCTGACTACTTTAGCAATATCAACCCTATTCTGGCCAAACTCGGAGACATGCACTGGAACTTGGTCTTTGGTGTGCATTCTATGGATGGACAACAACGACACCATGAAGCCATGTGAGCTCGGCAGAAGCGACATCGACCGCTGATTCCACCCTTGCTGGTAGCTGAGGACCCGCCACGCACCGTAAGCTACTCAATGTCTCGCCCACTAAAAAGCACCTCAAGGTAGACCTGCTAGAGGGAGGCAAATGTCTCGTCCACACACCTTTTGTTTTGTGGTGAATGGTTCACCCACATGACCAAAGTGTGTGCTCCCACTCATTCATTGCTGAACATAGACACTAAGGCCATCTTCAGCCCCACACACTAGACTGCCTACACATACGATGCCAGCGCGCTTAGCGACCAAACACCGACAACGCTTCTGAACCCTTCCACTATAAAATACCAACGTGCCCGCAAGGACGATGATCATCAAGGTCAACGTGAGGAGTGTACTCCCAAATGTTAAGTGTGACAGAGCTGGTGTCTAAGGCCATGAACCACAAGCTTCTGACAGAAACACTAAGAAGCTAGCTCCTCGAGGTAGATTTTCCAGAGGTGAATGGCTCGCCCATACGCCGCAAGCTGCTCAACGTCACCACCCGAAATGTCATCAAGGTCGATTTGTCCGAGATCACCGGCCACACGGTAGTCCCTGGACTCGCTACGACACCAGAGGGCATGCTGGTGGTACGCGATAAGGTGACCCTTGTCGTGCGCCTCCTCAAGCCCCTTACCCGCCACGTTATTGACCTCCTGACGCTGCACATGTTGAAGCCTTGCAGTGGCGGTTGGGGTCCATTTCCTTCGCGTTCCATGTGGACCACATGGTGACGGCCACCGGCTTCGCCGATGCGTGCCCCATCGTCGTCTAGTTGGGCAAAGTTAACCAAATGGCTGCTGGCAAGACTAGAGACGCGCACTGGACCCTGGTAGGTGGCCTCGACCCCGAATTCCCACTGAAATCAACGGCTACCTATGAGGGCCGCTTCTACTACGTCGATCGCACCAACGTCCTGGTGGTAGACCTGGAGCAGCGGTCACGCCCACAGCTAGTGTTCGCCGCTAACATGGAGCGACGGTTCCACACTGTCGGTATGGTCAACAACGAAGGCAGGCTCATGGCAGTGTGTAGCCGGGAGCAGGTAGTTGTGCTGTTGGATGCCCGTAAGAGTAGGAGATCCCTAGAGACACACATCGAGTTATTCCATGTTGATCTCCAGAAGAAAACACCGTTGCCAATTCAGGACTTAGGTGAACTAGTGGTTTTTATAGGACTACGAGGTGCGATTCTTCTACTAAGAAGCAACTATTACTTTTTGATCAACCGCGGTACGATGTTCTTCCAGTTTAGAATTACATGTTCGTAGGTGTCAACTATATAGCTTCAATATGTGGTAGACTTCCTAACTATGTAGCTTCCTAGGTCACCAGCCTCACTAGTATCAAGTAGTGACGACATGCTTGAGAGCATTGTGGCATGTGATCTCATATTATTATGTGATGTTAGGTTTATTTCACAATCACCTCACTTTCCCCATGTTTGCAACATATGGAGGCGACAAAACTAGCATGTTATGTCATAGGTACTTGTGTGCACACTTGAAGCCGAAACTTAGGAGCAAACACTCCAATAAGACTTGGTAAGGCCTTACACACCACCAAGCAAAGTGAGATAAAGGGCACACATTTTGGTGCTCGTGTGCATGAGACACAAGGGGAAAATATCCCAAATCGGTGTTCATCACTGACATGGACCGATAGTTCTGCACTGTTAGTATGGTTAATGACAGTGGTAGGCTCATTGCGGTGTGCAGCCGGGAACAGGTTGTGCGGTTGAATGCCCGTAGGATTGGGAGCTCCATGGAGACACACATCGAGTTATTCCATATCGATCTATAGGAGGAAACACCGTTGCCAATCCAGGAACTAGGATTTACCAGACCAGGAGGTGTGGTGCTTCTACCAAGAACCAACTATTACTTCTCGGTGGACCATGGTACAGTGTACTTCCGATTTAGAACGCTCCGAAGGCATTTTTTACGTACTTGTCAAACAAGCTTTATAACATTAATATGGGGCAGCCTTTCGAAGAATGTAGCTTTCTATGTCACCACCCTCGCTGGTATCAAGTAGTGACCACATGCTTTGAGAGCACTATGGCAGGTGATCTCATGTTATTTTATGATGCTAGATTTCGGTCACAATCGCCTTACTTTTCCCGTGTTTGCAACCTATGGAGGCGACAAAACTAGCATGTTATGTTATAGGTAATTGTGTGCACGCTTAAGCTGCAACATAGGAGCAAACGCTCCAATAAGACTTGGTGAAGCCTTACACATCACCGAGCAGAGTGAGATAAAGGGCGCACATTCTGGTGCCCATGTGTGCGAGACACAAGGGGAAAATATCCCCAACTGGTGTTTGCCACGGACTTGGACCGATAGTTCTGCACCGTTAGTATGGTCGATGATAGTGGTAGGCTCATGGTGGTGTCCAACCAGGAACAGGTTGTACGGTTCAATGCTCGTAGGAGTAGGATCTCCCTGGAGACACACATCGAGTTACTCCATATCAATCTACAGGAGGAAACACCGTTGCCAATCCAAGCCCTAGGTGAAGGGGCAGGTTTTACCGGACTAGCTACGAGGTGTGGTGCTTCTACCAAGAACCAACTATTACTTCTCGGTCGACTGTGTATGGTGTACTTCCAGTTTAGAATGCCCCAAAGGAGTTTTGGTATGTACACATCACAGGGCTTTATAGCTTCTATATGGGGTAGACTTTCAAAGAATGTAGCTTTCTATGTCACCACCCTCGCTGATATCAAGTAATGATGACATGCTTTGAGAGCACTGTGGCAGGTGATGTGATGTTATATTATATGATGTTTTTTATTGCTCTAGTAAACTGTTGCTGAATTATCACATATAGTCTCACTATATCAAATAATGTGATAGAGTATTCAATGTTGCATCCTGAGTTCAATGTCATCAAATTTGTAGAGTCCGTGAACTAGTTATTTATTATCTTGTACTCAGCATAATGTTACTGTAATGAACTCTTATATGCAAGTTCGTGAAATTGTTTGTTTTCAAATGCTTCCCTTTGTCGAAATCATGATTTTCATGTATATATGTTGTTACCACTTCCTACAGTATATCATCTAGGATTATCACATATAGTCTCACTATCACAAATCAGTTCTTTCCATGTGATACTATTTTTTAAAAAAAACACTCCTGTTAGTAAGATTTTGATCACAGTTGCCTCAACCACGAGCTCCTGTTTGAATATACAATAACTTTCCAGGGACCAGGGCCACTTCTCTAGTGCGTCGACTACAATGAGCTAATGGTGGTGGAGTTGGAGCAACAACACCTACGATTCGATGCCCATAAGAGCGTACTAAAGATGGAGGTCTAGTTATCCTATGTTAATTTGCAGGAGCAAATGTTGTTGCCCCTCCACGACCTAGATGAATGAGCTATTTTTACTTGATCAGTAGGTGCAGTACTTCTACCAAGTACTAAGCATTACTACTCAATCGGTATACTTTCGATTTAGATGGTCCTAGATGTAGGTCGTATGTTTGGATCATGCTCTGGCAGGCAATGCCTAACCAGGTAGATGCTCCTGGAGCCAGGTGTTCGAAATCGGACGACTGGGAGCGTTGTGTGGCCAAGGTAGCTCCGGTAGTGATAGAGCCAGTGGCTAGGGCGTACGTTTGGATCGTGCTCTCGCAGGCGCTGCCTGGAAAACCAAACAGACCCATAGATAATGACAAAACCGGTGGCTTGGACCATGAACCGCAAGCTCCTCAACAAGACGACTAAGAAGGTCCTTGAGGCAAATCTGCTGGAGGTTAATGGCTTGCCCAATCACCTTTAGTGAATGGTTCACCCACACAAGTTTGTCGTTTTATTTGCCCCGTAATTGTTAGTTCTCACGTGCACATGCCTTCCACCACTGGTAGTGAAAGTCGTAGGCTACATCATGGAGCCACATGGTGGTTGTGCACGGACTTCATGCGATTTAACCGTACCCGTCCCATGCCCAATAACAACTCACTAAAACATGCAACCACAACCCCCACATTTCTATCTCCAACTCTCCGCGCCAACAAGCAATCCCCACAACCTTCCCGTCCCTACTCTGCCTCTCCCCTTTTCAATCGAGCGACGAGTCGACGACCATGACAGAGACTTTGAGGAGGTCCCAGTGCATCACATGTCATGCTTCCTTCGCCAGAGTCAATCCCAATTAGTACGTCTTCTTGGACTTTGTCCTTCGTGCATTGGTTCCATTTCATGTATGTATGTCGTCGACCTAGAACCCAAGATTTGTCATCTGATTTCTTTGTCACATGGTTGTTGGTTCTCGTGCACACTGGTGTCATGGATCTAGTGCTCGAGATCTAGAACTAGAACTCTCCTAAATAGGTACTATGTTGTCTGGATGGCTCAGTGTGATAAACTGGTAATGCTGCTAAGAGCGAGGGCCAGAGACACTTTGGTTCATTTAGAATCAGTTGGCATCAAATGGCCTATCTACCTTCAGTAGGGGTAGACTTGCTAAGTACATCACATCCTGAGTCGCCCTCACTCATAGTGAGTAGTGATATGCTCTGAAAGCATGGTACAATGTTATGTTATTAGGTGTTATCCCTACTACAAACTATTGTAGCATTATGATAATTTGATAGCTAATGTGTTGGACACATTAGGGGTCGCTCATGGATGATGCAACTCTAGATACAAGTTCACAAAATGACCCATCAGACATTTAATTTGTTGGGATCTAATAGATTTGACTTATATTCTTCTCGTTGACTATTTTTTCAGTAAGTTGGATACCATAGGTGTGCTATTGTGCCTCAGGCATTTCCTATGTCAGGGTCAGTATGGTTTGTGTATAAGACACAATGTATGTACCAAATGCATTCAGACGGATTAAAAATCTTCATCACCAATTCATATTTGGATAGTATTATTTTTGTTCCTTTTTCTAGATATATTATGTTTTTTTGGGAAAACTTTAGTGTACACCAATTTAGTATGGTAGGCATATATGGTAAGGTTGATATTCAATGCAGCCAAGGTTTAGAAGGGCGCTCTGATTTCCTTAGCTTTCCACTTTTACGAAGTTATAATCTTATATACATACTCCCTCCGTATTGGTAAAAGATGACGTTTAAAACAACGACACGGTCTTCAACGCATGACTTTGACTTCATACTCCCTCCGTTCCAAAATAGATGTCATTCTCACTTCCCGAGAAGTCAAAGACTTTTTGCCTTTGACCATATATATATATATATATATATATATATATATATACACACACACACACACACACACACAAATATTAATATTTATAATACATAATTAGTATCATTAGATATATCTTTGAATATTCTTTCATAATATATTTATTTAGAGATATAAATATTACACGTATTTTCTATAAACTCAGTCAAAGTTGAAAAAATTTGACCAACACGCATCCCATAGTGACATCTATTTTGGGACGGAGGGAGTATTTCTATAAAAATATTTATTGAAAAGTGATATATGTATACTTTTATGAAAATATATTTGAAGACAAATCTATTTATATAGTTTTCATATTTTCAAACTTAACAATTTAAAAGTTATTCATGATTTATATTCCCAATGTTTGACAAGACCTTTTCCAAAATGTCATCTTTTACGAACATGGAGGGAGTACAATGCAACTTCCTGGAGAGAACATTGTTGCGATAACTTCTTTGGTGAAACTTTCTATTTTTCTAAAACTTTTAGGTAATACTTGATACACTATTTTGTAATTCGATTTTTCTATGAACTTGTTCCAAAAACAAAGTTTTGAGAAAACTTGTTGAACTAAGGACCTGATTTGCAACGGAGGGCATCTCCAATAGCTAGGGCTATTTGCCAGTTTTATTCACTCCTTGTCATCTCCTAGGTATCATAAACTACTCATCTCTCTCCACACAAGTCTATGTCACTACTATATAATTGACTTTCACTGCCGGCCGTCAATGTTGGTTTCTTACAAACCAGCATTGATAATGACTGTCAGCACATTCCTACCGGTTTTTTACTAAAATCGACAGTGATAGAACCAACCAATAGTGATGATGTTGAGGTCATCACTAGCGGTCCATATCCTTGCCGGTTCGTAGCTTGAACCGACAGTGATTGGCTGCACGGAAAATATCATAACTTTTTCATATGATGTTCGATGATGCCAAAGTTGTAGTACCTTTTGAGATCTGCAACTTTGTAGTTCAAACTTTTTGATTTGAGTTTGTTTGGATGTCCAAATATGTATAACAAGATTTTATAGTGTTAATACCAAATGATCCCAAATGCTCTAAATTGTCAAGTGAGTGTGTAGCGATAGAAAAATGATCTTGGATGGAGAAATAACAAAAATAAAAACTGTAGATCTCGAAAAGTTATATGCAACTTTGTAGTTAACAACTTTTTTTATTTGAAATCATTTTTGTGTCAAAATATTTGTTTGACAAGATTTTGTGGACTTAATACCAAAAGAGTCCATATGCTACAAAATAACAAAGTGAGTGTGTAGTTATAGTTAAGAATCTTAGAAAGAGAAACCTAAACAAGTTACAGAACTTTGTAGTGGATAACTTTTCATTTGAAATCATCTGTTCAATGAAAAACACGTTTGAATTCTCGCATTTGAAATTTAAATTATTGAAAACTGGGATGGAGAAACGGCCAAAACAAAAGTTGATCTCAAAAGTTATAAAATTATATAGTTGATAACTTTTTCATTTGAGGTCATCTATACAAGAAAATTTATAGCTGAATTTGCTCACATTTGACATTTTAATTTTTCAGACAACCTCGGATGGAGAAATGAGCAAAACCAAATTGTAGATCTCAAAAAGTTTTAAAACATATTAGTTAACCTTTTTATTTGAATTTGTTTAGGGCTCCATTCATAATCAGATAAACATAAAATGGGTGGACAAATATCCGAAATGGACACAAAAGTCAGACTATTTTTTGGGTTTCTTGGAAACCTCATCAGTGTTGGTTCTAAAACCAAACTGACAACGATGAGCCCCCTCATCACATCCGATTTGGTTGTACTAGTTCAAAAATCCAGAACTAAGAGCATGCATTAGTTGATCCAGAGTGACTAAGATGAAGATGAATTCCAATTGGTTTGTACCTTGGCTTATGCATCTATGGGGGAAGGGAGGACCACATCCTTGAGTTTGATGATCATGCCTTGCCTGCCATGGAGAAGTGGACATGTAGCACTGCATGGCTTCATCTTCACACAATTCTTTCTTTCTTGGTCCATCTCTTCTTGGATCTTCTTTCTAAGTTCCTCAAAGCCCCTCTAATGGTCAACGTACAATTTAGCAAAGCCAACCTTATGATGTTATCGATATCGACATCACCAGGGTTAGGATCTGATAGCCAAGACATGGATACATGCTGGATTTTAATTTGTAGTTTGATATTTGATCTTCTTTCCCAGCGGACTTGCCAAAAATGGTGTTGATGATGTGAAGATCGATATCACAAACTCGATAAGCTAGCACCCCCTGTTCGAACGATAGTTGTTTAGACCACTCAAGGTCAAATTCATGGCTAGGAAAGGATATCCGGTTTGGGCTGATTCTAGAACTAACTTGGTGTGGTTTCGAGTTTTGGCAAGTTAGTATTGGCGAAGAAACCTCGAAATTTCTCTCAGGAAGGAGCATGTAGTGGAGACGCAACTAGGGTTGTTCTAGGTTGGCAAGGACACCTAGAATATCCACACATATCATCGAGAGAAGTACATAAGGGGTTGTTAGTAGAGCTAGGGTTTGGAAGAACTAAAATAGTAGTTTGGTTTGTTTTTTGTGGATATGTTGGATGCCCTCAATTGGCTATGACCCCCTTGTTGCTCGTCAAGCTGTGGGTCAACCTAGAAGGAGTAGAGAGTGTCAAGCAACAAATAGGCATGTGTGCAAACATCAATACTTAGGCCTGTTGTTGCGGGATACGATATCAAAACGGCCCTATATAATTATACTGCGGGTTTCCTACTTGCATCTTATGATACATATTATCATATGTTACCTTTAAATAGTTCTAGTGCGCTCTGCTATCATCTCCGATCGAAGTGGTCATTTATAGTACCTATGTCGAAAAAGAGAATAAATAGAGAGACATATGTTGTACCCTCTCGGACTAGCCTATAATAAAAGTCAACATTTTTTTAAGTTGTTTTCACTTGATGCTGTATTTTAGAACAAAGGACTCGGAATTTTGATGTTGGGTATTTGAAGTGCGACGGGTCATCGATTGCTTTTGTAACCAAATTAAAACTTAATATTTTGTATGTATACTGCAACATAGTTATAATTACATAATATATGGAGAAAATACTTTTTGTATATTCATAAAACTAGTTGTTCAAGTATATGAAAGTGGCAACCACATCTTGAACTAGTAAAACTTAATGTTACTCTAAGTAGTGCCTCTCTGGCTTAGCCACAGTTTAACATTCACAAATTGCAATCGAGTATATGTTGAAATGGGAAGCCAATTAATAATAACTAAATTCATTTACAAACTGGCGGATTCGCACTTGATGGCTACTCCCATTACCAAACCGGCACAGCTGCTCCTTCCTGGGGCATGCAGTCGGACGACCTCGCCCCTGGGAGCCCGCAGGTGGCAGCCCGGCCTGGCCGTCGGCGTCCGGCGCTGTAACGGTGACGGTGCACCAGCGGTCGCCCCTGCCCTGCGCGGTTATTAGCTGTGCCCGCGCTTGTTGTCTGCGCTGCCTGCCAGCGAGAAATTTGCAGACGCGCTGTGCTTCCAAACAGAAGGGCCCACTTGGCGTACACCGCGGCCGCGTGCTGGTCGCCTGGTCCCACCCACTGAACCACCTCCGGGTAGGCGAGGCAGCAGTGCAGCCAATGCAGGGCGCGTGCTCGTAGGCCGTAGCCGAACACGGACGCCAAGGCGCGCGCCGCCGGGTTCCGGCGCCTCCACGCAGCAGGGCGCACGACGCCTGCGCGCTCCGCGGCCCGACGCCGGCTGCAGCTAGCGCTATCTCTTTGCAGCCGCAATGCGGCTGGCCGCCGTCTGCGTGCGCGTGCCCAGGGACAGCCGCAGCCCGCAGCCCGCAGCCCCTCCACACGACCGTTTTTTCCTGCAGACAAGAAAACGGGCCCACCCTCTGTGCCCTATAGCAACAGGCAGCCGGAGCGTGCAGCCCCCACACCACACTGGTCCCTCTCCGGCACGCCGCAGCCCTTTCTCGTCCCCACCCTTCCTCTCCGGTCTCCCCTCTCCGACGACCGAGCGACCAGCCGCGACGACCATGGCGGAGACGAAGACGACCGTGAGCAGGAGGTCCAAGCGCATCGCCGAGCGCGTTTCCCTTGCCGGCCCCGCACCGACCGAGCGACCAGCCGCGGCGACCATGGCGGAGCTGGAGACGCCCAAGAGGAGGTCCAGGCGCATCGCCCAGCGCGTTGCCCTTGGTGGAGTCAGTCCGAAATGGTACGCACGTCCTCTCTCGCCCCTCGCTCGCGCACGGAATCCGAATCCGATCCATGTCGTCTTCGTCTATCGCCGAGAGAGACAACTCGATCGAGAAATTCGAGATCTGTGATCTGTGTCGTCGATTTCTAACTCTGTATATATAGCTGCTTATGGTCCCTTTGTGTTTGACTTGACGTCTCCATCGTCGCTGGTTTCCCGTGCGAACAGGCGTGACTGGGCTGGCCTGCCGTCGGCGGTGGTGGAGACCATCGCCGGCCGCGTCCGGGAGGTCGACGTGGCAGACTTCATGCGATTCCGCTTCGTGTGCAAGCTGTGGATGAGCGGCAGCGGCCCCGAGGATCCCCGTGCACTCGGTGCACAGGTGATCGACCACCGCTTCCACCCTCGGCGGTGGATCCTGCTGACGGAGCTGCCGGCTGAGGCCACGCCCACGCGCCACAAGATGCTCAACGTCACCACCCGGAAGATCATCAAGGTTGATCTGCCGGAGCTCGCCGGCCACGCGGTGGTCCCTGGACCCGCCGCGGCGCCGGAGGGCATGCTGGTGGTGCGCGATGAGATGACCCTCGTCGTGCGTCTCCTCAACCCCCTCACCCACCACGTCGTCGACCTCCCGACGTTGCACACGCTGCAGCCTGGCAGCGGCGGCTGGGGGCCCATTCCCTACAGGTTTCGTGTGGACCACGCGGTGACGGCCGCCGGCTTCGCCGATGCGTCCACCATCGTCGTCTACATGGGCAACATCAACCGAATGGCCATTGCCAGGCCTGAAGACGCGCACTGGACCCTGGTAGGTGGCCTCGACCCTGAGTTCCCACTAAAATCCACGGCTACCTTCCAGGGCCGCTTCTACTGCATCGATCGTGCCAGCCTCCTGGTGGTGGACCTGGAGCAGCGGCCACACCCGCAGCTAGTGTTTGCCGCCAACATGGAGCAACAGTTCCGCACCATCGGTATGGTTGACGATGGTGGCAGGCTCATGGCAGTGTGCAGCCGGGAGCAGGTAGTTGTACGGTTCGATGCCCGTAGGAGGAGTAGGACGAGCTCCCTGGAGACACACATGGAGTTATTCCATGTCGATCTGCAGGAGGAAAGGTTGTTACCAATCCAGGACCTAGGTGAACGGGCGGTTTTTACAGGACCACGAGGTGCGGTGCTTCTGCCAAGAACCAGATATTACTTCTTTGTCGACCATGGTACGGTGTTCTTCCGGTTTAGAACATCCCAAAGGCATTTTGGTGCATTCCAAGTTCGTAGGCGTCACACGGACTATATAGCTTTCGTGTGGGGTAGACTTCCGAGCCATGTAGCTTCCTATGTCACCAGCCTCGCTGGTATCGAGTAGTAACTACATGTTTTTAAAGCACCATGGCATCTGATGTGATGTTTTATGCCTCCAGTAAATTGTTGTTTGAATTATATATATTAATTTATAGCCAGAGTATTCGACATTGCATGTTGAGTTCAATATCGTCCATTTGTATTGAGCTGGTGAACTAGTTTATTTATTATCTTGTACTCAACATAATTTTATTGTAATTAACTCTGTCATATTCAAGTTCGTGAAGGTTTGTTTTCAAATGATTCCCTATTGGTATGATGATTTTCATTGTATATATATGTTACCTATTCATAGCCTAGATTTCGTTATGTCTTTACCCTAGATTTCGGAGTGATTGGGTTTTTAGCCTTAGCCTTGGAATCGTATAATAATATTTTGACTTGTCGACCTAACAACTATTTGACAGAAAAACTTTGATACATGACAAGTAGGCTAAGTTTAGTTCAAACATGCTATTGAAGTTTTGTTCTACATTTTTTTTCTCTAGTGGTTTGTTTCCAGGGTTGTTTCCCGATACAGCCATTTTGTTTTCAAACTATTATACGTACATAACCAGATGATAACGTTTTGTATAATTTCTTCCACTTTCTGATCCCCTTGCAGAATATTTATCTTAACCGCTAACGCAACTTGGTGATGCTACGCATAATACTGCTTGGGGTACTCTATCTCTACGAAGTATATCTTGGTGGATCCCTAACAGGGTTGTGATGCATAGAACTATATATAATATATATGTGGAGCTTCATTAGAGATCTTGCGTGCTCAGGAACTGTTAGTATGATATCTAGTAGTGTTCATTAGCCGTAATTGTTTCACATAGTATTTCCTAAAGTGAGTTTAAGATGAGAAGTGTATTAATTGTATGTATTCTTAGCGTGGTTAGTGCACTGTTCAAGAGTTATTCTGTCTAGTGGGATTCTTAAAATGATTGTATTGGAATAGCCCAAGTCAAATGATGCATGAGTTATAGATGATTGGACCCCAGGGCTATGCTAAATAGCTTTGTTGTCTTTTAATTACGTCAAAACAAAAGGCAGTTTCTTTGTGCTAGAATGGTTCTAACAAAGTTATATATGTCTACCATTTGAATAATTGGTGACCTTAACAAAAACATTTTAGGTTTTTTGAAGTGCTGAAGCATTTTATTGCTAAAGGGAAGCTAAGGGTAGTAGTTTAGCAAGATTGTGGTGTGTTTTCATCTAGTAATTTTCTCATGAATCTTTCCGTGCTTTGTTTGTGCTGTTAGGTTGGAAGGAAAGAGCCACTAGGATATAATTGAGTTGTCATATTATATTGCATTGGTTTTGTTAAAGGGTCTTTTAATTAAGGCTACTACCAATATAGTTACTACGAGATGCAATATTATGTTAGCTAGTAGTTTGGCTTTAAGAAGAATTGCTAGGCGTGAAGTGGTTAAAAGTGCTACTTGATCCTGTGATGGTTTCTAGTGTGAGCTCTATTTTGGGGACCCTTGAATAAAGGGCACTCTTATAGAGAAATTAGTGTAGGTGAACACGAGCAAATTATGAAATTTTAGAACTATGGATTTTGGAAAGTACTAGTTAGATTTACTTATCTTTTCGCTGGATTCTGGGAACACTAATTCAGATTCGAGATAGAGAACTTTTGAAACCAGCAGGCTGTGTGCAGTGCAGTAGGAAATCCTCATGATGACCTTATGACTTAGATTAACTATGCTATTAAGAGACACTATTATTTTTTGTAGTGAATGCCAAGGTTACAGGGAGTCCCTTATTATACGCATGCGTAAAATGTATTCATTCTTTTTTTCCCTACTCTTTAGCAGCTTGGTCGTTGAATTATATGCAACACCCCCACCCACCCACCCCCCGCCCCCACCCTGGAGTCCAAGCCAGGTTTTTATTCCCGCGAGCTTGCATGTGTATATGAAAGTAGTGAAAAGGTGTTGCATGCTTTTTATTCATCTATAGCTGGCCAACACTAAAAAAAAAAAAAATCCGAAGTCTTGATACCTGTGGAGATGAGGGTACCTCTGGTATAGTATTTGTCAGGGTTACTTTAACGTTTTTCCTAGTTAACATGGTAATTTAATTATATACCCTGAGAATTAGCGTATTCACTTCTTTATTGGTCAAATACTAAGATGATAGATGATATGGATGCCTAGGGATAACTATAGGCAGAAAAAAAGGGTTAAAGATTAATACATTACTCCTAGCTTTGACATTCATTTCACATTCGTATCTAGTAATACCTCCGCTTGAAATTTGTATTAACCTTGGCTTGAGTATGTTTTTACTTATGTGATGAAAAACATAATCATAGGGAGCTTCTTTTCAGTAAACATCTAATGCTATCAAATTTGTATTAAAAATGTACTAGTAAAAAACAGTATCATGATATCAAAAATTTGTATTAAAAATGTATTAGTGTATAAGAATTCATCGATCTCTCTGTCCTCCCAAAACAAAATTTGCATACTAATTTCAAATGGGGAAGGGTTTTTTTTTTTTTTTGAGCAGAAATGGGGAAGGAGCTAGTACTATCATTTCTTACTCGAGACTACGTGCTTCCTCATTTGAAGCTGTGAAGATCGATCTTCGTGTACGGTCTGGACAATGGACAGGTTGCTATCACTTCACGATTAGGACATCCTCTTGGCGCTGACACACGGCCCCCATATATGTAGGGGTCTGCTTGTTGAACCTGGGACCAATGCCGGTTTTGGCAGCGGTAGAACAGCAGAAGGATCTGTCAAAAAAGGCACATGCGAAAGTTCGTGTAGTCGGCAGAAGAATGCATCATAGAACATGCATTCGTGGACCGTGGAGGGTCCGGGTTCACTCGGTCACCCCCACGTGCGGCGTCATTGGCTAGCAGCCTAACTACCACAGTCCACATGCTCTCTGTTGCAGGGTCTCTCTGTTGCAGGGTCTCAGATTATGGCCTTATTTAGAGTCTATTTGGGACAGCTCCTCCTATAAAAAAGTGAATCTAGATCTGTGATTCACTGTGGATCAGCTCCACTAGTGAATTTGGGATACGCCTACGAACCGTTTGGCATACACATCAGCTTCAGATCCACTCAAGGGCAATTTATTTAGAATAGACTAATTTACCCTTTGGATAGGCCCACATGTCGGTCTCTTTCTTCCTCGTCAGTCGTCCATGGAGGCAGGGCACGGTGGAGGCGGCCAGCACCGTGGAGGGTCACGCTGGGCACGACGGCTCGCCCACTACTACAACACATGGATATTGTAACGCTTTCTTGTAACATAATGGCCAGTGTGTTACAAAGAAATTGTATAGGAACACAAAGCTATATGTTACAAAACAAGATTGTAACACATAAGACTCATTCTCTAAAAATGTGTTACAATAGACGAATATAGTAACACAAAATCAGTGTTACACGTTAAATGTTACAAAGTATTAGTATGTTGTAACACTCTATTAGGACATTTAAATTGTGTTACTAGTATATAACTAATAGTAACACGGCAACGTATCAAAATGAAAACCAACTTCTCCGTGTAAACCATACAAACTTCTAATCTGAGCCACCTGATATTGATCTAAGGGGACACGGGGGAGAGGTGGAAGGGGGGATTTGCAAATGTGTGATTAGGAGCGGGCGGTTAAGCGTAAAATTACCCAACCCCCTACGCCCCTTGGATCAACATCATGTGGCCCAGATTAGAAGTTTGCAAGTTTACACGAAGTGGTTGGTTTGCACTAGATATGTTCCCTAGTAACACATAGTAATGTTACAATTAAATGATACAAAGAAACATTGATATTTTTTTTAGCAATGAACAATCTAGAATGTACATCAAAGTTGAAGTACTCAAGAAGATCTTCAACTTTGTATTTGAAACATTTTCCATTTAAGATTGTTTGATGTTTCAATTAACCAAGACAATATTTTGGGAAGTGAAGTTAAAAGAACAGCATGTATTTCATAGTCACATGTTTGGCTGTAGCTCAATGGTAAATGGTAACGTGTGTGACACTCAAGGTTGCAAGTTCAAATCCAAGAAAACATTCTTTTTTTTATTTTATCAGTGAATTACAATAACACTTATAAATGTTCCAATAGATAAGTAATTATGTTACTATTACTAATATAACAACACTTTTTTACATGTAGAAGAACAAATGTCATGTGTTACACTAGATCAAACCATAGGAACATGACCAATTGTATCACTTAAGTATAAGTGTTACTAAAAACCATAGTAACACTTTTATTAACATACAGTAACACAAGATGGTGTTACTATATCTTTTTTTTTTAGTAGTGGCCGGAGCAGCTCGCTGGGAGGGGTGCGCCGCGGCTCGCCGGGCAAGGCGAGCGGGGCAGGGCTGGGACTGGCGCGGGGCGCGGGGCTCGCCGGAGCAGCTCGCGTGGCCGCGCGGGGTAGGGCCGGGAGGGGCGTGGGGCTCCGCGGGCTCCATCGTCAAAAGTTTATACCCCATGTTTAGTATTAAATATAAACTAAAAAATAACTAATCGTATAGATTGCAAGTACTTTGCATGGTGAATTTATTAAATCTAATTAGTTTATTATTTGACATTATCGTGCTACAGTAAATATCTGCTAATGACGGATTGATTAGACTTAATAAATTCGGTTTCACGGTTTACTTGTGAGTTTTGTAATTTGTTTTTTCATTAATATCCTAACACAAAAAATTTACGTACGACCACAAACTAAACAAGGCCTACGTGCTGATTTTGTTAGAAGTCCAAACAGAATTCCAAAGACAAAGTGAGATTATGTGTTGATTCTTATAGGTAGTATTTGGTTAGGGGTCAGGTGATGTAGAATAACTCTATCCAAAAACTGGGGACTGAGTCATCCCAGATGGAATGAGAGAGTGGGTTTATCTCCTCTGACATTTAGGTCCAACACATCATTGTCTTATCCTACTTTTCTAGGTCGGTCCAATCCCTCCTCAACCAAACAATAAATTTGTCCCATCCAAAAAATTAGACACGATTTAGTAGGGCATAAAACCCCTCCTATGGACTTAAAAAAATAAACATAGACCATTCCATTCCACCTTAGTTGTCAATCAAACACTACCTAATTCTCTAAAATGAATTAGGATGTTGGAAGAAACTAAAAAAAATAGCTTCTCTTAATTCACTTCTTGCATTAAATCAACTTTCATATATGGTTTGTCTTAGAATCAAATCATCTCTCTCTCTCTCTCTCTCTCTCTCTCTCTCTCTCTCACACACACACACACACACACAAAATTATCGGATTCATCGTAGTATCTCCAATACAACCATACATGGGGTTAATTGTATGCCACATAAAAAGCTGAATATTCAAAAGAATGAAATCGAGTCTCTTTTGTTTTGTTTTTTTTATTCGGTCCTCCTAGTTATGCATATGAACACGAACATCATCTAAACATGAGAATATTTTTAGTGGCATATACATCGTAGCCCCTGATTTCCTTGAGGGACAAAATAAGGTTGCTTGTAGTCCAAACTCCAGATCAATGCTATCGCTGCCTTTTTAGTTCAAAAGCAAGAAGAAGATATGTTTTAGCCTCTTCTGATCGAGATACGCTGCGAACTTCATATACAGTAGGACATCAGATTCGTAGCCATTGTAATGTTTTGTTTCGATCTGGGGCGTGCATGCTTACTGTATTCAGCCTGAATCTTTGGACAGAAAGAGGTGCGGTTTCTGTGATGGCCAACGGGATAGGTAGACATAAGCTATTAGTCTGAAGATGAGATCTGCCTTGGCAATTGGCATCGAACGAGCCACTCCGGCCATCGTCATATATATTTTTAGTCAAAATAATTAAATTATAATAATAACATTATCAACTCGATCCAAAATTTACGGCGTGAGCAGTGACGACAGCGTTTGTTTTGACGTCGATCTTCATCATCCGGGGGATGGCAGTACAATGTGGTGACCGAATGACGGTGGTTTTAGAGGCGGTGCACTGTGTGGCTTCTTTGAGTCTCGGTTTTATTTGGTTTGTGTCAGTGACCCAATCACCATATAGTTGTTTTCTCTTTTGAGTTTGAGTTTGGCACGTGTTAATCTCTCAATCCAACGGACCCGAGTTTTTCTCTTTGTTGTTAGTAGTCTGATCTTTATTGTTGTTGTTGCTACTACTGCCACCACTGTTTACCTGATCCTTTGTTACTCTGTTGTACTTACCCGGTCTTGGTTTTCTCTTTTTAATATAGATCGACAACTCTCCTCCACGATTAGTTTTAAAAAAATAGCCAAAAGCATAATAGACAAATTAAAATACGTTAAAGTATAATAGCAACCGGGATAATTTTTAGTAGTTTATACTGCAATATCTTGATATATAATATGCTACATAGAAAAGGTTTTTAGGGCAGGGTTAGATTTTTTTATTTCTAGTAGTACATTTGCGCATTTGTCTTGGACCTTGGATTTTCACGATCTACTTCAATAAAATAATTAGTGCCGCTTGGATTTCCTCATAATATACTAGTTGGAAATGAATGGGCTTCATAACTGCACCTTATCGGAAATAATCATCAGCTGTTTAGGATAGTTTTAGTGAGAGTCTGATGCACTGCCCTAAACCTTGTGGTTGCGAGTGTGAGTGTCAAGTAGTTTGTTGAGTGCATTCCGCCGGGTAATCAGCAAACACATCTTTACTGAGTGTCACCAAAGAAACACTTGGCGAAAAAACACACTCAACAACTAAGCTCTTTGATAAGTGCAACAAATAAAACACTCGGCAAACAGTAGACACTCGGTAAACGATCACAACGTGACCGGCATGTGCGACCGCCGTTAACCACAGCTGATGGTCGTTAGGACTTTGCCGAGTGTTTTGGGGTGACACTCGGTAAAGAGTCGGTTTTGCCGAGTGTTTTAGCACTCAACAAATTATGTAGTTTTTTCCTTTTCTGTCCTCCAAACTTTTTCTGCTCCTCACATACTATACGTGGTGCTCCATGTTAAAATTTGGTGTATTTCTCGATCTGTTTGCTATATTTAGTTAATTTATTTCATTTAACGGAATTTTTAGGGATAAGTCAAATTTGGACTACAAGTGTTTCAAATAATGGAACAAAATGAATGAAAAAATATATTCATGTTATTGAGTGTAATGTGAGGCCTTATCTGGAAAATAAAAGGAAATTTTGAACAATTGTGTGCCCAAATTGTGTGCCCAAACGTGACCACAATCGTGTGCCCAAATTGTTTTAAAATTCTATAAAAAGCAAACGTAGTCTGAAAGTCATGAGATTTGTCAAGATCTCATAATATCATACGTAGAGGTTGTGGTAAAAAAATTAAGAACATTTCGCTCAAGTTATCACATACGATGCTTACACATCGAAGTATCTTGGAAGAATTTTGTACCATTGAGAAGGATTTGTTGATGAAGTTCTTGGTCCCGATCTTCACGACGTAGGATCACACCCTTGATAACTAGCTGTAGAATAGCCGGATAACTTGTTGCAAGCAGCGAGGATAACTAGTGTAACCTGATGACACGCATAAGGAGCCAACCACCATCTCTATACGGTAGCCTGAACCAAGAATTCGCACAATCACACTCTCAAAGAACCAATCTACGCAACCTGAAATTAATGGACCAGGAGCACGGATTAGGTGCCGATGACGCGGCCACTTCTGTAATCTCTGTGAAGGAAAATACAAGAGCAAAGGGGTAGAGATCTCTCTCAATATTTGTTAGCACACAGCTGAACAAAGGGTTTGTATTCATATTATCAAAAGTTTTTTTTTCAATGCTTAAGAGTAGATGGATATTTATACTAAGAACAACCCTCGTGTGTAGGTGTGAAAATAAGATGGAAATGAAAAGACTAAGAACGTGAAAAAGATTCCACGAAATGGTTTCCTGCAGTAAGCTCGCGTGAATGTTGGCCTCCAGAGCAGTCTCCACTAATCTTGTTGGAGGATGAGTGGTTGATACTTGAGTTAGCATATACCGTTGCGATGTCCTTATCATTTGTTAAGATTTGGAGTCAAAGTGATGAACGAGTTGGGTTTGACTTCAAAACATTTTGTATAGGCAATAGAAAACATAGATTGTTTCATGTGAAATTTTAATAATTTTTTGAATCTGTTTGATAATTTTATTTTTTTACTGTAGTTATAGAATTTTAATTGATATAAATTGAATTTGAGTTATAACGGCATGAAGTAATGGTCTAATGTTCGTAGAAACATCAAATATACATTGTCAAGTGAATTTGACAAGGTACTTTGAAAGTACATTCGAATAAATTTAGTAAACACTTTATGAAAAAGAAAGAGAGGAAAGAATTTTTTTTAATTCATTCTTACCGAGTGCCAGATCAGCAGCACTCAACAAAAAGGCGCTTTGCCGAGTGCCAGATTAGGGACACTTAGCAAATTGCTCATATATAACGTCCTAGCCCACCCACGCCCACTAGATGGCCACACACACCCACACACACGCGCACCGCTCCTGCCTGACGTCCCGCCGGCGGACAGCCGCCCCACGCTGCCGCCGCCCCTACCTGCTGCCGCGGCAACCACAAGGATTCAAGTAGTTGTGGCTTGGTAGACCCTGCTAGGCTGCTACAAATCATAGGATGTCATCAGTGGCAAATGCAGGTAATTGGCAAAATTGTGTGCTAGAAACACGTTTGCTCAATTTTTGGTGCTTAGACAACCCTTGTAGAAACTCCAGTGTCAACTTGTTACAATGCAGGTGAATTGGCAAGCCATGTGCCAACAGCTTGTGCTTCATATTCTTGGGACTACGTGCTCCGGTCTCGAAGACTGAAGTTGCACAACAAAGAACTTTAGAATTATATCCTAACGAGGTAGGCTTCTCCTAATGTTTTTGTCATTTAAAATTTAGTATAAATTTTCCCTATTAAATGTCTCCTAGTACTATTCACATGTGCTATAACTAGTGGTAGTGCTTTACTACTAAATAAAAATAATAGGAGAAGCCCACCACTTTAATAGTGTTGGTAGCTTAATAAGCCATTTTGAAAACTCTGAAGTCACCTTGATGGCAAATGCAGGTATGGTAACCGCCCACTCTCACGTTTTCATATGAGCACAAAAATTTATTAGTGTAATTGGTCCATTTTTGTCATCAGTTGTTACTATACATCAAATGTATTAGCCAATGGGATCGATACATTATTGATAACAATATTGATATGTGACAATTTCTACCTAAAAATTTCTAAGATGAAAGCTAGTGTTGTTCAAAGTTTTTCAATTGTCAGTGCTTTGTTGGGTACTCAAGGTTTTTTCAACCATTTAATTATTAGTTTCCTAGATTCTAGCTTGTACTGGTAGCCAGGTGATTTGTGAGCTGTGACACTGGTTCGTTGCAGAGTTTTATGCCCATTATAAATAAGAATTGCAGTCCCAGACAGTAGCATTATCAGGCCTCTGCACTTCACCAATTCACCTGGCTATATTACCTGTTTTCCATACCAAATTGCCATAACTCTCGCTGCAAGTGCCCATGTCGCTCCAGTCTCAAAAACTTTGAACTTCATAAGCCATGATTGCTGAACAACTTAAGCTGTTTTTTATGCTCAGAAAGCACTTTCTCTGCACAATTCTTCCTTCAAATATTATAGTTCTTAGAGAATAATTAATTGCAAATTTTGCATGGGATGTTCATACATGTATATCTTAATCCTTTTGGTGTCATCTCCGTAATTAAATTATTGCATAAAGTCAGTCAACTTCATTCTTTTATAAACATCTGACACTTGCGTTCCAAAACTAGACTAATAGACTAAAATAACACATATTTCATTCATGCCATGCAAAACTAAAGCAAACTAACTCAGCTTCGTTGTGGTACGGTGGTACCTCGCTTCATATTTGTTACACCCAGTTTATTTGCTCTTGCTATACGAATTTGCACTGTTGTTATTGTTATTGCCGTTTAATTACTTTTCTCGGTTAAAGCTCATTTTTAGTTATTATCTTGTTTCTTGCACACAAGTTTGCATTGCTTGTAATATGTCAACTTGAAACATTGTATTGAGAGAACTTTTGTTTGGTTCTTTTGCACTTCGGTCACCCTTATTCGTATAATTAATCTTTGAAAGATGCACTTTGATTAAAATTTTATTTATGTTATCTTTTTTTTCAGTTGCTTCATATCTTATATCTGTTTTGCGCAGTGTAACTCTCAAGGTTTCGACGAATTGCTCTGCAACTAATAAGCAAGGAATTGCTTCACAGAGTCTTTTTGGTAGCTTGTCAAGCCATTGTGGAAACTCTCATGCCGCCTACATGGTAAATGCAGGTATGCAAACTGAAAGCACTCCCAGTTTCATATGAGCACAAAAGTCCATCAGTGCAATTGATGCATTTTATTGCAAGTTACTGTTGTTATTGGTTTTGGGACCATTATTTCGAGCTTAAACTTCAGTTCTAGGTGCTCCTGTCCTCAGATTTTCTATTTTTTAAGTGAAGTCCTCAAACTTTCTATTGTTTTCAGTTCTGTTGGTTACCTCTCATTTGCACATATCCTTATCAATTTCGCAGCTTATGTTGATAATCTAGTTCCTCTGTAGCCTAGTGGAGGCACCTGGTGCACTACTACAGTATTTTTAATCGAGGCGGACAGGCCAACCGTTTCGGATCAAAGGTCACGGTTAATTGCCAGAACCCAGTAACAGCATCTGGCCTCTGCACTTCACCAGTACACTTGGTACCTATTTTCCATATTTAATTGCCAGAACTCACTGCAAGGTTCTCTTGTCTTGCAAACAATGAACTTGACAAGCCATGATGGGAACTCTGGTAAATTACTGAACTGTCAAGATGTCTATATCTTGGACAAACTATTTTCTACCCATTGTTCCCGGAACCTCTAGCTGTGAGAGAAATGTGTAATATTTGAGTGGCCTCCGGAATCTTTCTTGATCTCTTGAGCCTGTTTGTTTTGGGTCGATTTTTTCTTGGGTTCAGTGGCTTTACCAAGTGTTGTTTACCTTGACACTGGGTAAACCCTTCGGCTTTGCCGGGTGCTTTTACCTTGACACTCAGCAAAGTCGAAAAGTTTGTCGTGTGGGTTTCCGTCTTGGCACTCGGCAAAGATGTCGTCACCGTCGTTTCACCGTCACTGCTACTTTTTTTTGCCGAGGGTCGGTTCAACACTCGGCAATAGTTTTGCCGAATGCCCGACAAAAAACACTCGGCAAAGAGTTGTTTGCCGTCAAATTTGGACCGAGTAAGGTTTGCCGAGGGTGGCACTCGGCAAACCTTTTGCCAAGTGTTTTTCGAGCTTTGCCGAGTGTTGTAGGCACTCTACAAATAGCTGGATTCCGGTTGTTATCGGCTTATTTCTATTTAATGAGTTGTCACATAAGTAATTTTTATGACGTTTAGTAATGTTTTAAAAGAAAGAGAAGATGTGAGTTTCATGTAGATGAAAATCTTTTGGTTTAGTTTCCAATTCTAGATAAATCATTTATAATTAATGTCCATATAAAACAAAAGAATGAAACTATACATTATGGAGGGATTGTTTCATTTGTGCTTTCAGTGCATTCCATATTCTTGAAAACGCTATAAAACTATCACTAAGAATGAAAGATTATTTCATTAGATTAGACGCTGATAAGTAATTTTTAGCTCCTAACTCCCCTGGTTTCAATGGAGAAATGATTCTGGTTAGATCCTCAAATCAGATATATCTAGAAGCGATTCTCACAGAGAATCTAAAGCTAGGAGCACTCCCAAACGACTCCTTACATTAATACTAGCCTCTTGTGTGAGTTACTACTATAAAGTTCCTAGTCACTGGCTTACTGCTCCTATAATTTGAAAAAAAAAATACATGATGACATTGTTTTATCATGGAGTATATTACTTCCTCCGTCCTAAAAAGGACGTCATTTTAGAATTTCAGACATCTTGTTAGATTCCCAAAAAAAAAAGACATCTTGTTAGATTATCCATCCTACTGAAAAAAATTATAATTATTATTTATCTTGTTATAACTTATTTTATCGTTAGAGATATTTTAGTAATGATTTATTTATTTTATAATTTACACAAAAATTTTAAATAAAATGAACGGTCATAAATGATGTCTGAAAGTAAAAAAATTACACTCTTTTTGGAATGAATGGGGTACATGCTAAGTGTGCCCCATGTACCAAAGCAGGCCCATTTGGATGCTGACCTGTGGGCTTTTTTTAATAGAACCACAGGCAGACAACTGTGCCTCCCTGTAAAAGCTAAGCTGTTCTAGATATTATAGATAGATATATATATATCTAGAGAGTAGAGACGCCCTTAAGATGGCTAGGCTAGCTTGAAGATATGGTATGTTCTGTATTGAACGGCCGGTGGTTAATTTACTGTGGCTATGGTTATATCATTAAGCTTTTTTTGTTTATTTATTCAAAATCATTAATAACCATTCACATTATTAGCTAAATCCAAAACCTACAGCTAGCAGCTCCTATATAGCCAAAAAAGCTTTTACAGCCAAGAGGCATGCATTGAAATTAAAGCGCTATCAACATTTGCAACACTTTAAAACAGAATCATCCGAGAAAAAACAATGGTTATAAAAGAATAATAACGATGTACCAAGTATATATATTTTCCATCTCTAATGCCATGCATATAGATGGAGAGAGCAAGACTGCATGAGAGATTATAGTAAACATATATAAGATAATATATTTAACTTGCCTCGCTTACATCGTCTGTAACTATTTTTTTTCAAGAAAATAATCAGTGTGAGCTGGATTCGCTGATGATGTACTAGAAGGAAATGAATGAGATTCCATTCTCCTTTTAGAAGACGCAGATCTCTGTGCTATTATGGCAGTGCTTCAATGCAGTGGCCTCTGAGGCTCTGACTGCACCTCGTCAGTTTCCTTATTTAGGGGCTATTTAGTTCACAAACTTTTTCAAAAAATTTTAAGATTTTTCGTCACATCGAATCTTTGAACGCATGCATGAAGTATTAAATATAGGTAAAAAATAACTAATTGTGCAGTTTATGTATACATATCGAGACGAATCTTTTGAGTCTAGCTAGTTAGTCCATGGTTAGACAGAAGTTGTCAAATACAAATGAAAGTGCTGCAGTACCCAAACCCAAACTTTTTCGCAAACTAAACGCACCCTTATCTTCAGCAACGGCCACCTTTTTTTTGTGCAGACCCCATGGACTAACGTTGGAACAACACTTTTTGAGCAACCCTGTTCTTCCGCCCTGGTTACTCATGTTTTCAGCTTGGGTTACGTTCCTCCGACTATTTAATTTTCACCTGTTAGTTTATCATTCTTGACATGGGTTTAATTTATTTGTATATAGCAACTCTAAAATGCAGCCCTGTTTATTTGGATCAATGTACTGTATCTTCCTCTTGTGCATTGTAAGTTACTAGAAGTCATCAATGTTTGCTAAGAGGATTCTAAGGAACAGGTTCACCTCATGTAAGCTCTATATACAGATTTTGCGGTAAACACTGAAGTGCTAATTAATTGTCCAAAAATGTGGTCCCTGAATTTTAGTATTACACCTATAGACCACCTTGAATTCTAAACAAATGATAATTGATAATTAATAAAATGGTTCTGTATTTGAAAGGTGACTTTCAATTCTTTTTCCATGGATGAACGCAACGGCTAAATTGCACAAAGAAAAGCGTGCATCACCTAAATTGGAAAGAAAATTGCTTGCGAGCGGCATTGTAGAGCTATTTGGGTCGATTATTGTGTTTTTCTCTACTCATGGGAATTTCTCGTACGTGTGCTGGTAAAATTATTTTACTTAACGATCAGTAGAAAGCTATCAGTATATCTAACCATATGTCTGGATTTTTTATTTGTTTTCTAGGTAAAAAGCATATGAAGAGATAATAGGTGCACCTATATATTGTGTCTCTTCTTTGTGGAAATCCAAATATACATTACTTGTCAAAGATAAAAGTGTATATGGTTAAGACCACGCTCGTTAGGTATATGACAATTGACATGTTTAACTTGGCTTGTACAATTAAATGTGTAAACACAAAAGAGACAAAGCAGAGATATGCCTACGTAATCACTTTAGCAATGGAAAACCGCCATGACATATACATGACTTGGATATCCTTATCAATTCCTCCATATCCAAGGTGACCGTCTTAGAAGCATTGATACTTTAGAGAAAAAAAAAGGGGCCCGCTAACGCCAAAAATGTTCCACGTAGCCCTTTTATCTGACCAACTGCCAATGTTTGTCGCATTTGCTCGATGGAATGCTAGCACATCCATTAGAGCCATTCTAGTGCAGTAGCCTCTTTCCATCTCATGGCACATAAAACATGAGATGATCCAACGATCATCAAGATGCGCATAACAAATATTAGTACTTACATATCATATCCGTAAAACCAGCAAGTACTCGTCACTTGTCGGTGAGGATTCCACTTGCTAGCTACACGACAACTGACATGTACTCGTCACCCGTAAAAGGGTGAAAACACACGATCTTTGCAACGGATGAGCGGGAAACCGTCGTGACACATACATGACTTGGATATGCTTATCAGTTCGACCATATCTAAGGGTTGACGTATCAGAGACATCGATACTCGACAACTTAAAAAGATATCAACTCACCAAAAGTATTTCACCTAACATTTTTACCGACTAACGACCAATTTGTCGTATTCGCTTGGTCCAATAATTCCGGAGGCACAGTAATACTGGCATCACGTCCAACCATGAATCATTGCTTGGTCTCATGATCCTGAGGAATGGATATAAGGCCATCCATGGATCAAAGCATGCATACACAATAATCACCTCTTGCCTATCTCATATAGTTACCATGCATACGCAAATATAGTTACCACAATATCAAATCAAAAAAGTACCGCAAATATACCACACAATACACATGAGGCTAGCCTCAGCCCCCGGTTTTGGCAGTCATCTACATCTTCTTCCTTTGTCCATATATATGCACCCAACAAATCGTACATACATTATTTTATTAATTAGTGAAGGAAAAAGCATAATTAATCACCTATTCTATCTAGAGGCAACGACGAAGCCACAGCCATAGCAGACCCCCGTTGCGGTGGCGTCGCCTATATAAGCAGCGGCAGGCGAGTGCGGAGGGAGGGGAGGGACCCAGCTAGGCAGGCAGACCCCACCAGATCAGAGGCAGCAGCGCCGAAGAAACCAAACCGACTCCACCTGGATCTTCTTCCTTCCCAGAGCAGACCGGACCGGACCCCGACTCCAGCGGAGAAGGGGGGGAATCAAAAAAGAATCACGGGAAATCTTTTCCTGCCTCGGAGGGCGAAAACCCCTCCGATTCCGCCCCCGGCGCTTTCCATTCGCTTGCTCCGATCGGATTCCTCGATCGCTCCCCCGGCGCCGGCCGGCTCCAACCAGTAATGGCGTACTTCGGCGGCCGCGTCCAGGGAGCGGACGGCGGGTGGTTCGTGCCCGGCGCCGACGGGGGGTGGGCGCTCCCGTGGGGGATGGGCCATGCTGCTGCTGCTGCTGCCGGCGGAGATAGGGAGACGCTGGCGGCGGTGATGGCGAGGAGGGCGCCGCCGCCGTCGGTGATCCGGCGGGACGCGGTGCGCGCCGCGGAGGCGGCCGCCTGCGAGGTGGTGCTGCGCGTCCACCCCACCCAGGAGGCGCAGCGCCGCCGCCAGGACGTCATCGGCTACCTCAGGCGACTCATCGGCTCCTCCCTCGGCTGCGAGGTGCGTCATCGATCGATCCTCGACCTCGTCCTGCGCCCCCGCTCCGATCCCTCTCCCTCTCCGGCCATCTCCCTACCCTAGGCTGCCGTTTAATTATTTTCTCGCGTGCGCTAACGCTATACAAGCTAGCTTAATTCCCTAGCCTCTCCCTGTCGCGCCCGCCGCGCCGCCTAGAGTCGAGGTTGGCGCGGCCGCCGAGCGTCGTCGTCTTCGGCTTCGGCAAGGAGAGAAGGGAAGGGGTTTAGCTTTCCGTTTCGTTTTCGTGTCGTGCGGGTGCGGCGGCGCTGTTTGGTTGGTTTTTGGCTGCTTGCTTCCATTCCCGGAACGGAATCCTCCTCGTGCCGCTGGCGGCTCCACAACCCCGCGCCGATCCCAATCGCATCGCCGCGTACTGCACCTGCACGCCGTCGCTTTCGTTTCGTCTGCTAGGACGACGTGGGTCCTAGCTAGCAGCTCGTGCTCGTCGATGTTCATATGCGTGGTTTGAATTATTATTATAGGGATAAAAAAAAATTTCATTAATTACTACAATCTTTTTTTATGCTTGTTATTATAATAATAGTACAATATAATATTCTGTATGGATGGTCGTCCTACTTTTTACTGATTGCCGTTGACTATCGCATGCTTATTATGCTGTCGGAGCTCAGGTTTTGTTTACTACAGCAGACAGCAAGATGCATGGTTAAAAATCTGTCGCCTTCGCTTTCTCCGTGCCCCTGTCGCCGCTAGCGCGAGAATCGTGTTTAGTGACGTGACGTGGACTGTGATCGCGCCCGCAGCATGTAGGCCCGTAGCTTTCTCCGCGTCTTTAGCGAAAATGCACACGTGACGTGCATCCGTCTGTCCGTCGTCCACCTCTTGGCTGTTTTCTTCGTCCGCGTATGTGTGCCGTGCCCTCTGCTGCTTCCGTTCCATGCATGCTCCTGTAGTTTTCCTTCACGCCTTGCCGCTAGCTAAGGATTGGGATTAGAGATAAGCCGCTGTTTGTTAATTCCTGATCCATACTTTACTTCTATGCGCCGCCCCACCCACCACCACGCCATGGTCTTTTTCTAGCTAGGGACTGGTACCTTTTTCGACTAACCATCAGTTGTCTCGCGTCAGTTTTAGTACTAGGATTACTGGAACCCTTTGGCACACTCCAGGTAGCATTGCATCACATCATGCTGCGCTGGATAGTATTTTTCAGGTCCATTTTCTGGTCAAATGGACTTTTTTCTTTGGGTAATGAAGTAATTTCACTGTTCGAAAATTATTAGTTTATTACTGGATTACATCTCTGTCGCTTCCACTTTTTTTTTTTTTTTTTTGAGGAAACGCTTCCACCTTTTTTTTACCTTTTTCGTACTAAGTACGCGCAGGTTTTGTTAAGCAGGCGATTTGGACATTTCTGGGCACGATTATTAAACCTGCTTCTGTTTCTGCCATGGACTGCGGCCTGTTGCCTGTAGCTTTTTCTGTGTCTTCGGAGAAAAGACACGACCCATCCAAGAGACCTTGGTCCTTGGCCGTGTCGTTGTCGTGAACTCGTGATCGTGTCAGGCACTCAGGCTCATAAGCTAGGTGCGTGCGCGCTGATGCGCCGGTGTCCTGCTGTGATGTGGGTTCCCTGGTACTTCACATCTCGCGTGCCTAATGAATAATCGAGCATTTTTCGATCGGCAAACTATCAGAAGCATCTCACGTGCGTGAATCAAGCAGGCATCTGCATCTTGACACC
Source organism: Eremochloa ophiuroides (assembly GCA_038502445.1). NCBI lineage: Eukaryota > Viridiplantae > Streptophyta > Magnoliopsida > Poales > Poaceae > Eremochloa > Eremochloa ophiuroides. The sequence continues at coordinate 108,457,232 of JAHLJS010000001.1, read as the reverse complement.
GGCCGTGGCGCCATCTGCTCTCTACATGCTGTGATGACATGTATATATATAGATTATAGATGAGTGTGCGGCCGGGCCTGACGATGATTTTAGGCTGATGCATCATATCCTTTTTATATATACAGAGAGCTGCAAACTACGATTTTTTCTTCAATGAAAGGTGCTCCTCGTCACCGTAGATATAGTAGTTCGTACACACTACATATGTCCACAGATCCACTAATGTCAATCGAAATGCATGTTACAATTTCTCGGTAGATTTTGTTATTAGTGTGCAGCACATTATCTCCTTCATTTTGAACATTAGCACACATGCATTTTGTACTCATGAAACAACATTATTTTTGTATTATCATACAATCCAGGTCTTCGCATTTGGATCAGTGCCGCTGAGGACGTATCTCCCCGATGGCGACGTTGATATAACTGTACTGGGGAACACATGGTTAAACAGTACATTCATTGATGATGTCCGCACCATGCTCGAGTCGGAACAGGAAAACTGTGACGCCGAGTTCAAACTAACAGGCTTGCACTTCGTCAACGCTGAGGTACGGTGCATATTCCTATCTGTGCATCTACCCACTTTTGTGTCAAAACAGCTGATACTACTTGATATACATTTTTCTTACGTACATTTTGATATTGCCGGCGGCCCGTGTGCTAACTTTGGTTTTATTGTTCAACTAGGTTAAGCTCATCAAATGCGTTATTGAGAACATTATCGTGGATGTCTCGTTCAACCAGATTGGCGGTGTGTCCACGTTCTGCTTTCTTGAGCTGGTAAGCAAATGCAAGCTTGAAGTTTCGCTCCACATGCACTTGTTTTTGGGTATGAAAAACACTAGAGATTGAACGAGGTGCGGTTACTGCTTTAGGTTGACCGTCATATTGGCAAAAACCATTTGTTCAAAAGGAGCATTATGTTAATCAAGGCTTGGTGCTACCATGAAAGTCGCATATTAGGAGCCCATCATGGACTGATATCTACTTATGCTTTGGAAACACTTGTTCTTTACATATTCAATATGTTCCACAAGTCTCTGCATGGTCCTCTGGAGGTAATTTTCGGAAGCCAGACCTTCTTTTCGGCTTCTTACAAATATGTTTATGTGATATTTGAACCAACTCTTTTGCATGTACCTGCTTTATTTAACAGGCCTTATATATGTTCTTGGAATATTTTAGCAAGTTTGACTGGGATCGGTATGGCATTAGCTTAAATGGTCCTGTTGATTTGTCATCACTGCCAAGCATAACTGGTGTGTATATACGCTGTTGTATTATTTTGTTTTGATGATGAATCACCAGTGATTGATCTTTTGTCTAATTATTAAAATTTGCAACTTGCAGTGGAACCTACAGGAGTCCAAGGGGAATTATTGCTTGGCAAGGAATTCCAACAAGACTATTTGGGTAGACTTGTTGTAATTCCAAATGAGTTTGATGGATGCGACACACAATTCCGCCAGAAGTTTTTAAACATAATCGATCCACTCAAGGCGAATAATAATCTCGGCAGAAGTGTCAGCAAAGGTTAGAACAAAAAAGGCACTAATTCATTTTATTATGTACTGTGTCACCTCATTTACTATGTTTTCCAAATACTGTGCACGCGTGTGTGTGGATGTTTACCAGTTACCACATTGTTTGCTGCACGTATACTAAAAATCCTTTTAATGGGGGGTTCCTATGATAAGTGTCTATGACATATGCTAATCTTGTGCAGCAAATTTCTATCGCATACGGAGCGCTTTCTCATTTGGAGCACAAAAGCTTGGTCAAATTCTGCTGTTACCCTCTGAGTACATTCGTGATGAAATTTATGGATTTTTCGCAAACACACTAAAGAGACATGGAAAGGGCGAAAGATCAGACATTGAAACTTATAGTTCATTCCAGCCCTTGCTTGGTCCTGAGAGTGCACTTAGTGAAGATGGATCGAGGTGTAAATCTTCTTGCATGAATGAGGGTGAAAACGGGAATTCATGTAATTCATCGAAACTGCCTGACAAGGACTCGAGTGTGACAGATGTGCATAAGAATTCAGGTAAGTATTTGCCTGGTCTTGTTCAGGATCTTCCTTGGAACAAAATCTGGTTCATGGAATATGCATCTGATTTCAAAGAAAATCCATCAACTTTAGCAAGTTTAAGGAGCCACTCATCCTTCTCTCAAGATAATGGTAATGGCAAAAGTAAAGAGTGCTTCGAGAATTATGCAGCAGAGGAAGATTTACACCAGATCAGTAGATTAAATGTGCCACAGCAGATTTATGCAGAGCATCCATCGCATATATTGACTAACTCGACTAGTGCAAATATTTTGGACTTTTCCAGTTCTTGTTTTGTTGATGACTCAGATTGGACTGCTCCCCGTGCCGGAAAAAATCTACTCCCACCCTTCTTGCTGTCAAATATGCTGGATCTCACAGGTGATCTGGAGTTGCACTTGGGATGCCTTCGCAAAGTTCAGTATCACCTGGAGTCATTGTTTGATGAACTCCTGCAGGCTGTTGAAGAAGCATGTTTAGCTGATGTGCTAGATGAGGATTCTTTCAAAATGCCAGACATGATCTTGAAGTTGAAAACTAGCACTAGATCCTCAAGCCTGTCGTTAGCTTCGTCTACTGATACTGAGAGAAGGAAACTATCTCCTCCTGTTTATTGTTCTCATAGCACACGAGATGATTCCCAACAACCACATGCCGAGGCCCAAGTGGATATAGTTTGGCAGCAGAATGTGCCATTGTCCCCCAACGGATCAAAATTTCCTTCATCTCCTTCAACCAATTCAGATAACTATCCTGTTTCTTGGTTTTGTTTCTCTCCCAAGACGCATGGAACTGGCACATACATTCCCAATATGGTACGAACTCTTATCACATAATCCTAATTGTCTGTTTCCTTATTTGCGCTTTTTCACTAAACTGCTCTGTATCATCCTGTTTTTACTTTTAACGGTAGATGGTTTCATATTACGTCAGGGTCAAAAAATCGCAGAAAACAGGTTTTGGTTCAGCATTCATTAGCTTCATTACCAAATCTGAAATCTCTGATTAAAATTTTGGTAGGCTACGTCATAGGGCGTAGTTTGTGTATAACCAGATTGCATGTGACCCTGTTTATTGGTAAAACCTTCTTCAAGTGGTTACTGATTCAATCTCTGTTCATGTTCTGATTTCCAGAGTTACAATACATACAGGGAGCGGGTAGAGATTGAAAAAGAAATCATACGAGCAAGAAAACAAAGACAGAGGTTACCTGATCGTCGGTATTACTCAGCTGAGCAAGGATATTCCGGCTCACTAACTGAAGAAGCCATAGCTCAAAGTGCAACAAATCAATCGCCAAAGAAGCAAAACACTGCGCAACAGAGCGGTTATTCAAGCAAGAGCTCAGTTCTGGATGGAGACTTTGTTCGTTTCAGGGAGCATGTAGCAACAGACGGTGGAACCAAAGAGGCAGTAGGAAGAGATTTTGTTGAAAAGGGAAGACTGACAATGCCACCATCATCTCCGTCAGGGACCGTACTTCCCCAAAATGGTCAAGGAAATTCTACCTGTCAGCCTTCCTCACCTGCCACAGCAGATTTGTTGCATGCGGCGGAAAGTTTGGAGTTTGGATCCTTGGGGCCTTTCTCGTTGGGACTTCCCTCGGCCTCAACACAGTTTGAGGAAGCATTCCCAGCGCTCCCTAGAAAGAGAGCTGAAGTAGTACCTCCCCCTGTTAGCAAGGTGCCTGCTGAAGCCCCTGCCTCAGTGGCGCCGAGCGCTGAGGCTGTTGAAACCAAAAGCAGGTACTCATTTCCATCTCATAGTGTAGAATTTGTATGCCATTAGTACCTTGCAATGTTTTACTGTTGCTGTTCAAGGAAAAAGAAAGGATGAATTATTAGTTACTGCTTGGAGTTGTTGCAGTTTGCGACCACATTAAGTCTCTGCAGTTTTGTTATATCAGAAGTAATTCGAGTCAAGAAATTCCCATAATATGTTTAGTGAAAACGTGCAGGTCAGAAGAGAATGAAGAGATCTATCAACTGATAGATGAAGCTGATTTCCCTCCCCTCCAAACTGGTTGCCGCTGAGACTGACAGGACACTGAGATAATCCAGCTAATCGTAGTGGTAGAAGTTGACGGGAAGAATCTCGGAGTTACAGCAGGATGTCGTCAGATAGGTGCCCCAGCAGGATTTTCGTCCGACAGCGTAGCAAGTGTAGATGCTATTCACCTTTGATGTGGTGGCAGTGTGGTGCCTTGTAAAACGATAATAATCCTCGTCTCACCTTTCTTTTTAGATAATGATGAATCCTTTTCTTAGATAAGCAACACCTAGAAGGCGTAGTGTAGCAACATAGTTTCGACTTTAGCATATAGACAGTATAAAAAAAAAGTTTGGATTGGAGAAGTGGAAAATGTTCCTAAAAAACAAAAGGAACCGTGATTCTGTAGAGTTGTTTTATTTTTAGCTTTTGATTTGAAAATAGATAAATGAAGAAAAGGCATTTAGGCGCAGTGCAGTGGTTTGTTATGTCTATTTATTGCTTCCGTGCATTGTTTTTACCGAGACATGGCTGTATAGCAACTGTAGTATTTAGACTATCTCTAATAGAGGAGACACAAATCAAGACATATTTATCATCTTTGGTCACGCACAGTAAACAAGCACCACACCCAAAAATAGAGAACTCCCACAGCAATACCCTTTCTCCTCGTTGAGTGCCGGCCGCCACCTCCGACCACGGCGCCTCTGCCTCCTCTCCCTCCCGGATCCGGCGGTCGCGGACAAGGAGCACGGATCTTGTGGTCGCGAGCAAGGAGCCTAGATCCAGCGGTCACGGGCGAGGAGGAGCCCGGATCTGGGGCCGTGCTTCGGCCGGCGGCGCGGACGTGGGGCGGCCCTCCAGCGGGCGGCGGCGCTCCAGGCCATTGGTGTGGACGCGGGCGGCGTTGGAGTCGGCAACGTGGATGCGGGCGGTGCTCCGACCGGCGGTGTGGACTCAGGGCAGTGCTCTAGGCCAGCAGCGTGGACGTCAGCGATGTTGACACGAGTGGCGCTCCGGCTAGCGCTGCAACGTTCCACCACGGCCCCGATGGATTGGGTCGAGGAGAGAGACAAGCGAAGGAGACACATATATCAGTACCATCTCTTCTTCTACTCAAAATGTCTCAAAATGGGTTTGGATAGCGGTTTAGGGAGCTTGTTGGGGACAGTCTTAGGGATGACAGAATGCATGTCAAAGATGCCTATGGGGTAGCGTTGCTCGTGCCTTATCGTTAATAAATGGAATGCCACTTCCCCACCAGTTAGCTATTTAGCTAGCTATTATGATATGGACATGAAAAAAGTAGGGGAATCGCTAGCGAAGAACAAATAGTCTATCTATTTCACGTGGTTCAAAAATCTAACATCCTGTTCTTTTGACCAATCAACACTTATTTCCAGTCACAAAACAGTATTTTTCTCTCAGAACAAATCAATAGCCAAAATCAGCGCTTGTTTCCAGCCAAAAAAACAGGGTGTAAGAGACAAATATATAGATCCTCTGTGCAGAAGATATATAAAATAGTTTTTACTTTTATATCTCACCTCCACATCAGGTAGCTACATAACTAGCATCGTTGCGGAAGTTATGAGCCCATAATACCTTTTATTATAACCTGTACAACTGCTGCTAAAGAAAGGGTTTTTTTTTGTACAGGTGCAATTTAGTGAAGCTGTATTTTCACTATTTTTTTACATCAAGGTTGACTCACTGGTTCACACAGTTTCAAACCGTACAAGATCCTGGATGTCCCCAGGATGCAATGCCGGTACACCGAGTAAGCTGCGAGCTTGCTCAATCTAGCGAACATATGAGCCACATCATTAGCAATACACCTTATGAATTATGATAAATAGAACTACTTCGTGAGAAATGAGAAACAATACTGAGACAATTCTGCACGAAGTAAATGAAGGTGTTTTCTGTCGTGATATCCTTGAATATAGCATGCTGTAAGCTTGGATTCACCGGTCCTGATCAAATTGAAACGACACTGGTTGCAGGAGAAAAGATGTACATCTTGGTGTCATGCACGTCAACTTGAGCGCCAAAAGTTCCTATGACATTTTCTGACAGAGTTTCATGCTGAAAAGGAACAGTGCAAATATCATGAGAACTGGTTTTTGTTGACTCTGCTTGAAAGGTGAAGGTGGAACTCAATTCCACGCCTAATAGCAATTGAAACTTTTTGTCTCACCTTCCACAGGTCCGTAACAGAATAGGCAGCAGACCCATCAAGGCCTACTGCTGGCAGTTTCATTGTAATGTTAGCAGTCTCTGAACAACGGTTCCATAGAGCAATGACAAGCCGATTTTCAGACAGGGGACCGGCCCACACCTGCAGCCACGAGTGACATTGTGAGTTTGATGTACTGATGCACTGAAAGTTCAAATTGGGCGGTGGGAAAGCCCTTTAACTCTAAAAAAAAAAAAGTTCAAATTGGGCAAATAAGTTCCATTTCTGATGGCCTTCCATGCAGAACCAACTACTCTTCTCAAAAAGCTTATGCTTCACTTGATTATACAAATGCAAAATCTAATCTAATATTGCCTGCAGATTTGGATCCCACTGAATACGACAAGCACCTTTTGCCTAGTACATCAGACAGCCTACAGGTGTGCATATTGTTAGGCTGTTACTGGGGGGGGGGGGGGGGGGGGGGGGGTTAAGTTAAACATTTACCAAACAAAAAAGATAACTAAATTGATCATGCATAGGCTACAATGCTGAAAAATTCTCATGCATTACGGTGCCAATTATATTTTACAATAGGACAACTCTGTGGCTACAAGTCTACAACACTGTTTAGGGGTGGGAAATGGACAGTCAAATCACCTCGCGGCATCCATATTTTGCTTCTCCTAAAATTTTTCTTCCTTGAACTCCAAGAGGATCTGCAGAAAATAAAACACATGCAACTCAACAGTGTATGTAATTATATGAACATTATCAATTTAAATTGTTCTGCCGGATAAGGTATGCCGGGAAATTATGTACAAAAAAGGAGAAGGTTGCCAGTTGCTATGTAAAAACATATGTTTATAGCCTGCGATGCTAAACCAGGATAACATGTTCTCTGCTAAAGAAGAATCAGAATAATACCTTGGTTTACTTGAATTACTTCTTTGTTGCTCAATATTTCCATTGTTTCAGAAGTCATGTGTCTGACATCACAGCCAATTAATAGAGGGGCCTGAACCATAACAGTATATAAGGAACTGCTAGCAGTTAACCCATTAGGATTAGGATATCTCCTTTCTCACATCCAAATGTAATATCAGTAAGTGAGCATTGATACAAGTAATACTTGCATAACAGTTATCATCTTCAATGAACTACAGTTTTTAATTTTCAAAACTCTTCAATCAACCCCTTTACTCAAGTACCCTTATAACAATTGAACCAATATTTAAATATGATCATAGTGAAAACATACCTTCATGAGAGCCCAGATGCTAAAATGTGAGCGATACTCTGCTAAAGTCATGCCACCATTTCCTACTTCCAGCATATCTGGGTCTGCAGAAAACAGAGGTTCAATAACAGAGTAACAATATATTGAACAATTCCGGAAAGCACGGAATTGCAGACAGCTTGAACTCCTCCTTAACATAATTATTACCGTTCCAACCACCAGGTCCAGCATATGATGCCCACTTGTTGTTCTTATCAGCAATGTTTGTCATGCTTGTTTCCACCGGATACATAGATGAGTCAGTTTAAGAGCACATCAACAGAACTAATGTTCTCTTTTCTTTTCTTTTTTCCCTGGAAAGAGCACGGGTTACCTTTTCCATGTATCCGTTATGTCGTCAGTTGTACGCCAACTATTGCCCACTTTGCCAGCCCATAAGGCTGGATCATCCTGGCCCCTAAGTTAAAATAGCATGATAGCACATTATAGATATCTCAATTCAAAAAACATTGAAGATAAGCATGATATATAACTGTATTTCCCCCCTAAAGGAAAGGGACCTACCATTCACACAAAGAGTAGAATATTTGGCGCCCAGTTGAGTTAAGAGCATCTCGCATAGGAGGATATCTACAAATGTAACACCATGAAACAAACTTTAGCATACATGTTAAGGTCGTATGTGTTATAAACTGTGATCAACACTAAGGGAAGATGTATGAATATTCTTGCCTTTTCTTAGGCTTTATTCCCAAATTGTAGCAGTTATCATACTTCAGGTAATCAATACCCTGAAAAGAAACAATTTCCGAATTCATGTATTAGTACAATATCTTTGTGTTTATAGGTAGTTCAGCATAGTTAAAGTCCTGAAGTCACAAATAGGTAGGTTAGCATGAACAATTTAAACCAATATTGTATAGTAACTATTGATAGAGAGGTAGTTTAGTGGATGCTTCTTGCTCGTACCCATGAAGCAAAGAGCGCAGCATCATCATTTTCATGACCGAGTGATCCAGGTCGAACTTGGCAAGTAAAGTTCCTGAAAGATTTATATTATTGAGTTATTATTGCCAATGCTATGTTAACTGTCCAGTAAATACAGAAATTTGAAATTCTATAGTTGAGATGTTCACTTACCCAGCATCAGAGTATATACCGAGTTTCAAACCTTTTCCATGCACATAATCTGCAAGGGCTTTGATGCCTGAAGGGAAAGTCTTCGGATGAGGCAGCAATTGATCCTAAATGTTACAAGAAAGATCCATTAGAACTGTACAGATAAGCTGCTGACTATGCATGTGTTACAGTATTAGAATATCTAGGGTGCTCCATCCCAATGTGCCAGAACGGAAATAATTCAAAACAGCTTGCTAGAAAAAAAGCATACAGATAAACTCCATTTAAAAAGAAAGAACTTCTTAAAATATGACTAAATATAACAGAGCAACTCCAAAAAAAAAGTACAGGAGGGTATGTTGTATGGAAAAGTTTAGAGCACAATATAGAGTTGCAAAAAAATATTTTGCCGAAACAAAAATCAGGGAATAAAAAGTATACAGATAGGGGCATTGCAACAAAATTTGACATTTTCCCAAATCAGAATACATGTACCGAGGTCTGGTTTTTACCAAAACAAAAATGATCAGACATACATTTTGGTAACGAAGTATACAATGAGCCATTCAACAAGCACGACAAATAAGACTATTTGGTCATGTCCAAGCTTGAACATTATGGCATACAAATGGTCAAGCAAACTACACGCTTACTAATCAATTTCAGCGAAATACAAATTTGCAGACAAGTTGGGAAAACATGGAACGAAAGCATCCCATTACCTGTTTTCCTCTTTTCACGTATGACCAGCAATCATCTGAAGTACAGTGACAAACAGAAGATAAGATAAACAAAATAGTCCCTAGAGACAAACAATCCGTTGTGTTGAGCCAAGTGGAGTACCAATATTTACGAAGTTGTAGCCCAGCGCAGCCAGCCCCGTGGACACCAGCGCATCAGCTGTTCAACAATAACAGGTGGTTAACATGTCTGAGAAAACTCGGCTTTAGGCTATCTCTAACAAGAGAGGCATATGGAGACCCAAATATAAAATGGGTCTTCGATGGTACTGTTTTAGCCTCCAACAAAATACCCATTTGAGTGACCCATTTTGGGTCTTCAGAGAGATACAACCCAAATTTGAGTATTCTCTCTTCTCGAAACCCATTTGCAGAGAGATTCTCTTTTGGGTGGTATTGTTGGAGAAGACAAAAAAATGGGTATTGAATTTTTTCACTGTAGCGCAACCTAAACATGGAATGGGTATCGGACTTTGGGTGTTGTTGTTGGAGATAGTCAGATGAGGCATTTTGGCAAGCTAGCACACCACGCAAACAATAGTTGCTGCTTGCAACGATGCCACTTGAACAGTGAACCAGTCCCATATGTATCCAACAGTAATTATTCACCTAGTAATTATTCACCTATGATACGACCTGTCTGAATGTAATTTGAGCAGCGGGGGAGCACCAAATAAAGCCAACATTACGAATTGGGCCAAAACTTGGAAACGGGTATATACTAAAACTAGAGTGGCGGAACTCCGGATTTGGTAACAAAAAGCGAGGAGGCGGAGACCGCGGTTGGACCGGAACCGGACCTGTCTCGCGGATGACCGTCTCGTTGATGTTGCAGGCGAAGAAATTCCAGCTGTTCCACCTGCGCACACGCAACGTGGTAGAACGGATTTAGCGCTGGCCGAAGCGCGAAGGCAGAGCAGGCGTGGCAGCAGCTGCAGCCCGCAGGCAGGCATGAGTGAGTTACCCCATCTGCGGAGTGAGCGCGAGGCCGTTGTTGAGCTGCAGCCTGCCGTAGTTGGAGGTGTCGTAGAGGCGGCGCAGCGCGGCGGTGGCGAGCGGTTGGATTCGCGGCGGCACGGCCGCCGCCGGCCGCGGAGGCGAGAGGAGGAGGAGGAGGAGGGCGGAGACGACGAGGAGGGGGAGGGGGAGGCGATGCGCCGCCGCCTCCATCTCTCAGCTTCGCGATGCGCCCTGCTCTGCTGCTGCCGCCGCTTGCTTCCCCGCTTCCCCCGAATTTTGAGCGGTTGTTGATCTGTGCCGGCGGCGACGCGTGCGAGAAGAGTTTTGCGACGACGCCGACGCCGCCCGCGGCGGGTGTCTCAAGCACGAGGGGCCCACATGCCATGGACAGGGGCAAGGCAGGGGATGGAAGAAAAAGACACGAGACAGGTGGCAGGCAGGGGTCCCGCAAGCATTATCCATTCGTGATTCCTTTTCTCCCTGCCTCGACACTGGACAGTGACATAATGATAAGGCTTAGCATCCCTAATCTTCGCTCATGAAACAGAATACATAATCTCTATCTCTAAATTACTGTTGTTATCCGTCCAAAGATGAGAAAATCTGTTTCGTGGTACTGTACTACTGCTGCAGATCACAAGTCAAATTCAGGAGGTGTATGTTAGAAATCGTGATCACTGGATGCACAGGCACAAAGACAGCAAGCACACAGAGATGGAGAGGGGTTCTTTTGTTGTTGTTACAATTACAAAGGGTGAAATGACTCCCCATTTATACATTGATATAAGCTGGAATGGTTATAAGTTTTTACGGTGTTTGAATTCCTTGATATTTTTCTTACTCTTTATTAATTTGGTCACCATTCGTCAAGGTCTTTGTTCCTTGACAGCGTTTGGACTTTGATTCACAACAATATCCATGCCAACCATGCATGCCTTTAGGGGCTATTTGGATCCAACCTTTAAATTTTAGAACTCTAAACTTTAGACCTAAACCTCCTAACATGTGGTTTAAAGTTGGCTCTAGACTTTTAGTTAGAGCATTAGACATTAAAACTGAGCTAAATTGTTCTAAAGTTTTTAGAGGTCTAAAGTTAATAGGAGAGGTTTCAAACATGCCCTTATTCTAAAGACAGATCTCCCCGTATAGTCAGTCTAGCAATACTTTTTTTTTTCCTGTGTCTTGGTTTTTATATACGCGAAGATTTTCCAAATCCTTTGAGGTTTGGACGGGACTAATTTGGTGGAAACGTCAGGTAACCATCATCGTCGTCACATTTTATCAGAGCGTACACCGTTCGAAGAAAAAAAAAAGGAGCGTACACGTCGCCTATTAAACCACCACCATGTGCGGACGCGTGCACTACTCCCGTATTGGCGGGCATCCATCACCATAAGTATGTTACCACCATTTATATACGCATATTTGACGTACGGCATATATATATTCGAGGCTATGTCTTCCACGCTAGCGCTAGCGTACCAAACATTCCAGTTCAGCCGTGCATGTCCAAGCTAAGACGAACACATTAGTACTCTTACGGTAATACTAGCAAGGGCGACCAAAATGTAACTAGAAAGTAGTCTATAAATAGTTACATATTCATTACAGGATAGCTAAAACATTATATGTGAATCGTTTATAGGAAAAAATAACAAAACCTACCTATACGACTTTGGCTAGACCATATAAGATAACAAAAACATCATTTGTACTATATACAGGGGATAGAGGGAGCGAGATAATTGTTTATTTGTCCATGAAACTAACCTTATTTTCAACCGGTATCATTTATACGTATCAAGGCCTCGCCAATAATATAGCCATCTACTAACTATTTGATGTCAACACATCCATACTGGTCCCACATATAAGAAATATTTATGAACTATTTGGTAACGTCTACAGTAACGCAAACGTAATAGAAAATGGTTCATTCATGTTTACGGCCGGTAACCAATAACGTCTGCATGAGCCTAAAATCATTTTCGTTTGCGTTACCTTCTCTAAATCCAAACAGCTCGTTAATTCCTATTATCTCTCCTCTAATACGTTGAATCCAGGCTGCAAGTGAGAGAAGAGCAGCCTCAGCCAACCACCGTGCATGCATTCTTGGGTTATATGCTCCTAGCTAGCGATGAAAGAATAGCTAACGAGTTCTTTTTGCGCTCTCTCTCCTCTCCACGTTAGTTTGAGCCGGATGCCGAACCTAGTCAGCTAGCTACGTCGCACTACTGCAGCCGCGGCTTTGCCGAGTGTAACAAAGAGCCAATTATGCTAGGCAAAGGCTTTGCCGAGTGTAGCACTCGGCAAAATCCACTTGGCAAAATTTTACTCGGCAATGCTTTTTTTCGAAGCACTCGGCAAAATAAAAAAAAATTGCCGAGCGTTTGCGGAGACACTCGGTATAATTTTTTTGGTCGTTACGGCGCCGACCGTTAAAGGATATTTTGCCGAGTGCCAGATGTAGCACTCGGCAAAATTGTTTTTATTTTGTCCTAAAAAAACTTTGCCGAGTGCCGCTTGAATAGGCACTCAGCAAAGAGTATTTTTATTTTTATTTTACATATACTTTGCCGCCCCTAGCACTCGGCAAAGTATTGCTGAATTGTTTTTAAAAATATACTCTGCAAAGACCCTGAGGATTGCAATTTTTTTTTTACATTCCATTGTAACATATCTCTCTCTCTCTCTCTCTCTCTCTCGAAGGGGCCACATACTCATACAAGTAATTTACAGCAAAAAAACGTTCGAATGCTTGGAACACAAAAGCAAGTTTCGGTTTTCCTATGAACTTATGAAGTGCTACTAGTACAACTGCTTTCAAACTGATATCTTTATGAAAACGACAACATGGAGCAGCAAAACATACAGTACAATTGCGGACCTAAGGATCATCAGCCGTCTCTGGCCTTCTGTTCTAACGCCCGCCTGGTACGGTCTCCAGCCCCCTTTATGGTCGTAATAATAATCTTGAGGGTCGCTCAAGAGGCCTCTGTTGAGGCGGCTCCGCGGTGCGCCAGTTTCATTGCGCCAGTTTCAGATGGTTCAGCCGTTCCAGCTCCTTTTCTTTGGAACGCACATCAGTGGCCAGGATTTCAGCTTGAGCCTACATGAGAGCAAAAGACAGAATTAAGCTTCAGAAGGCAGGAGCCGCTACCCTTCACAAGACACAAAGGCCGAGGGTATAGAACCGACTTGCTTAGCTGTCAGCTGTTCCATGAGGCTATGTAGTTGTGTCTCCAGGACCTTCTCTCTTTGTGCTGTATATGGAACAGAAAGGACCGCTTAAATCCATAGAATCACATAACAGAAGAAACAAATATGCAGCTTTATGAATTATAGAGAACCAACTTTGTTAAAGTTCCAAAATGAGAGACAATTTGCTATCACAAATTCGTAACACCATCTACTCATTGCCAGTTTGCCACTTAACAAGGAACTGGGCCCTAATGGTGCCACTACCACTCATTCAGACCTCAAAAGTGTCACAGAAGGCAAAATGCCCAAATTCTATGATGGAGAGATCTTGCTCCCTCCAAACATGAAAAAGCAAATTCATCAATTGGAGTAAGCTTATTCTTAGAATCATGAGGTGCACATATATAGGACACAGCAATCTGGATGCCCAATTAATGTGATCATATGGTTACTTTCATACTTTGAACCAATATGATTCATAACAGTGTATTTCAAGAGAAAAAGCATATTTCTTCTATGCATTCAAGACCGAGAATTTAAAAGGAAAGTTCTCCCTACCAAGTTAACCAGTAGAAATTGGGTGCGTGCTGAGTGCTGTGCGTAAGCAATGATCTACTAGTATACATAGTAACAAGGCTCAAACAAATATAACCCATTTGTGTTCTTCCCAGGTTCACGACCACATGTTTGCAATCATCTTTTTTTTAAAAAAAAAAAAAGGAAATCCAACATGCGGAAACGTATAAAGTACCAGGAGTGGGTTTCTTTAAAGATTCTTCTTCAACCACAGACCACTCTTTCTCTAATGTTTGCACCTTGCTATCCAATAGTTCCTGTGTATGAGAATAGTTAAAAAAAATTCCAACACTGCATTCAAAACACAGAACGTAAGAAGAGCCCAAAGAATACGTACAAGCTCACTTTTCTTCTCCTCCAAATCTTTAGATTTAAGACTGATCGCTGATTTAGCTTCCAGTAGAGCATTTTCAGCTGTTCTTTAGATTTAAAGTGATGTGTGGGGCAGCCCTATGCTTTGCATGGGAAAACTATATGCCAAAAGGCAAACATAAATAGCATTTCAAGGGATGGCATTCAAATGACGAGTACAATGTTAATGAACATCACACATGGCTCAAGCATTAGAAAGATCCACACAGGCTGATTGCGATTTCATGATATTTATCACAGAATAGGACAACATGGAATTAGTAATTCCTTAGTGATGTAGAGACAAACTCACAATTTTGTTTTAGGGTATTCATGGCCTCTGCCTCAATGTTCAGACAAATTTATCATTCTTGTCGACATATGCCTATGACAGAATGAAGAAGCAAACAAACGATCTAATAGGGTGGTAAGCTTGTTTGCTCAACATTACTATAAATCTATAATCAAGGGATGTATGATGCAGTTTTGCAGACAGAAATAATAACAATATCACCATGGTTTACCTATCAGAATTGGTGAACAACCTTCAACCTAAATCCTTTTCACCATTAACAAGACCACTTGATTGAGGAGATAACTAGTTCATTCATATTTTAGTGTACTTGTCCACCATATCTTACATATGCTTAGGGAGTAGTAGCCTCACAATGGGAAAAACTGATGACACTTAACTACTTAAGTAACATGAGAAAACAAAAGGCATGTAATATGCATCATGTGCTTAGTAACACCTAATTTAGAAAAGTATTAGATAGTGGAATCAGAGCAGAGGGAGGGAGGCTCACGGCCTTGGGGGCAGATCTCCAGTCTTCTTCCACCTACGAATCGCGCGCAGGGGCCGACTGCCGGCGGTGAAGGAACTCGCGGCCGAGCTCCAGCGACGTAGGAGCTCGCGGGCAGGGGCAGGGGCCATCTCGCGGCGGTGCAGGGGCAGGCGACGTAGGACCTTGCGGCCATGGCGGGCGGGCATCCATGCCGGGCGGGCGGGCGTCTGCACCGGGCAGCTGGGCGGGCGAGCGGCCACGGCGGCCTCGCCGGCCGTCTTCGCGCGCGTGCTCGCGGCGGCCATGGCGGACGGGCATCCGCGCCGGGCTCGCGGCCAGCCTCGTCGGGCGGGCGCGCGGCCACGGCGGGCTCGCGGCCAGCCTCGCCTGGGCACCTCGCCGGCGGAGCTCCGGTGGATCGAGCTTGCGGCAGCGGCGCTCTACGGCGAGGTCACGGAGCTCCAGGGCGAGGTCGCGACGGCGGCGTCCCAGGCCGAGCTCGCGGCGGCGGAGTCCCAGGCCCAGCTCGCGGGGGCCTGGCCGGGGGCGGGGGGTGGCCGGATCCGGCGGCAAGGGCGGCGGCGGCGGATGCGGCGCGGCCGTGGCCGGGGAGGCGGGCGCGCGCGGGTGGGAGGCGGCATGGCCGCGGGCGGGAGGCCGGCCGGGGGCGCGGGCCTGGCCGGATCCGGCGGCGGCGGCTGGGGTAGGGTCGGGCTCGGGCGCACGCGCAGCTGGGAAATGGGGATAGGGTTTTAGGGCGTGTGGGCCGGCCTGCCTTAGTTCAATCCAATTTTTTTTAACAAACTTTGCCGAGTGCCCCTGGCGCCGGCACTCGGCAAACAGTGCCCCACGGTGGCACTCGGTATTTTTTTTTTTTGATTTTGTCTTAATTTTTTTTAGCCTTGTGACAGTATGTCAAACTCTATTTTAAAATTTAAGACAATTTTGACTTTTTTCATATATTTCATAAATTTATTTTGTTTCATCGAATTTTTCGGAATATTTCAAATTTGAATTGCAGGTACATGGAATAAGGGAATTGGGTCATCCAAAAATTGATACTCATGATGTTTAGGGTATGTTGAGACCGTATCCAGGAGCTCACATGAAATTCTGAGCATCTCGTTGATGTAACATGTCGAGTTACTTGCGGGAAAAATGATTTTAAATTATATAAAATCTAAACGAGGTCCAAAAATCATGAAACTTGTCGAGGCATCGTGTTATCGCATGTGAAGGCTATGGTTAAAACTTGAGAAGGTTTCGAGCAAGTAGTGACGTCGGATGCCAAAAACTTAGACATCTCCACATGGACATCGTGTCATCGCATGAGGAAATGTCTGGGTTTTTATCATCCGACGTCACTACTTACTCGAAATCTTCTCAATTTTTTACCATAGCCTTCACATATGATAACACGATGCCTCGACAAGTTTCGTGATTTTTGGACTTCGTTTGGATTTTATATAATTTAAAATCACTTTTCTCGCAAGTACTTGAGCACGATACATCAACGTGATGCTCGAGATTTCATGTGAGCTGCTGGATACGGCCTCAACATATCCTAAATTGCATGAGTATAAATTTTTGGATGACCTAATTCCATTATTTCATGTACCTACAGTTGAAAATTGAAATATTCCAAAAAAATCGATGAAACAAAATAAATTTATAAAATATATGAAAAAGTCAAAATTGCCCCAAATTTTAAAATAGAGTTCGACATACTGTCACAAGGCTATAAAAAAAATTCAAGTTAAAAATCAAAAAATAAATAAATTTGCCGAGTGCCACTGCGGGACACTCGGCAAATATTTCTTTACCGAGTGCCGGCCCACAGGGCACTCGGCAAAATTTGTTTTAAAAAATAAAAAAATTTTGCCGAGTGCCTAAGTGATGGCACTCGGCAAAATATGTTTTTAAAAAATAAAAAAAACTTTGCCGAGCGCCCAGCATATTGCACTCGGCAAAATACCGTTTAAAAAAATAACAAAAAATTTGCCAAGTGCCTAAGTGATGGCACTCGGCAAAATATGTTTTTAAAAAATAAAAAAAACTTTGCCGAGCGCCCAGCATATTGCACTCGGCAAAATACCGTTTAAAAAAATAAAAAAATTACCCAGTGACTAACTAATGGTACTCGATAAAAATATGTTTTTAAAAAATAAAAAAACTTTGCCGAGCGCCTGGCATATTGCACTCGGCAAAATATTTTTAAAAAAAATAAAAAAATTTGCCGAGTGCCTAACGGTTGGCAGTCGGCAAATTTTTTACGACAGGTTGCCGCCGTTTCGACCGACGAAATTATGCCGAGTGGTAGCTTTGCCGAGTTTTGCCATGTGTAATATTTTGCCGAGTGTCCAGCACTCGGCAAAGCCAACTTTGCCGAGTGCAATATTTTACCGAGTGCGGCACTCGGCAAAATATGGCTTTGCCGAGTGCCTCGAAATTTTGCATTCGGCAAAGTCCAGTTTTCCAGTAGTGTCGCGTGCTGTTGGAGACACCCTCAGGAGAAGCCCTAAATCTTGTTGGTGGCAACTCTCAAGTCATCATACGCCATATATATTGGTGTATAAGAACTACTTCTTATACAGCATTATTCCAAACTAATATGTCAAATCAGATAACACCCATGTTGATCGTTGAAGATGACTAAGAAAACACTTATAAGGAAATCCATATTTGCTATAGCTCATTTATTGGCGGAAAAAATTAGAGAAGATTATATATATGGCTCATCCCACTGTTTAGAATGTAGCTTGTACCATCTCTACAACTAAACACATTTCTAAACCCATCATTTACCCCGCGCACTCTCCTGTGTGATCTCACTCCAATCACAACATGTGACGCTCCCACCAATCACGCGAGGCACGGTTGCCCGCCTCCTTCCTCCAACCACGGCGTGCAACGCTCCCACCAATCGCCATTCGCAACCTTCCGTTTCCTTCTCCTCGCGAGATCCCTCTCTCCCTCGTCACGCTCCATCTACCCACGCTCACCGGCGCCCTCTCCCCATGCCACCGCAAGACCTAGCCCCTGCATCGGTCCCTCGCTCTTCGCCAACTCCCACCTCCATCCTTCAGTCCCCAACCACCAGTGAGTAGTGGTGGCCGACAGAGACCTGCGAGTCCATCCCCTGTGGCGGCAGCCAGCAAGCTCCTGCGTTGCTGCGCACATATGTTATCATGGTATTAATGTGTTCTTGTTGCAACACACGAGTATTTACACAGTGAAAACTAAAATTGGTAATTGTAGTTTTAAAAATTATTAAAAACTAAGCAGCGCTACATTCCCCCTTTGCCACGTTGGCACTCCCACATCCCTTCCTCGTCGATGAATTCACGTAGCTCCCGTGCTCCGCCTCGTTGTCGCTCCTGTGCTCCACCTTGCAGTCGCGCTGTGGTGCCCTTCGATTGGTTTTCCGACTTCGTGGTGTCCATCGGCGACTAAGCTAAAAGAGTTAGGGGCCGTTTGGTTATGCGTTCATGGCCGTTCCAGGCCAGGATCAATTCCAAGCAAGTATAAATTGTTGAAGAGTTCTAGGCCAGGAACAGTTCCAGTCTGTTCCTGGCTGCAAACCAACAAGGCCTTAATGAGTATCAGATACTCAGATCATCTAAAAGAGACTAGATTTGCCCCTATATAATTTTTTAGTACCGTGTGATTTAAACTTGTATTTCAACATAATCGAAACATCATTTTAAAAAACATAAAACAAAAGTTCTAAGTATTTGAAAATCTAAGAAAGGTTTATTTTTTTTTAGACCATGCACCGGGGCGCAAGCTTTTCATTAGGAGCACAGGACACACGAGTGAAAACAAGTTCACATATCCTAAGAATTGTAATAGCCCGGCAGTGCAAGACGCAGATCGAGACTAACCGAATCCCAGAAGCCCACACTCGACAGTACTTCAAGGATTTACTATACAACAAAGTAAACGACCAAAGTAGAGCCGAAGTGCCAAATAAGCGATTACAGGATACGGCAACCCAAGCAGAGCGACATTGGGGCCATCCGACTACGCCTCGCTCAAGTCCTGGACGCTAAAGTTGTGCCCTCCATTGAAGACTCGTTCAAGGCCTTGTATTTTGTCGGGGAAAGAGAATTCTTGAAGGTTTGCTGAAACTCTTCAAAGGACGACGCCGTGTCGATACAAACTAGGTGCTCCAGCCCCAACTTGTTAAGCAGCAGTGCAGCACCCTCCCTTGCTTGTAATAAACTCCAATTCCGGTGCTCTGATTCGGCTTTTAGCAGCCAAGCGTCTGCTTCTGCCAGTGCCAGGAGTTTCAAGAGCAACAGGCTTTGCACGCCCATGTTCAGCGCATACTCGCACACAACACACGCACTTGTTCAATTCGGCCTTCGCCATCGCCTATCAGTCAGGTCATCCATCATCAGGAGCGCTACGCCTTCCCCTGCGCGGCAGCAGCCAGCAGCCAGCAAGTGTGAGGTCGCTCCGTCGCTGTGAGACCTGACCGGGGGTGGGGGCTCGCCTGGCTGCCTGGGCCAGATGGCGAAATCTTTGTACGTTGCGCATGTCCTCTTCTCGCCAAGTGTATCTATGCACTCTGCCCTCTGCGGCTGCGGCTCTGCCTGCCCAGCGCCTACCTTCATCTGCCTACTGCCTGCCTGTGCCTTTCTTGCCCGTGGACTTCCACTGCGCTGACGAACCCACGCAAAGTTGAGCTTTTGGGTCTGGTGCTCGTTGTTGAGCTCCTCCTCTGCGTTTCCTCAGTAGTAGTACTCCTCCACAGGGTTATTTTTACCGACCGGTAGCCGGTAACCGCCGGCCGGCGGTACCGGTATACCGGTCCGGTTTGACCGGTTACCGGTAGAAACCGGTCGAATTCAAATTTTGAGTTTGAACCCCAGTTCAATCGGTTCCGGACCGGTATACCGGCCGGTTTGAGCGGTTTACCGACCGGTTTGGTGCTAACCGGTCGCATTTTCAAATTTCAGATTTATTTTTTTAAAAAAAATGCTGAAAAAATTTCTAAAAATAGTTCATGATTTATAGAATCCAATGATGTCAAAGTTTTTCAAATTTAAGTGCGTTTAGTATATTTTTCGACCTTCATGATTTAATGGGCCTTAACGGGCCGGCCAGGGTTTTATATACCGACCGAAATCCGGTTACCGCCGGCCGGCGGTAACGGTATACCGGCCGGTATAAACGGTAACCGGCCGGAAACCGGCCGAATTCGAAATCGAATTCAAACTCACAGCTCAATCGGTTTTAGACGGGTATACCGGCCGGTATGACCGGTATAAACGGTAACCGGTCAAAACCAGCTGATTTTCTTTTTTTTTTAATGCAGAAAACAAATTTTTTTTTGAATGGCCTTTGCACATAATGAGGTATAAACACCATACATTTCAGGGATAAATAGTGCCGTAGCAATACATAGGGCATACACATACTTGTATTGTATCAATACATAAGGCACATCAAAGTCATCAATACATAGTATCATATAAATAGCATATTCTTAGTCTCATACACGAACAAATGTGATAGTCATCGGCATAGGCATAATCAACGTTGTATGAAGTATGGAAAGGCCCCCATGCTGCAAGACATCTGATATTCGGCGGTGGACATCAAAGCGATACCTCGCAGTCTAAGCAACTCGGCCTTAAAATCATTCCAAGATTGGCCCGTCCATGCCGCTGTTGTCTCCCATTCTTGAACTAACATAGCGTAAAAATAGGGGTCTTCCCATTCATACACCCATCTGGTCGCAGGTTACGTGGTAATGTCAGGAATGTGATAGTTATAGCTTGCCTGGGAGGTATCACTGTACGAGGAAGAAGAATGCTGCGGAGTGTCGTAGTCTGTAGGTGCATAAACCGGAGAAACCGCGCGGTTACCGGTTGAAACCGGCCGAGAAACCAGTGCAACCGCCCGGTACCCTGAGGATCCGCGCGCGTGTCGGTATCCCGGTCTTACCGACCGGTATACCGGTCCTACCGGCCGGTAATAAAGCGGCGGCGAGCGGACGAGCGGGGAGGCGGCGGTTTCGGCTGCTGCGGCGCGGAGGGGGGAAATGGGGGTGCCCCCCCTGACCCAGGGTGCCGTTTTGTGCCCGTTCGGGCCTAATGGGCCTAACGGGCCTTAATGGGCCTTTTTTTTTTACTTCGGGACTTCGAAAAAACTTCTAAATGTAGTCAAATTTGAAAAATTTTGATACCATTGGAATCTATAAATCATGAAGTATTTTTAGGAATTTTTTTACTATTTTTTCCTCCGATTTTAAATTTTAAATTTCGGTTTTTTCAAACCGGCCGGTACCGGTACCGGCCCGGACCGGTATGACCGGTAACCGGCCGGTTACCGCGGTATTCCGTCGGTAAAAAAAAACCTGCTCCTCCATGCCTCCATTGTCCATTCATGCATGGCTGCATGGTGCCTGGTGGGCGGTGTCAGACTGCCAGTAATATTTTGATGCTAGGGAAGTACATAATGGCATAAGATAACTGATTAAGATGAAGATCACACACAGCCCTGCTCATTGTTGCCACTATCTGCCTAAAAATGGAAGGAAACGGGCCCTCGGCATTGGAGTTGCAGGGTGCGCCAGGACCATTATCCCCCTCTACTGCTTTCCACCTTTCCGGCCGGCAGACCGGCGTACGGCATGCCCATGCGGCTCGGCACACTGAGCCTGCCGCCGAGGCAAAGGCCTCCGCATCGCTCGTCGCATGACCAAGGAGAGAGAGCAGTCACGGAGTGGCGACCGATCAAAGCTGACCGAGTAAACCAGCGAGCTATGTAACGATTATGGCTGGTTTAGAAGCCAAAAATTTTGCGAAAATAGCGTGCTTGTTTTTTTAATAAGTGTTCAATCATAATCTAGATAGATTTAAAAGATTTATGTTATAAGTTTTGTACAAACTATACAAATATGAAAAACATGCACATACCTATCTAAAACATCCGATTTGAAGGGTGGGTGTGGCGTGATGACTATGCCATGCCTGAACAGTGCGCTATGCTATGGTACCGGTATGGGGCAGCTAGCGATGCAGTCCTGCAGCGGTCGGCCGGGCTACTCCTACTTTGGATTCGTCAATTTCACCTGAAGGAAGGATCGAGCATTGCCACAGCCCACAGCATAGCATGGGGGCCTCACCTGGCATCTGGACTGGATATGGGCCGCCGCCTGACGACGAGTGTCCTCTTGGAAGAGAAAAATGCACCACCGGTCTCTCAACTTTTTAGGTCCCTAAATTTTTAAAATAATATCTATAGATCTCTAAAGTTGCCAAAATGTATTATTTAAGTCTTAAACTTTCAAAGTGATCACCGCAGGTCCCTAAACTTGACACAGCGTGTCATCCAGGTCCCAAACACTGTAGATAATTCTAGCACCGAATTTTTTAAAAAAGAAAATCTAATTTCGGGTACTGTAGCTACAATCTGTAAAATATTTTAAAAATTGTATTTTTTACATACAATCTCTGATGAAGATGGGTTTTATATAAAAATTGTAGCTTGTGACGAGATCTACAACTTTCTAGTTTCGAGTTTTTAAATTTGAGGTGGTTAAGACACTAAAAAAATTAAACAAAATTTTTCAGCAGTATATTAATCACGTATAAACGCATGTCGCCTTGGAAAAATGATATGTTTCTTATATACTATCAAATTGAAATACTTTCTATATAAAAGTTGTAGCGTTCGACGAGATCTACAACTTTCTAGTTTTAACTTTTTTAATTTGAGGTCGATAAGATTCTAAAAAAATTAAAACGCTAATTTCGGTTCTTGCACAGTGGTTTTTGTTTTAAATTTTTTGAGAATCTTAACGACCTTAAATTAAAAAAGTTAAAACTAGAAAGTTGTAGATCTCGTTGAACGCTACAACTTTTGTATAGAAAGTATCTCAATTTGATAGTATATAAGAAAGATATGATTTTTCTAAAGCGACACATGCTTATACGCGATTAATATACTGCTGAAAAATTTTGTTTAATTTTTTTGAACGTCTTAACCACCTCAATTTAAATTTAAAAAACTCGAAAATAGAACGTTGTAGATCTCGTCGCAAGCTACAATTTTTATATAAAACTCATATTCATCGGAGATCGTATTAAAAAAATATAAATTTTAGAATATTTTATAGATTGTAGCTACAGTACCCAAAATTATATTTTCTTTTTTAAAATTCGGTGCTAGAATTATCTATAGTGTTTGGGGTCTGGATGACACCCTGTGTCAAGTTTAGAGACCTGCGGTGATCACTTTAAAAGTTTAGGACCTAAATGACATCTTTTGTCAACTTTAGGGATCTATAGATATTACTTTAAAAATTTAGAGACCTAAATGACATCTTAAACTAAATTGAGGAACCGGGGTGCATTTTCCTCCTCTCGGAATGCCAGCGAGCGGATTCCCTTCCCTGCTCACTTCTGCACGTGCGTTAGCTTTGCATTTCACAGTTACAAAATCTGTTGTTTTTCTGCCTTGTTGAGATCGGCGCTAGCTTACTAGTAGCTACTATTAGAGTGCCTTGTTGGCTTGTTGAGATCTCGCAAATTGTTTATCGCGAGGTAGTGAAAAAAAAATACAGTATATTGAATGCTTCTAATTCATTACTGAAGTCGTGTCCTCCACAATTAAAAAAAAACTGAAGTAAATACTAGAAATATCTTTGTTTTTTAATCATGTCTAAGCGCGTATTTCATTAAGCAGGAAAGAGTCTGAAGCAATACAACTACAAGAAAATGTAGCACTGCAACCCGTAGTTGCCGAGCAAGAACACACCCCCACCTCCACAAGAGCTCCAGAACATGGCAACAAATTTTGCGACTAGAAGACCCGGTCTGCCTCAAGCCATCGCCAAAAGCCTCACGAAATGTTTGAACCCCGCTAAGCACCAAGCTATAGCCTCGTCTTGGATCTTCACGGCGAGCTGAGCAAATGTAGTGGCGCTCCTTTCGAAAGTCCGAGCGTTCCGTTCTTTCCATAACATCCAAGCGATAAGAAAGAAAAGGAGTCAAAACCACGCCGCACCGGTTTAGGGATCCTCTTTCTCGCCCCTAACCACCACTCCATTACCGGCTCCTGTCTAACATCAATGACACCCTGGAGATGAAGCTTGGTGACCCAAAAGTGCCACGACTGAAACAGCAACCAAGAAGGATACGGTCCTTTTTCATATCCTAG
This sequence comes from Eremochloa ophiuroides, assembly GCA_038502445.1. Lineage (NCBI taxonomy): Eukaryota > Viridiplantae > Streptophyta > Magnoliopsida > Poales > Poaceae > Eremochloa > Eremochloa ophiuroides. Next base: position 108,432,865 of record JAHLJS010000001.1, on the reverse strand, counting down.
TTTTCATATGACGCAAGGACAGAAGTGTGATTAGGGCCGGATATAAAAAAGGCATATAAACTAGCTATCAAGTGCAATATGTGACTATTGTGTTAAAATATAATAAACAAGTTATAGAGGGAAAGCGTGCAGTGACGAACAGTTTTGATTGCTCTTGGCTCTAATTCACCCATGCATGAATGAATTTGTAGAGCTTGTATGTCGACCTAGAAAGAAGTAGAGTAGCTTGACGTATTGTCCATAGCATCGGTCCATAGAGAAAGATAGAAAGAACACAAAAAGATACGAGTTATTCCCTCTTTTTTTTCTGACGCGAATTCTTTCTTTGTTTTTTTTTGACAGCATTATGACCCGAGTCGAGCAACCTGATCTGTAAAGACGGCACACGGTCGACACGTCGACACCCTTTTCCTGAAACACCGAAACTGAAGTGCGACACCCCCGTGACGACGCACACAACCCATGTCCTTCAGTGAAGGTTCAGCTTTGCAGGCTTGCAGCATCATCACCAACAACCAAACAAGAGTGAAGTTTCCACGCAGCAAAACAACAAAGCAAAGCAGCCGGTCTTTTCCGACGATCTGTGCAAGAACTGTGCTAGTATAGCTCACCGTAGTGCACCCACCACAATTCACATGAACGCTCGCGCGCCCCGGATCGGATTATCATTCACGCGCACTGTACAGCAGAGCACGCACGTCGCGATCTCTGCGTCTAGCAGGCTCCGTGCTGCGACCGGTGAGTACGAGACTGGAGAAGCAGAGCTAATCTACAACGGCGCACGATTCAAGCTCGTGCACGGTGCAGCGCCGTCCCATTCCCATCGGAGGCGTCAGCGTCGGCGTCGGCGTGGGCGCGCGGTGCAGGTGCAGCCAGGCGCGGCGGAACGCGGCGACGATGGCTCGGTGGTGATCGGCGGCGTTGAGCGCGAGGTAGCAGGCGAGGAGCTCCTCCAGGCCCCGCGGCGACCGCACGCCGTTGGCCGCGATCATCTCCGCCATGCTCTCCAGGAAGTCCTCCTCGGGGTCCGCCGACTCCTTCACCACCACCAGGCTCTCGTACACCCACCGGAGCCTGCCGGCGCGCCGCAGCCGCCGGCGCCGGCGCCGCGTGCAGGCCTCCTCCTCCGCCGCCTCGCCCTTCGTGGCGTGGATGTGGAACCGTGGCGGTGGGCGCGCCCTGCCCGTGGGCGACGCGGCCGCGCTGCTGACGCCGCCGCCAGCGTTGGCGGCGCTGGGCGGCGGCCTCGTGAGGATGGGCCGCAGCTTGAGCTCCGGCGTCGGACTGAAGCGGCCGTCGCGGCGGGAGACGACGTCGAAGATGATGTCGCCCGGCTCCGGGCTGCGCGTGCGCGGGGGGAACCGGGTGTCCCGGAGCTTGGGGTTGACCTCCTCCCTGGCGGCGGCCGGGGCCGGGCGGCGCGGGACGGCGCGGTCCCGGCTTGGCACGTAGTAGGACGCCCTGTTCGGGGAGCAGGGCGGCGGCGACGGGGGCTCGGCGACGGCGACGGCGAGCCCCTCGGCGGCGCTCCCGATCGCTCTGTTGCGCCGCAGCCTGTGGAACCAGGAGCTCATCCTAGCGTTGCACTGCCACTGCCACTGCCACTGCCAGCAGGGGAGCTGTGGACTGTGGACTGCCAGAGTGATGAGCTGCACTTTTTATGGCGGAAAAGTTTGCCGCGGGTGGGAGCCGAAGAAAAGTTGCCGTGGGAAAGCGCCAGTGGCAGCTTATCACAATCCGTCTGCCGTCTGCACTGCAATGCACCTTTGTAGCGTGCTGCTTTGGCCGTCTTTGCTTGCTTGTTTGATATTGATAATAATACTAATGATTAAAGTTCACACATAGTAGTTCACTCCACTACTACAAAATAGTGTATACTGTAATTACGAATGCGCTCCTAAGTCCTAACTAACTTGCTAGCATAATCTCAAAAGGCCCAACTTGCTAAATCCTTTCGAGCATTTCTACTGCATGCGAACTTCCATGGAATGTGCAAAATGGATCATGCGCAGTAATAATGGAGTGATCCTTATTATAGCACCTGACGTTTTGTTGACAGATTTATTTAGGGCTTATGTGGAATGCTGGAATTGTCTACCATTTCCATCATTGAGAGAGACGCGTCCATTCCATTTGATGCTGGAACAGTAATAATGAATTGATTAGACAAGGCAAGAAGTGTCAAATAATTTGAAATGCATGTCGGTCGACGTGTACTGATCACTAGGTTCTGAAACCTAAGGCCGTGTCTGGTCTGGACTCTGCTGGACCACACCACAGGGAGGTCCGGCCGGGGACGGTCGGGACGGGACTGAAGACCCGCGACCACGATAGGGGAGAAGGAAGATAAGAGGGTCCCCAAAGGTGACTGGCACTGACCGAGTGAAGCGAGAGGAGCTAGCTATACTCCTCCAGGACGCAGACAGGAATCACGGTGATTCCAGTGAGAGTCATTCAGAAACAGCCAGCTTTTCACCAGCCGGCCCGTGCCGTACCGGCCGGCGCTCAGCCGCTCGCTGTCTGTCCCCGTGGAGATCGAGCTGAATTCTGGATTCTCTCCAGCCCGAGCCGGGCGTGAGGCGCCATTCAGAAACCAGATCGAATTGTACACGAGGTGCATGCGTTTGGCTTTGTTTGGAGTGTGAACCGTGACACAAGAACCATGCATGTCATTCGGCGAGGCAGCAGCTTTTTGGTTGGTACGGTGGCATGCTAATGCAGGGGGAACGAGCGAGAGGGGACAACAGGGGTCATGAGCCATGCCATACAAAATCTTCAGCTTGGTCCACCACACGACGCTCGATCGCCTTCGCCTGCCTGCTTCTCTATTCAAAACCAAAGGGTTTCGCTTTGATCTTCTTGTCCTGTGAGGGTGGGGGCGACGCATGCATAAAACTTTTGTCTCTCCCTTCCGTGGCACTGCCTTTTAATTGTTTTTTCCTCTCCTTTATTATGCCGCCATTCAACTGTTTTCGACAGTTATATTACTATTTGAAACGATAAAATTAGTTAGCATGTCAATTTTCTAGCAAGCAAGAGTCCAGGTCACTTATCAGACACGGAGGACATAAGGACATGTCGGACCTGAATTAGGTTAAGTGACATGTGAGGATGGACACAAGGCGAGTTTCTAGAGAAGTGACGTAAGAAGTGATTTTCGCACTTTAACAATAAATATAGATATATAGATATGCATATACAGATATAGATATATAAGATATAGTAGATAGAATAAATTAGGTGAAACGCAAATGCCTGTGTCAATAGTGGTAGTGAAGGGAACACTATTGAATGGTGTACATAAGTTTCGGTGTCATTCAAGAAATTTTCTCCACCTACTTGAGCTGCTAGCTATAGTTGCTTGCTACTCCTTATCCTGAAAAAAAAATGGAAGTGAAACCATTTAATTTTGAGCTTGACCAAGTTAATGTATAAAATCAATTAATCAATCTTATTGTACCAAACAGGTGCTATTAGATTTGTCATAAGCTGTAGGAGTATATTATATTCCTATTTTGTGTTATAAATATTGATACATTTTATTTATAAACTTAGTCAAGCTTGGGGGAAAAAAATCAACTAATGAAACAAGAGCTAGAACTGTACTACTATCTTTTTCAGGGCAGAGACGCACATCGCATCCCAGATAGTACTGTGCGCAGCTGCAGCGGCAGGAGAGCTCGGCTGCTTGAAGAATGAAGATGGTAGGAGTAGGAATTTTTTTTTAAAAATAATATTTTTTTATTGATTAATTGCGACAGGGACCTGTCGGGCATCCAACGACCGACAGGGGACCTGTCGGGCCTCCAGCAGCCGACAGACTTACATGTCAGCTGCTAGGCAGCCGACAAGCGTCGGCAGCGGCTGTCGGCGCCGACAGGAGGCCTGTCGGCTTCTGGCGGGCCGATAGGTCCAGTCGGCTTTCGGGCTGCCGATAGGCCTATCGGCTCACCGGAGGCCGACAGGCCACTACTACCATGTTCTTTTTTATTTTGATGTTTATTTTAACGTTTTTTTCATATTCGTTATACGGTTCAATCCGAATACTTAACCTACTCGCGTCTTTCAAGACTATTCTATAAATGAAGTGTGTTACAAACTACGAGAAATAGAATTAAAACAACACATGTTCAATTTAAAAGAGTAAACCAGCGATACATGAAATGAGCGGTGCGTGGCATATGTGGTACTCTAGGTTGTACCAAACCTAATTCTAACATGCCTTAGGGAAAGTGAACACAACGGTGGTTTGCAATGGCATATGTGTGACTCTGGTAAGAAGCCACAGACTATTGTAAACATGCCTTAGAGAATTTAACTTGCTGGGTCTATTACATTGTTTTACTGGGTACAGCGTGGTTGTTTGCCCTTGTTGTCACGCCGTGAAGACGGTTCCGCTGCATCCCTCTTGTTCTTGAGTGCTGCCTCTCGCGCTTTAAGCTCTTCCTCTTTACGCTTGATGATTGCTTTACGCAAGCTTAACTCCTTCCTCCTCCTGGCAAAATCTTCCTCCTTAGCTTTGAGACGGATCTGATCTGCCCTGATCCGTCGCTCTTTGTCCTCCCTGATTTTGCGGTCAACCTCACGAGTCTCATTCATCCTCACAAGATATTGAGCTTTGTCTTCAAGCTCCTTCGGACGCCTCTGTGACCATGCGGGCATCTCCCGATCCACCCATTGGATCCACTTGCAAGGCTACATGTGTGGATGTAAATGATCAAATTGTGTATAGTTTACGAGAAACGAAAGAAGAAGTTATTGATAGTACCATGAAGTCGTCATCCAGATCTGGGCACCCGAAGTACCTACACCCATAGTGTCGGTCCAACTCCATCCACACGCACAACCTAGTGACAAACCCACAACGACACTTTGGCCGCTCACACCACGACGGTAGCTGAGTTAGGTCAGATGTCAATGACGACATTGTAGTTGAATGATGAGGGTTTGGAGAAGAAAATGTGTGGTATGCTAACTCGTCGGATGTCTTTAAATAGGACATGCATGGAGTGAAGGAGTAATTTTATAGACCCCAGCCTTTTCAGACTTAGTCCTTCATAGGCTTTACACATATAATCGCGAGTAGCCTGTTCCTCACCTCAGAGTACACAACGAGTAGCCTTTTCAATGTATTGGCAAATCAAGAGTAGCCTGTTTAATCAGTCAGAATTAACAGCGACTAGCCTTTTAAGTGATTCAGAGAGCTTGCGAATAGGCTTTTCAGTGCATAGCCTTTTCAGTGATTGCGACTGCACAGTGAGTAGCCTTTTTAGTGACTTTGGCAGACCGAGAATCTAGCCTTTTCAGTGATTCAGAGGGCTTGCGAATAGGCTTTTTAGTGCATAGCCTTTTCAGCGAGTTGTCAATTCAATTCATGGCGTCTTCAGTGATTGCGACTGCACAGTGAGTAGCCTTTTCAGTGACTTTGACAGACCGAGAATCTAGCCTTTTCAGAGTACTTCAAAGTGTTGTGCTCAATTAACCCTGCATTAATTCAGTTCTATTCAAACGCAATGTCACCCCTCGGCTGCCTCTATAAATATGGGACGGTGCTGGGGGAACATCACCAACAATACAAGATGTCTGGACCAAAGAAATGGGGGTTTGGGGTTGGGAAGCTCAAGGGCACAGTGGAGGGCAAGGGCCCACCAATAATGTGGGATGATGGGGGTAGTCTTGGTCCCGATGAGTTCGACGAACCCATCGACAGGTTTCCAAAAGGGAGCAAGAGTGATTATGGTCCACAAAGACCTCTGAGGAAGTACGTGAAGAAGGATAAAGAAGTGTGGCCGAAGTGTAGGCATGGCGAGGACTGCCTTGTGCAGATGTACACCGAGGGCGGGATACACGGGGGCCGGCGATTCTTCAAGTGTCCCTATGCATATGTAGTGTTTTATTGTCCCGTTTCAGTAATGTATTTCGCAACATAAACGAACGTTAACAAATCTATTCATCGCAGACCTCGTGGGCAGAAGACAATTGCGGGTTCACTAAGTGGGTGGACCCGCTACCTATTACCCCGTATTTGGAGTACATCTGGTACCTGCAGGACCGCATCGGCTCGCTCGGCCCAACCTACAGCTCGAGCCACAACAAGGAGAAAGATGAGGAAGAAGGCAACAGTGGGGTCACATCGCAGGAGCCAAAATGCACGGACCCGTACTGCCGCTGCTCTCATCACAAGAATAGTGGTACTCCGCCGAAATCGCCACCGCCACCACCTCCGCCAATGGACGGTTACTATGGAGAAGGTGCCACTCAGCTCAATATGTGGCAGCACTACTAGTAGGCTGTCCGATTGTCCATCTATGTGTGTGATGCATGTTTCTATTACCTAAGGCATGTTAGGTGTAGTGCAGAGAGTCTGAACCCTTGTTTTGTTCGGATTCTCACATGCCATTTCGTGTATTCGTTATATGTTTTAATTTGCAAAGGCATGTTAGGGTCCACACATGCCTTTTCATGTGTTGTGCTTGTTCGTATCGTTTCGTAATAAGTTGGAGAAGAGAAGAAATGTCCGTAATTCGAGCGTACTGGAGCGTTGCCTCTATTTAATGCAATGGAAAACACTAATACGATTGGACAGAATACTAATGCATTAGTACGTAACATCCACGAAAACTTGTGATCATATACGCATGCGCCCTCAATCTGCACGACGCCCACGCTTAGGGCCCTGCCGACGAATCTGCTCAGTAGGAAAAGTGAACTGCTGTGGAGGGCGACGCTGCCGTGGTGGCGGGGTCGGGTCTACAGGCTGAGACGGCTGCGTCGGCTGGGTCGGCTGCGGTGCACCAAAAATTTGTGAGGGGCCGGCCTCATCTGGACGACTAGGCGGACTACCGCCTATGTCAAAGCTCCCGAAGCTGCTATCCCCCTCTGTGTACTAACTGGCAGAAGGAAGTGTCCCTGCACAAACTAAAATGTGGTCATGTCATGCATGCGGTGCACGTATACAAATGTATTAAATAAATGACCATCGAAGAAGTACCTAGGCGCGTGGGACGAGAACGTCGTATGGAGCCAGCTCCGGGAGGCACGGGAGTATCTGTAGGCAGGCCCTGGTCGTCGAGCCCAACGACGTCGTCCGTGGTGTACCGGCACGATGCTCGACGTACGCCCGCCAAGCACCGTTGGCCCAGTCGTCGAAGTGCGGCCACCAACTCGAGCCTACCAACCTGTGGAGGGTTCTGCTCGTAGCGCTGCGCGTACGACAGAAGCTCCTGGCCAACGTCCACGCATATATCTGTCTGCAAAACAGTCATATATCGTTAGAGATATTGCTGTTAGTCATTACCAAAGTCATAGTAACAACGAAATTAATTAAAAAAATTATCGTTACCAGCGCATGGAACGCAGCTGCTGGCTCCATCGCGAAGGTGTCCGTGATCTCTGCTTCGTGTGGCTCGGCCTCCACTGGCACTGGGAAGCAATGAACGCGCGTGGCTCGGTGCAACCAACGTAAGTACTGGGGTAACCGGCCTCTACGAAAGGCCCACCTAGGTCGTGCACGTCGGTCGGCGCCTCTGCCCACGCGGCCACCGAGGGTGCCACCTTGTCCACCCAAGACTGCTCGAACGCTATCCCTTGGCCTTTCCGACTCCACCTGCAAAACAACAAATAATAAATAAAGTTGTCGAACCAAAACGAATGGATGACATTAATATAACACATACCCGTGGGACGCGTCAAGCTGTAGCCGAGGAAGAGGGAACACCTGCGCGCGGCCAAACTGACGAGCCACACGTTTCGGACAGTACGGCTCGACGCAAACGTCGAACACCAGTCGTTTCCTAGTGAGCCAAAACTCCTGGTCACGGTAGCATAACTCGGACACGCCATGTGGAGCCCTGGCTTGAACGTCGTGTGGTGTATAGGGAGTCCACCGAACCCTGTCAGGTCTAAGCTGGTCCATCGCGACAACGTATGCCGTGTACGTGCCTCTAGCCGTGCATGTTGCCCACGTCGGCTGCAAAACAAGAAGCATTAGGACTCGTCGTCACAGTAACAAAATTAAGGTAAAAGGAGGATACGTACGTCGCGACACAACCAAAGTGTGCCCATCGTCGGCGCGTCGATCTCGTCAGGCACACCAAACTCGTCGAACACGTACATCCCGTCGTCATACGCGTCGTACGACGACAGGGTCGGCCGCCCGATGTCGAACCGCTCAAAGGACCATAGCATCAGCAGCAGCGGACAACCAGCCAACGTGCCTGACGCCGTCCTCCGAGTGCAGGCGTCACAAAGTGCTCGGTACGTACCTGCTAGCACCGCCGAGCCTCAACTGTACTAGGGGATAGCGTCAAATGATGCGTACGCTATCTGCACCGCGTAGTGGACGAAGTGCTTGTCGACGGTGTCGTGGTGGGAGCTGGTGAAGAGTACCCAACCGAACAGCCACAACAAGTACGCCTCCAGGTGTCGCTCCACCCTCCACTCGGGGTCGGCTTCCGTGAGCCTCTCCGCATGGAACTGAGACAACCACGCCTTGGGCGGGCCGTGGCTGTCGTGGAAGCCGAACTGCTCCTGTCCGGCCTCAGGGTTGAGCGCACCCTGAAACCGCTGCAGTACCTGCTCCTCCCAGTCCCCGACCACGGCAACTGGGCCTACAGGAGCACCGGCGAGGGGTAGGCCGAAGAGCATGGCCACGTCCTCCAAAGTGACGGTGACCTCGCCTACTGGAAGGTGGAACGTGTGCGTCTCCGGTCGCCAACGGTCCAGCCAAGCGGAGAGTAGGGCACGGTCCACCGGGAAACGTGCGCTCCTCTCTCGGTGTCGCTCTACAAGACGAGCGAACAGGAGAAGACCAGCTGCACGTAGCCTGTAATCAACAATATTACACAGATTAGTATAATGCAATGTGTCAGAAAACTTCGTACAAGATAAGCACAACAGTTACCTCGGAACCCAGAGCGGGTCAAGCAGCCAGAGCTCGTCGTGGGTACGTAGGCGGAGGGCTGGTAAAAGCTGCCCATCCACCAAGTTCGAGCGGTGCCTCTGGTCGACAACGGGGTCTATCAGCTCCATACCTGCCATTGTTCGGAACAATAAAATTAAAACCATATGGAAATTGTAGAAAACTGAAATCATAATAATACAGAACAGTTACGTAATACAAGTAGTACATAGTAAACACATTACGACACCACAAGTCTTATATTACAGCCCTTGCACAAAATAAGTAGTACATACTAAAAAATTACAACACTACAAGTCTCATATGACAACACTTGCGCAATGTAAGTAGTATGTAGTAACAAATTACAACACTACAAGTCTTATATTACAGTACTTGCACAATATAAGTAGGACGCAATAAAAAAACTACAACACTTTCAAAGCATTGCTATGCGGATGGGCCGCCTCGACTGCCCTTTCGAGCTGATCGATGTGGAATAATCCGCACTTCCGTACCATCAGGAAGCCTTTCTGTCGGATAGATATCACAATTTTTCCTCAAATGGTTGCCACCGCAAGCAAAGCAGTATGGACGCTTGTCAGCAGTTTCAGAAGCGTCCATATCATTCCTAATACGACGACTCTTGCGACGCCCCTTTGTGTCAACCCTTTTTTCGGGATCCGGCGACCAATAACGATCGCAATCCGCAACTCGCCTTGTAAAATCAGCAATGGCCCGTCACCCTCGAAGCTCGTCAGACCATGTGTTGAGCACATTCTCCTTTCTGAAGTAAGGGGACACAAATGTCATCGGAACGTTGCATTTCCCGCAAGCAGCAAGCACATGGGAGCACGGATAATGGAAGTACTTTGGCTTGTCGCATGTGCACTCGCACTTGTTCAGTTCTGGCCACAGCTGACACTCCATAGTTAATTCGGTCGGACCAGTGCCAAGTCCACCCTTATCACGCACCCGAACTTCAAAAACGAGGTCCCGATTGCCAACGTGAAAGACGTTATGCATGGCCCGTTTCGCACTTTTTGCGTCTAGGTATGCAGAAATCTTGAACGCAAATGTCATAGTTAGATTCTGGGCTACTAAGGTCGCTGCTGCACAATGTTCTCACAGATAAACCATTGTACCTCTCAGGATACCCTCCAAAAGTGCAACCAAAGGAAGGGATCGTGTACCTTTCAGCACCCAGTTGTAAACCTCTGCGAGATTCGTGGTCATTATGCCATAACGTGCACCGTGCGTGTCATGTAACAATGACCACTTCTCTCGGTCCTCCTCTTTAATCCATTCTGAGAAACAAGATACTGACCTGCCCCCATTACGTCGACTAGTCTTGCTTCTAGGCTCGTTTGGTAGTGGTGGAAGGCCCGGCGGTTCCTCCTCTGTTGCCACAACAGGTCGCCTGCGCACATATTTCATGTGGCTCTGGGTAAGCTCATCTAGCCGTTCCCAGATGAAGTCAAATTTTCTTTTCTGGTTCTGCTTACGTAGCCGTTTGAACAGGTCCTGCAGACGCTTGCTCTTGAACTGTTTATAAAAATTTACAGCTAAATGCCTCATGCACCAACGACTTTGTATATCGGGCCATTGAACCTCTGCATCCTCACCATTCTTCAACTTCTGCACCGCATTCAGTAACCCTGCATTCTGATCATGCAACACACAAACATTCTCCCTTTCTTCCACCAAAGCTCGTTTGAGCCACTTAAGGAACCACAACCAACTCTCGTTGTTCTCCGATTCAACCAAGCCAAAAGCAATGGGAACAACCTGACTGTTACCATCAACCCCAATAACTGTTAGCAAAGTACCTCTGTATTGCCCAGTCAGGAATGTACCATCCACGCATAGCACAGGTCGGTAATACTTGAAGCCCCGTCTCATGCACCCGAAGCACCAAAAGGCTCTCTTAAGGACACGGTCCCCGTCGACATTGATATAGTCCTCATAATCAATTACGGTGCCAGGGTTTCTAGCTTGTAGGGTTTGTAAGAGTGTTGGAAGGTGGTGATATAAATCCTTGTATGTTCCAAATCTCTTCTCCAAAGCTAACTGTTTTGCTCTCCAAGCCATGTCGTAAGATATGTCATAGTCATATCTGTTCCGTATAGCCACCATTATCAAGAAAGGAGAAATGCCAAGTTTTTCAACAATCTCCCCATGCATCTCATTTGCCACGAACTGTGCTGTCATGTTTCGATGCTTGGTCAGCGTCGCCTCCAGCAAGCAACTATGTGGCTGCACAATAGTAGCTATGAAGTTGCTCTCCGTACGTGGCATATGACCATGAACACGCCAAGTGCACCCTGGGCTGACGCACTTAATGTCCGACGTCTTGGGGTTGGAAATGACAACCCTAAACTGCCTCTTATCACAATAAGCCCACCGCCTGACGGCGTGCTGCAGATGAACCTTATCATGAAACATCTGCCCCTGCATCTCCTCCGTCCTTGAATACTCCCACGCCGAGTGATGACTATCGTCCACCGTCATGGCATCTGGTGAGAAGTTAGTCTATTCCTCGGGGATGTCGGTCTCGTTTTCGAACCTCTTGCCAGCGTGCTCATCCACAAATGACAGGTGCTCTGCATTGTCAAGTTCCATCTGTTCCACGATTCTTTCATCCTCCTCGCCCTCGTCAGCTTCCATGTTTGTACTAAAACCTTGTTCTTCCGCATCCTCTGTCCAATGCTCAACACCTCGAGAATCGGGAACCAAGGTCTGCTCAGCATTTGTTGCATATTGTTGTTGTCCTGCATCCTCTGTCCCCAACTGAACATCGTCTGAATCGTGAACATAGGTCTGCTCTTCGTTTGTGGCCTCTAAGTCCTCTACTTCTCGAACTGTGCTGCTACTCTCTCCTTGCATGGCACCATCGATGAACTGAACAAGCATGATGTTGTCATAACCATGTTCCAAAGCCTTACTGACGAGAAACTTTCATTTGTTCGTATTGCTTGCCTCGTATAGCTCCTATTTCCATCCATTGTCCCTTAACCTGGGCACCAACATACTAATCTTCAAACGTTGCTGTGACGGTGGAAAACCAAACCATTCATGCAACCAGATTAATACTTGTCTCCAGCTGTGATCCAGCGGTGAGTTCAGTTGTGTGTCAAAGAATTGGAACGGACTAAGGTCTACACCGCTATCCCCAGTTATGATTTCACCCTTGCCATAGTAAATTCTGAAATGAACTAGATCGAACGACATTCCTGCTCCCATCGTTAACATTACACTGTCAGTTGAATATTGCTATAACCCTTAAACCCTACCAAGACATTAATTACAAAAACTAATATAAGTAGGCAAAAAAATTCCTAATTCAAATAACCCTGAATCAAATAAACAAGTACTACTAGAGAAAATATAAAATAATCCTAAAAATAAACTAATACTAACTACATAAATAAACTAACACTACCTGCATAAATAAACTAACAGTAACTATTCCTAAAATTCTAATAAAGAAACTAATCTGAAAAACAAAATAAACTAACCCTAACTAACTAAATCAACTAACTTAACCCTAAATAAACAACTAAAGAAACTAACCTAACCCTAACTAACCCTAATAAAAAAACTAAATAACCCTAAATCCATATACGGTTCAATAATGTACAACTAAAAGTTACCCTAATCAAATCTACAACTATAAATAACCCTAAACTAATCTACAACTAAAACGAATCCTAAACTAATGTACGACTAAAAATAACTCTAAACGAAATTACATCTCAAATTAACCCAAAACTAATGTACCACTAAAACTAACTCTAATTCTAAACTAATTTACAACTTCCTCAAATTCTAAACTAATTTAAAAATAATTACAACTTGCTCTAATTTTAAACTAATTTAAAACTTACTCTAATTCTAAACTAATTTCAAACTAACCCTAACCCTAAATCTAACTAAATCTAACTAACCATAAATAACTAATTTTATCTAAACTAAATAAATAAAGTAATCAAATTTGTAAACTAAAAAAACAGAAAAATAACAAAACAAAAAAAAATAAGAAAACTCACCGCGAGTGACGACGGCGGTGGCGAGCCGTCCGTGGCCTTCGCGCCCGCACGGGGACGGTGGAGGGCGGCGGCGGGGGCCCCTCCGCCGGATCCGGCTGCTGGGGGCGGCGGACGGCGGCCGGAGCGGCGGGACGGCGGCTGACGGCGGCGACCACGCGGTGAGAGAGAGAGCGCGCGAGCGAGCGGCGTCGGGAGGAAGGAGACAGCCGCGGTACATATAGGGACCTGTCGGCTTCTCGGCGGCCGGGAGGCCCTATCGGGTCACGAGAGGCCGACAGGCCTATCGGTCCGACAGGCCCGACAACTTTGGCTCGGCCCACTGGCGTGGCGAACTAGTCGGCCGTGGAGCGGCCGATAGGGTCCTGTCGGTTTCTCAGTGGCCGACAGGTCTCTAATCAGCTTTCCAGCCGCCGTTAGGTGCTATTTTTTAATTTTTTATTCTAAATGCTAGATTTGTAATTAATCAATAAAAAAATATTATTTAAAAAAAATTCGTAGGAGTAGTACAAACAAGAGAAACGGGACGGGCTGCGGTGAAAAAGGGTCATGTCGATTCTGGGAAGCGCACTAGTACTGTACTAGTGCAACGGGGTGCGCACACGCACACAGTCGTCGCCGCTTGCACTGCACTTCAGGGATTAGCAGTAGCAGCAGTGTAGAGATTCTGACGAGTGACGACATGACCGTTTTCATTTTTTTTACTCCCTCCGTCCAGGAATTCTTGCAAATATTGGTTCCCGAGACAAAGTTAGTGGGGAGAAAACAAGACGCATGTACCCCTATCAGACATGTAGATTTTTCATCTTTCCACGCGCTCCATAGCACAGCTCAATCGTTGATTGGCTGGACAGGGAGCTGGCTCTAGATTCCAAAGAGGTGCATAGGAGAGGGTCCCACCGCTGCTAGCCTATACATGTCTACAATTGCAAGCTTTTGCGTACACAGCTTCAAGCCTACAATTGCAAGCTTTCATGGACTGAGGGAGTATTTCAGTTGCAGTTGTAATTCTGTACTATAACATGTTTGTTTGTATTTAACAACTTTTATTTAAACATGGTCTAACTAGGCTTAAAAGATTCGTCTCGTGATGTACATGCAAAAAGTACAAATATGTAAACATTTCGTCTATATTTAATGTTATATGCATGTGCCGCAACGTTAATGTGACTAATTACAATTGCGATTTGCACTGGATTTAATCAGGGCCTACAGCTTGTGGAGCAGAGGCCTGAGGCTGTGATTGGGCTGGACCCGACCCCAGCCGCCGTCTACGTGAGCTGATGGCTCATCAGCGTTTTCTGGAGCAGGCAAGGCATCATCGCGCGCGCTAACTATAATGATTCTGTGCCCGACCCATACGGCAAGGCTGATCATTCCTGCCACATCGATGCCAGGAGATGATCGTCCGTCTCCATCCTCGATCTCCTCTCCTCATTGACAAGTTGAAGTGGGCATGCAGTCGCTGAGTACTGGCGGTGCCGCTGCCAACCCCAACCCCCGGTCCGCGCCAAAGATCAACCTAACCGGCGATCAGTCCTGGTGCAGGAGCAGGACCATCAGGGTCGCAACCACCGGCCTACACAGTAGCTAGCTTATCTTCGCGCGCGCCTAGCTACACCACCTACCACCCACCCCTGCTGCTCAGGTGCTCTCACCAGCATCACCTGCTCGTGGACGTAACGTAGTGTAGGGGAGTACGTAGAATAGAGACAACCGTCTCTCTCACAGTTCACGTGCCCAGGGTTCGTGTGATTCCGTCCGAAAAACGACCGAATTTCTATGAAATTCACCTGTCTCGAATTTTGGTTCGACGAATTTTCTGTCTAGTACTACTATATAGTTCAAAATAAACCCGCAGCCGCAGGTTCTTCCTTCAATGTACAAGTGCAGACTTAGCAATCACCTGTCTGTGTCTCTTGATCAAACTCTGACCAAAATTCCGTTCAATATTAGCTAAGCTTGCACGAATTGACGGGACTAGTAGTAGTGGAGTCTGGAGTGCGTAGTGCTGCTGCTTTTGTGTGATTAAAGTCAGTGAGAGAGGCATGATTGGCGCTTTGCAAACCCTGCTCGAGTGCCATCATTCCTTCTGCCGCGCGCTGCCAAATGCCCAATTGCCCATACCGAAGGTTCGGTTCGGTTCGGCTTTAGAGCAAGTGGATGGATTACCAGGCATTGATGCTGGAGAGATATATACGGAGTACTTAATTATAAATGTTCATTTTTTGGAGCAAGTGGTTCGGTTTTGTAGTAGCGGTACGGACAGAGTGGACTGTTGTTACATTACGTACGTGTGGGTAGCAGGCAGTAGGCACGGTAGATCTCCTGCGATGCGATTTCCTACCGCGCACGTTCACATCAGTTGTGTCGTTGTTGTCATGCTCATGCATGCAGGTTGAGATCCGGCGTCACACCGAGCGGTGATCCCTGCTGCCTACCTGATCGGCAGATCTCCTGGCACCAAGTAGTAGTACTAGTAGATGTAGAAACAAAAACAGGAACAGGAACAAAAAGCGTCGTCGTCGTCCACTTTTGCGGCGTGCAGTGCCGTGCGTGTAGTGTAGGATCAACGGCAGGCAGTGAAGAGGGGCACTGTACACGCCTCATGATCTCGCGGTCGGTTGGCCGGAGCCACGGGCACGACCCCATGCAGTGCACAGTGCACAGGCATGCACGTCGTGGATCCGGATCCGGCATGCCATTTGCTTGCGATATCCATCCATATACGCGACGGCGACGAGAGCATGGCTGCGTTGCGTGTGTCAATGGGTGGCTGTGTCACTCGCGCCGCGCCGGCCGGATCGGTGAGTGCATCGCAACGCCGGGCGGACCACAATCATCTCGCGTCGCCCGGGCGGACACATGATTCGTTTCAGCCCACGCCCCCGCCCCCGCCCCCGGGACCGGACCGTGTGGGAGTCGTGCCCGGCCGGAGCAGCGGCGCCGGATGCGAAAGGTAGCGCGCTGCCGCTGCCGGACCACGCTACCATTTCGGTTTCCGTCGCCATCCATCGACCGACGGCATGAGTCCGTCGGTGGCCCGTGGCACTTTTCTTCCCGTTGCGCGTGCCGGCAAGGAAACCGAAATGGTAGCGCCACGCTAGCTTGGTATTGGATTCATTCGGTTAGCGCCAGCCAGGGCTACCAACGAAAAGCGGTTGGGCAGCCGCACGTACTGCACGACTAGTGCTTGTAAGTTGTCTCGTCGTCGCCCGTGCCGTGCCTAACGGACGAGTCCTCCTCCACTCCGGCCATCTTCTCCTTGGACCCACGCGACGCACCACGGTTCGGTTCCTCTGCCTCTGTGCTCTGCTCTTGGTCTGTTTCGGCCACTTGTGCTGATGAGTCCGTCGCATGCAGGACAGGACTGAGATCAGGAAATTATTTGCATCTGCCACTGCTACTTGTACGTGCATCATCATCGATCCAGAGGGAGAGATGAAGGCGATCGATACCGACACAGAGGGAGACTGGAGAGGGCAGCAGTAATTGCGAGTTGCACCTGCCGCTCCGGTCAACAGTAGTATACAGTCATGCTAAGCAAACAATCTACCATAAAACTTCACACAATGATTATTCCAGGGACAAAATAAAAAAACCTTCACACAATGCAATGACTATTCCAGATAGAAACTTCACACAATGATTGAGGCACAGAACAATACAGGGCAAACCAATGAAAGGTCATGGAAGTAAAGAGCCAACAGCCGACTTTTACTGGTCGAGTCGAGTAGTTGGCAGGCACTACCCATTAATCCAAATTGGAAAAACCTCAATGCCTCGACTGAACGAATTTAAAATAAAAAGGGGACTAAGAGTGAGAAGAGGTGTGATCCTGAGAAGTAAATAATGCATCAACACAAAACAATAAGCACTTTTTTTTTTTTTTTGCTTCGGCCCAGGAGCTGCCGGTGGCTGAAGTGGAACTGACAGGACAACAACTGGGCTTCATGGGCCCCTTCCGATGGAGCCCAAAACGCTATGTTGCCGCCGGTCAACGTCTGAATTAGGAACGGACCTATGCTCAACCAAAAAAAAAAAAAAAAAAGGAACGGACCCAACCCTCCGTCGTCCGGGCTGCCGAAAGGCCAGCTGCTCGATTTGAATTTTGTTTCTTATGCTACCTAAAAAATAGACTGAACAGGTTAGAGGTTACATCTTTCAATTTCTCTAGAAACATGATTTCATGGTTTCCACGAATTTATAGTAGTGTATACATGTTCGACAGGTGTGGCGAATTTAAATCCTCATCCCCCTCTCCTACCCCTAGTGAATTATGGAACAGACAGCCAGTTTTCTCCTGCAAGGCTGCAAGAGGGGATGCCATTTGTTGACGACTCCGTCGTCTTATTCTACTAAACTATTGCTCACGGGTTCATTTAAAAACTCCGCCGGCGTTTGTCACTCGCAAATGTCCAAATTTTCGTTAGGCTCCGTTCGTTTTCTATAGAAACAGATAGGAATAATTCCGGACCAAGATTACTATTCAATTTTATATAAGATCTTGATACTAGAAACGATTTCGGACAAAAAATTTGTTAACCCAACGGGGCCTAAGCAACTGGACCCATCAATGTGGGCCTGCAATCTGCATCAATGAATCAGAATCACAAATTCACAATATAATAAAAATGCCTGAATTCGTTTTGTCATGCCAACGCCGTCGACAGAGTTGCACGCCGCGCAGCACCAAGAATGGAAATTGAAATGAAAAACATCCATCTCAGTCATAGCTAGGCAGGTAGCCAGTACGTAGCAATGGCAAGCTCCCTGTCGTCCACCCTGTAGTTCCATCGTGTTCGTGTTCGTGTGCCCCCACCACTCTGCCAACCTACGTGAGCGCCACCTCCACCCCACCCATCGGCCATGGCCACTACGCGCTCGCCATCAATTCACCATCATATCATATATATACTCATCGTGCAACAGCCACTACACATCCAGCGCCAGTCACATCGCATCGGACGATCGTCGCCTCGCCGGATCGCGCACAGACACCAGCTAAAATCGATTGCGTGCAATGCCGTTGTGCTTGTGCTGCGTAGAGTGCAAGCCATGCAACGGGCACTGCCTGCCGGGGGGGCTGGGGCTCTTCAAGAGCCGGAGACCCGCGCAGCAGCTCCGCCGCGCGCTCGGCAAGATGAAGCTTGGCGGCGCCCGCAGGCGGCCCCGCCGCCCCGGGAGCTTCAGCTCCGTCCGCGCGGTGTTCTGGCCGCTCATGTCCATGCGCTCCGAGGCCGACGCCCGGAACGACGACGGCACCCGCCCGCCGACGGACTCCCCCGACGACACCGTCAGCAGCAGCGGCGCGCGCGCGCTGCCGCCGTCCGTGCAGGACGACGACGGCGGAGCCGCGCGGGTGATCGCGCTGCAGGCCCGGCTTGGCGGCGAGGCCCCGCGCGCGCCGACGCCGGCCAACAAGGCGAGCGTGGCGGCAGGTGACGTGGAGGCGGCGTGCAGGAGCTTCGAGAGGCACCTGATGGAGATGCTGGTGGAGGAGCGGAAGGTGATGGACCTGACGGACGTGGAGGAGCTGCTGTGCTGCTGGGAGAAGCTCAGGTGCCCGGCGTTCCTGCGCCTCGTGGGCCGCTTCTACGGCCAGCTCTGCATGGACCTCTTCTCCTCGGCCCAGTCAGAGGACCTGAGCGTCTGACGTCCGAGTCTCTCACATCACATGGGCAACCAATCGTCCAAAGGCCTCTCTGCCATGAGCCCATGCCACACCAAAGCTACTGTCTGAGCTGTCCTGTAGTTGTTTTCCTATTGTGTTGGTGCGTCACTGCGTCATGCATGTTTCTTCCAGTACCAGTAGCAAATTTGGTTGCTTTTCTTCGTGTTATTTTTGTGAAATTTGTAGCCGCACTTGTGCAGAACCAAAACTGACAGAAAACCAGCAGCAGTTCGTGCAAGGCTTTTTACCCAAGATGGACTCCAAAGAATATAACACAGCCGCTGCATCAATTGTATGTACTCCTGTCTATATATACTAGATCCGAGAACCTAATCTACTATGATAGCGTCGTCTCGAACCTGGCAAACGTGGATTGATGTGAATGAATGGATATATGCATGCTACATACTCCCATGCAGCTAGTCGCAGTCCACTGGTTGAGATTTTTGTTGCTGTCTGTGTCTGATTTGTCACTTTTGTTATCCGGTGAAAAGTTGCAGCGGCATTATCCGCTTATCCGAAACCACTTTTCATCGTTGCGGTGCCCTAGGCAGGTCTCGACAAACCAATACTCCTTCCTAGAATGTGCAATCCGTATAGCCTGTAGAACACTTCACAAAGCTGTAGAGATCAATCCATCAATGACTGTGGTCTTCCTCTCTGCTGACTGTCCTTTTACTACAAGTTGGATTCTGGCATAAGACCCTATAGGTGGTCGGATTGAGCGGCCCAGCCACGGACCGGAGCCACCCAACCCAGTAGGACGGTGATGCCATAGGTCTTCCAATTTATCTCAACACTCTCTTACTTCCAGCTCCTCTCGTACTTATCTTCTTGCTTCATTCCTCTTCAACCCCATCTCTTCTATTTGCGTTCCTACACCATCATGTATCTATTTACCTTTTAGAGCATCTCCAACGCTACTACCTAATACAGGTATCCTAGCCATCTATTTTTAGGGGGTTGTTTCCTGCTGCTGTCTCTAGTAGGACTACATAAATCAGGGTCCTCAAATTCATTCAAGTAGCTAGAGAAGAATGACACGTGTGACCCATATGTCATTCTCTTTCCAACCATCATCACTTTTTTTATGAAAACAGGAGGGGCTTGCCCCTACTGTAAATTTATTGAAATAAAAAAGGCTAACGTACTTACAGAGTCAACAGAGCAAACACAACCATCATCATTATTGTCAAACACGGCCATCTCACAAGGGCGGCATCGCGCCGGGGAGGGCCTGCTTCTGGAAAGGTCAGCATGGCACACTACAGGAAACGGGCCCTTTGCCGAGTGCCAAACTCTTTGCCGAGTGGCAAATCGGCCAGGCCCCGCACTCGGCAAAACTGCTCTTTGAGGCAGGCACTCGGCAAAGGAGGCCTCTTTGAGCCCTGCCACGTGGCAGGCTCAGGGCCCACCAGACCGGCAGGCCTTTGCGGAGTGCCACGTGGGCCGGCACTCGGCAAAGGCCTCTTTGCCGGGTGCTAACTCTGGCACTTGGCAAAGTGTTTTTTTTTGTTTTTTTCTTTCCAAATTTTTTCTGGCTCCTTCCTACAGTAATTACATCTCAACTTCAAAACTTGGGACAATTTTGAGTTTTTGTGCTATATTTCGTTAGTTATTTTTGTTTCGTTAAATTTTTCTGACAACTCCAAATTTGAACTGCAGGTACATGAAATAATGGAATTTGATCATTCAAAAAATGGTATTCATGATGTTTGGAGTATGTTGAGGCCGTATCTAGGACCTCGCATGAAGTTACGACCATGTTGGTGTCGTAACAAGACGAGTTACGTGCGGGAAAAGTGTTTTTAAATTATATAAAATCCAAACGAAGTCCGAAAATGACGAAACTTGTCGAGGTGTCTTGTCATCGCGTGTGGGGGCTGTGGTAAAAAATTGAGAAAGTTTCGAGCAAGTTGTGATGTCGGATGCCTAAAAGCCAGACATCTCCACATGTGATCACACGTAGATGGGTTAACTTCCATGTTCTGCTCCCGTCCGAGTCGGAGTTTTGGCAGCACCTCCCCGTTGTTCTCTGGATACACACTCTCCCCGCCAGGACGTGTATCGGGAGAACAGCGGGGAGGTGCTGCCGAAATTCCGTCTCGGACGGGAGCGGAGCATGGAAGCTAACCTTATCTACGCATCCTCGGGTGGGATTAGAACCTATCCTTCACCTGTTAGATGGTAGGAACGCCATGTAGATGCACTTGTTGGTTTTATTACTCGCTTACATTGGCGCATGACAGAGGATGGATGACCGTGAGTGGATGTACACGGGCTTCGCAAGTAAGAGCTGTGAATGGGTTAGGGGGACCAATGCTTTCCTGGAGCATGCATTTGGCCCAGCTGCTAAAGGATCGAGTCGGATGCCGTGTCCCTGCAGCAAATGTAAGAACAAGAAAAAGAAACGAAAGACTCAGGTGTACAAAGATCTTTTCAAGAACGGATTCGTTCCAAACTATACCCGCTGGATCCACCATGGTGAACGCGATTGTATTAGGGAGGAGGTGGTGAGACCCCTCCTCGAGGAGTATGATGCAGATGCCAGGATGGCAGACATGATGGCAGACTTTCACGAAGCACGGTTCGTTGAAGGAATAGAGGTGGAGGATGATCCAGAGAAAATCGCAAAGGCGTTCTACACCACGATGGAGGCGGCACAGAAGCCCCTTTACGAGAAGACAATGGTTTCGCAACTAGATGCCATTTCACGCCTAATAGCGTTGAAGTCGCAATTAGGCATTAGTTGAGACGGCTTCGATCACGTGTTGACAGTTCTTGGCAAATTGCTTCCGGATCCTCACACCTGCTGTAACACCCTAAAATTTGCTTTTATTAAAATATGGACAAATTGATTTATTTACGCAATTGTTGGCATATTAACCTAGCAAATAATAACTTTTAATAATTAAAATAAATCATAAGATTTAGAAACATGATTTGTTGCATCCATGCTGCTCGATGATATTTTTGTTTGATTTGCACTTTTTTTTTAGATTTGGAAATATTCAAATGTATTTGGAAACTTCCCCTCTTCCTTTTTCGCCCGCGTGGGCCGAAGGCCACCCGAGCGTCGGCAGTCCGGCCTAACTTCCTCGCGCAGGCGCCCTTTTCCTTTGGCTGCCATGCGGGGCCTGCTGCTCAGAGTCGTCCCCTTCCTTCCTCTGGAGTCCGAGCAGGACTCGATGTCCAACTTACCGCCGCCGGAATTTTCGGACGAGTCCGTCCAGAGCACGCCTCCACCGGCCCGTAAAAGGAAGCCGCGACCCTCGCCCCTTCCCTCCTACTGGCACTGACGCGTCGGGCCACGGCACAGCGCCGTCCCCTTCCTCCAGACAGAGCCCGAACCGAGCACGACTGCCGCCTCCGACCGTATCCTAACCACCGAATCTCCCGAAGTCCGGATATCCTACGCCTCCCTCGCGCCCCTATATAGGTCGGCCGAGCTCTGCCGTCCCTCCCCACAAGTTCCCGAGCAAGCCACGCCCTCCAATCTTGCCCTAGCCGCCGCCCCGAGCTCCGCCGCCGCCGTCGATTTCTCCTCGGGAAGACTTCTCCGTCGAAATTGGTTGTTCTCCAAGCTTCGCAGCAAGGTCAGGAACCTTCCCGACCCCTTCTCCCTCGGTTTTGTGCACTATAGTCATGATGCCGAGCTTCGCCGCCGCCATAGTTCCGCCACCTAGTTCACCGCATCCTCCCCGAGCTACCTCTGGGGCAACCGAAACCATAGATAGGTTTGGCTTGAACTCCTCTTGCTTCCCGACCAGGTCCCGAGGTGTGCCGAGCTTCCTAGCCCCGAAATCGCCATCTCTGGCCACCTTGCCGGCGAGGAATCGGCCGGGCGCCGCCCGACTCCGGCGACCAGAGCCGCCCCTCTTTTCCCGAGCTACCTGCGCCGTCCACGGCCGATCCAACGGCTCACAGTGGGAGATACCTTTTCGACCGGCACTTTTGCAAAAGGGCCCCTGAGCTTTTTAATGTTCTAACCCGCGATCCTTTGGCGTATTTCTCTGCTTACGCTTTCCTATTTAGAAAACGTATTTCCTCGGTTTTAATTCAAAAGGCGTTTCCAATATTTACAGATTTATCACTCAGTTTATTTCGGCCATATTTTATTCGTTTTAGCTCCGATTTGATCCGTTCAAGTCTCGTTAGATTCGTAATTTTGTAATCTATCTAATGATGCTACTGTTACTCATGTTTTCAACTTTTAAATTTCGAGATTAGATTTAATCTATTATTTTATTAAAGTGAAACTTGTTTATTTCATAACTTCTCCGTTTGAACTCCGATTTTCGTGATCTTTATATCGTTGGAATCGTAGCGATGCGTAGATTATTTTTATACACTTTTAAATCTGTTTTTCCACTGTTGGTGTACTGTTTCTAATATAGATCTTGTTTGCTTCGTATATGATTGCCTTGGTGATTGTGTGGTGATTTTATGATCGAGTTCAGATGGTGAGCAATACGTTGGTGATCAAGAGTACATGGAGGATCCAAGTTCTCCAGAGCACTTTGATCAAGGCAAGTATAGCATGGACCATCCTTGTTGCCTATTCACTTTAATCACTAAATTCATGATGCATGTGTCTACCTTGGCAACCATAGTGTTTATTCCTAGTTTTTTATCACTTGATCCTTGTTACCTATGAGAATGTATTTGAGTAGTGATGCTAGTGCTTGATGATGCCATGATCTTATGAACTTGATTAATTAATTATGAGATAAAGATTAAAAGATGCTTTTTAGCAACATGGACTAAGAACTTAACTGTAAGTATGACACCAGGACTTACAGCGCAACCATGAGGGTCATATGGCTCTGACTTTAGTCAAGTATGAAGTTACTTTCTATCATGTTGTTAATCTTGAAAGGTTCCTTGCCGAGCTGGTTGTTTTGCGGCTCCTGTCTTTGTGTGTACTGCTGCGTGTGTGTGCCACTAGAAGGAGGGCTCTACCACCCCTTGCCATTGCGTCCGGATTGA
Source organism: Eremochloa ophiuroides (assembly GCA_038502445.1). Lineage (NCBI taxonomy): Eukaryota > Viridiplantae > Streptophyta > Magnoliopsida > Poales > Poaceae > Eremochloa > Eremochloa ophiuroides. The sequence continues at coordinate 108,409,257 of JAHLJS010000001.1, read as the reverse complement.
TTAGTGGCGTGTTAGGAAGGCTTTTGAAAGACTTCATAGTGTACCCTGCCGCACTTCCTTGGTGAGGTGACATGCGAGTCATGACCCTTGGCATATGGGAATCACGACTTATGGTGAAAGTGTGCAACCTCTGCAGAGTGTAAAACTGATATATCAGCCGCGCTCACGGTCACGAGCAGCCTTGGACGTCTTACAGGAACTTAACTAATTTAATATTGATTTATTTGAGAGTTTCTATTGATGTTTATTCCGTATTAATTATCATGTTTATATGATCATGCAAATCTTGTTTCTTGGTATATTCTATTGCTGCTACTCAAATTGCTAAAATGTGATCAACTAAAAGCAACCGCTGTCAACCAGTGTCATGCCTTATTTGAGCCTCATAAACTCGTGCTATTCTTGTTGAGTACGACATGTACTTACGCTTGCTTTATTTTTCATATTTGGATAAAAATCCCGGATGGGTAACAGATGACTATGATGATTCTTCTGAGGATTACTAGGATTGTGGTTCACCAGTCAACTACTTCCCTGTGAATTGGAGCTTCCGCGAGAGATTATAATTATTAGTCCGCTGCTATTTATGTAAAGACTCTGTGATATTATTCGTTATATATTGAACCTTGTGATGGTACTATGTAATTTGTCGCTTATGTGTGTGATTGATCTCTGGGCGCACATAAGTTGGTTCATTCAATTTTATCCTTAAAATTGGGTGTGACAGATTGGTATCAGAGCATAGGTTGACTGTAGGACGCAAACCTAGAAATTCTAGAGATGTTTTTCTCACCTCATTCATGCTTTCCACCTTAACTTGCTAACTGCTAAAATTTGTATGCTTCTCTTACCCTTATTCAATTATAAAAATATTCAGTCTATTATAATTCTAACTTTGTCTTGATCTATATTGGAGAAGATGGTTCGTGGTCGCAAAACTGCACGCATGAGCACCGGAGGTTACTACCCACCGCGAGCTTTGGACATTCCAGCTGAAGACGACGTGGTGATCGCCCCGGAAAATGAAAGTGAAGAGGAAGCTATGTACATGGAAGATGTTGAAGAGATCCTTCCGTCGCCGACGCCTGCTACTCCGTCACCTCCACCGCCTGTTGCATCACCCGAAGCCCCCGCCAGAGGTGAACCGCCCAGGAGGATGGGATGGGTCCAGGAGGAATATACTAAGTATCCAGGAGAAGATGCATTTTTTCACACAACGCTCATCAACATGCTGACCCTCTACTACGCCGGCCTGCAACCTACTCTCAACTACTATAGCATGGAGCACACGCATCCTCTACGAGACACCTACTGGACCACAGAGTTGAATATCAAGGTTTGGGATGCACAGCATAGAGCCTACAAGACGGAAGCTGTTCACAAGAGCGCCGCTCCACGTGGGACCGTGGAAGAGAGCATGGAAGATGCCGTTACTCATGCCTACCTCTACTACCATGGTCGCCGCTATGAAGATATGGAAGGAGATGTCCATAGATTCTACCCTCGCATGGTGACTGAAGAAGGTGACGTCGCCATGACTATGCCCGAAGTGGATCAGCCCGCTCTTAGAGCTCTAGCAAGATTATCTTGGGCACTTATGGGAAGAGTCCATGATTTGGGACGCGATTTGGCAAGAGCTAAGAGTGCCAACACACAAGCAGATCAAGAGATTGATGGATATCGAGCAAGACTCAACCAACCAAAGCTATTCCAGGAGATTCCCACACCTCCACCATTCAAGGATTCCGCTCCATAGGGTTAGGAAATTCCCTTAGCATTAAAAGACGCTAGTAGCGCTAAGTTGAGTCAAGTCGAGTCTTATGTGCGTATGAAACTCTATGTGTTAGTTGCTTTGTTCTTATGAAATATTTGTGATTTGGTTCTTTGTAATGAGTGCTGAGAATTGTGGGCATGACTACAACTCTCTTAGTTAGGGTCTAAGATTTGAGAAGCAATAGTTGTTTTGGTTAAATCTGTGTTTCACCAAATCTATTTTTCAGACCTCTCTGTCTTGTTAATTATTCTTAATTAATTTCGTAATTTCAACAATTATGACAATTTAATGGGGAACAGTAGACTTCTAGACCTTTTCATTGCCGCAAGAATCAAGTTAATATCCATTATGGTTTGAGAGATGTAACTGTTGCAAATTGAAGTTTCTGCACAGTCTGGCAGCTTGGACAGTTTCTGTTCATGTCTGTTTTTGGTTAATTTAACTTCCGAATCTGAAGAAGTGGTCAACATAGAAGTTGTAGAAAATTTTCTGATCTTTCCAACGGTATAGATAACGTCTCTGTTCGATTTCGGAAACTCCAGATATGATCGTTTTTCTTCACTGCTGTTATCGGATCTCGCCCAGAAAATTCAGATTCGTTATTTATAAGTGATTGCATGATGGTAAAAATACTAAAACTCATTTATGTGTTGAAAAACAGATGGCCGGTAACAGGAGGAATGCCAATCCACCACCACCACCGCAACCTAGCATTCAAGACCTCATCGCTTCGCAGAACCAGCTGATGCAAACTATGATGCAATTCATTCAGCACCAACCAGCTGGAGGACCGCAGCCTGTTCAAGCTCCTGCTAGAGATAAGCGAGGAGAATTTCTGAAAGGTCGTCCACCTGTGTTCAACCATGCCGCTGACCCGCTAGATGCTGATGACTGGCTTCGCGCTGTGGAGAGACAACTCAACATTGCGCAGTGCAACGATCAAGAGAAGGTGTTATATGCATCTGGACAGTTGCAAGGAGCTGCTCAAGACTGGTGGGAATCATTCCAGTATGGTCGTTCCAACAATGCACCTGCTATCACCTGGCTAGAGTTTTGTGAAAACTTCAGGTCATATCATATCCCTGAAGGTCCGATCGAGTTGAAGCAGGCAGAGTTCAGATCTCTGAAGCAAGGACGGATGTCTGTGTCAGAATTCCGTGATCATTTTGTTCAATTGTCACGGTATGCTCCTGATGATGTTGCTAATGACAAGGACAAGCAACGTCTCTTCCTCAAGGGACTTCATGATAGATTGCAACTCCAACTCATGACAACCAACTACCCTAATTTCCAAGAGCTTGTGAACCGCGCTATCGTGATTGACAACAAGCGTCAGGAGATGGCTGATAACAAGAGGAAGAAGCAAGGATCAGGTTTTTCCAGGAACAACCGTCAGCGTCCCAATACCACGCAGCAAAAATTTCAGCAGAAACACCAGGGGCCATCCAACCAGTGGAACCAAGGGGGATCTAGTCAGTGGAACCGTAATCAGAACCAACCTCGTTACCCCTATCCTCAGCAGCAGCAGAAGACTCCCTCTCAAACACCCCAGCAAGCTACCCCGAGTAAGACTCCCATGAGGACTAATACACCGGGTACCCCCATCAAGTGTTTTGGTTGTGGAGAAACTGGGCACCTCTCCTACAACTGCCCCAAGAAGCAGAACCAGCAGACTCCCCAGGGGAGCAACCCTAAGAGCAGATATCAGCCACCATCTAATCAAGGAAGGGTGAATCATGTGTCCACAGAGACAGCTCAGGAGGCACCAGAAGTTATGATGGGTACGTTCAGCGTCAACTCCATCCTCGCTACTGTTCTTTTTGATTCCGGTGCTTCGCATTCTTTCGTATCACAAAGTTTTGTTAGAGTACGGAGTATACCACTTTTAGCTCTACAAAACCCAATATTAGTAAATTCACCGGGTGGGGCTATGCAAGCTCAATATTATTGTCCTTCGGTTAATATTGCTCTAAGGGGGGTAGACTTTAAAGTGAACCTTACCGTAATAAGAACAGCTGGGATTGATGTCATATTGGGTCTGGATTGGATGAAGAAAAATAAGGCAGTTATTCAGTGTGAGGAGAAGGTCGTTGTGTTAACTACACCTAAAGGAGACAAAGTCAGTGTTGATGTAGTAATGCAACCACCACCTGCAGCGACAGTTAATCAACTCCAGGAGGATGATAGCCAGCTAGATCACGTTGTGGATGAGTTTCCGGACGTATTCCCTGATGAATTGCCAGGTATGCCACCCGACCGCGACATTGAATTTATTATTGAATTGTTGCCTGGAACTGCACCCATAGCTAAGCGTCCATATAGAATGGGAGTAAATGAGTTAGAAGAACTTAAGAAACAAATTAAAGAATTATTAGACAAAGGTTTTATTCGGCCTAGTTCTTCACCTTGGGGAGCACCAGTTATTTTTGTTGATAAGAAAGATGGAAGTCAGCGGATGTGTGTGGATTATCGGTCACTTAATGAGGTTACTATCAAGAATAAATATCCATTGCCTCGAATTGATGATTTGTTTGACCAATTGAGAGAGCCTGTGTATTTTCCAAAATTGATCTTCGTTCCGGTTACCATCAACTAAAAATTCGTGCTACAGATATACCTAAGACAGCTTTTACTACACGGTATGGATTATATGAGTACACCGTGATGTCCTTTGGATTGACCAATGCACCTGCCTACTTTATGTATCTGATAAATAAAGTGTTTATGGAGTACCTAGACAAGTTTGTTGTGGTATTTATTGATGATATTTTAATTTACTCAAAAAATAAGGAGGAACATGCTGAACATTTAAGATTGGTGCTACAAAAATTACGAGAGCATAAGTTGTATGCTAAGCGGAGAAAGTGTGAATTTTGGTTAAAGGAAGTTGCCTTTCTTGGTCATATTGTCTCCAATGGTGGTATAGCGGTTGATCCTAGCAAAGTAGAAGATGTTCTAAATTGGAAGCCACCAACAACTGTTAGCGAGATTCGTAGTTTTCTGGGATTAGCAGGGTATTACAGGAGATTTATTGAAGGGTTCTCAAAGCTTGCTAAACCTATGATTGCTTTATTAGAAAAGAATGCTAAGTTTGTTTGGTCGAAAAAATGTCAAAAGAATTTTGAAGAATTGAAGAAAAGATTAACCATAGCCCCCGTGTTGACTTTGCTGGATTTGAGCAAGAGATTTGTTATATATTGCGATGCATCTCGTCAAGGCTTGGGTTGTGTTCTTATGCAAGAAGGAAGAGTTGTGGCCTATGCGTCAAGACAGCTGAGGAAACATGAATTGAATTATCCTACTCATGACCTTGAGTTAGCTGCAGTTGTGCATTCGTTAAAAATTTGGAGACACTATATTATTGGGCAAAAGTGTGATATCTACACCGACCACAAGAGTTTAAAATATATTTTTACTCAGCCAGATCTGAATTTGAGGCAACGTCGCTGGTTAGAGTTGATCAAGGATTATGATTTGGAGGTACATTATCATCCGGGAAAAGCGAATGTTGTCGCTGATGCCCTTAGTAGAAAGAGCTATGCTAATGAGATGCGAGTAACACCTATGCCAGAGGAGCTATGTGCTGAATTTGAGCGTCTCAATTTAAGTTTGGTTACTAATGCTATGGAGATAGTGATTGAACCTACACTAGAGCAGGATATACGCAAAGGGCAGCTGGAAGATGAGAAGCTCAGAGAGATAGCTGAAAATGTAGTGGTTGGTAAGTCACCCGGATTTAGAATAGATGAACAAGGCACTCTATGGTTTGGAAAAAGGTTGTGTGTACCCGAGATAAGATCTATTCGCGACGCGATACTCCGAGAAGCTCATGACTCAGCCTACTCCATACATCCCGGCAGCACAAAAATGTATTTAGATCTTAAAGAAAGGTATTGGTGGGTTGGACTTAAAAGAGATGGCAGAATATGTAGCAATATGTGACACCTGTCAGAGAGTTAAAGCTGAGCATCAGAGACCTGCAGGTTTGCTACAACCTATGAAGATACCTGAATGGAAGTGGGATGAAGTTGGTATGGATTTCATAGTTGGTTTGCCACGTACTCAGTCAGGGTATGATTCTATTTGGGTAATTGTTGATCGTTTAACGAAAGTTGCTCACTTTATACCGGTTAAGACTACCTATGCCAGAGCAAAGCTAGCTGAATTATATATGGCAAGAATTGTGTGTCTACATGGGGTTCCTAAGAAAATTGTGTCTGACAGAGGTACTCAATTCACGTCTCACTTTTGGAAGAAAATACATGAATCTTTGGGAACTGAGCTGAATTTTAGTACTGCCTATCACCCTCAGACAGATGGACAAACAGAAAGGACCAATCAAATATTAGAAGACATGTTGAGAGCCTGTGCATTGCAAAAAGGTGATAGTTGGGATAAGAGTTTACCATACGCAGAGTTCTCTTATAATAATAGTTACCAAAAGAGTCTCAAGATGGCACCGTTCGAGGCTTTGTATGGTCGTAAATGTAGGACACCTTTATTTTGGAACCAAACCGGAGAAACTCAAGTGTTTGGACCAGCAGTGTTGAGAGATGCAGAGGAACAAGTTGCGAAAATTAGAGAAAACTTGAGAGTGGCTCAGTCGCGACAAAAGAGTTATGCAGACACAAGAAGAAGAGAACTGACATTTGAAGTAGGAGATTATGTCTACCTAAAAGTGTCACCTATGCGAGGCGTAAAAAGGTTTAATATGAAAGGTAAATTAGCACCCAGGTATATTGGCCCATTCAAGATTCTAGCAAGACGCAAAGAAGTAGCTTATACTACCCGAAAGTTTGTCGGGTGTTCATGATGTGTTTCATATATCCCAACTTAGAAAGTGTTTGTGAGTGCCCGAAGAGCAAATACCATTGGAGGAATTGGTTGTTAAAGAAGATCTCACATATGAGGAATACCCAATTAAAATATTGGAAACAGCAGAGCGAGTCACAAGGAGCAGAGTTATAAAAATGTGCAAGGTTCAGTGGAATCGGTATTCAGAGGATGAGGCAACCTGGGAAAGAGAGGAAGAATTGAGAAAGTCGTATCCCTAATTATTTGAGTAAGCTAATCTAATCTCGAGGACGAGATTAATTTTAAGGGGGTAGAATTGTAACACCCTAAAATTTGCTTTTATTAAAATAGGGACAAATTGATTTATTTACGCAATTGTTGGCATATTAACCTAGCAAATAATAACTTTTAGTAATTAAAATAAATCATAGGATTTAGAAACATGATTTGTTGCATCCATGCTGCTCGATGATATTTTTGTTTGATTTGCACTTTTTTTTGAGATTTGGAAATATTCAAATGTATTTGGAAACCTCCCCTCTTCCTTTTTCGCCCGCGTGGGCCGAAGGCCACCCGAGCGTCGGCAGTCCGGCCTAACTTCCTCGCGCAGGCGCCCTTTTCCTTTGGCTGCCATGCGGGGCCTGCTGCTCAGAGTCGTCCCCTTCCTTCCTCTGGAGTCCGAGCAGGACTCGATGTCCAACTTACCGCCGCCGGAATTTTCGGACGAGTCCGTCCAGAGCACGCCTCCACCGGCCCGTAAAAGGAAGCCGCGACCCTCGCCCCTTCCCTCCTACTGGCACTGACGCGTCGGGCCACGGCACAGCGCCGTCCCCTTCCTCCGGACAGAGCCCGAACCGAGCACGACTGCCGCCTCCGACCGTATCCTAACCACCGAATCTCCCGAAGTCCGGATATCCTACGCCTCCCTCGCGCCCCTATATAGGTCGGCCGAGCTCTGCCGTCCCTCCCCACAAGTTCCCGAGCAAGCCACGCCCTCCAATCTTGCCCTAGCCGCCGCCCCGAGCTCCGCCGCCGCCGTCGATTTCTTCTCGGGAAGACTTCTCCGTCGAAATTGGTTGTTCTCCAAGCTTCGCAGCAAGGTCAGGAACCTTCCCGACCCCTTCTCCCTCGGTTTTTAGTCATGACGCCGAGCTTCGCCGCCGCCATAGTTCCGCCACCTAGTTCGCCGCATCCTCCCCGAGCTACCTCTGGGGCAACCGAAACCATAGATAGGTTCGGCTTGAACTCCTCTTGCTTCCCGACCAGGTCCCGAGGTGTGCCGAGCTTCCTAGCCCCGAAAACGCCGTCTCCGGCCACCTTGCCGGCGAGGAATCGGCCGGGCGCCGCCCGACTCCGGCGACCAGAGCCGCCCCTCTTTTCCCGAGCTACCTGCGCCGTCCACGGCCGATCCAACGGCTCACAGTGGGAGATACCTTTTCGACCGGCACTTTTGCAAAAGGGCCCTTGAGCTTTTTAATGTTCTAACCCGCGATCCTTTGGCGTATTTCTCTGCTTACGCTTTCCTATTTAGAAAACGTATTTCCTCGGTTTTAATTCAAAAGGCGTTTCCAATATTTACAGATTTGCCACTCAGTTTATTTCGGCCATATTTTATTCGTTTTAGCTCCGATTTGATCCGTTCAAGTCTCGTTAGATTTGTAATTTTGTAATCTATCTAATGATGCTACTGTTACTCATGTTTTCAACTTTTAAATTTCGAGATTAGATTTAATCTATTATTTTATTAAAGTAAAACTTGTTTATTTCATAACTTCTCCGTTTGAACTCTGATTTTCGTGATCTTTATATCGTTGAAATCGTAGCGACGCGTAGATTATTTTTATACACTTTTAAATCTGTTTTTCCACTGTTGGTGTACTGTTTCTAATATAGATCTTGTTTGCTTCGTGTATGATTGCCTTGGTGATTGTGTGGTGATTTTATGATCGAGTTCAGACGGTGAGCAATACGTTGGTGATCAAGAGTACACGGAGGATCCAAGTTCTCCAGAGCACTTTGATCAAGGCAAGTATAGCATGGACCATCCTTGTTGCCTATTCACTTTAATCACTAAATTCATGATGCATGTGTCTACCTTGGCAACCATAGTGTTTATTCCTAGCTTTTGATCACTTGATCCTCGTTACCTATGAGAATGCATTTGAGTAGTGATGCTAGTGCTTGATGATGCCATGATATTATGAACTTGATTAATTAATTATGAGATAAAGATTAAAAGATGCTTTTTAGCAACATGGACTAAGCACTTAACTGTAAGTATGACACCGGGACTTACAGCGCAACCATGAGGGTCATATGGCTCTGACTTTAGTCAAGTATGAAGTTACTTTCTATCATGTTGTTAATCTTGAAAGGTTCCTTACCGAGCTGGTTGTTTTGCGGCTCCTGTCTTTATGTGTACTGCTGCGTGTGTGTGCCATTAGAAGGAGGGCTCTACCACCCCTTGCCATTGCGCCCGGATTGATTAGTGGCGTGTTAGGAAGGCTTTTGAAAGACTTCATAGTGTACCCTGCCGCACTTCCTTGGTGAGGTGACATGCGAGTCATGACCCTTGGCATATGGGAATCATGACTTATGGTGAAAGTGTGCAACCTCTGCAGAGTGTAAAACTGATATATCAGCCGCGCTCACGGTCACGAGCGGCCTTGGACGTCTTACAGGAACTTAACTAATTTAATATTGATTTATTTGAGAGTTTCTATTGATGTTTATTTCGTATTAATTATCATGTTTATATGATCATGCAAATCTTGTTTCTTGGTATATTCTATTGCTGCTACTCAAATTGCTAAAATGTGATCAATTAAAAGCAACCGCTGTCAACCAGTGTCATGCCTTATTTGAGCCTCATAAACCCGTGCTATTCTTGTTGAGTACGACATGTACTTACGCTTGCTTTATTTTTCATATTTGGATAAAAATCCCAGATGGGTAACAGATGACTATGATGATTCTTCTGAGGATTACTAGGTTTGTGGTTCACCAGTCAACTACTTCCCTGTGAATTGGAGCTTCCGCGAGAGATTATAATTATTAGTCCGCTGCTATTTATGTAAAGACTCTGTGATATTATTCGTTATATATTGAACCTTGTGATGGTACTATGTAATTTGTCGCTTATGTGTGTGATTGATCTCTGGGCGCACATAAGTTGGTTCATTCAATTTTATCCTTAAAATTGGGTGTGACACCTGCCGAAGAACACGTACGAGTCACAGAGACTCCTTCGTGCACTTAAGATGCCGTATGAGGGGATCCAAGCTTGTCCGAAGGGGTGCGTCCTATTCAGGGGAGACCACGAGAAAGCAATACACTGTGCAAAGTGCAAAGCCTCTAGGTTTGTGGAGGTAGAAGGCAGTGATGGCAAGAAGAAACAGTCTAAGATCCCCGAGATGGTCTTACGGCACCTTCCTTTCCTACAGAGGATCCAACGGCTGTACATGACAGAGGAGTCCGCGAAACAAATGTCGTGGCACAAGAATGGCAAAAGATACAGTCCTGACAAGATGGTACACCCAGCGGATGGTGATGCATGGAAGCACTTCGATGACATGAATCCTGGCAAGGCTTTGGAGGCTCGGAATGTACGCGTAGCGCTGGCAACATATGGGTTCAACCCGTTTGGAATGATGGCGGCCCCGTACACTTGTTGGCCCGTGTTCGTGATCCCCCTCAATCTTCCCCCCGGCATCATGTTTGAACCCAGGAACGTGTTCTTGACGCTGATAATACCTGGACACCCGGGCAACAATATGGGTGTGTTCATGCAGCCAGTGTGGGATGAATTGCAACATGCTTGGGAAGAGGGGGTACTGACGTACGACCGAGCTACAAAGAGGAACTTCACAATGCATGTGTGGTACCAGCATTCAATGCTTGAATTCCTGGTGTATGGCTTATTCAGCGCGTGGTGTGTTCACGGGAAGTTCCCTTGCCCAACATGCAAGGCAGATGTGATGTTCACCTGGCTAAACAAGGGTGGCAAGTATTCTTCTTTCGACAAACATCATCAATTCCTGCCTGAGAACCATGATTTGAGACGAGATGAAAAGCACTTCATGAAAGGTGTTCAAGTCACCGACCTCATTCCTCAAGTTAAGAGCCCTGCCGAGGTCCTTGCCGAGATAGAGGCTCTCCAAATTGATGAAGTCAACGGTGGTTTTATTGGATATGGTAACGACCACATGTGGACTCATATATCGGGCTTGACTAGGCTCCCGTATTTCAAGCGCCTTCTTCTTCCACACAATATCGATGTAATGCACACAGAAAAGAATGTCGCCGAGACACTCTGGGCAACACTCATGGACATTGGTAAAAAGTCAAAGGACAACGTTAAGGCTAGACTAGACGTGGAAAAGATTTGCGATAGACTAAAGCTAGTGATGAAGACCCCTGCGCCAGGCAAGAGATGAAAAAGGGGCCCGGTCGATTACATCCTGAAAAGGGCCGATAGGAAGGAAGCACTGCAATGGATGAAGACGTTACAGTTCCCGGATGGGTATGCGGCGAATCTGAGTAGGGGAGTGAACTTGCAGATTATGAAAGTCTTAGGGGTGAAGAGTAATGACTTCCACATATGGATTGAGCGGATCCTTCCTGCGATGACCCGGGGATACCTCCCCGAACCAGTGTGGCGCGTCCTGGCAGAGTTGAGCTTTTTTCTTCCGTCAGCTTTATGCCAAGGAGTTATCTCGGGATGTGATTGTTGACCTGGAGAAGGCTGCACCTCTGTTGCTCTGCAAGTTGGAGATGATATTTCCACCCGGCTTCTTCCTGTCGATGCAGTATCTGATTTTGCACCTACCGTGTGAGGCACGGTTGGGGGGCCCGTGCAGGCCCGTTGGTGCTATCCAATCGAGAGGTGTCTAAAGCTTCTTTGAAAAAAGTGTAGAAATAAAGCCAAAATTGAGGCTTCCGTGGCAGAGACATTCATTCGGGAGGAGGTGTCGACATTCACACAGGCGTACTATACTGAGAAACTTCCTAGCGTGCACAATCCAACCCCTCGTTACAACGACGACGAGAATTCATCGAACCTCAGCCTTTTCCAAGGGGATCTCAGAAGAAGAAGCGCAGGTACCAACAAGAAATTGTCCCATGAGGAGTGGCGCACTATCATGCTCTACTTGTTGTTGAACCTTGATGAAGTGATTCCTTATCAGAAGTAAGTTCTCAATGAGCTTGTTACATGCGCCGTCACTATCCTCCACCTATCGATCCGACCCCTTTGTCTCTTGTTTTTTCAGGGAATATATTAATAAACACTGGAGAGGCAATAGGGCTCCTACCAAGCAAGAAGAAGACCATCTTCTCAGACATGGTGTGCCCGATTTCATTTCCTGGTTCTGTACAAAGGTGCCATCCAACTAACCTCGTTCCGACTTTGAGATTCCACTTTGCTCCTAGGAGCGAGTAATGTAACGATCTATCTGTCCTGACCTTGTAGGCCCACACGGATGCGGAAATGAGCGATGAATTGAAACAGGTAGGCAGTGGCTTCTCCCGTAGGGTTAAGTCATTCATCGTTTATGATGTGAATGGCTATCGCTTTCACACGAGAAGCTACGAGGAGAGTCGGGCCAACCTAAAAACCACATGCACCGGAGTTTGCACGCCCGGCACGGATGAGAAGGACTATTACGGCATAGTCGAAGAAATATACGAGCTCAACTTTGCGGGTGCCAAAGCTTTTAAGGCAGTGGTATTCAAATGCCATTGGTTCGATCCAGATGTCACGAAAAAAGACCTTAAGATTGGGCAAGTCGAAATTCGACAGGATTCCATCTATAAAGGAGACGATGTCTATATTGTGGCTAACCGACACGCCACGCAAGTTTATTACCTCCCATGGGCGTGCCAAAAAGACGAGAAGCTTGCGGGTTGGTACTTTGTGCACTTGGTATCGCCGCGCGGTAAAGTGGCTGTCCCAAACGATGATGATTACAACTTTGACCCAAACACAGATAGCGGAGAGTTTTATCAACCTAAGGGGCTAGAACGGAGTTTGGAGATAGACATTCTTTTGCTCGTGGGCATGGAAGTAGACAACAACATCAATGAGGACGAGGGTGATGAGGTGCAGGATGCTGAGGACTTACGAATCCTTGAGCGATGGAGGATGGAGCGCGATGATGGAGTTGTTGAGAACGACACTTAAGAGAGCTCGACAATATAGATAGTGATGACAGCCATATTGCCGTTCGCGGAGATAATTTCTAATTCACGTAATACTATATTGTTATTATTATTACCTTGCAATTATGTTTTTTTACAAGTACTTGTCGTTTATTTGTGCTAATTGTTTTAATCTTTGTCATTGCAGGCACTCGACAAAATGCCGGGTGGACGGCGGCAGCGGACGCAACGACACGGGGTCCAGTCCTGGTACCAGAACCTCCGCTCTGCGACCGCCGACGAGGAGCAGGCGACCGTCGATGAGGAGGAGCTGTTGGTGGAGCCGCCGACGAGTAGGAGGGAGGCCCCCAAGTGGACGTCGCACGTCGACGAGGAGGCTGCAGTTCCAGGAGGCCCAGCAGGGGGCGACGACGATGACGATGACCGGTGACGGCGGCGACGACGACGACGACGACGACGGGGGCGAGCCGACACCAGGCGAGACGCCTTCCTCAGGTTCGAGCAAGGTCTTCCAGCGTGGGCCCTCGTCCCTCCCTACAGTCCGGCCGATCCCTTCCCACCGCCCGGTCATTCGAACCGTCGCTGAAAAGTAAGTAACCATTTTTGTTTTCAATACTTGTTCATATGACATGTTGAAAATCGAACTGCAGACTAACAATTGTTCTTAATGGCTCGTGCAGTAACTGGACGGTTGTGAGCGGAGGGGGCGGTTCACGCCATGTCAATGGCATCCAGGGCCTGCTGATTCGGCACCACTACCCTGGCTTGGTCACCCAGGGGGGTGAAATACAGCCGCCCATGAAGTGGGAGCACTTCTCCAGCGTCACGGACTTTAAAGGCGAAACCCTTGCGACGAAGATCAAGAGGGAGTTCTGGGTGAGTCTTTTTATCGCACCGCATTACTCAATACTACGCATTCGTTGGACGTTCTTGAAACAATGAAATGATACATGATGTCTGTGTGCAGGACTTCTTCACGTGCAAGGAGGGGAAAGAGGCCCATGCGGCGCGAGTGCAGGACAAGGTCTGCAGAGAGCGTCTCAAGGACCTGTACCACAAGTCGTATCTCCAGTGCATCATCACCTACAACGCTGACGTGCTTGGCCGGGTGGTGAAGAAGCCGGAAGCCAGGCTGATGATACTCCAGAGGGAGACCGACCTCACCAGGGACCAGTACATCCAGGTAAGTAGGAAACATTCATTCTGGTTCCTTCCATGAAACATTCAATTCATCTTCTGGCATGTCAAATACTTGATGTCATGCAGATGTGTCCGGAGTGGTGTGACAAGTACAGGGACTGCTGGGCTGCCATTGTGCACTTGTGGACCACGGACGTGGCGTACGAGAAGCGCAGAGCCCGTCGGGAATGCCGCCTGCAGATGCGAGAGGCACCACACCACCAAGGGAACCAGTCCCTCCCAGTGTTCATGGAAAGATGGGTATGCTTCTGTTGATTTATTTATTCTAGCGCTCAATTGTCATTATTGTAATCATCTTTGTATTTTCCTCGCAGTCCCAGTCACATGGTGGGTAGGAGGTCAAGGAGTTCACGGGGTACGCCCTGGCTCACAAGGGCAAAGCGACAGCGGCGGACAACGTCTACAACCCAGCGGACGGGCCCGACGCGTACACCAACGCGAGCGCCTACTCCAAGCTCACCGAGTACACCTCCGTGGCTCGCCAGCGCCATGGGAAGGCGTTCGACCCCGCCACCGAGCCCCTGGACACAGACCTCTTGATGAGGTTGGGAAGAGGGAAGCAGGACGGCCGGTACTGGATCGCCAACAGCGCCATCGAGTCATCCTCAGTTCCCAGGCTGAGCGAGATTCGAGACAGGACCACGAGCTCCTCCGACATCCCCATAGCGCCTCGGCAGCCGAGCAACTCGCAGATGATGGCGGCATTTCAGGTAAGTATAGTTTCATTCGTCGTTCACTCGTTTTACACATGTACCTTGCCTTCACATACCGTCAACCTTGCGGGTGTAATATTGCAGGCCCAGCTCGCACAGTTGCAGGCCAAGCAGGCGGCCCAGGAGGTGGCCCATCAGCGGCAGCTGGAGGCTGTCAGGCAGCACTCGGTGCGTCAGGCACAGGACATGGCCGCCTACTTTCAGGGCCTTCAGATCCCTGGAATGGTCCTGCCTCCGTTCCCTCCCTCGATCTTCGCTCCACCCCCTGTTCCTACTCCTATAGGGACTCCGGTGAGTATATTGCCTGTTGCTTTAGCTTGTGCGGCCATCCTGCAGGTACTAATGAGATCATTTGTCCTTTGTGCAGGAACATTCGGCGGGTTCGAACCCGACTCCTCCAGGTGCCAGTCCTCCAGTGGGCCCTTCTCCACCGCACGGGTGGCCGCCTAGCCCGCTCGGCCCGACTCAGGGGTACATGTGGCCAGGTAGCGTTCCTCCGCCGACGCAGCAGGGGCACTCCGGGTGGGCAAGTGGCCCTCCTCGGCCGCTCGGGTGGACGTTCCAGTCGGCGCCGCAGTCAGGGTGGTCTCCGTCGCAAGGTGGGGGCTCTGGGGCCCCTGGGGATGCCAAGTCGAGCTAGGTACCTCTAGTTTCGCTTTCGGACTTGTATCGATAAACTTGTTGCTCTTTTGGACATGTACTGCTTATGTTGGAGATGTTACAGATGAATTTGAGGATTCTTATGTATGGATTTGTGTTGAAACTGAATTTGATGATGAAATGTGATATTATATTGTATTGTCGTGAATATATGTGATATTGCCTGAATGGAATGTGAGAAAACAGGAAAAAAAAACAGCAAAAAAAATATTACCTAGCTTTGAAGCTGGGGAATTTTTCCCAGAAACTCCAGCTTTGCCGAGGGCTGACATGGCACTCGGCAAAGTGACCAAAGCTTTGCCGAGTGCCAGCATTTTTCAAAAAAATGTCTTTGCCGAGTGCCTAGTTAGCATTCGGCAAAGCATTTTTCAAAAAAAAAAAGGTCTTTGCCGAGTGCTGACGTGGCACTCGGCAAAGATTTTTTTGCCGACGAAATCTTTGCCGAGTGGCCTTTGCCGAGTGCCGTACTCGGTAAAGCGGCCGGATCCTGTAGTGGCACCGGGAAGTTCTCTCGTGTTATGAGGCACCACATAGAGGACGCCCGCTGAGATGTCTGGCCGCGCCGGGACATTGGGAGGATGCATATGGGCGGTGGTGCCAACGCGAACGAGGCATTGATAAGATGTGGAGGAGATGTCAGTAGGCTTCCAGATCTAGCCGAGAGGAGCTGAGGTCCTCGATCGGTGACAAAGGACCCCTTGGTGGCCTAGAGGGAGGGCGGTAGTGGGCATTACGGGTGTGTGCGGGATTCGGATGCGTGGTTGGAAAGCCACTAAACCAGAAAAGAGGCTTTTTCAGAAGAAAAAAAAAGGCTGGTCCAAGATAAACGAGTAGTGGAAGGAAGGATTTGGGAGCCAACAAATTTGAATGGCCAAAAATAGAGTAGGAGACATGCTGGATAGTCCAAGCGAAAATTGGGCATACATCCGAGGACGGAACATGATCCTCGATCTTCTTTGTTGGTTTGCTAATGCCAGCCCCAACGCTTTAGCGTAGGCAGTGGTCTCTTTGTACCACATAATTAGGACAGTAGTTATTGCAGAGGCACCAAGACCCTCAAAAGAGAGAACGTTAAGTAGCTTGTGACTTGTGAGAGGGAGAGAAAGAGACTGTTACACTTTAGTCTGAGCGTCGACAACAACTGTGGTTCAGCACATAAGCCGCCTGAGTTGTGAGCTGAGAGTTAATTTGGATGTTGCTGTCTCCAATGCATTTTGCTTATCTGTTGAATGAGACCACTATATAGTTATATATGCTTGCATTGGTCATGCATGCTTGATTGCCGCCTTGGCGGCTCGCCTGCTTGTACGCACTGGGCGTCATCAGGTTAGTTAGTTGCAGCTGTGGTACGTGATCTGGGCACACGGATCGGTAGCCATGCGTCTCCATGAGAGTGGAGAACCGGATATCATCGGCTGGATGTGGTAGGGTACCTGGCGACCGGAGACACGACGACGTCGTCACTACATATACATCTGCATGGTACATGCATGCAGATGCAGCCAGATGGAGCTGGTATATAATAGTACATGCATCTCTTAGACTTGTCTAAAAGCAAAGTTTGGCGCAGCCGCGCAGGCCGCCGCCGGCGGCGTTGCAGTTTCTGGAAGCGAGCGAGCGAAAAGAGGGCTTGGAGGAAAGAAGTTGGGCTGCGAGTCGACTCGTGAGATGAATAAAGGTGCAGAGTGTTGATCTTTAGGCTTGAGACTGTGCAAGTCCAAACTTGTGGTTGTGGAGCTGCAGAGAGAGAGAGAGAGAGAGAGAGAGAGAGTCTGAGCTGAGCAATCCTGCATGCCGTTGATTCATTCTCATGACGGGCACTTCAATTTGACACGCTTGCGTGCACTGTGCATTGCATGAAAATAAGGAGAGGGCCCAGCTAGCATGGCGGCGATGGCAAATACTCCTAGGCACAAGTGACGTGGATACTGCATACGAACAATAAACAAACAGCAACGAACGACCTTCGTTTTCCCAACACCCCACATGCATGCATGTGCCCTTGGATGGATGGATGTGCGCATGGAAATCGAACGTCGTACGCTGAGCACGCAGGTCGATTTCGGCCGTAAACTAGCTAGCTGCCTACTCCATCCTACCACCCTGCTCCAGCTATTCAGCAATGTTTTTCTCTCAAAACAATCAGCCAATTAGCCGTACCATACCAGCCAGTCGCCGGCTGGCCGCCATGCATCTGCTGCCGGTCGGCCTGGAATTCTGCGTGCCGCGCCGCTGCAATCGTCCTGTGCTTCCACGGAGACAGAGCTAGCAACACACGGAGCATTGCTACTGTTTTTGCGTCCAGAGACCAGACTCCCCTTGCGCCGAAAGCAGCAAGGCCCCAAAAAAGACCCGAAAGCGACGCGCATGCACGCTAGCTCCGCTCTTGTTACGGCACGTGACCATGTGCGGTACCTAGGCTGAGTAGCTAGTGCGCGTCTGCGTCGTCGTCCCCACTCCCCAGTCCCCACCACCCACTATGCTATGCATCTGCATGGGTGATGACAAGATAAGAATCAACGAGCAGGGTATATACATACTATAGCACGCGGTAAACAAATGTATAATAAAAAGTGACAGTCACAGGATCACTATATATGTATTATAATAATGCAGTTCACGTACCAATCTACCATTGCTTTGTCAATGGTCGTCGCGACCACCCCGTCGACGTCCAGGAGATGATGATCGAGCCGCAAATTAAAGTAACCATTAAGGCAATCGATTCTTGGAACTTGGAAGACCTGCCCCTGCCGGCCGGTGCCTTTTTATTTCTTTCCTGTTTACACTGGACAACATTGTATATTATTTGTAGTCTACTCCCTCCGTATAGGATTTAAAAGTCCTTTAGAACAACGATATAGGGGGTGTTTGATACTGCTCCATAAACTCTGCTCCACAAACTTCACCATAGAGCAGCTTCACCAACTCCATATTTTTTGTGGAGCACCTCTTTAGGTGCTCTCACAACTCCACCTTTTTTTCCTGGAGCAGCGTGCGTAGAGCTAGACCCGTTTGGCAAAAATTTACGAAGCGGAGCTGAAAAACGTGGAGCGGAGCAGTCCCAAACACCCCATAGTCTTCAAAACATGACATTAACTTCATATTTCTATAAAAATATTTATTGAAAAGTGATATATGCATACTCTTATGAAAGTATATTTCAAGACAAACATATTTATATAGTTTCATATTTCCAAATTTAATAATTTAAAAGTTATTCATAATTTATATTTCTAATATTTGATTAAAATTTTGTCAAAAACGACTTTCTTTTTCCATACGAGGAAGTATCCTACTGCCCACACACGTCTCACCATATACGAGCACGCTTTCGGAAAAACGAATTGAACCGACACATATACCCACTCACCCACCCACCCATAAAACACACACACATACATATTAGTATATCACTATGGAGAACCACCGGAAAACATATTAAGCTAACACATCTTAGAGCTAACAAAATCACCACACAGACGCTTCACTATTAATTGGTAGGTAAATAATATCACGGAAAAATAATGTCCGTTAAATCTTAGATTATATTTATATCTAGAAAATACTACAAAGATTTTTTTTAAAAAAAATGATAGTCGTTTGACTTAGGACATGTCATGAATACAGAAAGAAGGGGGCATTAATTGGCCGAAGCAAGCTCGTCAGACTCTATATACTATAGGCATAATTTCGCACTGGTTTGCGTACTTATCTTAACACGTCAATAATGTCTTCCGCTCTCTCTTTCTCCTTAGCATATAACACATTAGTACTCTTTCCATTCCAATTTAGAAGTCGTTTAATTTTTTTAGCCCCTTATTTGATCACTCGTCTTATTAAAAAAAAATGCAAAATATTTTTTTTGTTAGGGACCTGCGTTATCAGTAAAAATTCTTCAAAAATAACTTAAATTTAACTATTTTTTAATAAATTTTTTAAATAAGACGAATGGTCAAACTTAAGGTTAAAGAAAAAAATCAAATGACTAATAATTAGGACGGATTAAGTGAAGTGTACGGTAATACGCCAAACATGAAAAAAGAACATATCAATATCAACACAGGGGTGAGTAACAGTGACGTTACCGTGGTTTTTTTTTTTTTTTTTTTTTTTTTTTTTTTGGGGTGCAACACACAGTACACGACCCCGGCCTCCCAGTGCGTCGCGCCCCCACGGTACGGTGGCGTGGCGTGGCGTGGCCGCTCCAACTCCAATCAGTACTAGTGATAGTGCCGATTGCCGAGACATGCACGATGGCGCGATCTATCGATGCACGCGGCCCCGGCCCCAGCTGATTGCCGCTGCCGTCGTCGGTGAAGTTAAGGCATCGCAGCTTCTGTTCTGTTTCCAGTTTCTCGAGAAATTCGAGCGGACAGGGTCCTGAGCCGGACAAAAAATAGTACTACTTATATCTATCCCACGAGAGTCGAGAGCGATGGACGGACACATCCCTGCCGCTGCCAGCAGCTAATTGATAAAAACTGCGTGCCGTGTTCACGCCCCGTCTCGCCCGCCCACGGTTCTGCCACAAGAATGCAAGAATTCGCATTCCAAGAAACAAAATGCTCTCAAATTGACAGAAACTGGTACCATAGTTGACAGAAGGAGTAATTAGTTAATTACTAATAATGTGTTCTCCTCGTCGCTGGTACTAGGCGGCAGCTGGTGATAGCAGAGCAGCAGTGCGATCCCGCCACGATTCGCTAGAATCTCTTCTCCTCCTCGTTCATGGCGTGTTTAGATGTGTAAAATTTTAACACTGTAGCAGCGAGAAATTTTTTCTAATAAATGTTCAGTCGTGGCCTGAGTAGATTCAAAAGATTCGTCACGCGATTTACGGGCAAACTGTGTAAACATGCAAAAATTTCGTCTACATTTAGTACTCTATGCATGTGTCGTAAAATTGATGTGACGGAAGTTTTGGGATCTTGGAGGGGATCTAAACACCCCCCATGTGGTGAAGACTACAGATGCATACTGTAGATGGAAATTGGATACGGTGCATTCATTCGGATTCGCGAGGTCCACCAGCAGGCAAGGCAGTATCACAGCCCCAGTCAGCATCATGCAATCCGACCATGTGCTCCTCCGATTGCGTTCCATTGATACGTTAGGTTTGGGGTTTTCCTCCCTCTCCTTTTAATCCAATATAAGTTATATCACATTAAAATATCCTTAGAAACAAAATACTACTCTCTCCGTTTCCTTTGCTAAATGCATAGCATAAACTATAGGCTATATATTCTCGCTTCTGGTTCGGGGCAAAAAAAAGTACAAGTCATCCAAGCGTTTCTCCTGGAATAAAATTGTTTGTTAGGTCATGTTGATTTACACAGTTTCTATTACGGTTGAAAATAGATATTAGGGTTTCAGATGCCAACACTGAGGCAGTGCTAACTAAAACACTCTTTCATATTCCATTGTCCTGTGTTAAGAATTATATGCCAACACCAAGGAAATCGATGACAATAAAAAACAACTTTGCGTCACTAGGAAATTAAGCAATTTAACAACCAACCTAACTAATTAACGACGGAAAAGTTAGTCTTTTGTGAAACTCCTTATTTGATTTTTAAAATTGTTGGGATAACTTGTATTTTTAGATGGGGAGTATTTATGATAAAATGTTTTCAAAGTCTCTATGATCAAATGATTTCAAAGTCTCAAGAGATGTACTCCCTCGTCCTCAAAGAAGTGTTATTCTTACTTTCTGAGAAGTCAAATGCTTTAAATTCTAACCATCTAGCCAAAGGTACAAGAGGTCATTAATATTTATTTTGCATAATATCTATTATTAGATTACTTGTTAAATATACTTTCAAAATAATGTATTAGAAAATTCAAATGTTGTTAATATTTCATATAATTCTAATCAATTCAAGGTAAATTTGATCTATATAGAACCAAAGATATACATATTCATGAACGAAGGGACAACAAGCATCATTGCTCGTATTGGATTCGTATCACAGAAATATTGTAGCCTCGTTTGCGACTTATGTGTCAGTACTAGTACTAAAACAAAGGCCACAGAAATTGGCACCCATTCAATCACCCATTCCCCCACTAGAAGAAAGAAAAGAATCTTGTTGCTTTCGATTCCAAATGGCTAGCGCTTTCTGCTGTTTCTTTTCGCTGTTCATTTCTGAAATATGCGTTGAAGCTTCAGCCAAGAAAAAAAAAATGAATGAAAGGATGCAAGTCCACTGTATGTGGCGTTTGTGTGTGTGCGCGCGCGCCCGTGTGACACTTGGCAAGCACTCAACAGTCAGTACTCGCTGCCCTTGGTCATCGACTCATTGGCTGGGGTGGTAATGCCGTTTAATTTCGTCATCAGCAGCCGCTTGCCTGGCCGATTTGGACTTCCTGCCCAACTCTGAAGTCTGAACCGCTGACTGAAAAAAAAGGGCTGCATCTTTTTTTCTCCCTTTCTGGCATGGATCACTCGCTACCTTCTAGGCTTCTACTACTTTCGTTTGAGGTTAGCTGACAAAATCAACGTTTTTTCAATGGTGTTTTATTTCCCCAACAAATCAGTATTAGCAAAATCAGCGTTTATTTTCAGTATTTTGCTTACTATAAGGAGGAGTATTCTCTCACTCTGTTCAAAAAAGAATGCCACTTTCCACTCTTGAGGAGTCAAATAACTTAGTTATTTAACAAAACGTATAAAAAATACTAACACCTGTGATGTGTTAGATTAATTACGGAACATATATTTTTGTAGTGAATCTATTTCAGGTATAAATTTTTTAAAAAACTTAGACTAAATCTATAATTGTACTCCCTTTATCCATAAAAGAATAGAATTATGAGATTTGTGCAAGCCAAACTAGCTTTACTTTGATCCAGTTTACACTAATCATTGCTCTACCTGTGCACAAAATAATGCAACTATGATTTCTATGTTCGTTAAATATTATTCACATTGATGCCTTCAAATCGATTTATTACGAAAATATATTTCATTATTAATCTAACGATATTTATTTGTATCTTACATTTTAGTTTCTTTTTTTATAAATTTAGTTAAACTTAGAAACATTTGGTTCCTCGAAATGCGAGAATCACACTATTCTGTTTGTCACGACTTATTGCGGTCTGTTCAACACTGAAAAGTAGAGCTAATTCAAATCGATTTATTACGAAAGTATATTTCATAATTAATCTAACCATATTTATTTGTATCATAAATGCTAGTGATTTTTTATAAATTTAGTTAAATTTAAAAATATTTGGTTCCTCGAAATAGAAGAATCATACTCTTCTGTTGGTTGGTCAGGACATTTTGCGGGTGCGGCGGATTTAGAGAGGTGCTTTCACGGTCGGCAGACCACGAGTGTGCTATGCTATGGCTTACTATGGCGGTGCGGCTGCTGCTGCTGCGAGAGCGAGAATGTGAGTTCACATGCCCCTGTCCGCGTCCGGTCCCTGACCCTGGCCCCACGCGGCCGTTTCCTCCTCTCTCCTACCACCATTTGCTGATTTGCTCACACGCCACAGGCTGTCTGCTGCCGCTACACCATGCAAACGATTGTTTTTTTTTGTTTTTGTTTTCCTATCGTACTTAGTAATTACTAGTGCTTTCATCTCCCGATTGATTTACCCAAGAACAAGTTCTCGTTTTAAATCATTGCAATTTTTTCCTCTTCTTCTTTTTTAGTTAGAATAAAAATCAGAAAACATGTCATTCTAGTCAAGTTGACTAAGGCCCTGTTTATTTGGGAAAAAAGTTTGGATTCTGATACTGTAGCACTTTTGTTTGTATTTGATAACTTTTTTCCAATCATGGACTAACTAGGCTCAAAAAATTCGTCTCGATATGTACAGACAAACTATGCAATTAGCTATTTTTTGACCTATATTTAATACTCAATGCATACTCCATACATGCGTCTAAAGATTCGATGTGACATGAAATTTGAAAAAGGTTTATGAAAGTTTAGGAACTAAATAGGGCCCAATTATAGATAAAACTACATATATTTATAATATATGAAATAAATATCATTAGATTAATATAAAATATGTTTTTATAATAAATTAATTTAAAGTCATAAATATAAATATTATTCCCTATAAATTTGTCATGAACTGTTTTGTCTGACATGTAATCTATATTTAGTCTTTTTTTTTTGACGGAGAAAGTATGGAAGAAGAAGAGAAGAAGAACAGGCATAGGTGACGCATGCATCTGCCTCAACCTACCACCTACTCTAGTAAAAACAATCATTTCTTCATTCATCGCAATCTCCACGGCCAACTTTTTATCTGTGTTTGGAAGCCAACAAACAAAACGGAACAAGTTAGGCAGAGGGGAGGAGTGGTCGACTGAGCCCTAGATAGAGAGTTGTATCTACAGTAGCCCGTAGGCAAGTGCTCATCCTCATCCGCAACGCACGTGCACATTGCCCATTATGTGCACCATCATCATCATCTGTGGGGCTGCAGCTCCACCAAAGGCACGGCGCCACCAAGCTCATCAAGCTCCCTCCTTGCCTTGGTCTCTCCTCCTCTCCGCTCCCAGCGGCAGCGGGCGCTTTCCCCTCCCCACCCATCCTCCATTCCTCCTCGCGCTTCTCTCGTGTTTCTTTATTTTATTTTGTTTATATTATATATGCATTCCCCTCCCGCACCGATCCCATTCCCCAGTAGTCCCCACCCACTCGCATTGTCCGTCTCTTGCCGGCTGCCATCCACCAGCGTACTGTATCTGCGTGTGTTCTTGCTGCAGCTGGGCCAAATCATCAAGCCCGGCGGCCGGCGGCTCAATCCGTTCGGCTGACGACACGTACAGCATTGCTCGCCCTGCTCGATCATGCGTCTTCTTTCTTTCCTGCATAGATGTGGATGACCAGAGGCTAGTAGCGACAGCATAGCCCATAGCAGCAGCAGCCGCCTGCAGCAGGCTTCTAATCTTGATTGATCCCGCGAACCACCATGGATCCCGAGTTTGGCGTCGGCGCGGCGCCACGAAAGGTGAGTCGATCAGCAGCACCCAATTAATCTCCAGGCTGGGCTCCAGCAGCAGCTAGCTGAGGTGAGCTCGACCTTGATGTGATTAATTCCAGCGGGAGGCATGGCGGACGACGGTGCTGCTGGCGTACCAGAGCCTGGGGGTGGTGTACGGCGACCTGAGCATCTCGCCGCTGTACGTGTACAAGAGCACGTTCGCGGAGGACATCAGGCACTCGGAGGACAACCAGGAGATCTACGGCGCGCTCTCCTTCGTCTTCTGGACGCTCACCCTCATCCCGCTCCTCAAGTACGTCACCCTCGTCCTCCGCGCCGACGACAACGGCGAGGGCGGCACCTTCGCGCTCTACTCCCTCATCTGCCGCCACGCCAATGTCAGCCTCCTCCCCAACCGACAGCGAGCCGACCAGGACCTCTCCACCTACAGGCTCCACGAGGACGCCGCCAGGAGCTCCAGCTCCGCCGCCGCCGCCGTCAAGGCGTGGCTCGAGAAGCACACCAGGCTGCACACCGCGCTGCTCGTCATGGTCATGATCGGCACCTGCATGGTCATCGGAGACGGCGTCCTCACGCCCGCCATCTCCGGTAATTAATACGTCCTGCACCTGCTGGCTGCTGGCTGCTAGTGCTAGCTGCTGCTTCCTTCTCATCAGTTGTTGCTGTACATGCTCACGCTCCTGTTTAATTCAATTCGATTCTTCAGTGTTCTCCGCCGTCTCAGGGCTCGAGCTCTCCCTGTCCAAGGATCAGCATGAATGTAAGTTCATTTATAATCAATCACACAACACGAACACGTGCTCTTTCTATCTTTCCTTTTTACAGTACTACTACTTTGCTTGGCTTCCTATTCTATAGTTTACACACCACCATTTCCAGCAACTTCCTATTCTAACTAAGGTGCCATGCCAACGTTACCATGTACTTAATCCGGTCATCAAGACTTGGCATCTTCTGTCACGCTCTGCATCTCAACTTCGCTTCTCTGAATTCTGAAACTCAAAGAAGCAGGATATTCAGGCAGCCGGCAGGTTCTTGCACATGCCATGTGAACCCTGACCTTGTAGGATTTCTCATCCAAGTTATTTTTCCCCTCGCGCGCAGATGCCGTCATTCCGATAACCTGCGGCATACTGGTATTCCTGTTCGCGCTCCAGCACTACGGCACCCACCGCGTAGGGTTCCTCTTCGCGCCGATCATCCTCGCCTGGCTGCTCTGCATGAACGCCATCGGCCTCTACAACATCGTCCGCTGGAACCCCCAGATCTACCAGGCACTCAACCCCACCTACATGATCAGGTTCCTCAGGAAGACCAAGAAGTCTGGCTGGATGTCCCTGGGAGGAATTCTGCTGTGCATGACAGGTAAAGTACTATATATCATTTCCAAGTCGCAACAGATGCACAACAGGTGGATGGATGGACTTATCGTGTGTAACTAACAATAACAAATATGTCTGCCATTATTCAGGATCCGAAGCAATGTTCGCCGATCTTGGACACTTCTCCTACAGCTCGATCCAGGCAATCCCCTGACCCTGTACTTCATATCATATACCTGACCTCCTCTCTTTTTCAGTGTGTACAGTAAATCTGAACTCCGAACTGATGAATTCTGTCCCTTTTTTGTTCCCCCCAGCTTGCTTTCACCTCATTAGTGTACCCTTCACTGATCCTGGGATACATGGGCCAAGCTGCATATCTGTCCCAGCACCACAACCTTGACGCGAGCTACCAAATCGGATTCTACATTGCAGTTCCTGGTACGCTACACTGCTACCTGCTTTGTTTATTCTCACATCACACTACGCTTTCAGAGTTTCAGACATTTTGACTGGGTTGTGAAATGTGAATGCAGAGAGTGTAAGGTGGCCTGTGCTAGTGCTGGCGATCTTGGCGTCGGTGGTCGGTAGCCAGGCCATCATCAGCGGGACGTTCTCCATCATCAACCAGAGCCAGTCTCTGAGCTGCTTCCCCAGGGTGAAAGTGGTGCACACGTCTGACAAAATCCATGGCCAGATATACATCCCTGAGGTCAACTGGATCCTCATGATCCTCTGCATTGCTGTCACCGTTGGGTTCCGTAACACAAAGCACATGGGAAACGCATCTGGTAAGCAAGAGTGAACCAAACCATACTGTATGCCTGAACTTCTGCTTCTGAATCTCTGAATTATTGCTGTGAATGCAGGCCTGGCTGTGATCACGGTGATGCTGGTGACGACGTGCCTGATGTCCCTGGTGATCATGCTGTGCTGGGACCGGTCGCCATGGCTGGCCCTGTCCTTCTTCGTCTTCTTCGGCTCCATGGAGGCGCTCTACTTCTCGGCGTCGCTGATCAAGTTCCTGGAAGGCGCGTGGGTGCCGATCCTGCTGTCGCTCATCCTGCTGGGCGTCATGTTCGTGTGGCACCACACGACGATCCGCAAGTACGAGTACGACCTGCAGAACAAGGTGACCCTGGAGTGGTTGCTGGCGCTGGGCGACAAGCTGGGCATGGTGCGCGTGCCCGGCATCGGCCTCGTCTACACCGACCTCACCTCCGGCGTGCCCGCCAACTTCTCCCGCTTCGTCACCAACCTGCCGGCGTTCCACCGGGTGCTCGTCTTCGTCTGCGTCAAGTCCGTCCCCGTGCCGCACGTGCCCGCCGCCGAGCGCTACCTCGTCGGCCGCGTCGGCCCCCCCGCCCACCGCTCCTACCGCTGCATCGTGCGCTACGGCTACCGCGACGTGCACCAGGACGTCGACTCCTTCGAGACGGAGCTCGTCGATAGCCTCGCCACCTTCATCAAGCTCGACGCGCTCTTCCGATGCAGCGACGCCGGCGAGCAGCGGCGGGACTACGAGCGCGAGAACGCGCTCACCGTCATCGGGAGCAACCCGCTGCGGCGCCACATGGGACTGGGCCTGGGCTACTCTCACGACGACGACGGCGCGTCGTCGACGTCCGGCTCTGACGACCGTGTCGACGGCATAGAGCTCGCCGCGGCGGCAGCAGTCAAGAACAAGAAGCAGGTGAGGTTCGCGGTGACATCGCCGCCGGCCAGGAGCCCCGGCGTGGACGAGAGCGTGCTGGAGGAGCTGCACGAGCTGTGCGAGGCGCGGGAGGCCGGCACGGCGTTCATCCTGGGCCACTCGCACGTGAAGACCAAGCCCGGGTCGTCGCTGCTCAAGAGGCTCGCCGTCGGCGTGGGATACAACTTCCTGCGCCGGAACTGCCGCGGCCCCGACGTGGCGCTGCGCGTCCCGCCGGCGTCACTGCTCGAGGTCGGCATGGTGTACGTGCTCTGACAACATATGACGTGGCGGGGATGCGTGACTGCGATCTCTGCGTCCGGTTTTCGCTGCGTAAACTATACGGGTAGCTCTGCTTTTGTGCACTATGCAGACCTCGACTTGCTTATGTAAATTGTAACGAGATGCCATGATATACATTTATTCAGGATGGCCTGTGATAAGTTGACTAGGGATTATATACCATTTAAACTTTATCATAATAAATCGAAAAAAAAAATTTGGCAAAGTTTTTTTTTTTTAAAAAAAATGTAACATGTATAGGTTCAAATGAGAGTAAAATCCACGGCTAGCCTTTAAACCTGCCAAGGGGTGTCGTAGACAATGATATTGTTAGATCTCTAAACTTGATTTTGTGTCTTATCTGCGTTTAAACGGTGTCTAAGAGCATTTCCAATAGTTCCCTCGTCATATCCCTGGTCTCCATAAAATCTCCATATTAGGGAAGATAATGTTATTTTGTTGCTCCAGAAGATCCCCAATATGCTCTTTATTTTTGTCACTAGTATCACCCGGTCCGTATGAGAAAGATAAAAATTATTAATGGAACGAGCCTGATTAATGTGCTGCTGCAGTTTTCTATAATTTATTTAAATATCTTATTTTTTTAAAAAAAATCTCAAAACTACAACTTCTTAGATCTTGCCAAGAGCCATAATTTCCACTAGAAATTTCATTTGGATCTGTCTATACAACAACCGGTTGATTTAGGCTCTCCTTTCAACTGATTTTTTTCATTCACTTACACGGTCTTCTAGTTATATTTACACTGTCTTACTACTATATTTACACTGTCTTCATATGTGTAATTCATTGGATAGAATGATGTAATTAGAAGATAACATAAACTAATACAAATCTGAGACAGATATATGCCAAATTTTACAATTTTTTTTTATGGATTCCAGATATACCAAATTGATCACAAATGTCATCAAATTCTTCACTGATTTACAAATTCACAGATAGAGGACTAGACAGGAGAGAAGAAAACAGAGAACATCAGGTGAAGTAGAGGATGGCCGTGCACCGGGGAGGGAGAGGAAGCAGAGGACAACAGTGCACCGGGGACGGCGATCGACGACGGGGACACCGGCCGGTGATGCCCGCGTCCGGCGGCGCCCGTGCCGGAGATGCCCGCCGGCGATGCTCGCACCCGGTGGTGCCCGTGCCTGGGCGCCCATCGGGATGCGAGAGCCCGCGCTGGGAACTCCCGCACCCGCGACGGGACGGCGGCGTGCCAGCGGCCAGGAGGCGGAGCGCAGATTGGGGAGCCGCGATTGGGAGCGGAGCGGCGACCTGGATCGGACGGTAGATATGGGCCTCCTCTGTGGATTAGTGGCACACAGATTCGGTTGATGGAGGCCCAAGAATTAACCGGTTGAGGGTTAGTGTTTCTCTTTCATTTCATTACTCCAAAATCGTCCTAGCGTACGTATGTATAATGTACTGAGCAGGCCGAAACTTATTCCAAAATACCAGCCCACATGACTTAAGCCCAAACCCAACTTCCCTCCCAGCCCATCGCGCGATCGTGTTTGCATCGTCTCCTCCATCTTCTGCGCTCGTCAATCCAATGGCTCCGCTCGGCGCTCGTGAATCCATTCGCGCTCCCCATTCCGTCGTCTGGTCGTCTCCTCCATGTTCGTCACCGACGCACGGCAAAGCTTTCGGTGTCGTGGTTGTTCGTCGCTCGGAGCTAGTCGGACGTTATAATTGGTCGATAGCTAGGTCAGACAAGCGTGAGCGATGAGAATTGAGAATCCTAGTACTCATCTGTGTCACTATGCCTGGCTGCTTGGTGTGGCGTTGTTTATCAAGATTCTGATTGGCTTGTTCATTCGTCTTGCTCTAGGACTACTAGCTAGGTGTGGCTGATAGGCATGCATCATGTCCCCAGTGGAGGTAGTTTAGTTTGCGTCATCAATCATCGCTGCAGCCAAAAGAGAAACTAGCCCACTCAATGACATAATTGCGTTTGCTTAACAGTTCAGAAAAGTGGCATATGTGCTACTACACGCCTTATTATTACAGGATTGCCTATTTGCCTTGTCCTACTTGCTAGACTCCTACTGGTGTTATTTATGTTTTTCTTTTGTACATTCGTGCCTTCTTTCTTTTTTGTTCCTACTTGAGTTGTATTCTGCTGAACTGATACCTCTTTGTTGAAGAGGTTTGAAGCCGGAACTCTTCAATTATCATGTGTGATATGCGAAGAGCGATGGCAAACAACCCAGAAAACAAACTCAAGTGCTCCAACAATGTCCACGATGGAAAAATAAAACCGTCTCCCCTGTTGCTTTCCTCGACCAGAATTATGTGCACTTAAGAATTTTCAACATGCAGGCGCTATCGAACGAGAGACAAAAGAATCTTCATACGTGTATGAGTATGACAAATGGTTAGGCATCATAAACAGATGCATGAATATGATTAGTAGCCCACCGGCAGTTTGGAGAGAAGAACAATGGCTCACCATTCACCGCTCTAGAAAAATTCGTTGTTATCTCAGAGCACGCGACAATCATCTCTCCTTGTCGTTTTCATTGCAACATGCAAATGAACATCGCCGATCATCAGCTGGCAATAGAATGGAACGGAATGGAACATGCTAGCTAGTAGCACCCTGCTCCGGTTAATAGCTGCACAGGAACTCATAGGACAGAGGAAGGAATAAACAAGAACAATCATGGAGTTAGGAGTGCCATGATAGGCACTTGTATGCTGCTGCATCGCACTGTTCTGCTTCTGCATGCACGGCAGGGAGTGATTACAGATTCTTGGTTTGATTCTTGTCTTGGTTGGAGACCGGTTTATTTAGTTATTTTGCCGGCCTCTCATGTTTCGGGCAATCATTGTGGCAGCGGCTTCTGTGGCTCTCAGTGATCCGGGAGATTTTTATATGTTTTATCTTTGTTTACTTATTAATTGATCCTACTTGCTTACTTCAGGTGAAAGCACTAGGAAAGGAAGGGCAACTTCTGCATCGTCGGCTCGTGGTTTTGGAGATTAAAAAAAAACAAATGTTGGGTCAGGTGCATTTCTTCTCTACTCACCTTGCAGCTTGCATGGGAATACTTGCAGTGCAGTTCGCAAGTCAGACTTTTTTCTCTTACAATTTTTTCCCTGAAACTAATGAAACGTTACAGTGAGGTGCATGCACTATTTTTTTCTTGTTTTGGTCAAATTGGATGGCTACCGTGATTTTTTTTTCCAGAGATATATAATATGACAGGTTTTAGGAAAAATTCAGACTTCCATTCTTATCTGCACACCTTAATGATTGTCCTACAGGTCAAAAACAACCCCTTTACAGATAGATCCTGAACTGTATCGTTTTCGGAAAGCCTTGTTTCCACCATGGTGAAAGCTTAGTCCCTTGTCAGTTTTTGGAGGGAATGATGTAATACCGAGGCCTGAATTATAAAGTAGAGCAGATATTTTGCATTGCAATCGTCAGTTGGCGAGTGATTCAGACAGGTAGCATTTCTTTGAGAACGCAAGTCCAACGTTTGATGGCTTACTTAGGGTCCATCAAATTCGTATTGTCCCTGATTGTTCTCGCTGTCAGAGGAGGATTAGTCTAAGTTGCCGAAAATGACCTGGTCGCTACCTGCCGCTTCGTGACATCATAGGAGTGTACCGAGCTAGCGCTAGGGTAATAGGGTTTGGGCCACACCAATACAATAATGCGCCAGGACAGAAACTTCTGGGAAAAATTCCACGTAGGAGCATACGTAAGTACGTTGTCTGAACTCTGAAGACTCTGCATTCACGCATTCGGGGTCGTCAGTCGTGACTCGTGAGTCCTCCTGCTTTGGCTGTTCGTTTTTTATCTGTTCATCATCATATATATTATTTTGACTGAAGAAATACTAGTGCATAGTTTCATGAGAAACAGATGCATGGTTTGACCCGCTGAGTTTTTTGTCCTTTTATTTTCTTTCAGAGGTAATTATATATATAATAAATAAACCTTGTGTATGTGTTTGCTTTTGCTAGAGGTCTAGAGGATCCATAATTCCATATGCATGTAACCTGAGTAGAAAGGTTTTCAACTCATCGTTGAATAATTGTGCAAGTGTATTAGTATTTTTTTTATTTTATTATGCAATAATGACGTTCGTTAATGATTCATGAGGTGTGGTGGCGACCAGCAGGGAGGTCAGTCTCCGGTGGATACACATACACCAAAAAGGGCCCATGGGTTCATCGGAGCAGGCAATGTGTCGTGCTGCCATAGGAGCCGGGCCCACGGTATCAGGAGGTGGAGGCCCAGTGGTGCCACCTGGATGATGCGTGGGGCTGAGTTGGTCAGGGCCAAGCAAAGCAAGCTCATCGATTTATTTATTTATTTTAGATATGATAGGAGTACTATATGATGAGCTGCATGCCACAGGAAACGGCCGGTTTTTCCATGGCGTAGACCACAATTTTGTGTGGCCTAGAAACTACAGTTGGAGTGGAAGAAACAAACACACTTTGGGCAAGGGATAAGGGCGAGAGTTACTGGGGTTTTTATTTGGATCCATTCATGTTGCATGAGGTTGAAACTTGTGAACAGCCATCGCGTGGTGTACAGTAGATCCAACGCAACACAGGTGGAAATGGTCAGTGGTAAACTGAAACTGAAACTTTGAGGGAAAAGCAGTACTAGTACGTAGGCCCTGTTTAGTTGCACTTTAAATTTATATGTTTGCATAGTTTGTATGTAAATCACGAAACGAATCTTTTAAACCTATTTAAACTATGATTGTACACTTGTGGCAAAAGATTGTCGGGTCAAAATTGCAAAACAAAATGCATCTAAACGGGACCCGGTAAAGGTTTCTCGTTTCTTCTCATCTTTGGCGTGCAGTACAGTACCCCGGTTCTGGCAAAACCATTGGAGCTCTATCAAGTTGAGCACTGACAATCCGCCAAGGAACAATGATGGCGCCCCGCGACCGCACACGCTTTCACGGTCAGGGCGACGGCAACGGCCAAACGGCGGCCCACCATTGAAAGCGGAGATTGTTGCGGGTGCGGGTCCCTCGCAGAGGTAGCGCCACCCCCCGTCACCATAGATCGCAGAGGGAGGGGAGGGACTGGCAGCCGAATCCTTTCGCTGCTGGAGATCGCAGGGGAGGGCCGTTTACAGGGACAGCCGAATCCTCGAGTGTGTGTGATGGCTACAGCCTACAGCAACAGCTTGTTGCCTCTTGGTCCTGGGTCCAGGAAAGGAAAGGAGCTACTGTAGGACATTTCACTAATTTTGCTTGTTGGAGAGAGAGAGAGAGAGAGAGAGATTAGCTTAATTGGGTCTTATCAAGTCATCATTTCAGGCTCAGACATGATTATTGGTTGGTGTGCTCGATCAAGACTACACTCGATCGAGAAGCTTCGGACCACCCAAGGTAGCTGGTACGTCAAAAGGATGCAATTCTAGATTCCAAAATACAAACTTTATTTATTATTATTATTATTACGATTGGGATAAGATCATCCCCATATAAAATATTTATAATAAAGTTTTTTTTTGTCTAAAAAAACTATATTTCAGCTAATGATGGTTTATTGTGAGAGAAGCAAAAATCTTAACTACTTAGAGGATTCGTCAAGGTGTTGTATGTGCCAATTTTTATTCCACAAGGCAAGAATTGTTAAAAGGGAGACATTACGCGAGGTCGCATTCATCCTTGTCCGGAGAATTCCACTGCACTACCCCACGGCCACGCTGTTTTTTTTTTGGACATGTAGCACAGCAGATGCATGAGGTCCCTCTCCTCCTCTCTCCGTCTGACTACAGCAACAGACAACAACGCCGCTGCTTTGCGATGGAGTAGTATGTACGTACATCTCGCTCCGGCAGTTACAAGAGAGAGCTAGATCGATCGGGCATCCTTCACTTTGGCAAACGGGAATAAACCCTTTTTGTTCTGTCTGAATTTGTTCCCTGAAAAAAGCAGCATACAGTATGTACTGGCCTTCTGTTTGTCCTCGCTGACGTCTGCTTACGTACATTCCGAATGCAGGAAGATTTTGCGTACGTTCACCTTTTTTTGTTTTCGGAAACGATTACTCCACCTTTTTGCTTGTGGCTTCATGCTCAAGGCTGCAGATATTTGTCACGGCTGCGTGGTTGCCAGAGTTCCGTCTCTATTAGCTTTAGATTCATTAGGTTAGAAAATTATCTAATTGCCGAAAATGAAAATGTCTATATAACACCCCTGCTTTTCTCTGTTTCTTTTTCGCTCCAGACTTGTAGCACCTTATCTTGTATCCCACACATCCTCACTCCACCGCACACAACATTTTCTTCAATCTCCACCCTACCACACGCCTCCTTCTCCAACCTCCTCCATAGCATTGTAGTGCGAGGTCTCGGAGGTAAACCTTTTGGAATGGTTTGGACTAAAACCGGATTCTGTAGTTTGGTTTTTTATTTGGGTCTACATAATTTAGGTGAAAATAGGCTAAAGAGATTAGTGGGTTTGTTCGGTCTGGGGAAGTAGTGAACCGGTTTCCATCGACGTCGCACCGCGCGGAGCCGTGACTCAGGGTGCCGGAGTTATTTAGCGATGGGGTATTCAGTGATGGGGTGGACCATGAGCGATGAGCTGGTTTCTGTTGATAAGGGATTGAATTGGGGTGGGGTAATTAATCAATGCATACACGTCTGGATTGGTGTGTATGGTTTGAATCCTACCCTATTATCAGGTTTACTCGCAGGTCTCTCCTAAGGCATCGATTCCTGGACCTTGGCCACCCTCCTCGAGTCACATGTCGCCGGTACTCGATCTGTTCCGTCTCAATGACTGTTCAAACCCGCCTCCATACCTCCATACAGTACCTCCTAACGCGCGCTGGCTGCGCGTCGATCAGCGAATGATGTAGCTTCGCCTTTTTTTTTTTTTTTTGTGCGACGAATGTAGCTTCGCCCTAATGGCACATCGACTACGCATCCTGCCTGTCCCTACCTCTGCCCACGTCCAGAGACAACAACATATGTCGTTTAGGCCTACGAATCTGACGATAATAGAGCTGCTGAAAAAGGAGTATATGTTTCGGTTGACATCCCACTGCACGCACACCTCCTCTCAGCCTGAAATCGGGAGGCATGAGATCGTTGTCTTGCCTGTGCCAAATTAAATATCCTGTGAACCAAACATGCATGGCCCGATCGGTGTAAATCGCAACACGCTTGGTTTCGTACACGTGTACAGTAATGGGATGTTTAGGCGGGCGTGCTGGCCTAACGACGAGCGCGCGGGGACACGTGTGGCGACGCATCAGCGCATCCATCAATTCATGCTGCTCGTGTGTTCCGGCCGCTGAGGTCACGCGCACACCCTGCCGGTCGACCGTCGACGACGACGACCCAATGTGCCGTGACGTGGCGAGTAGGATGCATCGTACACGTGAAATTCGGGCAGCTAATTAAGCTGCCACTCGGTTACATAGGTACTCGTAACAAATTACAGAAGAAGGGCAACAACTGGCCGAACATTAGACCACGAGACGTGCCTGCTGTTAATAAACGTGTCAAATATCGGAGCAGTAGTAGCTGGGTTACGCTAAGAGCTAACAGTTGCTTCTTGCCGACTAGCTAAAGCTAGGGTCGATATCATATCGGAGCAGTACGTAGCTAGCTGGGTTACGCTAAGAGCTAATAAGGAAGTCGCGGCCGGCGAAGCCAAAGCACACGTCTTCGAATTCGTGTTAGTTTTGCACGCCGCCGATATCAGTCGTCGATCTTGATGACAACGACGGTGTTGTATCGCGACCTTGGGAAGGGCGGGCGGCGAGCTGTTTCGCTTTGGTTTCCTCTGCAGCACATGCCTCATCTACGGTCCCGCGGTTAGCGATCGATCGATCGATGACCAATTCGTCTTTCCCCTCCCACCACACACACGGGTAATAATAAACGACAGATCTCAGATAGCTCACGCCCAAAAAAAACCACAGCTCACGCGCGGGTGCAGTAACGACGGCGACAGGTTGGCAGCACACACCACACACCTGCCACAGCCAGCCGCAATTATTGGTGGGCCCGACCAGCCCCACCCCCTCCTAATTTAATGCTATTATAATTATATAGGTGGCCTCTGGCCTGATTGAAACGGAAGCGGTCCTGATACGCCGAGCGAACGACGGGGCCGGTAGAAACGAACGAACGGCAGGCAGGCAGGCAGCCCGCGACGCGACGGAATATCTCGACCTCCCAACGGGGACACGCCATATATAAAAGACGAGACCCCGAGGCGAGCGAGAGAACTTCTCTCTGCCTGCCGCGCACCACACCACAGCACAGCACAGGCACTCCATCGCTCACACCACCTCCGCGACATCCGCATCTGCTGCATCTCCGCGGCTCTGCCTCGTCGCCGTCGTGCGGTGCGAGCCCTTCTTCCGGTGCCAGCAAGGGAAGGGAAGGGAAGCCCCGACTGTCCTTGTCGTTGTCTCCGAGTGGCCGGCCTCAGTCCTCGTCGGATCGGATCTCGTACGTGCGCACGCTCCTCATCCCTGCTCTATGTTTCCGTTTTGAATTTTCGATTCTCGCTCTGATTATCACAAGTACATGCGTAGCGACACATCAGCATATGCTGCTGTTCAGTGTTTACTGTATCCCCCGTTCGTTTACCAGAGTGTTTAATTTCTCTTCAGTTTTACTGCTTTGACCACGATTTCGATATAATATATAGCTCACGCGAAATTGAATCCACCCCTTGCAGCGGCGTTGCTAGAATTATATTAGTTTTCCCTCCTGCTAGATCCGAATTTCACGGGTTCGTATATTTTTTTTCGTTAGCTAAGGATTTTTTTAGATCTATCAGAAACCATTGAGGTCCCATATACTTTGCTAGGCTATGCGGTTTCTGCATGAGGCAGCAGTACCATCTGTGTGTTTAGAGGTGGAAATGTTCCGTTTGAAATATCAAATTACCCAAGTTCACATAACGTCATCAGAAATAACATGTACCATGCGCAGAAAAAAAAAACTATTCATTTGCTTACAACTTCTAGTTGGGTTCAGTTTCCTTTTATTAACTATTGTATATCTCTATCTCTATGATATTATGGCTTATATTTTATTTCCTTTCATCTCTTGGCAGTACTGGGTTTTCAATAAGGAGGAGGAAACACCTTAGGGAATGCAGAAAGATGTGCTTGCATGTTGAAGAGCTACCTTGTGAGGGACTTGGCCGGGTAGCACACCGTATCCATTCTTTCCCTGATCTTGATGACCTTGGAGCTCAAGACTACACACATCTCCTCCTCCTTGTGCTTGCGCACAATGGGGTTCGACGTGGCGGCTCAACCGTCTTCTTAGATCACCATCTGGGAGGAGACGGTTGAAGTCTTCACACTCTCCCGGCCTCTCTGCTAGTTCGTTTTTTTTGTCATCAAGGATAAGTGAGTGCCCCCCTGTGTGCATAGCATACATCGGGCACAATGGCGCAGCATAAAGGAAATATTCTCATGCACAGGTATGAGATGGGGAAACTGCTTGGTCAAGGGACCTTTGCCAAGGTTTACCAC
Source organism: Eremochloa ophiuroides (assembly GCA_038502445.1). Classification (NCBI taxonomy): domain Eukaryota; kingdom Viridiplantae; phylum Streptophyta; class Magnoliopsida; order Poales; family Poaceae; genus Eremochloa; species Eremochloa ophiuroides. The sequence goes on along the minus strand of JAHLJS010000001.1, from coordinate 108,372,165 downwards.
GCTCGCAACACTAAGACTTTAGAAAGTGTCGCAATCAAAGTGATTGATAAAGAGAAGGTTTTGAAAGGTGGCCTCATTGATCAAATCAAGAGGGAAATTTCTGTGATGAAGCTTGTGAGGCATCCAAATATTGTACAACTCTACGAGGTCATGGCTACCAAAACCAAAGTATACTTTGTGCTGGAGCATGTTAAAGGTGGAGAGCTCTTCAATAAAGTGCAACGAGGAAGGCTTAAGGAAGATGCAGCGAGGAAGTACTTCCAACAATTAATTTGTGCAGTGGACTTTTGTCATAGCAGGGGTGTCTATCACCGAGATCTGAAGCTAGAAAACCTTTTGCTCGATGAGAATAGCAATCTGAAGGTTTCAGATTTTGGTTTAAGTGCACTTGTTGAATGCCAGAGGCAAGACGGTCTGCTCCACACAACCTGTGGCACGCCTGCTTATGTTGCTCCAGAGGTGATTAATAGAAAGGGCTATGATGGTGCAAAGGCTGACATATGGTCTTGTGGGGTCATCCTCTTTGTGCTATTGGCTGGTTATCTTCCATTCCATGATAAGAACTTGATGGACATGTACAAGAAGATTGGTAAAGCAGAGTTCAAATGCCCGAGCTGGTTTTCTACTGATGTTCGGAGGCTTTTGCTAAGGATTCTTGATCCTAACCCCAGTACAAGGATCTCGATGGAAAAAATCATGGAGAATCCATGGTTTAGGAAGGGCTTAGATACAAAGCTACTTAGGTATAATTTACAGACCAAGAATGCCCCTGCCCCTCAAGTGGACAAGAATGCAGATTTTGATTCACTGACCACCAACATAACAACAGAGAGCAAGCAACAAGAAGAAAAGAAGCCTACCAGCATGAATGCCTTTGATATAATATCTCTATCAACTGGTTTGGACCTCTCAGGTTTATTTGAAGAATCTGAAAAGAAGATAGAATCCAAATTCACATCTACCAACACAGGCTCGATTATCATATCGAAAATCGAAGATATTGCGAAGAAATTGCGATTGAAGTTGACAAAAAAGGATGGCGGCTTGTTAAAGATGGAAGCTTTAAAGCCCGGAAGAAAAGGGGTGATGGGTATTGATACAGAGATATTTGAGGTTAGTCCAAACTTTCATCTTGTGGAGATAAAGAAGACGAATGGCGACACACTAGAATATCAAAAGGTACTGAAAGAAATGAGGCCTGCACTCAAGGATATAGTATGGGCTTGGCAAGGTGAGCAATCAAATCAGCAGCAACAACAGTCATGTTAAAAAATATGAGCTAGCACAATGTTTTTAGGCAATTTCAATCCTTCATGTATTTGTTTTCTCACTCTTTTTTTTTTCATTTTTGTTCCCCTTGTATTATCAACATAATGTTATTATCTGAGGACAATTTTATTTCGAAACCATGTGTACTATATTTTAAGAGTTTGCTTCATGATTGATCCTCGCTTGTTGTGATCTTCAACGTTAGAATGATTTGCTATAAATGTTATCTTGGATACACCTAAAAAGTTGTGCTGGCCTTCGAAAAAATTGTTCTCACACTATGCTTTTTAAGGTAGCCTTTGAAATACAAGTTATGGTCGTAGTGTTTATCAAATATAGAAAATATGTAAAAAAAAAAATGTGGCACAACTGATCGAAGCTAATCAGTTGCCTTGATCTCTAAGAAGGAAAATAAGTAAATTTAGCTTAACTGTATGGAATCATAGCCGGCAAGTACAACCATTTTCAATTCCATTATGATTATTTTATTTGTATGATTGTTTCAAACTCTTTTTGCTTTGTTTTGTTGTAGACAAGACCATGATACTTTGTCCATCTAATCCGACCTATTTATAAGTTTAAAAGATATTTTTTCGCCAAACGCCCAACACAACTTGGGCATGCATTTTTTAAAAATTTCATATAATCTTTGTATGAACAAAATAAATTGTTTTTTAATTCTTTTATATTGAAATTTCTACAGTGGTCTGGGGAGAGGGAGAGGCTCTTGTTCTCTTGCGATGATTGCACCCCGTCGCTTTCATTTATAGCGGAACAGAGAGGACTTTATAGCGGAACAGAGAGGACGAGAAACCGAGATGCTTCTGACCCTTGGGCTTTGTTTGCTGAACCACTGGCCTACTGTACTGATCATGCAGGGAACGTTTCTCCTTCAACTGATAGCTAGGTGTGTGACATAATTCATTAGTGTCAATTATCTCAAGCCAAATTCTTGCAGTTTATTTGCGGGATGGGTGGAAAATTCTTGATGTTGGAGTTTCAGATACAAAGAGTGGCAGCTTAAATGAACTCTCATAGCAGTATGCTAGGTGGCAGCTGCCAATAACGTGTGATCCGTAATTTTTTCCCCATGTTTCAGCTTCTCTGCTTCTGACGAGATCACGAGTGGTCAGGGGCTTTGTTTGTTGGAGCTGTGCACTCGTGAGCTGATGATATGCATGTCATTAGTGGTGTTAATTTTCTAATTAAACTTTTGCAGTAACTATATAATATTGGTCTACAAATATAGCTGTTCGATCACTAGCGACTCGGGTTTGTGGAAATCCGTTTCTATAAATATTTTAATTGAGTTTCAGATGGAAGGATGGTGCAGCTTAAGTGAACGTAGAATTCCACTGCGTGATGGCAATTACATGCATCATCAGTAGTGGTGTCAATTGCATTTGCATGCATCATCCGAGACGACGACCACACGGAAAGGCACAGCCATCTCAAGGCCACGTGGGCTTTGCCACTTCTCTTATTCTATACTAGTGGCGGGGCCCGCGCCATCATGGGCATATGCAGGAAGAAGTGTGGCTTCTAAGTAATATTCAGATTAATACAGAGGCAATGATAATGTAGCAGTACTTCAAATATCTCGGTGAACCACGAGACAGTGAAGGCTTGCACCGAAATAGTTTTTATAACCATGTATCTCCTACCAAGAGAAAAGTAACATCAGGGAGAAAGTATTCAGGCTCTTCGTTCATTACCACTTTTAAGGATGCACAACACTATGGCCACAAAGTAATGGTCTGAGGATACTGCATTTGTGTGTAGGGTCATGCCACTAATCAAATTTTTTAAACTGACAATATTGTTTACAATTGCAAATCTACCCGTTATGCATGGATATCTCTAAGACTATGATCTTTTATTGACATGTGGCATGCAAAATAGATCTGAGTATGCAGCGAATCATTACGAAATCAAATCTCGTCTCCGTATTACTACAACTGAATTTCAGCAGTGAATTCTAAAAGGCCAAACCGCTAGCATGGCGACATTCAGTATTTGGAATTGCATTTGGAACTACACTTGCTTCATTCTCTAAGATATTCAATACAAAAGAATCAGTAAGACGAACATTTCACAAACTAATACCACCAGCACCTGTGTTGTTCCAACATGCAGTGCTATAGCACATTGTTCTGAAGAGATGAAAATAGCAGTAGCAGAATGACTTTTTGAGAGGAAAAACATTACAGACCCGCCGGGACATTGTCAACTCTTTTGACTCTGATGGCCATGTTTTCTTCAGAGAGGTTGATGACCATTCGCTTAGCACCACTGCTGGACTGAATCAATAGGAAGAACCGAAGAAAGCAGGGATAAGTCCACCTGATCTTATCATAAAAAATAATGAAATGATGGCAACTTTGTAGGAAAGATTACATACTGAAGTATGGATCTTATCAAAAAAAGGTGCACAAAGAATTATCGAACCCAACCGTGGATGCGCATCATCTTTACTGCAGTCGAAAAGTATATAGTTAGTACACAAGATGCTCAGAACAACCAAAATAGGGAAGCCACACAACAACTCTTTTCAGATCCAACAATCTAAGGAACACAATGTCATCAATCAAATTGGCAGAAAAAAAAGGAAAACTAATTATCCTTTTTCGGAAGCATTCTTTTAATCTGTTATTGCAAAGAGGCTACAGCTTGTAATGGCTGAGGCTGGTCCACCATAACAAATTCCTAAAATTGGCTTCCCTACGTCTCTGTATACTGTATATATTGAACAACAGAACTGAAATTTGTCCCACATGTGGAGCAATCGTGCTAACCTGACGCATGATCATGGTGTTGCAGCATCCTTTCATCCCAACTCAGGTCCCCACATTGGAAAGGTGCAAGTATGCACACTATTAGCAGATAGGGAAATCAGTTTTGTAACAGTGATATTGTAAAAAGAAAGGTAAGGTAGCAATAACCTGTGATGGGTTCTATCATTTTTTTGGTGGAAAGAAACGCTTCGTATAATGCCACACCTAGCTAGGCATACAATTAGCAGTTAGGGAAAATCTTCTCCAGTCAATAATCAGTGTAACAACGAAATTGGGAAAATAGAAGGAAGGTAAGTAGTAACCTTGTGCGTGAGAACAAACAATTATAGTGTGAAGATACAAAACCACAGTTGCAACAAAATTCATAGACTAAATGGTAGGGCAGTGAGATGTAAAATTGTGACTTTCATATATGTAGTATGTACTACAGTGAATTAACTTCTGTTGACGGTCTGAACCTACTCCTATAGCTAAATTGGAGGCCATGGAGATGCCAGATCTTATTACATGTTCAACAGCGTAAAATCTAATTGGTTTCCCAGCTATCATGATGCTGTGAGCTCTCAACCTATTTGTTTAGAGCCATGGAGATGGTAACATTTTTTACTTAGAAAAAAAAGCAACTAAGCAACAAACAGTGGGCCAAATATGAAGGTTTTAGTTGTGAAAACAGTGCATAGTTAATATCATTTAAAAACAGCAGCACGGTTGTTTACCTGGGAAGGGCTTGTACTTGCAACTTCAGAATGCGAAAATACGCGCCTAAATTTGATTGTGTTGGCAGCAAGCTTATAACCCGTTCCAAGAAAAGGCAATGTATGCTATTATCATAAAAATCGAAAACTCACATTGAACTGTGAAAACATATTCCTATAAGGGAACTAAAGTGGTTCATGTCCCAACCTGTAATGACTAAGGAGGGTTAGAACTTGGACGGATATGATGTTTGGTGAACTAACCATTTCTGTGCTGTGAATTCAATTATTAGTAGAAAAGGCTGGATTTCCATCCCTGAAATCAGCAATCAGAAAAGTATGAGTAAATCAAGAGATACAATGTGCACACTGCAAATTCGTTTGGGCAACTAAAATATACTTGTTTGTACCCTAAAAGCACTATGGTGACCTGAATTGTAGCAAACATTAGTCCCTTGGCCTCTCCCTAAAGTTGAGTAAAATTAAACTAAGAGAGCTCTTCAAATTCCAAAATTGAAGCTGTCATTTTTGTACGCATTAAAAGAGAAATTAAAGAAACCAAACATTAATATCATTTACAACATAAATCTTAGCATATCAAGGGGAATGAAAACGGCAGAGAGAAATGAATGGAAATGAAAGCGGAAGTGAGAAATTATCTGCCTGCGTGCACAGCTTCGCCAACAAATCACATAATAGGTTCGCCAAGAAATCACTGCTGCAAAACGAATTGAGTCAGAGAGAAGACGTTGGTGTTGCAGGGATTCGAGGAAGGGAAAATTGGTTGTGTAGCATCAAAAGATTGCAACCTCCATGAAATACCACCAAAATTTTGTGCCCCTAGATGAAATTTGAAAATGATAATCAATGAACGGTGTAAATCTCATCATGCATATGTGGTATCTTAGACTTAGAAAATGACCGATGCCAAACAATATATGGAAGAAGATAAAGGAGTTGTCCAATGGTTCCGGTCAGTGAATTGTAGCACGTGCACAATTAGAAGGTGATCGGCAAATTAATTCTATAGTGAAGCCTAAACAGTTCTAAATTTGCAGCCATCTAACTGTTTGGTGGATTTGTTTTAGATTGTGTACAGCCTGGGGCATAATATTTTAGTGAAAACAAAACAAATTAGTAGGCCCTATATATTAGCACTTCGCTGATCAAAAAGCACATTGGAACCATTTATTTAATCTTTGGTGCAACCACAAATGGAAGGTCATAACAAAATAAGAAAAACTATGTAGAAGATAAAGAAAACAGCCGATGTGTCACTAACCATTTTCTGGAGAGCTGATTCTTCCACAAGGGATTGCATGTTATTAATGATGTCATTCGGGCTTGCGTGGAAAGCCCAACAAGCTGATGGTTTCAAGAATGGAGAATTCATAAGAAGGTCATGTGAAGTTGACTGGAATTCTAGGAAATAAGAACCGGTAAAGAACTAAAATGGTCAAAAGAACATACCATCCATTTGTGGTTTCTCACTTTGGTCTTGCAAAATCGTCCACCAGACCACCAGCATCCTATTTTCATAAGCTGGAACCCGATTCTGCTTTAGCTCCAAATTAGAAAAGGTAGTGATAATACAGGCCTCCCAAAAACAAGGATTGGACCTGTACATAGGAATCTTTCTTGTCAAAGTTAACCAAAGCAGTGCTGTAAAAAAAAAGTTAAACAAAGCAGTACGCAGATGTGCCTACAATAATCCAGAAGACTGTAACTGTACGAAATATGAACCTGTGACCAACTATAATGAAGGTTCGAGAGAGGACATTAAGCTATCAGATTGATAAAGAACACCATAATATGTATCCAGATTTTTGTGATGAGATATGGTTAAAATGGAAAAGATAAAGTCAAAAAATACGGGTATGTACGCTATGGAAAACTGAATAATTGCTTGGACTGAAAACATGAATCTAAGTGAGCCCTTACGCAAATGTCTGCACTACTAACTGAAAAATATATAATACACAATCTAAATATATGCATTAGGAACTGAATACTATATGGACGTAGTACGCACTACAGAACTGAATCTAAATTTAGAAAAACCAGAATTCAATTAGATCACGTAAAACAAATTTAGACAATTAGCACTAAAAATTCAGGAGTGCAAGCTGAGGCACATTTATTTTGCAGCCTTGAGCAGCAAATGGAAAACACTGCAGAACTTAATCTAAATCCAGCAAACCAGAACTGCATTAGAACACGTTATAGAGATCTAGACAATAATTCGTACTAAAAATTCAGGAGTGCAAGCTGAGGAGCACATCTATTTTGAAGCCTTGACCAGTAAATGCAAAAATGTTGAAGGAGTATGGGTTGTTGGATGAAACTGGGCGAATGAAAATGGAAGGCCATTGGGAAGGCATCAATAGGACTGGATAGATGTACATCCAGCACACGGCCATCTCCAGGGGAAACGTCTGGGAATAATCCCATGGAACAAAGAAAAAAAATGTATAACCGGCGAATGTACGCTGGAACTGGAAAATGGACGACAAAGGAAGCACAAAATAAAAATTCTCACCCATAGTAATTAGGAAGTGGCGTTATAGCAGATTGATGGCTGATCTGAACATATTCAAAATAGCATAGTTTGATATAAAACCAACCTCCGTGTATCAGCGAAAGCAACAACAATTGACAAATGACAAAGCAACATACATGAATCACTGAACATGTATGGAAAATAACCTCACATGGAATTGAAGCGTACACAGCCAAATGTAATCACAGGAACTCTATTGCTACTCTTATGTGGACAAGGAAAAAAGGAATTTGAAGGGCACCATGTGGTGGAGGAGAAACCGTGAGCATACCCTGTGTAATGCCCATCCTTTCATTAATCCTCGAGCAATGAAGATGAACATCAGTAACTATTTAATACATAGTAATATCGGTGGTGAGAGGATTTTTCTCATCAGAAAGAACAGGACAAATTTGTGTAACACCAGCAGAGTATCAGGGAAACTTACCAATTTAAAATTCTAATCTAATATTTAGTTTTCGCGAACAGAAAATAATTTTCAGCGAATTCTAGCTTTGTTTTAGGAGATCTTATAACAATACTGCTGCATAACGCATTAGATAAAATGGCCAAAATAACAATGCTGGGGTTGTGCATAAAAATTTCAGATATAAGTACACTTTCCTTGTCTTGCTGTTCTAATATACAGCGAAATTAGTAGGCACAATATATTGTAATTAGATCAGATCAAATTACAAATGGATTAAGCTACGGATTAGGTTCTCAGAATAGGCAGGGAAGAATAGGGGTGACATACCTGGGTTGGTTTCGCACAGGGTGGCATACCTGGTGGACGCTCCTCCTCAACGAAGGGTCAGCAAGAGCACAGGAAGCTAGGGTTTGGCGGAGACGGACCGATGGGAAGAGGCAGCACCGGATGGGAGCCATGGCGTCGGCCACCGGCGATGCCCATTCGTGCAGCGCCGTGGCCGGAAACGGGTACCGCCGGCGCCTATGGATGTTCTCGGGCGTGGAGGCCAGGGCGCCGCCGCCGATGGCGAGCCCGTCGCACGCGGAGCTGGCCGGCACACCACAATGCGAGGGGTGAGGAGGAAGAGAGGAGGAGGAGAGTGGCCGCACTCGCCGCCGCCGTCTCAGGCGCCGCCGTCGCCCTGTCCGCGTCGGGCTCGGGAGAGCGACGAGAGAGAGAGCGACCAGGAGGAGAGAGAGGGGAAGAATCCAGATTGACAAGCTGAAGTCGGCTATTCTATTATATCTGTGTCTCCGGATAGGAACGAGAAGCCGGTCGATCGAGATAAGTAAAAGCAGGGTAGAAACCCATCAAGACAAGGAGAAGCCAGAGAAGCTGACCGAGCTGAAAATTCGATTCATAAAATCTGGACGGTTGAGCGTAAAATCAGACGGTCTAAAATTTTTGAGATGACGTGGACGTGGCTCCTAGACGAGAATTTACCGTAGCCCATAGAGGGTCCGCGTCGGGCTTGGGAGAGCGACAAGAGAGAGAGCGACTAGGAGAAGAGAGAGGGAAAGAATCCAGATTGACAAGCTGAAGTCGGCTATTATATTTATGTCTCCGGATTCGAACGAGAAGCCGGTCGAGATAAGTAAAAGCAGGGTAGAAACCGATCAAGATAAGGAGAAGCCAGAGAAGCTGATCGAGGTGAAAATCCGATTCATAAAATCTAGACGGTTGAGCGCGAAATCGGACGGTCCGAAATTTTCGAGATGACGTGGACGTGGCTCCTAGACGAGAATTTACTGCAGCCCATAGAGGTAAATAAATGGGCTTGAGCCCTCTCCTCTGCTCGACTAAACTTGTTACGGCTGTCCTCTAGGCTTAAGATTCTTTTGGTTCATCATGCCTGCTTTAAGCTTGCCCAATCGGCCTGTGCATTTTCCTGTTTTTGTTGTTCCTGTAAAATTCACATACAATTTCTTGCAAAATCAATGTGTTCGAAAGAGGCCTGAGACGAGGTGTACTGGAAGTGGATGGAGGGTGAATGATGCGGGACGGCGGTCTTGTCGTGCCGGAAGAGTTGGTTGGCATGTCCATGTCCATGATTCTATAGGACTATCTGGAGCTGAACAATTACGGAGACAAGCCAGCCAGTGGAAATTGTTGGAACATAAGAAGAAAGAAGACGAGAGGCGCGTGGCGACACGCGCAAAGGCGGCACCTAGCCCAAAGCCGTCACGTGGGTTTTGCCACTTCCTTTATTCTCCATGGGCCTAGGCCGCTCTTCTGCCCCTTCCAAGACTGTGTCGACTAAGGGCTCCTTTGGATGATAGGGTAGAAAAAGGATAGGAATAGAAAAAATGTGGGATTTGAGGTGGCATGTGGTGTGCTCCCTATAGGAATTGAATCCTTAGGAAACTACAGTACGAGTGCCTTTGGTAGCTGTCGGCGCCCTCCCATCTCTCTCGCTCTCTCTCTGTCGGCGCCCTCCACACTCTCTCCCGCGCTCTCTCTCGCTCTCTTTCTCTCTCGGCCCGGTGCTCTGCTCGGCGCCTCTCTCCACCTCCCCCTCGCCGCCGCGCGTGGCCGCAGACGAGCGCGAGCCCCCTCCCCAAGCAGGCTCTCTCTCTCTCTCTCTCTCGGCGATAGGGCAGCTCGGAGAACGGCGGCCCTCCTGCCCTTCCCCTCGGTGACCGGCGCGCTCGACTCCATGGCGGAGTCGCCAGACCGGCGGCCTCGGATCCGCCATGGCAGCCACAGATCCGGCCTCCCCCAGGTGAACGATGGCGGCCCCACCTCCGCCTCGGGCTCCCTGGTGCTCTCTCCGTCGGCGCTAGGGGGCCCGCACGCCCAAGCGTGGCCATACGGTGGCCCACGGCTCTGTCTCCCTCGGAGGTTGCGCCGGGCGGCAGGGGAGCTGCGCGAACATATCCGCAAGAGCGCGCGACTCATTTCTTTTCGCTCCAGGATTCGTTCCAAGAGGTCTGAGCTCTTGTTTATTTTCCTATGGAATCGAGCTGTAGGAACGCAATCCGCCGGAATATTTCCTTCGCTTTCCCGCGAACCAAACGAGAGGATAGGAAAAAATCCTTAGGAAACGGAATCCTATGAAATTCCTCTAGAAATCCTACGATCCAAAGGCCCCTAAACTGTTTTGTTTTTATAGCATTGTGACAGGCTGATTTCTGGGCTTAAGATTCTCTTGGTCCAATCATGTTAGCTTTCAATATAAGTTGACCCGAATCGCCTGTGATTTGATCTAAAAAGATTTTTTTTTATTAACGGGATGTCGAGTTGGCCTTATCCAGCCGCCATTTTTTCTAAAAAAAAACTGCATAGTATCTGTCAACGTTTGTTTTTCTAAAATTTCTTCCGATCCGTGTCCTATTTATATTGGGCCAACCTAGCTTGTCGGAATCGGAGTTAGATTGAGGTGTCTGGCCTACTCTTCGTGTTCTGACCGTCTCCATTTCCTTTCTTTTCGGTTTAAGACTCTATATATACGTCACCAAGAGTTAAATCCAGAGTTAAATTTAATAGAAAGGATCGGCCAGTACCTTCTTACTGTTGACTAGGTTAAAAGCCTAATGATCGACCGGACCAAACCTGCTTTTAGGTAAAAGCCCAATGCAACACTGGGCCAAACCTGTTCCTACAGTATGGCCCAAATTTGCCTCTTCTATTTTTTTATATAAAAAAATAAAAAATATGAAGGCACGCCGTCCAGCGCCCTCTATTGGCTGATCCGTCTGATTTATCTATAGCTGTCCAGATCAGAGTTTATTTAGGCTGCGTTTAGATTGAAAAAAGTTGGGAAAAAGTATATTATAGTACTTTCGTTTGTATTTGATAATTTTTGTCCAATTATGGCCCAAGTAGACTCAAAAGATTCATCTCGAGTTAGCCAGATAAAAAGTACAAATATGCAACAGCTGCTACTTCATTTAGTGCTCCATACAGGCAAAAAGTACAATTGATGTGATGGAGAAAGAGAAATTTTTTGAACTAAACACACCCTTAGCGTAGCATTAGCTCTATGTATGCCATCCCCCTCAAGTTTTACATGGGAAGATAACACCTCGAGCCTAGCGCCATGCATGTACTAACTCGGTACTCAAAAGAATGCAATTATAGAATTTGCTCCGGTCAATCTAGCTAAACTTTGACTAAGTTTATAATGAATAGTATTGATATTTATGTACCTAATAAATAAATTAAAAATATATTCTATAATTAGTTTAATAATACTTACTTATATCATAAATTTTAATATTTTTTATAAATATAGTCCAGAAATGGTATGACCTTGAAAAACGAGAATTATATTCTTTTGAGAAGGGGTACACCTCAAGACGCGAGCATGCTTTGTCGGTTCAAGGGCCAGCCTTTATTCTACCTAAGGCATTTATTTTAGCAACCAAGAAAACCTAATCACTATACTTACCCCTATTGGGTGCATGCAAACTCAGGCACGCATGCATGGATGCATTACAATTTAGAACGTTAGTTGTACGTACATTTAATTCCTACACACTCATTTTCTGTCTTTGGAGTAATATTTCTTGTGTCTTTCAAGTACAGTAATATTTCTTGTGTCTTTCAAGTACCGCATCGGGGCGGAAGAGACGGAGAGGCATAGCGGTGGAGATGGAGATGGGCTGCCAAGAGTATCGGCCCATATTCAAATAGGGCCGGGCCTTGAACACGCAGCGAAACACAAGTTGTCCCCTTGAGTTGAGTTGCTACCGTTCCGTTGCCTACTCCGGCGTAATTGTATCTTTAGCTGATCACCTTGGAAGATCACCTCGCATTAAAAAAAAAAAAAACTCCACATTTCCGATTCCACATCTCATCAACTCCACATTTCCAACTTCTTCATTGGGAAATCGTCACAGTGCGCTCACTCATGAACTACAAATGGAGCAACAAGCAAATGTTAGGATTTGTAGGTTGATACTCCCTCTATTTCAAATTATAAAATATTTTAGTATATGGTATATCTAGATACATAAAAATCATGTTAAAAAAATAAAAACATCTTATAATTTGAAACAAGGGTGACAATTAAGGATGGATTATGCTTTGACCTATCGGGTCTCACATGATAAGTTTTCTAGGAAAAATTCCGAAGTATTTCTCCTATACAAGTTTGGTCTACGCCTGGATAACTCCTAAACTAGTATTTGGTCGATCCATTTACTCCTACAACTATCCTCTCGGTTTATTTTGCCCCTTAACCAGATTTGCTCCCCCCTCCACATGCAAGATGTGCATTCAAATTATGTAAGGTGATAGAGGGGTCATAAATTCCTTACAAAACTATATTACCGGTGGTTAGCGGAACACCTATCCCAGACCTTGCCGCCCCCGTAGCCCTTTACGAGCACAACACTCGATCCCCCTCCTCTCTTCTAACTGTCGATCTCGTCGGTGGACAGAGGAACGGGGACCCGATCCCTTCTTCTTTGTAGTATTTTGATACTCGTAGATACACCTTACTTTTCTTGATCGGTGGTAGCTCGTGAGAGTGACTCTTATAATCATGTTGAACCCTCTGTAATCCACCTTATGTTTGTAGGACAAGTAGTATTTGCAGTCGTTGATGTCATTAATCTATCCGCCAAATTATTCTAAAAATATTACTTTTAGTAATAAATCATAGAAAAATAGGTGTTTATTTAACAGTTGTCATGGGTTTTGATGCTCAAAGTTATTTTGCAGTATATACTCCAAATTATGTGTAAAGGATATTAAATAATACACATACACGGGCACGAAAAAATCAAATTTTATTTCACAGCAAAAAAATCTCAAACGAAGTTTCTAAGTACACTATTGTGAAAAGCTTGTCGAGATGATCGAAACCAATATTGTTATTTGGCATTTTCACAACTTGGAATAATAAGAAGATATTAATTTTTCAAATAAAGAAAAAGAAATCAATGAGCATCCAGTGGTGGATCTGCCATCGGGCCGGGGGGAGGGGGGGGGGAGAGGGGGGCTTGAGCCCCTTTTCACGGGCGTTGCCCATGGAGCAGCAGCGCAACACAACACCCACACACCTAGTAAGCAGCAGTGCAACATGGTAGTAGCCAGTGGCCAGCGCTCAACACAACAGCTATGATTGATGTATGGATGCTTCAAGCCCTATCGGTGATACAGCCACATCATAGAAAACTATAGAGTGCACTTTGGAGATATAGGAGTGCTAGAGATGGACTTGCCTATATCTCAGCTACTTCTCGAAGCAAAATAGTTTTTTGGTTCTTCATCTCCACCAGGTATACATTTTTCTCAACCATAAAAAACCATTTGATTTGAAACTTCAAATTAGCACACTCGAATGCTAGTTAGGGTGTGCAAAGATATTTAAACTTCTTTTGAAGATTTAAGCCTGACAAATTATGCAATTGAGTGCCTAGATTCAAAGCAAACTGATGTGAGGCTACATGGGCTGATGCTATTAGAGGCACTTGTCATTGGACAGAAAGATGATAAAGTAGTGTCACAAATTAGCAACTCTAGTAAAGCACTTATGACTATTTTTAGTTTCTTGGGTTCCATATCCCAAGAATACGAGTACTTCATGATGAAATTTTTAGCTGCAAAAATCGTGCACTCCAAGTTATTGGGGCGCGACAAAGAATTGCAATGATTTCATCCCTACTGTGTGTGACACCTAGATCAGTGAAGAACACAAGGACAAGACGATCACCACTACCACTGGTAGTTTTTTCAATATGTAAGGAATTCAAATAAAGATCTAGGTGAATACAAGCATGATGAAGATTCCCCTAGCGCTCATGGGAATGAGGATCATTCAAAATATGTTAGACCACATTGAATATGTCTTTGAAACTACGAATTCAAGATATTTGCTAATAAAGTTGTAGCTTTCATGAACATATGAATCATGATGGAAGGAAATAGGATATGCTTGATGATGAGTGTAGAAGAAAGGATGGCTAGGATGAATGAACTTCATATGATCAATATGAAAGGGTTTAGTAGGATCGCTGAACTCCAAAAGATGAAAGCACATAGGATGAGTGAAGCTTTTAAGGATATAAACATGGGTACACTTACTAGAATTCTTTCCGTGGTTGATAAAGAGAAGAAAATACATCAGTTCCTCTCTGAACATAGTTATTAAATTGGCAAGCTTCAAGAGCTGGGGGGCTCGTGCCCCCTCCCCACCTATCGTGGCCGCGCACATGGAGCAGCAACGCAGCATAACACCCGCATCAGCAAGCAGCAGTACAACATGGTAGTAGCTAGTGGCTGGCGCTCAACACATCCAACCCCCTAGGATTTTGTCCTGTAATCGCAACTATCCGCATCCACATCCAACCAGCAGTAACCTTTAGGCATACGTTGCAGCAGCAGAGCCTAGGCCTGCATGCCCTCGCCGACCCAGGAACCTCGCCCTGGGGATTTATTCCCTATCTTCAAGCCTCTCTCATGTGAAGCCACAAAAGGATTGGACGCGACCATCGCACATGGAGGCTTGATGGTTCTGCTGATCTTAAGAAGGACATGGCCTTCTAGTCTGTGTGTAGTTGTATGTCTAGTTGTGCACGCGTGGTGTGAGTGGTGCGTGTGGTAGTGTAGGAGTGCAAGAGGCGGTTTTCTTGTTTGTACCGAAGAAACAACATGGGAACATCCATGCGCGATGGACCACGGAAGCCTTTTGATCCACTGATGTACTAAGGTCGGGTTGCATGTCTAGATAGCACTGAAAGAGAAATTAGAGGAGAAATATTCTATGGAATAAGAGGGGAATCTTCACATGCCAGTTTCCTCCCACCTATAATAGAGGGCCTCTCTACATAGAAACAGACACACAAAGAATTTATGGATTATATTTTCCAAGATGTAATTGTAGTATAGCCTAATTGGGAGTTAGAGAGAGATGCTCAGGTTCTAGAAGAGTCCTCAGAGATCTGGTATAATCTTCTATCGCTCTTTTATAAGACCTGAGTTTCAATATATTTATCGTCTCTAATTACTTAAATATGTTATCTAGTATTCATTGATGGTCTAATTTGTCATATTTGAAAGTTGTAGATATCAAACGTATTTTAAATATTACATAGTAAAATAAAAAACTGGAATGGTACAACAGAATGCATCGGTACTGAAATATAGTATCCCAAAGTGCAATTGTTTTGCGAATATTTAACATATTTATCAAGACAATGATGATTATCTCTAGGAGAATTTATTTTTATATATCACAAAAGAGAATAATATGAAAACAAACAAAAATTATGTTAAAGGTTCTCCTGCATCTAAATTTACTAGTTGCAAAGTATAATTATGAATATATACGGTTCCGTTCACATATTTTACTTGACTATCTACACATGAATATTGTGAACGACCAAAATTAAAGAGTAATAATTATAAAAAGTCTCAGGCCATGTTTAATTGTTTATTCCTTCAAAAAATATTGTTTAATTGTTTATTTGACTTGAACATGGTAGTGTTTTGCTTCTCCCATTACAATGCATGAGCATATTTGCTAGCTCTAGAATAAATTGAAAAGCAAGCAACGGCGTGAATTTGTAGATTTGAGTTCAGGTAGAAAATTTTCACTATAAGAAATGTAACAAACTAGCTATGTTAATTTCACGTCAGATTTTCTTGCTTGTTATGCAAACCAGATATTCTACACCCTAAATGATTTAATGTATCGAAGAAATTATACATTCAACTAGTTTGGAAGGTGGCTTTAGTCCACATAACGCCACATCAACTGTCCTATGTAACACTACATCAGCTCTAATAGCTAACGAGAGCATATAGTAGCAAGTATTTGGACAACCTTTTCAAGTAATTTTCTAAAATTAATCTAGATTTATGATTTTAAGTGACAATATTTGTACAATCTTTCATGCAAAGTTTTATTTGACCCAAAACAATCATTATAGTCCAATTTAACCCCTCGTTCTGACGTTGGCACCACACATAGACTAAAAACACCATAAAAGTAGGCACGGATGTGATTTTTTTTGGTATTATAAATAGTTTAAGGGGTTTGATACTTTGAGGAAAAAAAATCAGACGGCTAATTATAGTTGACTGGCAAAATACACCTTTTCCATTTTAGACCTGCTGCTTCCACTCCACGGGCTTGGCCCAAGTTGTGTCTTCGGCTGCCTTCTGTTGTTTCGAGTGATGGGCTGGGCTTGGCTGACCACTCATAGTAAAGAGGGGGAGAAACACTGAAGCAGTGAAGCTCCATAAGCACTGATGGGCTGGGCTTGGCTGCCTTGTGTTTATTTCGCTGGTCGTCCACAGCTCATATTCAAAGGTAATCTTAGGCCGAACATGCGCGTATGTTTAAGGAAAAAGTCCACTTTACCTACCTTAACTTTCGTCAAAGTCTGCTTTGCCTCTCTTAACTGCAAAATCAGACAAACCACCTCCCCCAACTTTTTAAACCGTGCACTTTACCTCCCTGAAGCGGTTTCGAAGACGGTTTTGCTACAGTGAATAGTGGTTTTACTACAGTAGCAGTGGTTTTGTCTTTTTCTTTTTAAATTATTTCGGCTGAATTTTTGTAAAATCACAGTAAATCACAGAAAAATCATAAAATGAAAAATCCAGTTTTGTTGGACTCCACATGAGTAGATCTACGCAGTGAGCATATAGTATGGTATGATTTAGTACAAAGTTTTTGCTATAAATGTTTTGTCTTTTTCTTTTTTATTTATTTTGGCTAAATCTTTGATAAATCATAGTAAATTATAGAAAAATTATAAAATAGAAAATCTAATTTCTTTAGACTCCACATGAGCATATCTACACGTGAACATATAATATAGTATGCTTTAGTTTAGAATTTTTGTTGTAGTTTTAGATCGACGTTTTTCTGTAATTAATTGAAATAATTCATAGCTGTAGTTTCTATAATTATTTTGTTAGACTAAAGCATACCATATTATATGTTCACGTGTAGATATGCTCATGTGGAGTCTAAAGAAATTAGATTTTCTATTTTATGATTTTTCTATAATTTACTATGATTTATCAAATATTTAGCCAAAATAAATAAAAAAGAAAAAGACAAAACCTTCATAGCAAAAACTTTGTACTAAAGCATACCATACTATATGTTCACTGCGTAGATCTACTCATGTGGAGTCCAACAAAACTGGATTTTTCATTTTATGATTTTTCTGTGATTTTTCAAAAATTCAGCCGAAATAATTTAAAAAGAAAAAGACAAAACCACTGCCACTGTAGCAAAACCACTATTCACTGTAGCAATACCGCCTTCAAAACCACTCCGGGGAGGCAAAGTGCACGGTTTGAAAAGTTGGGGGAGGTGATTTGTCCAGTTTTGCGGTTGAGGGAGGCAAAGCTGACTTTGGCGAAAGTTGAGGGAGGTAAAGTGGACTTCTTCCTATGTTTAAACACATGAACTATTTCCCTCAAAAAAAAAGAAAAAAGCACTTGAACTAGCAACGGAGTCGTTTCACACACGCCGGTCTTATTGAAAGTATTGCCAAATTGTGGAATTCAGGACGTTAAACTGCCGGTTCTTCCTACCTTATCTCTAAACAGAAGTTTTTATGTCGACAAATGTGTAGAAATCCCCCCCCCCCCCCTCTCTCTGTGCAGACCGGAATCATCCAGATTCCGGCATATGATAAATATCTTCAAAAGTTGAAGAAATCCGGCCAGCTTTGGCCTGTTCCTTAGTAGATAGTGTGCAGCTCACGTATACTAATATAGGTTGACTTTCTTTAGTAGATAGTGTGCAGAATGCATGTGATCATTATTTCTGGCAACCTAATTAAACAGCGCGTACGTGGGGTGTGAGCTGTGCATTCATGCATGCAAGCAGACAAGCAGTACTGATACCGACCACACACCACATTGCCATATCGATCCAACCGGTGACGACAGCCGATGATAACTTAACCAAATGATAATACGGCGGCAGAGCTATCATCACGGAATTAATAATGTTGGGCTTCCGATCCATTTATTTGGTTGATCGCTGCGCTGAGACCAGCTTCTTCCAAAATCAAAATTCTTCTTCTCTTGCTTCCGTTCTGCATATGTATACACTGCCACTGGTACAGAGCTCTACAGTGGCGCCATGTATTTTTTTACTGGAGATTTCGCTTGACGTCAGTCACTAGAAATCAACACAATTTTTACAGGCAGGTCACTTAAGGAACCGCCACTAGAAATCGATTTTTAATGGCGGTTTCTTAAGTGACCCGGGTCACTTAAGAAACTGCCACTAAAAATCGATTTCTAGTGGCGGTTCCTTAAGTGATCCGCCTATAGAAATAATCTAAATTTTATTTTTTTAGTTTTGCAAATGACCTCGTATGAAAAAACTGTCTAAATAAAAGTTGTAGATCTTGAAAAGTTATGAAACTTTGTAGTTGACAACCTTTTCATTTGAAATCATCTTGGTGGCGAAAAATACGTTTGAATTTGTCAAATTTGAAATTCAAATTTTGTAAACAACCTTGGATGGAGAAAGTTCCAACATAAAAGTTGTAGATCTTGAAAAGTTATGCAACTTTGTAGTTGATAACTTTTTCATTTGATTTCGTTTAGGGCCTCAAACAGTTAATTTTCTATCGGTTTCGTAACAATATGTGGCGAACCTAATTCAAGTAAGACACAAGTGACTGATGGGTGGAGTAGTTAGAGGAGCTCACACGCGAGGGAGAGGTCGTGGGTTCGAACCCCGCGGCCATGTAGCGCGCGTATTTTGCGCGAAAAATGCCGCGACTTGCGACTTCGACGGAGACGGGCGGACGTTGACCGGTGGGTCCCTTCTCAGATTTAATTTTTTTGTTTCGCTATTTTTAAAACCAGGTTTTCGGAAAATTATTTTTACTGGCGGTTTCTTATATGAACAGCCAGTACAAATCTATTTGTACTGACGGTTAACAAGCAACCACCAGTAAAAATCGCTGATTTTTAGTGGCCTCTAACACTGGCGATTCACAAAAACACCAGTAAAAATACGTTTGTAACCGCTAGTACTGAACTTTTGTGTATTAGTGTGCATTATATTGTGGGAAGCCCTTCCTTGGCGGCCGTGAACTGTCAAATATAGGGAACATACCTATATAGTATTACACCCGGCCAGATGGATACGAAGATTGTTTTATATTTCCTACATCCTAAATTGTAAGTCATTCTAAGAATCTTGTAGAGTCAAACCATGTCAACTTTGATCAAGTTTATATAATAAGACAATAATATTTACAATATCAATTTAGTATAGTTAGATTCTCCATCAAATATATTTTCATAGTACACTTATTTGGTGTCATAAATCTTCATATTTTTTTTAACAATTTTAGTCAAAGTTAAGATATTTTGACTCTCTAAGATTTTTAGAATGACTTACAATTTGCGATGGAGGGGGTATTATTTATTTATTACCACCATCACATGTTTGGACTTTGGAGGAAGTAGAAATGAAGCCAAACACTAGTGAATGAAGTAAGCCAAACACTGGTGGACTTTAATTTGTACGTTTGTTTAGTCTGCCTTGTCAACGTTAAAAGTTGTCGTTTATTTGTTTTCCTCTTCCTCTAAAGTTCAGCTGGATGCCTCCGGACCTGTTCTGCCTATTCTTTAAAAGTAAAGCAAGCGGCATACTTTTCATTTGAAAAGGGAATTGAGTCATTGAGTGGGACAAGAAGCCGCCTTTGCACACGCACCGCAGGAAACCACTTTGTGTTTGATTTGATTTGATCTGTGTTATGGAACTAGCATTAAATTGGCCCATCGCCATCACTTGACCTAATCAACTCCAATAATTAGACGCACTCATTGTATATAGCTCCAAGAAATGACAATCAACAGCCCGTTTCATCGTCTCGTCTCCAACAAGCCCGAGAAAATAAGGGACTAGTATATATACTTACATTTTCCTCCCATTTCCTGCCCTTATCGTTTGGACTTTTTTTTTATTGGAAGATATTATTTTGAACTATATAAACAATACCCAATCATGGCTCAGGTTAGCTGACGAGTTACATCCGGTTCCCAACAGCCCACATGGAGCACATGCTGCATATGCACTCCAGGGCTAAAGCCAATGGGAGGTTTCAAGGAGTGGTGCCTCATCTTGTGGACAATGGATTATCCATCTTACAGTACACGGATGATACCATCCTCTTTTTGGAACACAACACGTTGCAAGCAGGAGAGCTCAAGTTGGTTCTTAATACGTTTGAACAGTTATCGGGACTTAAAATCAACTTTCATGAAAGTGAGTTGTTCTGCTATGGGAAAGCAAAAGAGTGCGAACAAGAGTATGAGAGGTTATTCGGGTGCAAGAAGGGTATTCTATCTTTTAGGTATCTTGGGATACCTATGCACCATAGGAAGCTATCCAATAAGGATTGGGCAGGCGTTGAAGAGAAATTTCAGAAGAAACTTAGTAGCTGAAAAGGAAAATTGCTCTCTTATGGGGGAAGACTAGTTCTAGTTAACTTAGTCCTTTCTAGTCTAGCTATTTTATGTTGTCCTTTTTTGAGGTTCCTAGAGGGGTCCTGAAACGTTTGGATTATTACCGATCGCGTTTCTTTTGGCAAAGTGATGAACAAAAAAAAATATCGTCTAGCTAAATGGAGTGTTTTATGCACCCCAAAAGACTACGGGGGGTTAGGCATTCTAAATCTCGACATCCAGAATAAATGCTTACTAAGTAGTGGTTATTCAGATTGCTTAACGAGGATGGGTTATGGCAATGCCTTCTTAGGAGAAAATATTTATCGTCTAAGGCGCTTACGCAGGTAAAGCGTAGGCCTGGGGATTCACACTTTTGGTCTGGTCTTTTGAAGGTCAAAGACAAGTTCTTAGCTAGAGGGTCTTTCAAAATAGAGAATGGGGAGGGGATCAGGTTTTGGGAAGACATTTGGATAGGTGATAAATCGCTTAAAGAGGTTTATCCCAACCTTTTCAGGTTAGTGAGAAAGAAGGATAATACCGTGGCTAATGTCCTTAGGACAATTCCCCTTAATGTTTCCTTTAGAAGGGGATTAAGCAATGGTTATTTGTCATCTTGGCAAGAGCTGGTTTCAAAGGTGGTGCCTGTTCGTTTGACAAATAGAAAGGATGGTTTTCGCTGGGATACCAATCAGAAAGGAAAATTTTCAGTAGAATCAATATACAATCTTATGATGAGTCACGCGATCCTACCTGATAGAAATGAACTTTGGAAGCTAAGGATTCCGTTGAAAGTCAAAATTTTTCTCTGGTTCCTAAAAGAGGGGGTCACGCTTACTAAGGACAACCTAGCGAAACGAAACTGGCAGGGGGATGTTGGGTGCTGTTTTTGTTGTCAGGTAGAAACAATTCAACACCTCTTCTTCGAATGTCAGTTTGCGCGTTTTATTTGGAGTATAATTCATATCACATTTGGAATTCAACCTCCTTCTAGTGTCTCTGATATGTTTGGTTCTTGGTTAATTGGAGTACGGGCCAAGACCGAAAAGCGGATACTGCTAGGAGCGACAGCAATTTGCTGGAGTTTATGGTTGAATATAAATGATGTGGTTTTCAACAAGGCTAAACCTAATACTTTTATGCAGGCAATCTTCAGAATGACATACTGGATCCGGCAATGGTCAATGCTGCAGGATGAGACGGAGAGGGAGCTGCTCAAGGGGTGCTGTAGAAGGCTGGAGGTTTTTGTTTTGGAGGCGTTTGCTAGATTCGGGTGGTCCTCTCGGCGACGTATCGCCTTTTGAGTTTAGTGGTTTTGTTCCGCTTTTGTCCTGCTAGAGGCAGCTCACTGTGTCGGTACTATGTCGGTACTTTTGAGTGTTCGTTTTGGCGTGTTTGTAGCCTTTTGGCGGACTTGTGTGGTGTGGTGTCTGTATATCGGCTGCGAACCATCTTTGGATGGTAGAGGCTGGAACTTTTGTTCCCTTATCTAAAAATGCATGGCGGCATACACCACGTCATCATGGCAACTTTTTACCAGCTGTTCATCATCACCTTATATACGCTCTTCGCCAAAAAGAAAAAAAAATGAAGCAGCTTATATATGCTGCACATCACGTCACATCTGAACATGCTATCAGTACACCAGGAATAATCAGCATTTCAATCGGCTTATGGTGCTCATAATTTTGCCCTGGCCGTCGTCTATCGTCATGAGAGGTGAGGTGGCAGATTGATAAGGACTAATGGCTATAGGACAGCACAATAATGCAGCTGCAAGCATCGGAGTTTGGGAGGGGGAGGGGGAGGGGGAGGGACCCGTGTAAAGTTGGCTGCATACCGTAGGGCAGCATCAACGTTCAGCACTATACTGAACATTCATAGCTAGCTAGCGGTCCCGTTAGTGTTCATGTGTCCTGTTCTAGAGATCGATCGCCAGCAGTTTTATGTTCGATGTTACATGAAAGAGACCATGTCTTTTTTAGTGTGCCAGTACTGTGTGTTCAATGTTACATTGCATAATTACCGTAGTCATGAGTGCATTATGAATGGTTCAGAGTGTTCTCTTCCAGCTATATATACCATGCATGTCACTCGCTCTCTATGTCAGCATAAGCTGAAATTTATCTCGATCGTTTAAGAATAATGGGCATACTGGTGTAGATGACAATCGGACAAAACATGGCCACCATCACGACAAACCAAACCTATGCTCGCAAAGCCCATGACTGTTCTTTGCTTTTCCTGCCACTACCAGAGCAGGGTTTTCTTCTGGTGGCCAAAAACCGTCAGGAAAGACTAAAAAATGTCGGACCCTCTTCAAGAATGAACTTTGATTTACTGACGGTTTTCTAAATTCCTGATGGCTCTCCGAAACCCGTGAGGAGTGCTTAAAAAGGTACCTTGCATTCTATCGGTTGTCACACACCCACATGAGTTACTTACGATAATAACTATGTAAAAGTTTGATCTATGGAGAGAATAGTATATGGTCCTGTCTGGGTAAGTTGTAGATTCTTAATAAAAATCAGTTTTTGCTTCTAGCTTTTAAAATCTGAATTTTGCGAAAAACTAGTGGGGTAGTTGGATCCTTTCGTTTTTAAGAATATGACTTTATGGGTCTTAAAAAACTAATAAAAACTAGGTATCTATAGCTTTCTGGTTTTTTTAAAACCTAGTAAAAACTGGCATAATAAATTAGGGTTATTTGGATCCTATCCAGACTTCAAGTCTTGTCGTTGATGATGAACCTGTTGTTTTCGCTTATCTCGCGGTGGCAGTGATTTTTTTTTTTGAAAAATCCTGTCAAATGTCCGTCGTGCGCGAGAATTTTGCCGACTACTCGTGAGGGGAAGAATCGATCACTAGTACACATGAGCTCTACAGTGACGCTCTACAATTTTTATACTAGCGGTTTCATTCAGCGGCCGCTAGTGCAAAGAAAATGGTGGGCCCGAGATACAAACCGCCAGTGAAGATCACTTAACACTGGTGGTTGGGTTAAGCCAACCGCCAGTGTAAATGGTGTTTATACTGGTAGTGTGTTAAATTTCAATTTTCACTGGCGGTTAGCTTAAGCCAACCGCCAGTGTTAGGTGATCTTCACTGGCGGTTCGTTAGGCTAACCGCCAGTGTGAATTATGCTATAAATATAGCTTCTTCTCCGCTTCGACCGAACAGTTACTCACAGCCAGCCGCCATTGGAGGCATTTTTGGAGGTCCAGATCTGTGAAAATACAAGGGGAAGGTTTTCTTCTTCATTTTTTGGAAGGAGGTTGCTAAGAAAGGTTAGTTTATGTATCTATTGCCTCTATTTAATCAACTTTGCTCAATTTGAGCCACTTTTGGATCTAGGGTTTGCCATGAGGTAGAGAGAAGGATTACTAGGTTATTGCGTTTATTTGTTCAAATTAGGTTGTTTAGGATGGTTAGATAGTGTCTCTCCTCTCTCCCTTTTCATAATTGCTTCTCAATTTAGGTTATATTAGTTGTTTTCATGAATGGTGTGTGTTCTTGTAGGGAGAGCTAGATTTTTTCACATATTATATTTTTTAATTATGTTAATTGGGTGTTTGTATTCAATCCTTGTGCATTCTCACTTACTAATTATGTTCATTAATTGCAAAATATGAATGAGGTCACTAATTAATAGGGTTTAATTATGTTTTTATAATTGTGTTTTTTTAAAATTATGTTTATTAATTATAAAATATTCAATCTTTGTGATTGAGAATGAGTCTTAACACACATTATTCTTCTAAATTTTAGTGAACTAAGGTTCGAAAAGTCTACAAATTGAAAAATACTCAAGTGAACGATTTTCATCTGTATTTCTTCAAACAAGGTTTGCGGAAAAAAGATTTGTTAATTAATTAATACCTATAAACAATCATTCATGTTTTGCATTGATCATAATAAATTCATTACATTTTTACAGTTAATGATAGAGAGGTCATTCTGGATGTATAATTTATCACGAGTTGATCCATCATACCTACCTGAGGTGCAGAGGTTTATCGATGCCGCTAAGATCCATGCTTGGAGGTCAAATACGAAGCACATATATTGTCCATGCATAGACTGTAAGAATGTTATCGTATTTGATGACACGAAAGCAATATTTTCTCATCTCGTATGCCGAGGATTTATGGAGGATTACTTGATTGGACAAATCATGGAGAGGGTAGCTCTGCAGCTTACACAATTGGTACTCCTGTGAACATCGCTGTCGATGGTCCAGATATGCTTGCTGACGGATGTCATTTCATACACGAGAGACAAACACCTTATCCTCAGAGTGAACGTGTTGTGCCTAATGCTAATGATCATGGTTTCGTTGGAGGAAATGAGGGTATAAGAACTGATGGTCCGTCAAATGCTAGTGCTGAGGAAGATGCAGACTTCTTAGATGCAATATTGCGTAGTCATATGGATCCATCTATCTTCTTCATAAAATGTATGAAGGAAATGAGGAAGGCAGCAGAAGAGCCTTTTTACGATGAGTCTAAGGGTTGCACGAAAGATTTCATGACCTTGCGGTCAGTGCTAAAATTATTGATTGTAAAAGCCCGGTATGGTTTGTGCGATACTGGCTTCGATGCGTTCTTGAGTATTCTCGCAGACTTACTTCCAAAGGAGAATAGAGTGCCTGGTAACACATACAACGCAAAGAAACTAATCAGTCCACCTACAATGGGTGTCGAAAAGATCTACGCATGTAGAAACCATTGTATCCTATATCGAGGTGATGATACAAAGACTTAAATAGTTGTCCTAACTGTGGTGCAAGTAGATACAAGACGAATAAAGACTATCGAGAGGAAGATTGTGCCATCTCCGTGACTACGAGGAAGAAGCGAAAGAAGACCCAACAAAAGACTCAACCCACCAGCAAAGATAAAGAAGAAGAAGTAGACTACTACGCGTAGAAGAAGATTCCTGCTTTGGTGATGTGGTACCTTCCCATGATTGATCGATTGAGGTGTTTGTTCGCAAACGTTGAGGATGCCCAACTTATGATCTGTCATGCTTCTGATGAGCACAAAAATGATGAAAAGTTACGACATCTAGCCGATGGCAAGCAATGGCAAGATTTCAATGCCAACCATCCAGAATTTGCTTAGGAGCCAAGAAATGTTAGGTTCGCTCTGAGTACGGACGGAATGAATCCATTTGCCAAGTGGAGCAGCAAGCACAGCACATGGCCAGTGATCCTCACCATCTACAACCTTCCGCCGTGGTTGATGCATAAGCGTAAATACCTTATGCTAACCATTCTTATTTCTGAACCTAAGCAACCCGGCGTTGATATGGATGTATTTTTGGAGCCGTTAATACAGGACATGAAAATATTGTGGGAAACAGGAGTTAAAATATTGGACGAGTACCGCCAAGAAACTTTCACACTCTATGCAATTATTTTTGTGACCATCAACGATTACCCTGCTCTCTTTATATTATCAGGCCAGTTCAAGGGAAAGCTTGGTTGCGTAATCTGCATAGATGGAACTGCTCACGTGTTCTTTAATGCATCAAAGAAGATAGTGTACATGAGGCACAGATGGTTCTTATCGAAAAGGTCACAGGTACCGCTTGCGAAAGATGGATAAGTACTTTGACAATAATGATGAACTACATTCTACTGCTCCATCAGGTAACAGTAAAGGTCAAAGAGTTTTCAGAATAGTCAACAACATCAAATTTATTTTTGGGAAGAAGATAAAAGACGGAAAACCAAGAAAGGATGTGAAACCAACTCCAGGGGCTACATTCAAGAAGATGTCTATTTTCTTCAAGTATTTGCCATACTGGAAAGAGTTAGACGTACGACACGCGATCGATGGTATGCACGTTCAGAAGAACGTCTTTGAAAGCGTAATTGACACGTTGTTTGACATAAAGAGCAAGACTAAGGATGGACTCAACTCACATATGGACATGGTAAATTTGGGCATAAAAAAGGAACTGCACCCTGCTCTTTTAGAAAATGGGAAGTACCAAGGCAGCAAGCTACAATGTCAACACAGAGGAGCAACATGCGATGTGTGTGTGGTGGAAAAATTTGAAAGTTCTAGCTGGATTCTGCTCTAACATAAGGAGTATTGTGTCAATGAAAGACCTTACACTGACTAACTACAACTCCATGATTGTCACGTCATGCTGACTACTTTTGTCCCTATTGCCATCAGGGCTACAAATCCGGTGTTCTTAAAGATGTCAATTGTTGGTGTTTATTAAGTGCAAATAGAATATGAAAGATTCCGCAAGCGCACAGAATACCATTGTAGCATTTTACCGGGAGTATTTCAGGTATCGTTATTTATATTTTACCACAGGGAAACAATGGTTAAAGAATCTGATAGCTACCATCATGTATCTACTAACTTAGTAGACCAATTAGACTATAATAGGGGTAAGTGATAAATGATAGGAGTTATGCATATAATCACTTATAAGATAAATGAGTAGTCTAGCTAAGTTGAGAGGACAACGGGAGAGTTCGGTTCCTAAATACTTCTCTGTTACTTGGGTTCTAAGATAACTAAAGGATAGGTAGGTGAAGCAATCACACAATAGCACTTTGGAGCAACAGTACCTTTCCGATTCTCGAATAGACTGGGAAGGGGTAATCGGGAGAAGGCTGCCAAAAAGCTCTACGAAACACCAACTCCGACGTGGTGGAATACGAAGACCGACATAGCTGTCACCTCTGGGGCTACCACAACTAACCGTAAGAATTGGGCGCAATCTCAGGTAAACACTAGTCTAGACACCACGTCTACACCAATGAATACTACTCTAATCTCACGTGATAACTAGAGCACTCAATACGAACGGAGATCCTATGCCAAAGTATAACAACTATACTAACCAATCACATAATAAAGCATATAAGTAAATAGAGAAGATATATATATATATATAAAAGCATAAGTCTTACAAAGATGAGATACAAAGATATACCAGACCCCTGAAAACTTCTCCAGAACCGAAGCATGGCTCCGCTCTCCCTAACTCTCAACTAGAACTAATCTACTACATTGAAGAGAGGTTATCCTTCAATGGGCACTTCTCCATCCAATCCCTAACCAGAGAATATGAATTATAATAATGAAAGGGATGGAGCCTAGGGGGTCCCTAGGGCTGTATATATAGGGGCGCCTGACCTCCCCTCCACCTTGGGCAAGCAATATGGTATTAAGCCTTTCCACCATGTGCACATAGACTTTAATGGGCCAAATTTTGATTTAGGCCCAATTAATCCCGCGGCCTTTAATTAATCCTGCAGCTCAGGTTCTAGAATCTTCCAGTGTTTGTAAAATCCATATCTCTTTATTCCGGACTCCAAAAATAGCAAATCATAGGTCCGTTTCGATCGTCTCGACGAGCTCTATGCAATGGTGAACTCCAATTCCTTATTTGAGATACTTTTAATTGGTAAAAAAATTGAATATCCTTTTATACCCTGCAAAATAAGTGAGAACACCAAAACTCGTGGAACTGGTTAGAATCAAACCCCATAACTATGTTGTGTATTGTTTTATGCCCTTGATTCATGTTTATTTGATGGGTAAAAATGATCAATAACTACCGTCAACAGCAATCACCAGGTTGTGCTACTTTTTCAACAAGGTCTCATAGAACGTTATTGACCGTGATGAGCTGCCGTCTCTTCAAGAACTGTCACAGCTTGAGATGTGTTTTCCCCCATCATTCTTTGATATAATGGTTCACCTTGTGACACACTTGGTGTCGCAAATAGAGGCATTGGGGCCCATGTATTTGCATGAGATGTGGACTTATGAGCGTTTCATGTCAGTACTGAATGGCTATGTATCAACTCGTGCTCGTCCTGAGGCGTCTATGATAGAAGGGTACTGTACCGAAGAGGCCATTGTTTCCAGTGGCCCATTCTGCAATAGTGTCTTGAAAGACCAGATTGCAATATGTTTGCCCTCGTCACAACACGAGGGTAGGCTGCATGAAAGTGGGAGGATTGGACGGAAATCTTTTATCCCGTCAGATTACAAGGTAGTCCTCGAGGCACACTATAGCATCCTACATCAGCTCTCGATAATGGAGCCTTTGATCGAGCGACACATGAATGATCTTCACGAACATAATAGTGGGCATACAGACGATTGGGTCATGCAGGAACACAAGCGTCGGTTCACCGCATGGCTAAGGGAGCAGGACATTCCAGATGGGGAAACTTTTGAGGAAGAAACCATCAAGAAGTTGTTGTGTCGACCATCACGCCAGGTCAGGACATGGCAAACTTATGGCATCAGTGGCTTCACGTTTTGAACCAAGTCCAAGGACAAAAGAAGCATGGCACAAAACAGTGGTGTTCGATACAAGGCCATAGATGATGCAACTGGTGAGATTAGTACATACTTTGGCTTCGTTGAGGACATATGGGAACTAGACTATGGTACATTTCAGATACCTGTGTTTCGATGCCAATGGGTTGAAGACAAACATGTCATAGTGGACAACTATGGGCTCAGAGTTCTTGATCTAAGTAAGGTATGTTACAAAGATGACCCGTGGATCCTTGCGAACCGTGCCGCACAGGTCTTCTATGCTGAACAAATCCTTTCTAAAAATGAAAAGAAAAGTTCTGACAAGCCGAAGCATATAGTTTTCCCTGAGAAGCAACAAGCTCTATGAGTTGATGGTATAACTAATCTAGAGGATTTTAACCAATTCAGCGACATGACTCTCTTTGTAGACCATCCATTGAAGATAAGACACATTGAGTGAAGCATCCCACAAAGTTCGTTGCCATGTGTGCGCCACGATGGACAAGGAAGAACAGTAGCTGGCTAGATTCTATTTCTTATTTATCATGTAATCCATTTCTATTTCAACATGTATCTTATGCTACCATTTAAGATGTTTACATTTCTCTATTTTAACATATTTATATTTTTCTATTTTAACAGGTTTACATTTCTCTATTTTAACATGTTTGTATTTCTCCAATAACCCTAAACCCTTAGGTAAACTCTAAACCCTAAAACCCTAGCTAAACCCTAAACTCTAAAAAAATCTTAGCCCCTAAACCCAAGCTAACCACTAAACCCTAAACCCTTAGCTAAACCCTAAACCCTGAAAAACCTTAAACCCTAACAAAACCATAAACCCTGGCTAAGCCCTAAACCTTAAACCCTAGGTAAACTAAAACCCTAGCTTAATAAAACATACAGACTCTTTATTGAAAAATTAAATTTAAAAATATTTATACTGGCGGTTGACCTAAGTAACCGCCAGTGTAAAAGGTTTACACTGGCGGTTCACATTGTGAACCGCCTGTATAAAGCAATTTACACAGGCAGTTTTTTAGGACAACCGCTAGTACAAATCGTCCCTGTATATAAGGCGCGCTCCCCATCCGAAATTTCGCTAAGTCTGAAGGAGCCCGCCATTTCTTCCCCGACGCCGTCAGGCTGCCGGATTTTTTCGTGCCCTCGCCATAGCCGTGCCCTCGCCGCGCGCATGCCCTAGCCGCTACTGTGACCTTGCCGCAGCCGTGCGCTCGTCCCACCGCCTCGCCGCAGCCGTGCCCGCGCCCCACGGCCACTCCCCCGTCACCCCGCGCCGCGCCGCCGTCGTCCCACGCCGCACCGCCAAGCTAACTGACCGGTAAGCCACCGAGCTCCTTCCGTATACTATGTGCAGGTGTCTCCCTCCCTGACTGGCTCGGTGTGGTGCGCGGCGGCGCGAGTGGCGTGTGGCGGCCAGTGGACGGCGGCGAGGGCGCGCACGCGGTGGTTTGTCCCCTGCTCCGGTGGCATTGGCAGCGGGCGCGCGATGGGGGAAGTGGTGGCGACAGGCACGCGGTCGGTGGCGGCGCTGCGCTTGCTAGCGGACCGGCCTGCTAGTGGGCCGGTTTTCAATTATTTTTTAATTTAATTAGGTTTTTTATTTAGGTTTTAGTTTAGTTAGGTTTTGGTTTAATTAGAGTTTTAGTTTAATTAGGTTTTTTAGTTTATTAGTTAGGTTTAATTGGGGTTTTAGTTTAAATATGTTTTAGTTTACTTTATGTTTTTCTTTTAATTAGTTTTTTGTTTAATTAGGGTTTTAGTTTAATTAGGTTTTTATATAGTTTATTAGTTAGATTTTTATATTATTTAATTAGGGTTTTAGTTTATTAGTTAGGTTTTTATATTGTTTAATTAGGGTTTTAGTTTATTAGTTAGGTTTTTGTATTGTTTAATTAGGGTTTTAGTTTATTATATGTGATGTGATATATATGTCATCTCTTAATTCAGATGTAAAATGCTAAAAGAAAAATTTATAAAGAGAGATGTATATATGCGATGTGATATATGTGATGTCATATATGCAAGCTCGATTAACTTTGTTTGAACACATTCATAAAATTTAGTTTAATCAGAGTTATATTTTATGTTAGATTACCGCGATGACGAATTCACCATCAGAGTCATCTCAACAAAAGGAGCGAAGTGAGCAACAATATGAAAGTCCAAATAACCCGTGTCCCAGCGTAGATAGAAAGGCTCGTCGTGAAATTGAGGGCGACCCTACTTACGATCCACGAAAAGACGAGGTAACATACACGGAATTCAACAAATCCTTTCACACTATCTATATATGCACCCGTCCATGATTTAATGTGTGCGCTCAATTATATGAACAGAAAATATGAAAGTCCAAATAACCCGTGTCCCAGCGTAGATAGAAAGGCTCGTCGTGAAATTGAGTGCGACCCTACTTACGATCCACGAGAAGACGAGGTAACATACACGGAATTCAACAAATCCTTTCACACTATCTATATATGCACCCGTCCATGATTTAATGTGTGCGCTCAATTATATGAACAGGAGGTCTTATCTCAAATGCGACAGTTAGGAGAAGAAGAACTGCAACACGAAGACTAGGTGCCAGAACCTACCGAGACGAGCACTGAGGGATCACGGAAGAGGAAACTGGTTGATCAGAAACGAGGTGACAAAGGATAAAACAAGTGGGATAATAACACATATAGGGTTCTAGACGTAAGTGTAAAAGGAGAGCCCCTAACTCCAGAAGAGGTGCAAGCTAAGTTTCAGAACGCGATTGGTTTCTTAGTTAGGGATAATTTTGATATCACAATATCTCAGTGGAAAGATGTGCCAGATTCGGTCAAGACAAACTTGTGGCAAAAGTTGTCAAAGAAGTTTGTTCTACCTCGGTGTTCAGAGGAACTCGTAAAGGGTTATGCAATGAGGCAGTTGGCCATCACGTTTCGTAACTGGAGGTCCAAATTGAATAGCAAATATGTGAAGACAGGGTTGGACCCCACCAGCAAGTACAATATTACAGAAGGTCAGTGGGCGGTTTTCAAAGAGCAGAAGACTAACCCAGAATTCTTGGCCTGGAGCCAAGCAAATTCAGCACTTGCTAAGAAGAACAAGTATCACCACCACCTTGGCACAGGTGGTTACAAGCGGCAGGTTCCCAAATGGAGGGAAGAAGAGGCTGGGAAGAAGGCAGCAGGGTTGCCAGTGTTATCTGAGCAACTTGGCAAAAGGAGCGCGAACTGGCTTCGTGCTCTCAAACCAAGAGAAATATATGAGTCAAGTGCATCATTTTCTAATCCAATGGTTGAAGAAACTGTGAAAAGTATTTATGAGGCGGCAGCTCATGTGAAGGAAGGAAGTAACAAGCCACAAAGGGAGCGGGACATCCTTACTCTTGGTCTTGGTAACCCCGAGCACCCTGGTCGTGTACGAGGCATCTCGTCAAGGCTAGGATGGAAAGAAAGATTCGGCGAGGAGTGGGCCAGGATATACAAGAGGCGTGATCGATACAAGGAAGACTTGAAAGATTTTTTTGAGGAGTAGGCAAAACAAGCCTTCAAAGACATGGTGACTAAATTAGTAGCAAATCCTGATATCGAACTTATGAAGCAATTGACGGGTGTCATGTCTTCTATTCAACAAAGGACGAACACCCAGCCGTCTCCGCAGATGCAGCTGGTGCCGGTGACACAGCCCTTGGGAGCTCAACAGTTGATAGCACAGTCTCCAAATGCTTCAAGCAGTGTCGCGTCTACGGTAAAGGTTCGCTATCCAATTGATGGCATTGACATGCCAATGCCTTGCTCACTGGTCATAAGCTATGGCATTACCACTGTTCGTACTAGGGAAGTAGGCACTGGCTTTGCAATCCCTGGACGGACATTTCATGGTGCAGACATTCCAGATGAGTACTGCAGGGTCGAAGTGGTGACCGTAGTGCAAGGACACGAGGACGACATGCTGGACATCTCTGCACCCGAGGGCATTGAGACACTGGGACAAGCCATCAAGAATTTCATCCTTTGGCCTAGGCGAGACATCATGTTGAGTGGGCCACCACCATCTACCGAGCATACCATTCCTAATGACCCACCGCCGTCGTCATCACCTAACCGGCCTCTTCCTAGCTCACCAAATTCGTATGTCCATCCAATTCCAGAAACTCTGCCACCTCCATCTCCTATCAACTATCCACCTTTCCCAGCAAGCAAAGAGAAACAACCTGAGGAAACATCGATCCCAACGAGCCCACAGGAGAAACAACATGAGCAAACATCGACCCCGTCAGCCCCCACAAACCAAAGAAAAAACACACACCACCAAAGAAGAGGAATGTTGTTCCCAAAATGGTCTCGCCACACCGGCCAAAGCAAAAAACTGCTAGGACCATGCTGTGGTTATCAAGAATAGCACACAGTCGTACAGGTCGTGTCGTTGACTGTGCTGAGGCTGAGAAATCAGGGAAATCTTCTTCGAGGACCATACAGATCAGGAAGCCAACGAAAGAGGATTATGAAAATGTCCCTTATAGATATGTGTCGGGCAGGCCGCTTCTCACTTAGGAAAAGCTAACCTAAATCCCATCTTTAATTAAAAGACTGCATGACTGGTACATGAGAGCAGCTTCTGTTTGCATCGACTCTCTAAGCATATGTATACCACCAAAAGCTTTTATGAACGGGCAAAGTGAAGCTGTGGTTACGTTCGAGGACATGCACTTGATGATGAACCTCCAGAGACTCGACGTTCAGCTCATAACAGTGTGGGCATTGTAAGTGTCACTCAGACTCACTTGATTATTATTTTGATGTATCACGTTTCAATCTCAGATATTCACTTACACATGTGCCTTGCAGACTATAACATGACCAGCAGGAGGAGAGATTTGGTATCGATCCTTATTCACTCGGAGAAGAGAGGATTGGCTATCTCGACCCAACCGAAATAGCCGAGAAGCGACACACATTCAGGATCAGAAAGAACAGTGAGAAATTGAAGGACAAGACAGAGGAAGAAGTTCAGCAAATTATAACTAAGCTAAAAAATGAGATGGAGGACAAATATTGCCTATACTTAGGAAATTCAATGCTTCAATTTCAAGATAAGCAAGTCATAATGGCCCCATACAACTTTAGGTACGCTAGAGTTTCTTTTAGCAATGTTATTATCTAATCCATATATATGTGGCCCTGGCCCATGCATCACGAACTTCATTTGTGCAGGGACCATTGGATTTGTTTTTATATTTATCCAAGGCAGGGAAGAGTGCTTGTCTTTGACTCCGCAGATTATGATCCCACTACGTATGCGCCATTCTTGACCTTCTTAGAGAGGTAAGCCAAAAAATGCTTACATTCTTTCCTCGATGAGAGTTTGAGAATATATAACTTCGTAATTCTATCAAAATCATAAGACACATAGGTGGTATAAAATACAAGGCGGAAAGCACGAGAACAAAATGGGGCCATTATCAATAAATTACAAGTGTCCGGTATGTTAGTTATTTATGAGTACATATATATCACATACATGTACAACACATAAAACGATGTTTCAACTAATTAAATATTCACTCTTACCTGTTATATATATAGTGCCACAAACAACCACCCGGATCGGTCCACTGCGGATTCTATGTCTGCGAATTTATGAGAGAGTCCGGACGATACATCAAGAACGTTGATTTGGTAAGTAATATTCATGTATAAAATTATACCATTAAAGTTACAAATGTATATATGATGTTTATACATTAACTACAGTTGAAGAAATATAAAAAGGCGCAGAACATGAGCGCGCAGACTTTATATAACATAGTTGAGGACATGTGCTCATTCATCATGAAACATGTTATTCCAAGCAATGGGAATTATCATGACAAGCACGACGCTCTAGGAAGTGAAGAGTTCAGAGAACTAACAGAAGTCTCCAGGCTAGGACTTACGCGAGAGGGTTATTAATTAGATGTATAAATTTGAGATGGTTATCACATGTAACTTTGAGATGAACATATATGTGTATATATTATGAGCACAATCCTTTAATATATATAAATATATTGTATAATAATTAATTTTTATTTTGCTATATTTGATCATGATCTAATACAACTTAATATATACAATATATAAATAAATAATTATATATGGGGTGGGGAGCTGAAATTACCTAAACAGGGCGGCAATCTCTACTGGCGGTTACCTGTGAACCGCCAGTGAAAATCAATTTTCACTGGCGGTTGCTTAAGTAAACCGCCAGTGGAAACATGATTTACACTGGCGGTTCACTTAAGCAACCGCCAGTGGAAATGTTTTCACTGGCGGTTCACAGGCAACCGCCAGTGAAAAGGTTTATGTTTACTAGCCTTTTTCACTGGCGGCCCTATGAAACGTAAGTGAAGATGTTTCTTGAACCATCACTGGAGAGCTTCTGTGCACCAGTGGATAATAGGATATGGTGTGGTTCCGAGAACGCGGTTTCAAACACGGCCGGTGTCGGCCAGGTACAAATTGTACAGGTACAACCCATGTGGGTACGGTGGTCAGCCCAACCACAGAATCATTAATTTGGTATAAGCTTCCGTCGATCAACTACGGCCAGCTAGCTACACAGACATGTGGATATGAGCTAACACCATGCTGTACATATATGTGCATGAAATCACTTATTGGCAGGTAGTAATACGTACTCTGGCCACACATTAATTATCACTAGCAAAAGAGCTCGTACGTTGCAACGGCAGAGTATCAAAATATGACCGCCGTTGCAGCTAGAGAGTGTCAAAATTGTTAGTGACCGTGCATTGCAGCTAGAGAGTGTCAAAATAAATTTTAGTTATCTCAATTGGTTTCATAACCAATCTAGAAAAAAGTAATTATTATACGTGTTTGACTTGCGTATCAACAACTCTTTTCTCTTTGTTAAAAAGCAAGAGAGATATGAGTTTTCTTAACAGAATGTCACTTGTTTTATTTTGTATCTCACTTGGTTGTCATCCCTCACTTTATCATATGGTACTAATGTCAATCGGACACACAAAACTAAACCGGACTAAATACATATTTTATTAAGATTTAATATGACCTATTAAAAATATATAAAAATATGTAAAAGATTTATCTATAATGTGACGGGTTACGTGGAACCATGTGCTCCACATATTTCTAATCCACCCCACATTATTCACCAGCTCTCGTATCAAGGTATCAGCAACGTTTGGATTCAGAAGCTGACCCAGGACGAGCTGCAACTTTAGCATGCTCTAGTGCCTAGATCCCATACCATAGGGCTCAGCGCCTCAGCAGCATATATTTGCGCCGGTGCTTGGGACGGATACGGCAGCTCGGTGATATTCCGTCTGCTGGTGATTCGGTTTGGACTTAGATTGGATTTATACCAGAGTAAGCGTCCGAAGAAACAAAGACTGCGTCGGTGTCCAATCGTGTGGAGGTCAGATAGGGCTGGACGAGAGAAAGAGCCGGAAAACTTCTCGCTTTATTAGTAGGTATAGATTCAACCGGGTATCAGTTATTATATTAGTCGGTGACAGCTTAGCTTATTGTACATGTCGTGATAACAACGAAAGTCCACGACATATACGGCAGCTAACCTATCGGCGGATCTACGGCCGTGCCTTTCACGTTTGCACCCGATGCAATGTACGGCGCCCGTCACGTCATGTCAAATCCACTGATGTTCCGTTGACAACTTGTAATCTTCCTTAAAAAAAAAACCTTTCCTATATCCTTCCTTGTGAGTGCTGATCCCGATGAGCTTCCAGTAAACACAAACATGCTATCTCCGCCTTAAAAAAGATACAATTCCACAACAATATCTAGTCAAACCTTTTTAAAATTTAACCACTTTCTTTATATACAAGATAGATACTACTAATATTTGGGATTCTAAAAATGTAACATTAGACTCAGTGTGAAATATATTTTCTTGGTATACATATCCAAATCATAATTATTGACATTATATTCTACTCCTATTTCAAATTGTAAATTGTTAGGTTTTATAGGTATATTGCTTTTGTTTTGTATTCAGATGTACATTAGACTCTGTTTGGATATACATAAATTAAAGGTGCTAAAATTGAATTGGATATATCAATACCAAATCAGCCTTCTATTCAAAAATGTCGTACAATACCAAATCTATTGTTTGGATGTACCTAGAATTGACACCTCTTCTCCACCTCTCCGTTGTACCCATGATCCAATCCCTCGTGTCAACCGCAGCTGCTGCACATTCGGAGCTAGGAAGAACATAGAGCTCGGATGGAGAGGGATTTGGAAGAGAATCTTGTCCAATAGTCACATCCGGAGCCGGTCAAATCTTGTCAATGGCGGCAGTATTGGACTTATGAAACTCGTGAGTACTCTCCTCTGTTTAGTTGTACAATGTAAACATGTTAATATAAACATGTTAGAGATGATTGAGTCCTGAAAAAAATTAGTCCATTTTGAGATAATAGGTGTTTGATCGAACTCTCTATCATCAATTTCTCAACCTTATAAGCCACAAGCCTAAACAAACGGATACTAGCTTCTTGACCTAGCTTTTGAAAAGCAGGAAGCCCATAAAAGCTAATGTTACCTTGAAGTTGCAAAGCTCGTATTGGCCCGCTTCCATGAGCTTTTATCTGATACTAATTTTTTATATGAAAAAATCGGACGTGCATGATCGTTCGTGTTTTATATACCCACCTGTCAAATTGCCACTACAAAGGTCTTATTTGTTTGCAGAGAAATGAAGATTGGAAGGGATTGAGAAGGATTTTGACATCTTAGGAATTTAATCCCCTCAATCCCTCACAACCCCTATAGTTTGGGGCTAAACGAACAAGGCCTAAAGGGAGTGCCAGATCATCAAGTTCCAATCAGGTGGGGGACTCTCTCCCCTCCCGTTGGCCTCTCAAAAAAAAAAAAAAAAGATCGATAGAGCTAGAGAGTGCCAAGGCTCAACTACCGTGCGTTCTATGTCAGAAACTAATTTTCTATACTACACGTCTGGTTGCATGGGAATGAATCCCAGCAGATCAGATCTTTCACAAATGTATTAGCGTGGAAACGTTCCTGGCGCGGAACATGACCCGTTACGGAAAAACCGAACGGGACCTAGAGACTAGAGTGAATGAGGCGTGGTATACTCTATTCTGAAAATTAATCAAAGCGAGCAAGTAGAACACATTGGACGAAACGCTATACACGCCTTGCACGTCTCGGCTGACCATTATTGGTTCACCAATCATCATCAATTGAAAGTAATCAAAATCCGGCCACACGCATGTTGCAACACACACAGGACAATTCAATGCACTATTTTTTCTTTCATTTCTGAAGCAGCATCCATACATAAAAAAAAAAAAAAAAACAGACCGATAGAAAAAGTAAAAGGACCAAAAGGAATCCCCGCTGAGTCAGCAGCATCGACCACACTTCATCACCACATCTTTTCTATCAGTTGTTCATGTGACCTGCATACCTGGCTGCCTTGGCCTTGTCTTGTGAGACCATCTTATTCTGAACTACAGGACGCGGGTTCTTTACCGAGTGTTTGGGACACTTGGCAAAAACCTTGTTGCACTTGGCAAAGACTTTGCCGAGTGCTGCACTCGGCAAAAAACCTGTCGGCAAAGGTTTCTTTGCCGAGTGCCAAATATCGGGCATTTTGCCGAGTGCCAAGTTGGCACTCGGCAAAAAAAGGTCCAACCGTCTACTTTGACGGCTTCTTGGCCGAGTGCCGGCGGAGGCTACACTCGGCAAAGAGTTTTTTAATTTTTTTTTAAAAAATTCTTTGCCGAGTGCTTAGCCGCTGCACTCGGCAAAGAAAATGGCGAGTTTGTTTTTTTAAAAAACTCTTTGCCGAGTGCTACGGCCGTGGCATTCGACAAAGAATTTTTTTATTTTTTTAAAAATTCTTTGCCGAGTGCCATGGTCCTGCCACTTGGCAAATCTGGAAAACTAGTTCTCTGGTTCTCCAGATTTGCCGAGTTTCAGCGCCGTGGCACTCGGCAAAGGCCTCTTTACCGAGTGCCACACTCGGCAAAGAGGTCAGAAATGCTGTTTTTTTATTTTTGCTTTCTATCGAAACAAAGAGACACATCACATATATATCATATACATCATCACACACAACATATAATATATCACATGCATCATCCATAATCCACGAAATGCACATATATTGTCCGTCCATCGTGCATCACACGCACATATCGTCTATAATCCATCATACATAATCTATAATCCATCACATACATATAAATATGTCTCTAGTGTATCACGAACATAAGTTTAGGTCCTGAATAAGTCCGAAAAACATGAAGAGAGGTACCTACTACCATCCTGGTCCTGACCACTCGGGCTGTTGAGGTAAGCGCTCGGTCTATGGAGGAGGGCCAGTTGGCCACATGGACGTTGGAGAAGGGCCACCGTATGGAGTCGGGGCCAAACTGGCTGACTGTGGCTGCACAAAGGAGAAACAAAATCATGAGTATGTGTAGGAGGGGCGCAAAAGCTAAAAGAAGCAACAGGTTCACATACTAACAGGAGTCCCTAAAACAGGA
Organism: Eremochloa ophiuroides; assembly: GCA_038502445.1. NCBI lineage: Eukaryota > Viridiplantae > Streptophyta > Magnoliopsida > Poales > Poaceae > Eremochloa > Eremochloa ophiuroides. The sequence goes on along the minus strand of JAHLJS010000001.1, from coordinate 108,332,625 downwards.
GCATGTGGCACAACTGGAGCGAGCAGCGACGGAGGCACGACCACACCTGGCATGGCCTGCAGGCTCGCCATGAAGCTGAACATGTCCCGCATCCTCTGCTCCTCGACCGTCCTCTGTGCTTGTACATCCATCTCCAGCTGATGGGCCTCCGCCTGGGCCTCCATCGCTTGCCACTGGGCCTCCGCCTGTGCCGCCTGCTGGGCCTGCAACCTCCGCATGTTCTCCTGCAACATTCCAACCGCAAAGATTAAACAATGCAAAGGCAAGGTATATATGTGTTGACGGTCCTTAAAACCCTATTTTATACCGTCAACAGTGCCTAATTTGGTTATAAAAATGATACAAACCATAGTCATATGTTTTTATTTCTAACCATTTCCACAAGTTGTGATGGTTTTATGAGTGTAGATGCAAAGTAAGTGTAAAACAGCGATATATAAGGAGAAAAGGCTTCATCCATGCTTCTTGTGACTATACCAAGTCAAGGAGTTCGAAATGGAGTTTTGGTTCACCCAAATCGGAGGCTGGACAATCAAGTTACACTTTTGAAGATCGGAGAACGGGCTGCAGGAGCAGTCTCGGGTAAAATGGATGCCCAGGCTGCATCCGGACTCGGAATCAGGCAAATGACCAGGCGTTGGAAAGCTAACTGAGAGGCCTACGTGCTCACCAAATATGACCACAATTGGCCCAAGTTTGAGGGCGCCCGCCCTGTTCCTGTCACGTTCCACGTCACCAATCCGTGTGAGATGCCAAATAAAGTTTGTCCTGCGTTGATCCAAAGTCGGTGCAAGATCTACGGTTCGCTGGCCCTATGAACAGGGTGCCCACCCTGCCTCTGTTGCCTGCCACGTCTACAATCCGTGTGAAGGTCCCAAGAAGCCATCCTAACCATCAATCAAAATCGGTTTTCAACCAATGGTGCAAGATGGAGGTGTCAAGGATCCATGGACCCACATGTCATCCACTGAGGGTCACAAACCGACTCTACAACCGCAAAACAGGCATCAACCGACCTTACAACCACCTTTGGGGAGGAACCACGGCCGTTGGATCGCAAGTCGGTGAAATCATAGGGCGCCCGCCCTGCCATTTTGGGCCACCGACCACTAGCACGTCTATAAATACCTCTGGAGTACTCTAGCACTATAAATAGGATCCAATACCTCACTTGTAAAGAGAACAATCACCAGATACACGCTCTCCACATGAGAGTCATAGCCTTAGAGCTCTCCTAGTGAGGAGTAGAAGAGTGGGTGAGAGTGAGGAGAAGCTGGAGGAGGAGCTAGGCCTGTCGGCGACCTCTCCACTTGTAGCTCGGAGGATGAAGCTCTTCTTGGAGTAAAGTTTTCTTCAGTATGGTAACTTTAGTTTTTCGCATTACTTAAGTATTACTTTATTGCTTTACTATTATTCACCGTCTGGTTAAGGTACTCTAGTTAGTAACGTTTGATTAGAGTGGCAAGATTATAGATTAAGCGAGGTGCTTAGGCTATATATTACATGTGAATGCGGCTAGGCCCACAGATAGTAGTGGTAGGTCTTAGGTGGTGACAGCCCTAAGATCTTCTGGATTCCACCACGTTCAGCCTGATTTTATCAGCGTAGGGCTTTTAGAATGTGAGTAACCCCAATAATTTGGGAATGCGCATTATCCCGTAGTGGCAATTAAAGTTTTTCTTAGTTTTGCCTTAGATAAAGAAACCACACTGATCCTCTCTACCCTGTTTATCACCTATCTTTGGATATACTTAGTTCTTGACTAGTCTACTTCACGTTCCCTGTGGAAATTCGATACCTAGGAATACTCCTTGGTGAAAACTACCTTGACATCCGTACGCTTGCAGATTTCCCTGGGTGCTATATCCAGTGTCAACAAGTTTTCTGGCGCCGTTGCCGGAGATATCTTTAGCCTTGGTGATTGCGTTAGAAATTGTCAACAAGTTTTTTGGTGCCGTTGCCAGGGAACGGTAGCTATTCTAGTTTAGAACCCAGCTATCGAAGTATCTTTTACTCTGTTCTTAAAAAAAATCTTTTACCCATTAGCTATCATACCATTTATCCTCATCTATCCTTAATGGAAGAATTATCCATCTTCCGATTCGCTGCTCCCAAGAGTACGCGATTGGAACCACCTTCATCATCTCAACCTATTCTTACCAATGGGTATGAGCTGCGGCCTAGTTTCATAACTATGGTACGAGAAAATACTTTCTCAGGAAATGAGAAAGAAAACCTATATACTCATCTTTGGGAGTTTGAGCAATTGTGTTCATGCCTTCACATTTCTGGTATGTCACATGAAACCCTTAAGTGGAAGCTATTTCCGTTCTCTTTGACGGGACTAGCCAAACTATGGTATACTCGAACCGTAGATAGTGAAACAGAGAGTGGGAAGTTCTTCAATCCAAGTTTTGTTTGACCTTCTTTCCTATCTCCCGAGTGATTGATCTTAGAAAAGAAGTCATAACTTTCAAGCAAAAAGACAAGGAATATTTAGGTGCTGCATGGGCCCGCTTGATAGACCTTTCCACATCTGGCCCTGATGTTGCTATACTCGATGTTGTACGTTTGCAACACTTCTATATAGGTCTTAGTAAGAAATCTGCACAATTCCTTGATATTGCTTCTGGCGGAGCCTTCTTAAGCCTTTCCGGTAGTGAGGGGAGAGCTACCCTTGATAGGATCCTAGAAAAATGTCCCAACACCGATGTGCACGATGACTCTCCTGAAAGAAAGAACATTCCAACCCCCATAGAAAAAGAAGTTTTGACAACTAATTCCTTGCCAATTCCATCATCCATACCTTTAGCTGTCACCCCCAATTCTTGAACCCTTCGTTGAGACACGAAAGGAGGAAGAAATTCATCCTTTGGAGTTTCCGTCAAAACTCGAGGATGATCTCTCTTTTGATGATGAAGACACCTTCAATCACCCCATCCAAAAAGGATCTCTAGCATCCTTCACCTCAAATCATTATCTTCGCTATTCATCAGAAGATTTGGTGGTACAAGAATCCCCCAAACCAATATCATCTACCACCTCTAATTTTGATCCCCCATATAACCATCCTTGCTTCTTTATTGATAATTTGGACCAAGGAGGCAATCCAAACCTTTTGGTTGACCTTGAAGGGAAGCAAAAATCATTAGAGGTAGGGAACCCCATTCTGATGGAGGATGAGGATGAAGATCCAACCTTAGAATGTCCTAGCCGAGAGATCATGGATAGTTATGTCCTCGAGGGATCAATTGGAATTTAAAACTGAAAATCAGGTGGATGAGCATGAAAGATATATTTCAAGGGAGCCACTTGATCCATGCTTGCTTGAGGAATCTTCAGAGTCATTCTCTCCTAGCACTTATGAGCATTGCAACCCTATTATGTTCCTTCTTAATGAAACCTACAAAAGAATGGTTGCGGATGCTTTTGTCTATCATAAGTACTCCAAGGCTCGTAGTTCAATTGCAAGGTAGAGCTTATGACTTAAAACAAAGCACTACCGGGAGATAACCCGTTTATTTATTGTTCATCATAGTTTGCTTAACTTTGATCATCATGTTTCCATTTTCAATTTGCATCTTTAGTTGATAGGTTGCAAGTTTACATTTCAATAAAAAGTGCTTATAGAAGCACTATGCTTTTAGAATAGGTTTATTTCAAAAAAAAAGCTTGCATCTTAAATAAATAAAGAATCAGAGGAGACTTATTCACAAGAAGACATCCAACTCCGTGGAAAGGGCAAGTGTGGGGGAATACCTCCCCCACTTGGGTATGAAATTATCACATCACTCTTTATTATATGCATCCATTGCTGTCTATTTTGCATTAAATTGAAATTATACTGTATAGACAAGACTTGGTAGTTTTGAGAGAACATGTAAAAAAAATATATTTTCATGCAAAAAAAGAAGAAGTGATGTTCATCTTGCCTTATATACATGTCTTAAGATGGTACTCTAAGTTTGTTGGAAATGATGAATAATTGCTCTGCTTAACAAGCCTATGCTCTAGTAAAAATAGAGGTAGTAGATAAACAACAATTTTGTGATGAGGGAACAACAGCATCTTGTGGACTCGTATCCTTCGGGTATGCTTGTCACTAATCTTGCACGATGAAAAAGAAAAGAAGAAGAAGAATGACGGATCAAAATAACAAAGTGGCAATAATTTGAGCAAGGCATCATTCAACAATGGAGTACAATTTGAGGGCTGTCCTAACATCCACACTAGGTTTTTGATGTCAAGTGACATAAAAGTCCTAGTGTGGGAGAGGTTGCATCATTGTCTCCGCCACTTTTCAAGACTTCGCCACTATGGCACGCTGGTTTGCGCTCCCTCTACTCACTATTGCTTTATATTTATAATGTTAGATGTGTTGAAAGCTTTACATATTAAAGATCAAACTTAAAAAAAACAGAGATAGAACCTTGCCAACTGGCTGGCATAAACTTTATTCCAAGTTTATATACTTGATACTTGTGGACATATCTACATTAGGAAAAAACTTGTCAACTAAGTTGTTGTGAAGTGAGATATAGTAGACTAAAGGAATCCTATCTTAGAGTGGAAGTTTTTGTTTTCATAAAACATTAAAACAATTAGCCTTATTTCTCCTCAATGGTGTTAATTCCTACCAAAGCCAAATATCATGCTACATGATGAAAAACTTTTCACTTATACTACTTGTTTTTGTATTGAGTTTTGTCAAACTTTGTTGACCTGTGTTGAGAATTTTATCATACACTTAAGATCAAAGTCACATACACTCCACCAAATATATGCTATGCTTCTACACTAGAAGTAAGCAAAAACATGTTTTTCCATGTCCACCAAATAAATACTCCACATTTGTTAGCATAAAAGAGAGGACAAAATGTCCCATGAAATTTTTTTTTCTGAGGACACAATTTCGGTCCTTAGCAAAAAAAAAACCTAGTCATGCTCTCAAATAAAGGATGGTGAAGGAATCATTGTTATGGAGTAATGACCATCATTCCACATTCACACACATGCACACCTTGATCTGAGTGTATGGCATTTTTCTCCATAGATCCATTGTTTGACTTAGCAATATATGCATTTCAAGTGTGCTTTACTTTTTATCATACCTAAAACTCCACATAGGCCTATTAGGAGTAGGAAGAAAGGCAACAAAGAAAAAAATGCCTTGGTGAGGATATATATATATATATATATATAGGGTAAATTTTTCCTATTCCCTGGGAGTAGCTACTTCCTATTGCTTTTCCAGCAACACGTATAAGCAACAGATCCGCCATGACATGCTACCCATTAGGAAAGGTCGATCCTAATTTAGGAAACTTATCCCGTATAGTATGTGTATATATGGTTGCAAGTCAGGTCGATCCTAATTTTCAGGATCCGCCCTAGTCTACTTGTTCTGTATATCTCCATACGTGAATATATGCACATATACTCTGATTATGTTGTTTAAGTATGCAATAATACTTTTCTTTTTGATGTGGATGTAAGCATATTCCAACCTACAAGAATGCACGTATACTTATACGTGTATGCATGGATACCTTCCATCCTTAATATATTCGCAAAATTAAATATGAATACTTTAGCATGTATACGTACTCTAAAAGGTTACGTATCTGACCATACCCAATCGGATTAATTGTATGCATACATACTCCGCAGTCCATACGTGGCAAGTATATATACATACTATACACATACTATCGAAAAAGTATGTCCATGTACTCTTCTCAGAATAGGATATTTCATTCTATGTATATAATTCTATTAAAAAGTGGTATGTATATATACACACGGTTACTGTATTTACAAGTTCAAATACTCGGACGAACATGTACTGACAAATACAACTTCAAAATCGTCATCTGCAAGTATGGAGACGTACATACTAACGCTCAAACCTGCCTCCATATATAAGCATGCCACCGTACATCGATCAGATCCGTTTTTGCCGGTGATTATGTGGCCACGGACCTTTTTTAATTCACGTATATACGTCAAGTAAAATACGGCTGTGGTATACGCACCGGCACCACTCCAAACGTGTCCGCTCTACGCCGCCCGTTAAACAGCCCCGACTGTTGGTTGATGCATATACTCTAGGTGGGAGTAACTACTCCTAGGAGTATGGAAAACTCACCCTATATAGGGTATATATATATATATATATATATATATATATATATATATATATATATATATATATATATATATATATATATATATATATAGTGATTTAAGAGTCCCATTTGAGGAGAAGTATGGGTTATGCTTTTAATTTCAAAAAAATCATAAAATAATAAAAAAACTCCAAGAGTGCTTCTTGGGGATAGTGATGACTTGGTGTCATGCTGTTCCACTTTTCAACCTGTTTACACCAAAATTTGGGCTGAGTATATATAGCCGATACCGAGAGCAGAGACAGTCGATTTTCGGAAGCAGGGCCTTCTATGCGAAGATTGGAGAATAGCCGATCGGGTCCTGGATCGATTGTTGGGCCGAAGAGAAGACGGCGCGGCTGAAGATAAGAGTCGATTGATGACGTCAGCACGAATCTCAAGCGCCAAGGAGCGGTCACGTTCGGAGTCCGTTTTTAGAAAGGGAAGATTGGACTCTAAGTTACCTTTAGATTAGGAAAGTTTGTTAGTTTCTATATCTATTTTGAGTTGTAATTCGACTAGGACTCTATCTTGTCGAGCCCAGAGTATAAATATAAATCCCCGGCCATTGTAATACACACATACACATCAATACAACACATCTTTCGGCTCCGGCCAAACCTTAGGAGTAGGAGTAACGTAGATCTCGGCAAGTTGTTCAATCGGGTTGAGTGTCATCCGGTGGACGCAGGCTTGCTTCTAAGTACCGTCATGCCTCGCTAAGCTTTGTCTCTTTAATGTCATCCGGTGGACATGGGAGCATCGTAGATCGGGGTTGATTCTTGTTTGATATGAGTTTAGCGTCAACCGGTGGACGTGGGCTTAGATCAAATAAGGATTAGTTATTGATTCATGTTTGTTTTCTTGTTTAATCTATGTTTAGCGTCATGCGGTGGACGAGGGCTTAGGTTAAGCTTGATTATGTGCATGGATTAGTTATTGGCTCTAACTAATTTGGCATCTTAGTTAGATTCATTAAGTTATCAAGATGTTATCTGTCATTTATTATTTATTTATTAATATAACATCTCTCTGCCCGATCAAGATTGCATAGTATTGGCCTCAGATCTACATGAAAAAAGGTTCATTATTGTTTCGTTCATGTTTATACTTTGTTATGATATCGTTTGATTTGGCCAGTACTATCGTAGTCTTGCTCGTACGTGATGAGAGGGCTTGGCAAGAGCCGATTTGTACGGATACAGAACCGTTGGCCTTTTAGACCAGTTTGGTATTCTTATAGATCGACTTGTGGCTTTTGCTACCGCCAAGTTTTCTACTTCACGGACCCTGAATCGGCTAATTAGCCGATGCAGTTGTGCTTTCACGAGAAAAACCAGTTAATTGATTGTGCTCTGCCAAATCGGCTAAATAGCCGATTTCTGTCTGTCTGACATTCAGACAGTCTGAATTGAATGATTTGACCTGTTTACAACAATTGATTATGCTTTAATTTGTTATAACTATCTGTATGGACTTGTTTGATGTAGATTGTTCTATTTGATTACACAGATCAATCGATTATGTATCAGTTCAATAATTGTTTCCTGTGGCAAAACATGCATACACGTCGGAATCGACTCTTTAGTCGATTTTCGATCTAATCGGCTCTCCGAGCCACATAGTTGGAACTACCTGGACCCACCTATTAGTTCCACCCTGTGATTACTGATTATTATTTTTTTTGTCAATTGCAAGTCAAATTGACTGTCACACCTGAGGGTTATCGGTACTCTCTGACCGGGTTTGAAGCTAGCTGGATCTCGGAAGCTCCGACGCTCTTGAGATCATATCCGGCTTCGCTGGTGTGTTGAGCGCGAGGAACCATATTTTGTGCTAACACACTTTTTGGCACGCCCGATGGGACAGTTTCTATGACAGAACCGCCTTAATCATAGGGACCACGTGCACCGTCATCGTCCCTAAGGACCCACGATCAGTCTGCACGAGTTCCCCTTGACCTAGGTGGCCTGCTGGGTTTCCTAGGAAACCCTAACTTCCCGAGGATATCATTGTAAGCATTGCAAGTATTACAACAGTTTACACAAATAATTTGAATCAGAGTATAAGGTGCGGAAGTATTACATAAACATAGGTTTACAAATATAGATTACATTAGCCCGAACCAGAGTTTCGTAGTGGAGTAGCATATACAACTAAACACCCTGCCCAAGGGTTATATCTTATACATATCTTCACCAATGCGCGATCCGTCAACCGGCACGGTCCCGAGCATGACTATACCCTCAGCTCACCTGCAACAGGGGTTAACAAACCCTGAGTACTGGGGTACTCCGCAAGACTTACCGACTAAGAAAAAAAAATGAGACTCAGGAATGCAGACTGAGGGGAATCAAGGTCAGGCTTTAGCAAGAGTCAAAGTATTTTGCAGAAAGGCATTACTATCCTATTTTAATATTTGAACTTAATCTTATTTGAATCTGAATCCATAATTCCAAATTTCATAATCATATATCATCATACTTTCCAATTAATTATTCTCAAAGACACCTAGTTCCGAACCACTTTTCAATTGTAGGTCAAAGGATCAAGTCTCCATATCCGAGGAGCAACGACGATTCGAATCGATTAGTACCCAGCTGGGGATCCCTATCCACACTGCATATGTAGCACTTAAGCTTGCATATACCAACTCCGGCTACCACGGCTTTTCTACCCCTGAACCGGTCCTGCGCCACCCGAGAACACAGTACTCCTCTCCTCTCTAGGCACGCCGGCCACGAGGGTACATGCTGCTCTCGCCATCTCTTCACTCCCAGTGCGTGGTTGTCGGTTCAAGTAGTAGAGCCACCGGAGTCAGAGCTTTCCGTAGTATGTGGCTAGTTGCAAAGTCTCGATCACAGCAGGCCTACAACGAACGGTCCCTAATCTTTTTCCGCCGGCGACATTGCATTGGGACTCTAACCCAAGTACAAGTGTCCCAACGGTTTTCAAATCCCTTTTCCGCCGATGGTCAAGCATTGGGACTCTAACCCAAATTCACAACCAATGAACGGAAAACCCCTTTCCGACGGATACGGTGCATCGGGGCTGCTACCCAAGTACACAATTTCCGAACGGATTCGTACCCCTTTTTCCTTTTCTCATGATTCATAATTGTCACATGTTCATGGGTCAAAATAGCCTTTTTATGCAAAGCTAAAGTGATTAAGCAGGGCTAAGCATTTTTGAATATTTTTATTTTTAAACAGGTTTCCGGGATATTATGTATCAAGGCAGGTAATGCATCAATATAGGAGACAAACAACTCCTAACAACCTAATGCAATAATAGACTCAAGTGATAAATAATTTTATAAAACACAAGGTGGGGCTGAATGCACTGGGGCTTGCCTGTTGCTTGGAGTAGATAGAATCCTGAAGTTGATCACCGAGGAAGACCCACGTCTACCAAGTGAAGACCTTACTCGGGACTTGCTTCCGAAAATAATTACCGCGCGTTCGCTACACGAAATAATAATGCAATGCTTAACATGATGATATGTATTCCAAGATGCATGCAACGCACTAAATTACGAATTACTTCGAAAGTAAACTTAATTTAGAAAGTTGAGTACAACTTTCTTTCACGGTAAAGTTGCAAGCCAACAAAACTAACTTGTTTTATTAACAACTAGGGTCCCATTTAAATATCTCATAAAACAATTTATTCTATGTTTATATGAGGAAGGATTATTTTCACCTTACTTCAAGAAGCATGTTTAACTATTCCTTTTTACCCTTGAAGTTGCATCCAAGAAATAACCAAAGCAACATCCATGGACCTACTAGCGAGTATTTGCAATAAACATCTTAATTATCCATTAACCCTTGGATTACAACTATAAAAGTAATCAAGATACCAAGGAACAGTAGTGGTTTTGTGTTCCAAGGTCCACAATCAACTCCAAAAGTTCACCAACCTACAGGGATTAGGGTTTCTGTTTATCTTATTATTAGATTTATCAAGCAGTTATTTAATAAATAAGCAAACTACATCCATTTGATCTTAAACTTTTCCAACAGATAGAGTTTACCCTAAAACAGTACCACATTAATTTTCATGATTTTTGGATCTACAGAAATTTAATTAAAATTGCACAAAGTTGCATTTATCATTAAATCTACAAATTTATACCTCGTACAGAAATTATTCAAACCCAATATCCCATATTTTTTTTAAATACTACATAACACATAGAGTATACAAAAAAAACTTCATGATTTATAGAACAATACATTTATTCATACAAAAATATTAATGTACTCCACTATTCCCTCAATTCATTAAATCGAAAATCTCACTTAATTCACCCGAAATAGCAAAATCCCAATCCGGCCCGAGACGGCCCATGAAAGGCGGTCTGGCCCGGCCGGCCTGCGTTCTCTCCCCTCCCCTCACTGCTCTCACCCGCACCCGACTAGGCTGGCCCAAGCGGCCAACCGCGCGGCCCACGCACGCCCTCACCCACACCGGCGCTCTCCCGCGCTGCTGGGCCGGCCCAGCAGACGGCCCGAGCGCGCCCTGCTCATCCTCTCTCTCTCTCGCGGTCGTGCGCTCGCGCGCACATACGGTGGCGCAGCCACGGCGGTTTGCCGACGGTGGCCGCACCGATGAAGGTGAGCACGTCCTTGTGCTCCCCACGATCCCCACAAACCCCTATTAGTACTTGGCTGAGAGGACGACAGCCCCTAGCGAGCTCAACGCCGACCATGGCAGCACGGTGAAGGACGTCACGACGGCGCGGCCGCGTTCCGGGCTAGCCGGACCGGTAGCGTTCAAACACAGGTGATGGGAAGTTCTAGTGTCTCACCGAGGCTTGATCTCGCTTGCTGGCTGGTCCAGTGGTGGTGTAGAGGAAGGAGCGTGACGACGGCGGCGGGATCAGCGGCTCGGACACGACGGCATTGCGACGTTCCGACGAACTCTGTGCCCCAACCCACAAACCAACTGGCTCATGAGCATCACGATATTTAATTGAGTCTAGGACGTGCTGCTTCAAAGGAATGAGCTCACCACAACGGGCAGGACACGACGAGGTTGCCCGCGGCGGCGCTCCGACCGGACGCGAGGTAGAAGACGACGGCTCCCGAACGTTACTGGTGGCGAGAAAACGCACGGACGGGCTCGACGGGTGCGCTAGGAAGTGGTGAAGCTAATGGCGAGATGGAGAGCGTGGAGGTGGTCAAGGTACGGTGAATTTTGCCGGCGGACGGGGTGCTCTCCGACGAGCCGAAAAAAACGAGAAGGGAAGAAAACGACGAGCTCGCCGGTATTTATAGGGAAAGAGATGGCCAGAGGGTGGAGTAGAGGACCCCACGGCTTCCATACCGCCGGTCGACAACGGCCTTTAGACACGGGCGGCGTCGGCGGGCGGCGGGCGGCTGCGTGGCAGCGTGCAGGGGAGGGGTAGGGGCCTGGTGCACTGTAGCCGATTCAAGGTCAAAGCCTATTTTTGCCAATTACTCCCTAATCTATATAGCTACACGAGATTCTCCAAAAATAAAAGATGTGCCAAATTTCATGAAAATCAACTTTGCTTTTTGAACTATGTTCAAATTCTGCACCGATTTAAAATTATCAAAAAGGGGGTAAATTCAAATTTGAAACCCATTTGCAATCCAATTAAATTCTCTAAAATTCTTCTAAATAAGTTGAAAATACCCAAAAATAAAAGTTGTGCTACTTGACAATCCTTACAACTTTCATTAAAGGTGTTTGGTCAGATTCTTGATAGAATTTAAAATTGGATTTCAAATTTGAATTTCAAAACATTAATTAGGGTTTAATTTGAAATCCCACTTAATAACTTCAAAATCACCCAACATGAAAGTTGTTCCATTTTAATAGGCCTACAACTTTTATTAAGGCATTTTCCTCATATTTCTCATAGTCGTTAAATTTGTATTTCAAATTTACATTTTTAAACATAGACTAGAGTTTTATTTGAAATTTTATTTAATAACCTCAAAATTACCCAAGATAGGATTTGCTTAACTTTTAAAGATGTACAACTTTTGCTTAAGGCCCAACACCTAATTACTTTTAGTTTTTGAATTAGGGTTTTGGGTCCGATTTAGGGTTTATAAATGATTTTCTTTTTAATCTCCAAATGAATTTAGATAAATACTCACAAACATAAGCATTTGCATAATAAGTCACTCTAAAGCACCTATGTACAATCATATGCAAGAATAAAAGTTATTTTAGTTGATGCATCTTAACAAGGTTAAATGCGGAATGATTTGCATGCGATCATGATGAGATGGCAGGTTTTAGTTAATGTAACACCAGGGGTGTTACATCACTCATAACTAAGGGAAAGGCTCCGGAAACCGTGGCTCCCAGGGATGACGGCGTCATCAGAGTCAAGCGTGAGGAGATGATCCCAAAGATGCTGTGGTGCTAGAGCAGATCATTGAAGAGTTCACCAATGCCTGTCTGCTGTCGTTTGCTAAAAATTGCGATGGCCGCGTGTTCAAGAAGAACCCCTACCCTAGGTGGGTCATGCCTGGCCACACCGACAAGGACGAGCAAGAGTTCAAGGAATTCATCTAGAGCGCCATCTTGAACGTTTTGCATCAGGCAGTCGGGCATCATCACAACGTTTTCCTGCAAACATTCTACAGCATCTTGAAGATCGTCATCAAGAAGCAGGATTGGGAATCATTGGGCCCAACGTACTCCAATATACCCCCAGTAGATTTCGACTCAAATGCAGCGGCCGAAACATCCAATCCTCCGCCGCAACAGCCGAAACCGTCAAAGTCGTCTGTTCAACATCCTAATATGACGACGGATTCGGCTCCAAAAATAGCTCCGCAGCCCAAGTTATACAGAGACTACTCTCCCGAGCAGATTGCTACTTACATGTGTACAACTGGGAACGTGCCGACTAGAAACGTGCCTTCAACAACTCCAAACTTTCACATCGGGCACACTTATGATGAGCTCACGTCAGCGCCACATCCTGGTTATGCCCAATCACCTCAAGACGAGTTGGTGGATAAGATGAGTGCAATGCTCAGGGACCAATTCAGCTTGCAGCCAAAGGCGGGGGTTTTGATCAGATACAGGCGCCCCTACCCTGAATGGTTTGATCGCGTGGCATTACCACCAAGGTATCGCATGCCGGATTTCACCAAGTTCAGCGGTCAAAAGGACGTATCCACCATAGAGCACATCAGCCGTTACCTAACTTAGCTCGATGAGGCGTCGTATGAGGATGCTGACATGGTCCGTTTCTTCTCACTGTCACTGACAGGGCCGTCTTTCAGTTGGTTCACCACTCTGGAGCCCGGGTCAATTCAAAACTGGGCGGATCTAGAAAGCAAGTTTCACAACTATTACTTCTCTGACACTGGGGAGAAAACTATTGTTGATTTCACCAGCATGCGCCAGAAGAGCAGCGAGACTGGATCGACCTTCATCAAGCGCTTCAGGGAAATGAGGAACATGTGCTATTCACTGTACCTATCTGACAAGCAGCTCGCTCACTTGGTCGTTGGTGGAATGCTCCCGCACATTCAGGAAATGCTAGTTGGCATTGACTTTGATAGCATTAGCCAGGTTTTACAGAGAGTGACGGCCCTAGATCTGCAAGCTCAGACCTTCCGTAAGGAGGAGAAGTACAAACAGACGGCGTTCATCAGTAATTCAGACTCTCAGGATGAGGATGAAGATGAGATCGCCGCTGTCGAGCTAAGGTGGGGCAAGAAGCCCATGGCTGTACCCAAGAACTGGAGCGCAGAGGATCAGTACGATTTCGATACAAACAAGCTAGACAAATTATTCGATCTACTGGTAAGTGCTGGGCAGATCACTTTCCCTGTCGACTATGTGAGACCCTCTTCTAAAGACTTGAAGGGGAAGACGTTCTGCCAATACCATGGCCTCACCTCACACGACACCAACGGATGCCGCGCATTCAGAACTCAGATACAGAAGGCTATCTCTCGCGGCTTATTGAAGTTTGACAGTCCTGCTAAGAGAAAAATGAAGATTGATAAGTTCCCGTTTTTTAAGGGCCAGAACATGGTCGAGGTGTCAGCCCCCGCAAGCAAGAAGAAAGTTCTGACCTCCAACCAAGCTAGAAGGAATGCATCAGTCGATCCTGATATGCAGATATCGGCTGAGGAGCTGGCGATGATCAAGAGACGCCGAGAGCAGAATCAGAACCAATATGAAAAGGGGGAATCTAGCGGCACCAAGAAGATCAGGCCTACATCCCATGATTTGCTAAACAAATGGCGACGGGAGAAGGAGAAGACACAACGGAGGCAGCTCGAAGAGGAAGAGTACCGGAGATGGGCTTGTGAGGAAAAAGAGGCCCGCTACCAGGAAGAGCTGGCTCGTCGCCGGGAGGAAGAAGAAAGCCAATGGCATTGCCCATTCTTCAGGCATTGCTGGAATGAAAGTCTGAGTTTGCCGACTCTGCGCAATTGTTCGGAGTGCAGCGATCAATACTGAGAGTACAGGCACTCTCAGACCAACCGCCGGTCTGTGCATGAGAGGCTCGAACGCCCACATGACATGCAGGATCGGCGTGAAAAAAGAGACCTGCGCGATCGGCTCAACGAAACGGCAGCTGATCTCTAGGAGCTGGTCTGGCAGGAGAATCAGTGGTGCCCTAGGAACTTGACCAAGAGCCAAAGACACCGCGTGCAGCGCCTCAGGAATAGGGAGCTCAAAGTAGAAGGCTGCCCGAAGCAAATCTGGCGGGAGAAGCTTACTCAGGACAAAGGGAAGGCAACAGCCGATGCACAGATGGTGTTTGTGCTTCCGACTGAGTTTAGGGCGCCCTGAGCCAAGAAGATTAAAGTTCTCTCTAATTCTGATGAGTCGGAGTCTGAGCAAGCCACCGCCAAGCTGGTTTTCGCGCAGCAAGCTGCCTTTGACAAGCCACCCAAGCACCGGCACCTGAAGGCCCTGTGTCTCAAAGGATATGTCGATGGGATGCCCATGACCAAGATGCTAGTCGATGGTGGTGCCACTGTCAATCTCATGCCCTACACCACCTTTCGCAAGCTGGACAAGGGCCCTGATGATTTGATCGAGACCGACATGATGCTCAAAGATTTTGGGGGCAACTCTTCAAATACCCGGGGGGCAATCAATGTGGAGCTAACAGTCGGAAAGAAGATGCTGCTCACCACCTTCTTCATGATTGACTGCAAGGGTTCTTACAGTCTGCTACTTGGGCATGATTGGATTCATACTAACTGCTGCGTACCATCAACCATGCACCAATGTGTGATGCAGTGGCATGGTGATGAGGTTGAGGTGGTCCCAGCCGATGACTCAATGAGTATAGCCGCAGCAGATGCTGCCTACTGGAAAGCTGGGGATCATGACTATTTCTCTGACAAGACTTGGGAAGAAGGCTCCATCAAGGTCAGCGATGAGAGTCAACAGTCGGTCAGGGCAATCGGCTCTGAGTCTTTTTATTAATGGACAACCCGATCGATGGCACCGAGGGCAAGCTTGGACAGGGTTTTACGTCGGCCAATAAACTTGAAGAAGTGGATATCGGATCTAGTGACAGACCAAGGCCGACATATATTGCCGCCAATCTTGACCCTGAGTTCAGGCGGGAGTTGATTGACTTATTGAAAGAATACAAAGACTGCTTCGCCTGAGAGTACTACGAGATGCCTGGCTTGGACAAATCGATTGTCGAGCACATATTGCCTATCAAGCCTGGATTTTGACCGTTCAAGCAGCCGCCACGACGATTCAAGCAGGATTCATTACCTGACATCAAGACTGAGATTGAGAGGTTGCTGGAAGCCAAGTTCATTCGAGCTTGCCGATACGCCGAGTGCGTATCGAATATTGTCCCTGTATACAAGAAGAATGGCAAGTTGCGGGTCTGCATCGATTTCAGGGATTTGAACAGAGCTACCCCGATGGACGGCTACCCAATGCCGATAGCCGATATGTTAGTCGATTCAGCTGCGGGGCACCAGGTCATCAGCTTCATGGATGGCAATGCTGGTGAGTGGACTATGTTCTTTGATGGATCATCTTGCAAGCAAGGCGGAGGTGCTGGGGTAATACTAATGTCACCTTGAGGTCAACGATTTGAGTACGCTTTCCAGATCGGGCCGACAGTGACAAACAACCAGGCTGAATATGAGGCGATTTGGAAGGGATTTCAGCTTCTGCATGAAGCAAAGGCCGACATAGTTGAGATTTTTGGAGATTCACAACTAGTCATCAACCAATTGCTTGACCTATTTGAATGTAAAGACGACGTACTCAGAGGCTATTATGTTCAGTGCCAAGCTTTGATCAGAAGGTTCTTAACAGTTTCACTATATCATATTCCCAGAGCCCAGAATCAAGAGGGTAACCGGCTAGCGCAGAGCGCTTCGGGTTACAGATCGATGCAGAAAATCCTCAGTACCGAGTAATCAGCTGATGACTGGCGGGGCGAGATGGTAAGTTACCTTGCAAATCCTTCACAGAAAGTTAGTAGAAAGCTGAGGTACAAAGCTATCAAGTACGTGCTGCTGGACGGTCAGTTGTATTATAAGACTGTCGAAGGGGTACTGCTGAGATGCCTCGGGGCAGAAGAATCGATGAAGCTGATGAGTGAGGTTCATGAAGGAGTCTGCGGTGCTCACCAATCGGCTCATAAGATGAAATGGATTATCAGAAGGACTGGTTATTATTGGCCAACAATGCTCGAACATTATTTCAGGTATTACAAAGGTTGCCAAGAGTGCCAGAGATTCAGGAATGTGCAGAAGTCTCCTGCCTCAGCTATGAATCCTATCATCAAGTCATGGCCGTTCAGAGGTCGGGGAATCGATCTGATCAGCCAAATCTATCCATCGTCCAGTAAAGGTCACAAATAGATTTTGGTTGCAACAGACTACTTTACTAAGTGGGTAGATGCTGTTCCTTTGAAGAACGCCACATCTGGAGATATAGTCGAGCTTATAAAGGAACATATCTTTTACAGATTTGGTATACCACAGACTATCACGACAGATCAAGGGACTATGTTCACTTCAGATGAGTTTTTGACCTTTGCTGACGACATGGGCATTAAAGTGTATAATTCATCACCTTATTATGCCCAAGCCAATGGTCAGGCTGAAGCGTCAAATCAAATTTTAATTAAGATTATCATGAAGAAGACTGAGCAGACTCTCATGAGGTGGTACTTGACGCTGAGTGAAGCTCTGTGGGCATACCGGATGGCTCAGCATGGATCAACTAAACCTACGCCATATGAGTTGGTCTATGGGCACACTACTATCCTTCCTTAGGAAATTCAGTCCGAGACACGGCGCGTCAAGTTACAGAACAAGCTTACAGCCGGTGAGTACTAAGATATCATGATGGACAGTCTTGAAGATTTATATTGTCATCGGCTCAAAGCCCTGGAGTGTATCAAAGCTAATAAGATACGGGTGGCCAAGTATTACAACACTAAACTAAGAGGAAAGAGCTTTGCTAAATCAGAGCTGGTATCGAAGACTATCCTACCTGTCGGAACCAAAGATAGCCGATTCGGCAAGTGGTCGCCAAATTGGGAAGTCCCGTATCGAGTTGTTGAATGTGCGCCCGGCAATGCCTATATGCTCGAAGATATGGAAGGAAGGAGGTTTGCCATCGCGATCAACAGAAAATATCTGAAGAAATACTATCCTAGTATCCCAGTTGGGGGATGATAGCCGATCAATGCAAGATCTGGCTCATACAGCCGATTCTATGTAGAGGATCGTCTTCAGAATAAAAAAATAAGACTGTAATAGCCGATTTCGTTTTAACGAATCGCCTTTAGCAAAAAAATGAAACACCCCCGATGGAGTGTAACAGCCGATGTGATTGCATCGCCTTTAGACAAAAAAAATAAAAAATAAATATATGTATACAGACACATGAAGATCAGATTGGTGATTATAAACAAAGTCTTTATTTCTGATCATGTTTGCAGGAGCCCTATTACTTTCTAATTCGGATTATGGGTGGCTCTATCTATAATGTCCTGGGCATCGGTGACAGCCGCAACCCCGTCGGCGTGGGGGAAGAAGTTCGCTAGTTGGGCGCTGGCCTCCTCCATGTCTTGGCCCTCCGGGAACCCGGGCTCGACGGCCTCTAGGGCTATGCCGGAGCGGAGTCGTGCGGCCATGAGAGCCCCGGTGGCGCCGTGACGAACGCCGGCCATGGCCACCTGGAGGACGCGGTGGTGAACATTCAGGAGCTGCTCCGCCTGCGTGTTGCCGCGGGCATTGGCGGCGGTCTCGGCGGCCACGCGTAACTCTTCCAGCCGCGCGGTCAGGGCTGCAAGAAGAAAGAAGGTTCAGCACGAAGATGATCATCAGCACATCACAAAGCAACTTCAAGACATTACCTGCCATTGCGGTGTCCGACTCGGCAAGCTGGGCCTGCACCCTGGCCACCTCGGCCTCGGCGGCGGCGAGGGCAGCGGCTTGGGCTTCATTGACGCCCTGTAGCCGACCATTCTCCTTCGTAGCCTCTGAATAGAGGTTACGATACTCCACCATCTGATGGTGGAAGCGGCGTCCGTCAGCGGCGGTGTAGGACCCGTCAGAGTCCGCGGAGGACCCCGAATCGGATCCCCCACGAGAACCAGCGCTCGGGTCCAGGTCCTGAGGAGGGTCTGGAAGAGGCGTAGTTCGGCGAAGCCGGGTGTCCAGACCAATCGGCGCACCCGGAGGGAAAGGAATCAGGCGGGCCTGACTGAAAAATGGCAAAGAAGCAGATGTATCAGGGTCGAGAGAGATCAACGCCATGGATGTGTTGGCGCAAAAAGTGGTTCCCTAAGCCCAACACACCAGCGAATCCGGAAACGATCCTTGGGGCAGTGAAGCTCTCGCAGATCCAGTTAGCTTCGGACCCGGTCTGAGAGTGTCAGTAACACCCAAGCGTGCCAGTCAATTTGACCTGCAATTGACAAGGAAAAAGATAGTAATCAGTAATCACAGGGCGCAACTAATCGGTATGTCCAGGTAGTTCCAACTGTATGGCTCGAAGAGCCGATGTAATGGGAGATCGACTAGAAAGCCGATTGCGTCATGTTATGAACCGATTGTAGCGAAACATGCATTATAACTCAAGTTAACCGATTCAGACATGAATTTAATGACATATACTTGCATTAGACAGAAGTATACTACAAAAGATGTAGTCACAGCAAGCTAACATGATCATAAGATATCTCAATGTAAAAACAAGATGAAATCGGTTATTTCAGCCGATTCAGTGTATACGGGCAACATACAAGCCTATAAAGTAAACAATGTTTCAACTCTCCGGCTAATAGATCTAAATCACAATCTTGCAACAGTGGAGATCGAGCGGATCGAGGCAGTCATGATGAAGTTGTAACTTAGATCCGTTAACCCTTGAATCTAGACAATGTTTATTTTATTACTCGGGTGCGACCCGTATCTAATCTAGATCCAAAATACAACCGGCTGGTGCAAAGCATTCTATCTTATCAATATAAAATGAATGGCAAACATAATTCGTTGAACATATAGATCTATTAGATATGAGCCGACGTATATGGATCAAGACGGGCAAATTGATGATTGCTTTAAATAATAAACAATAAACATAAGCAACATCGGTAACTTAATGAATCTAGCTAAACTGCCAAATTTAACTAGAGCCGATAACTAATCCATGCATGCAAAACTATCGTAATCTATAGCCTGTCCACCGGATGACGTTAACTAATAGATTAATCAAGCAAACAAACACGAATCGATAACTAATCCACGCGTGAAAACCGTCCTAATCTGCATCTCGTCCACCGGATGACGGTTAACACAGATTGATCAGGTAAACCAGCGTGAATCATCCTTGACTCACTATGCTTCCCGCGTCCACCGGATGACGCCAAAGAAACAGAGCTTAGAAAGGACCCTGGTCCGCCATGCTTCCACGTCCACCGGATGACGCTAAAAAGACATAGTTTAACAGGGGGTTGACGATACTTACAAGCAAGCTTGCGTCCACCGGATGACACCCAGCCTGGATGAAGTAACCCGCCGGACTCGACTGACTCTAGGGTTTGTTTGGCCGGAGCCAAAAGTTGTGTTGTATTGATGTTGTTGTATTTTTTACAATGGCTGAGGGCTTATATTTATACCCTGAGCGTAGCTAGAGTCCTAGTCGAATTACAACTCATTATTAGATAAGGAAATCAACAAACTATCCTATATCTAAGGTAACTTGGAGTCACATCTTCCCTTTCATAATGGACTCCGATCGTGATCACATCCTGGCGGCGCGGACTCTAGATGACGTCACCAATACCGACGCTGCATGCCTTCTGTCACTTTCGCCCGATAACCGATTCTCCATGCAATCGGCTATTCTCCTTCCTTCCGCTGGACGGAGTCTGCTTCCGAAATCGGCTATCTTCCTCTGGTATCGGCTATCGGCTTCTGGCATCGGCTTCTGGCATCTGAGCCCGTCGACGGCGATGAGATGGAACGGAGTATCCGCCGCATCTGGGCCAGCGTCGTCCGAATCGAGCAGACTTTGGGGTAAATTCAACCGTCAGCCTACCATCTCCCCGCTGTTTCCATCCGGCTTGAACAACTTTGCCCCTGGCGCTGATCTTCCTCGGGCAGCTCCGGCGGATGGTGATGCCGTTCCTGCAACCGGGACAGCAACCCCGGAAACCCCCGCCGCTGGTGACGTCGCCGGGCCCTCTGCTCCTGTAAGGGCTCCAATCAGGCGTATGATGCAAGTCAGCGGACGGGGAGCCCATAGCAGGTATCTTATTCTCCCTTTTCGTCGATCGTTGAATCTGGCTAAGTCTGGGTGCCTGATCTGACGATCCCTTTCAGCCAACGTCTTCCGCTCCATCTTCCTTCCGGTGCACCAATCGGCGCTAGTTCCTCGGTGCGTCGCACAGCACCACAACCGAACCTCCCTCACGCTCTGGCTCGCAGCACCACCTCCGGAGCGGAATCGAACTCGGAATCATCTTCGAGTTCCCGCGACTCCTACACCGCCGCCGACGGCCGCCACTTCCACCATGAGATGGTGCGGTATCGCAACCTCTACTCCGAGGCTACCAAAGAGGCCGGCCGGCTGGATAAGGAGAACGAGGACCAAGCCGCCGCGCTTGTTGTCGCTAGTATTGATTTGACGGAGGCGCGGGCCAACCTCGCGGAGTCGCAGGCCACCGTGGCGGGTAATCTCCTGCTTTGTCCAACTATGTGCACGGCGCGTTTCCAATCACTGACTTTTCTTGTTTATGCAGCTCTGACGACGCAGCTGCACGAACTGCATGTGGCTGTAGCGAACGTCACCAACGTCCTCTGCGCACGGGGGCAAACGCAGGTGGAGCAGCTTGCGGACGTGCACCACCGCTTTCGCCAGGTGGCGATGAGCGGCGTCCGTCAAGGTGCCGCGGGAGCTCTAACCGCCGCCCAGATCAACTCCGGCATCGTGCTAGAGAACGTCGAACCGGGAATCCAGGCAGGCCAAGACATGGAGGAGTTCAGGCACGCTAATGGCCGCTTTCGCCCCTCATGCCGACGGTCTCTCCGTGTCCATCGACGCCGAGGACGTGATCCGGGACGGGGTTAATAACCCAAACTAGATTGTATTAGGCATTCTGATGTATATGATACTTCTGAACTTGCCATGCCCGAAACAATCCAATTTGCAAAACTGTATATATATTTTTTTTGCTAAGGGCGACTCGTTACTACGATGTCGGCCATTTTTGTCCTGAAGGCGACCCGCCTGCACGGCATCGGCTGTTAGAGCCAGATTCACATGAATCGGCTATTATCCCCCAACTGGGATCCTAGGGTAGTATTTCTTCAGATATTTCCCGTTGATGGCTCTGGCGAGTCTCTGCCCTTCCAAGTCTTCAAGGATATAAGCATTACCCGGAGCGCATTCCGCCACGCGATACGGGCCTTCCTAGTTTGGCGACCATTTACCGAATCGGCTATCTTTGGTACCAATAGGTAGAATGACTTTCCATACTAGCTCTGATTCGGTGAAGCTCTTGCTCCTTACCTTTGTGTTGTAATACTTGGCCACCCGTATCTTATTCTTTTCAATATATTCCAAAGCCCTAAGCCGATGACAGTGCAAATCTTCTAAACTGTCCATCATAATGTCTTTGTATTCACCGGCCGTAAGCTTGTTTTGCAACGTGACACGCCGTGTCTCAGACTAAATCTCCCATGGCAAGACAACAGCGTGTCCGTAGACTAGCTCACAAGGTGAAGCCTTGATCGATCCATGCTGTGCCATGCGATATGCCCACAGTGCCTCGCTCAAATGCAGATACCATTTTCTGGGGTTCTGCTCAATCTTTTTCTTGATGACCTTGATCAAAATTTTATTGGAAGCTTCTGCTTGTCCGTTGGCTCGGGCGTAGTATGGCGATGAATTATAAATCTTGATGCCCATGTCGTCAGCAAAGGTCATAAACTCCTCTGAAGTGAACATTGTCCCCTGATCGGTTGTGATCGTCTGAGGTATGCCGAACCTGTAAATAATATACTCCTTCACAAATTCGATCACGTCAGCTGAAGTGGCGCTCCTCAAAGGAATGGCTTCTACCCACTTGGTGAAGTAATCAGTCGCCACTAGGATCCATTTGTGACCCTTGCTCGATGGTGGGTAGATTTGGCCGATTAGATCAATACCCCATCCCCTAAACGGCCATGGTTTAATTATAGGATTCATAACAGAAGCTGGAGACTTTTGTATATTTCCAAACTTTTGGCATTCTTGACACCCTTTATAATATTTGAAACAATCTTCCAGCATCGTAGGCCAATAGTAACCAGTCCTCCTGATGATCCACTTCATCTTGTGAGCTGATTGATGTGCACCGCAGACTCCATCATGTACTTCGCTCATCAGCCTTACTGATTCTTCTGCCCCCAGGCATTTGAGCAGCACTCCTTCAACAGTCTTGTAATACAACTGACCATCCAACAACACGTACTTGGTGGCTTTATATCTTAGCTTTCTGCTGACCTTTTGCGAAGGATTTGTCAGGTAACCTGCTATCTCACCCCTCCAGTCATCAGCCGATTGCTCGCTGTTATAAATCTCCTGCATCGGCCGATAACCCGACGCGTTCTGCGCTAGCCGCTTAGCTTCCTAGTTCTGGGCCCTGGGGATGTGACAGAGAGATACCGTCATGAACTTCTTGATGAGAGCCTGGCACTGATCATGGTAACCTCTGAGTATCTCGTCTTTACACTCATACAAACCGAGCAATTGGTTGATGACTAGTTGTGAATCACCAAATACTTCAACTGCATCGGCTTTTGCTTCATGCAGAAGCTGAAAACCTTTCCATGCGGCTTCATATTCAGCCTGATTGTTTGTGACATTCGGCCCTATCTGGAAAGCATACTCACAACGCAGACCTCGCGGTGAGATGAGCACTACTCCGGCGCCACCACCTTGCTTGCACGAAGAACCGTCAAAAAACATAGTCCATGGCGCTATATCTGCTACATTAACCGATCCTCCGTGATGCTGTGTAATAAAATCGGCTATCGCCTGCCCTTTGACCACCTTAGCCGATTCGAACCTCAAGTCAAACTCTGAAAGCGCCAGGATCCATTTGCCTATCCGACCATTTAAAATAGGCATCGAAAGCATGTGCTTGATGACATCCTCCTTGGACACCACCACACAGTCTGAGGCAAGCAAGTAGTGCCTCAACTTGGTGCATGAGTAGAATAGGCACAAACACAACTTCTCGGTCGGTGTGTATCTTGTCTCAGGGTCAAGGAGCCGCCTGCTCAAGTAGAAGACTGCTCTCTCCTTCCCTTCAAATTCTTGAAAAAGGGCCGACCCAATGGTATGGCTTTCGGCCGTCACGTACAACTTGAAAGGCTTCCCTACCCATGGCGGTACTAAGACAGGAGGAGTTTTCATGTATTCTCTGATCTCATCAAAAGCCTTCTATTGCACGTCACCCCATTTGAACTCTTGATCAGTCTTGAACTTCAACAATGGCGAGAACGGCAGCACCTTCTCTGATAAGTTGGCAATGAATCTTCTGATAAAGTTAACCTTACCAAGTAAAGACTGTAATTCCTTCTTGTTGGTTGGAGGTACGAGTTCATCGATCGTCTTCCTACTCTTGCTGCCGATCTCTATCCCTTTGCGGTGGACCATGAATCCCAGAAATTCGCCAGCTGATACGCCAAACGCACACTTGTTAGGATTCATCTTCAGACCATGTCGCCTTGTGCACTCTAAAGTGGTTCTCAAATCGGCCAGGTGATCTTTATTGTTTTTGGATTTCACCACCACATCATCTATATAAATTTCAACGACCTCGCCGATCAACTTGTGAAATATATAATTCATAGCTCTCTGATAAGTTGCACCGGCATTCTTTAATCCAAACGTCATGACCACCCATTCAAACAAACCAAGCGCACCAGGGGCACCTGAATGCGGTCTTCGGGATGTCTTCATCAGCCATAAAAATTTGATTATAACCAGCATTGCCATCCATGAAGCTAATAACTTGGTGCCCAGCAGCCGAGTCTACCAACATATCGGCTATTGGCATAGGGTAGCCATCCATCGGTGTAGCTCTATTTAAATCCATGAAATCAATACAGACTCGCAATTTACCATTTTTCTTATACACAGGGACGATGTTCGATATCCATTCGGCATATCGGCAAGCTCGAATGAACTTGGCTTCTAACAGCCTCGTGATTTCGGCCTTAATGTCAGGTAGAGCATCTTCTCTAAAACGACGTGGAGGCTGCTTGTGTGGCCGAAATCCTGGCTTGATAGGTAGCCTGTGCTCAACAATAGATTTGTCCAATCCAGGCATTTCATAATATTCCCAGGCGAAACAATCTTTGTACTCTTTCAATAGTTGAACCAGCTCCTGCCTGAACTCTGGGTCTAGATTGGCAGCAATAAACGTCGGCCTTGGTCTGTCGCCGGGTCCAACATCCACTTCTTCGAGCTTGTCGGCCGACGTGAATCCTTGCCCCAACTTACCCTCTGTGCCATCAATCGAATTCTCCATTTAATAAAAAGACTCAGAGCCGATTGCCCTGATCGGCTGTTGACTCTCATCACTGACCTTGATGGAGCCTCCTTCCTAAGTCTTGCCAGAGAAACAGTCATGATCCCCAGCTTCCCAGTATGTGGCATCTGCCGTCGCCACGCTGACCGAGTCATCGGCCAGGATCACTTCGACCTCATCGCCATGCCACTGAATGAGGCACTGATGCATGGTCGATGGCACGCAGCAGTTGGCATGAATCCAGTCGCGTCCGAGTAGCAAGCTGTAGGCACCCTTACTGTCGATCACGAAAAAGGTGGTAAGCAGTGTCTTCTTCCCCACTGTTAGCTCGACGTTGATTGCCCCCCGAGTGTTTGAAGAATTGCCCCCGAAATCCTTGAGCATTAGATCAGTTTCTATTAGATCATCGGGACCCTTGCCTAACTTGCGGAATGTAGTGTAGGGCATGAGATTGACAGTGGCACCATCGTCCACCAACATCTTCGTCATGGGCATGCCATCGACATAACCTTTGAGATAGAGGGCCTTCAAATGTCGATTCTTGGCTGGCTTATCAAAAGTAGCTTGCTGTGCGAGCACTAACTTGGCCACTCTGTCTTCTGATCCCGAATCATCTGAGTCGGACTCGGTATCATAATTCTTGGCTCTGAATTCTGCAGGCAGCACGAACACCATCTGTGCATTGGCTACAGCCTTTCCATTATTTTGTGGAGGCTTCTCGCGCCATATCTGTTTGGCACGTCCTTCAGGTTGGAGCTCTCTGTTTCTGAGCCGTTGCACCCGGCGCCTTTGGCTCCTAGTTAGATCCCCTGGGCACCACTGATTCTCTTGCCAAACCGGCTGTCGGCGTTCAACTACCGCTTCATCAAGCCGATCGTGCGAGTCCCTTTTTTCATGCCGATCCCGCGGGCTGTGGGGGCTCCCCAGCCTCTGATGTACAGACCGGCGGTTGACCTGGGACTGCCTGTACTCTCGATACTGATCGCTGCATTCTGGGCAGTTGCGCAGCGTTGGCAGTCTCAGGCCTTCATTCCAACAATGTCGGAAGAATGGGCAATGCCAATGATCCTCCTCACCTCCCCGGTGGTGGGTCATTTCTTCATGATAGCGCGCCTCTTCTTCTTCGCGGAGCCACCTGCGGTACTCCTCTTCTTCACGCTGCAGCCGCCTCTGATGATCTTTCTCTTTCTGTCGCCGCCACTTGTTCAGAAGGTGCTGGTGTGTGGGCCTCCTGCTCTTGGTGCCACTGGATTCTCCCTGCTCCGGCTGCCTCTGATTCTGTTCCCTCCTTCCTTTGATCAACGCCAGCTCCTCAGCTGTGATTTGTGCATCGGTATCAACTGAGGAGTTCTTCCTGGCCCGTTCGGAGGTTAATACCTTTACTTTAGTCAGAGGATTCACGATCTGGACCATGTTCTGCCCTTTCGGGAATGGGAATTTGTCGATCTTCATCTTCCCCTTGGGAGGAGCCTCAAATTTCAACAAACCGCGCCTAATAGCATTCTGGATTGCTGCTTTGAAATTGCGGCAATTGTTTGTAGAGTGTGAGGTGAGGCCATGGTACTGGCAGAACGGTTTTCCCTGTAAATCTTCAGGAGATGGCTTGACGTAATCAGCTAGGAAGGTGATGTGGCCTACACTGACTAATAGGTCGAAGAGTTTGTCCAGCTTGCGCGTGTCAAAGTCGTATTGATCTTCCACGCTCCAACCCTTCGGTACGGTCATGGGCTTTGTTCCCCATTTAAGCTCAACAGCAGCCACTTCTTCATTCTCTCCATCCTCTGAGTCGGAATCACAGACGTAGGCCTGCTTGTATTTTGAATCCTTCTTGAAACTCTGGGCCTGCTGTTCTAATGCGGCCACCCTCTGCATCACCTCGCTGATGCTGTTGAAGTTGGTGCCCACCAGCTTCTCTTGGACGTGTGGGAGCAACCCACTGACCACTATCTTGGCGAGCTGCTTGTCGTTCTGGTTCAAAGAGTAACACATGTTCCTGGTCTCCCTGAACCGCTTGATGAAAGCCGATCCAAGTTCATTCGGCTTTTGGCGCATGTTGGTGATATCTGTGATGTCTTTCTCCCCAGTGCCGGAGAAGAAGTAATTATGGAATTTAGTCTCCAGATCTTCCCAGCCTTGAATCGAGCCAGGCTCCATAGATGCGAACCAGCTAAACGCCGGCCCTGTCAGTGATAGCGGAAAGAGCCGGACCCTGTGAGCTACCTCATACGAAGCTTCGCCGAGCTGGGTCAGGTAACGGCTGATGTGCTCCATGGTGGTGATGTCGTCCTGGCCACTGAACTTGGAGAAGTTGGGTAAGCGATACCTGGGCGGCAATGTCACTCGGTCGTACCACTCGGGGTAAGGGCGCCTGTATTTGATTCCAGTCCCGGTCTTCGGCTATAAACCGAACGTATCACGGAGCATGTCACTCATCTGCTCCAGCAGCTGATTGTTGGGCGTCTGGGCGTACCCCGGATGCGGCGCTGCCTGAAGGTCTTGATATGTGATCCCCTCATGGTATCCAGGAGTTGGGTTGGCCACGTCTGCCGCCGGCGTATTTCCAGCTGTCGGATTCACTGCTGATAAGTTCATCGAGTTCACCGACTGTCCAGTGGCCTGCATGAAAGCGGCGAGCTCCTCCGGAGTATGATCTTTGTATAATCTTGGAGAAGCTTCTATTTTTTGAGCCGAACCGGCCGCAGTGGCACTCTGCCCTGGCGTTTTCGGCTGGCTCGGCTGTTGCGGTGAGGAATTGGAGGTCCCTGCCGCTGCTTTTGGATCTGCATCCTCTGCGGGTATGTTGAAGTAAACCAGTCCCAGAGACTCCCAATCCTGCCATTTGAGAACAATCTTCATGATGTTATAGAATGTCTGCAGGAAGGATTTATGGTGATGGCCGACTGCTGAATAGGCGGCCTCCCAGGTCGCTTCTTCCAGCATCTGCTTGAGGTCGGCCTTGCACTCCTCTTCAAATTTATCAGAATGGCCGTCCATGATCCATCTAGGGAATGCATTCTTCTTCACTACCGAGCCATCACGCTGCTTGCTGAATGAAAGCAGGCAGGCATCAGCGAATTCTTCAACAATCTTGTTCAGCACTGCCGCGTCCTCCTCACTGAGGTCTTCGACCCTGACCCTGAGGACACCGTCATCCCTGGAGGGGTCGTACGCCGCAGCCTTTCCTTTTGCCATGGTCTTCAATGAAATGTCCCACCAGGCGTGCCAAAAAGTGTGTTGGCGCAAAAAGTGGTTCCCTAAGCCCAACACACCAGCGAAGCTGGAAATGATCCTTGAGGCAGTGAAGCTCTCGCAGATCCAGCTAGCTTCGGACCCGGTCTGAGAGTGTCAGTAACACCCAAGCGTGCCAGTCAATTTGACCTGCAATTGACAAGGAAAAAGATAGTAATCAGAAATCACAGGGCGAAACTAACCGGTATGTCCAGGTAGTTCCAACTGTATGGCTCGAAGAGCCGATGTAATGGGAGATCGACTAGAAAGCCGATTCCATCATGTTATGAACCGATTGTAGCGAAACATGCATTATAACTCAAGTTAACTGATTCAGACATGAATTCAATGACATATACTTGCATTAGACAGAAGTATACTACAAAAGATGTAGTCACAGCAAGCTAACATGATCATAAGATATCTCAATGTAAAAACAAGATGAAATCGGTTATTTCAGCCGATTCAGTGTATACGGGCAACATACAAGCCTATAAAGTAAACAATGTTTCAACTCTCCGGCTAATAGATCTAAATCATAATCTTGCAACAGTGGAGATCGAGTGGATCGAGGCAGTCATGATGAAGTTGTAACTTAGATCCGTTAACCCTTGAATCTAGACAAAGTTTATTTTATTACTCGGGTGCGACCCGTATCTAATCTAGATCCAAAATACAACCGGCTGGTGCAAAGCATTCTATCTTATCAATATAAAATGAATGGCAAACATAATTCGTTGAACATATAGATCTATTAGATACGAGCCGACGTATATGGATCAAGACGGGCAAATTGATGATTGCTTTAAATAATAAACAATAAACATAAGCAACATCGGTAACTTAATGAATCTAGCTAAACTGCCAAATTTAACTAGAGCCGATAACTAATCCATGCATGCAAACTATCGTAATCTATAGCCTGTCCACCGGATGACGTTAACTAATAGATTAATCAAGCAAACAAACACGAATCGGTAACTAATCCACGCGTGAAAACCGTCCTAATCTGCATCTCGTCCACCGGATGACGGTTAACACAGATTGATCAGGTAAACCAGCGTGAATCATCCTTGACTCACTATGCTTCCCGCGTCCACCAGATGACGCCAAAGAAACAGAGCTTAGCAAGGACCCTGGTCCGCCATGCTTCCACGTCCACCGGATGACGCTAAAAAGACATAGTTTAACAGGGGGTTGACGATACTTACAAGCAAGCTTGCGTCCACCGGATGACACCCAGCCTGGATGAAGTAACTCGCCGGACTCGACTGACTCTAGGGTTTGTTTGGCCGGAGCCGAAAGTTGTGTTGTATTGATGTTGTTGTATTTTTTATAATGGCTGAGGGCTTATATTTATACCCTGAGCGTAGCTAGAGTCCTAGTCGAATTACATCTCATTATTAGATAAAGAAATCAACAAACTATCCTATATCTAAGGTAACTTGGAGTCACATCTTCCCTTTCATAACGGACTCCGATCGTGATCACATCCTGGCGGCGCGGACTCTAGATGACGTCACCAATACCGACGCTGCACGCCTTCTGTCACCTTCGCCCGATAACCGATTCTCCGTGCAATCGGTTATTCTCCTTCCTTCCACTGGACGGAGTCTGCTTCCGAAATTGGCTATCTTCCTCTGGTATCGGCTATCGGCTTCTGGCATCGGCTATCGGCTCCCAGCCTAAAATTTGGTGTTAACAGGATGCAAACTGGTTTACCTGCTATAAATGGCCAACTACCGGGGTGTCACCCAACGATGACGGCCGTGAGACGGGCCTGCGGTAGCACCCGCACCGGGGGTGGCTCCAGCGGCCGCAGGGGTGGCCTGAGATGGCCCGGCGGCGGTTCTCGAGCCTCCGGCACCGGTGGTTTCCGCATCGCTGCGCAAGACGTCGATGGTCGGATTAGATCAGATGGATGTATCAAGAAGCGAACAGTAGCCTTACCCTAGCCAGGTTCGCATACGATGCCTCCGTTCACCAACGGCCCGCAGGCTCCGGCTAAAGTTGTCGCCTTTAGCAGAATGTGAAGCCGGCCGCTTGCCACGGTCTCCATCGCCGACCATGGTTTGGTTTTGAAGATTTGCTTTTTTTTGTTTGGGGAGAAGAGGCGAAGAGCAAAGGCCGGGTGAGCAAAGGCTATGGTGTCTGCGGTTGCTCGCTCAGGCCGGACGTCTATTTATAAAGACGAAGGCACCAAGGCTATTTTTCCCTCGGGAGACGAGACGACACGGCGGATTTTATGCTAGAAATTACCCACGTTTCTTGAATCCAGAACCGACGCCGCGCGTGGGAGGTAGAACGTCTTGATCGGCTATTTTGGTAGGTTACCTAGAATCAGTTAATCAGGCCGTTTGCTCGGGATCGGCTCAGTGGGTCAGTTACTTGAATCGACTAAATAGCCGATTTCTGCGACAAATACTGAGGATCAGGCTGAGTAGCCGATTCAAAGACAGAACAAGAAGAAGGCCAATTTCAGTCTGGCCGATGTACTTTACATGTTTCACAGAAGAGGTTAAACATCAGTTACAAACCCAACAAAGACCGAATGGAAGAAATACATTCAACATGAAGAGCATGGCCGGTCTGCACAGATTCTTGGTCTTCATCAGCTGTTGAATTGAGGATGTTCAGGCGCTGGTTGATCTGTCTGCCTTCGATGACCCTGGCGCTGACTTGTTTTCTCTTCTCGGTCATATTGACAGTACTTGTTGATACAGAAATCTCATGCTGAGTAATGGCCAAGTTTACTTTCTCAAGTTCCTTCATCAGCTGCTCGCGCCTGGTTTTTAAAGTATCCAGCTCTGATTCAGCCGAGGTGATGGTGTTCCTCAGTAGCTTGACTTGATCTGCCAACTCATGGGCCCCTTGTTTGTTGATCAACTTGTTGTTCCTCAGCTGTTCAAGCTCGGCCAAGTTTATATGGGCAGTATTGATTCTTGGAGTGGCACTTTTGAGCTTGACAAGCTGCTTCAAGAGGCTGAGAGTTGTCGGGCGTGTGTGCTGTTGAATCAGCTCAATTGCCTGATCAATTGTTTCAGATTGCCGGGATAGGTCAAAAAGGTCTACTTCCAGCTAAGGCAAGAGCTCATTTAGCCGATTCTTAAAATCTGGCTCTGGCAGCGTCATGGATTTGGAGCTTAGTTTAGCTTCATCACAACATTCCTCCAGGTCAAAGGAGTAGCTGGGAGTTGAAGGCTGCAGCACCTGCATTCAGATATTAGGAGGTGATAGCATAAATAATATGATCGGTTAAAGGATGAACGCTTCACCTGAATAGAGCCTGAAGGAACTGGAGCTGATGAAGTGCCTGGTTGATCTGTCGTGGCAGTCTCTTTTTCGGCAGTGGGGGTGGCCTCAGCATGTGTTTCTGTGATCAGTTGAAGCTCTATAGAAATAAAAGAAAGTAAGAAACAAAGCAAACACAATGGTGTTAACAGCTGGAGAGCCTTGCCTGGATGTTTAGGAGATGGTGTTTTCTCCTCCTCAAGTTGGTTCCACGAAAGAGGGCTGTTCGGCTGCATTTTTAGAAAGAATTAGAAAATATTCAGCAAAGGTGGGATAGTATGCTTACAAGTTTGGTTGATGCCTGAGTTCCTGCTCCTTCTTGCTGGATGGCGATGGTTTCGTCCATTCCCAGAAAACCTTCGGCAGTATCTTGGTGGCCTGTGGTTTCTGGAGGGACTTCAGCCTGAATACTTTCAGAGGATGCCTAAATCGGCTGAGTGCTCGCCTATTATATAGACGATTCAGTCAGGTAAGCTGAGTAAATGATACAGAGAGTATTTCAAGGCATCCGGATACCTGGGCAGGCTTCCTCTTAGATCTCTTTTTCTTGGTGGTCGTCTTCTGGAGGCTTGATGAAGCCTTTCTCTTTGGAGCTGGGGCAGTTATCATGCTGACAGGGGCCTGCATTATTTGCTTCACTGATGGAGCCTGGGAGCCCAGCCTGGCAATTGGGCATGGAGGATAGTAATCGATCTACACTGGCGGTTCAAACTCTGGATCCTGCATTGTCAAGGAGTTAGAATGTAAATAACGGCCGGCTGTAATGAAATCAGTTACCAGTGCTTACTACTGTTGCAGAGTTAAAACTTGGGTCCAAGGTTTGACATTTGTCATGAATCCTCTGACAGAATAGATGAGCATGCCACTGTTGCCACCATTGATCAAAACTTTCATGAGTCATTGATATCTGATTCCATTGCTCCATGGTATAATGTGGCAGATCTGTCCCCAGGTTTAAAATTCTGTCGGCTTCTAAGTTTGTAGTGAGCTCATCTCTAGGTCTCAGGAGATGTAGGAATGTAAGCTTCTAGGGCAGTTGGCCAAAGCCCAGTTGTCTGGCTGCTACGTTGGGATGGTAAAACTCATATGAAGGCCAGCTAGGTTCAGTTTTGCTGGAGCTTCGAAGATGCTTGAAGTCAGCTGGTAATATGCAGGGTTTTATCATTACATTAAGGATCTCAGTTGCCCCTGCGTCAGAACACCCTGTGCTGAATTTGAAACTATAAGGCATTGGAAATTCCTCATCTTCTGTGTAGGGGAACCAATTCAGAATTTCTGGTCCCAGGCCTCTGTAAAGTGTTTCAAGCAGCTGGTCTCGACTGACATTGATGTTTATGGCTGAAGTAGCCTCACCAAAACTCTGGCAACCTCGGGTGACCGTATGTTGATCTTCTGCATATTCTATAGAAGGGTAGCCGAAGTTTTTCAAGTTTGGTCTGACCATCTGTAATACCCGAAAAATTGCATTCTTTTAAATAGTGGGAATTTATTTAATTATGCAATTAGTTGATCATTCCAATATAGCAAAATAATAATTTTTCTCAAATATAAAATCAAACCTAGGTCATACACATGTATGATGCATTCATGCTGTAGCATTTCTTCTTTGTACTGTTGTAGATTATTTGAATTTCTCAAATATTTCAAAACCCAATTTGAAAATCCTTTTGGAAAATGGAAAAGGAAATAGAGAAGAGCCCTTCCCCTCTCCTTTCTGGCCCCAGCCGGCCCAGGTCGGATGGCCCGAGGCCAGCTCGGCCGACCTGCTCCCTCCCTTTCCCTTACCCCTTCTGACTGATGAGCGGGACCTATGGGTCAGCCCCTTCCTTCTCCACCTCCCTCGCCGCGCGAACAGAGCCGCCGCTGCCGTGTTCATCCGCCGCGGCCGAGCACGCGCGCGCGAAGCGTCCCTCTGCCGTGACTGCCAGCCCGACCCCAGCGCTCGGTGCTACCGACCTGTGGACCCACAGGACAGCCCCTCCCCTGTTTTCCTCTGCTGCTCGCCGAGAGTCTGACGCGGGCAAGAAAGAAACGGCCGAAGCCGAGTTCGTCGCCGCGCCGAGAGTCCGTAGCAGAGAAGAAACGGCCGAAGCTGATTTCTCCGCTCGCCGAGTTTGTTTCAATCTCCGAGATTGTCGTCACGCCTCGGGAGTACTTAAGCAGCGCCACATCCCCTCATAGCTGTCACCTAACCCTAGCCGCCTCTTCTCGCCGCCACTGCCGAGCTTCCGCGAGAACCGAGCAGCCGCCGCCGGGAGCAATTAGCTCGATTCGCCACCAATTTCCTCTCGGTAAGCCTTTGAGGAGCTTCGCGGTGATCTTGTGAAGTTCCCGAGCACTTCCCCCCTTCGATTTGTGCACTGACACATCTCCGCCGCCGTTGCAGAGAGCCACCGTCCGCCGGGTCACGCCGCGAGCTATCTCCGAGTCGATTTCCGACCTTCCCATCACCCTAGGTGAGCTTGCGATGCTCTTCCCGATCTATGGGTACCCTTCCCGACCTATTTCATGCACCGAGGGCCGAGTTCACCTTCTTCGGCGGCCCTCCGGCCATGGCGCCGCCGTCGGCCACTGTTTTCCGGCCGAGAGCACCGCCACCCCTCCTCTCTGTTAATCTGATCCGCCGATTTTGAATCGGACGGCCGAAGAGCAGCCCATACCGATTCGGCCGGCGTTTTTGCGAATAACCCCCTGCAGTTTTTAATGCTTAGCCCGCAGCCCTTAGCGTATTCAGTAGATTACGTTTGAAGGCGTATTTATTTTTGGTATATATGAAAATGTGTTTTCAGATTTGAATTCAAATTGTTTCATTTATAATTTCCACGTTTTAGCTCCGATTTGAACGATTCAAATTGCGTTAGATTCGTAATTTCATAATCTATCTGATGGTACCACTGTTTCATATATTTTCCACTCTTAAAATTCGAGATTATATTTAATCTATTATTATTCTATTATAAATCTTGTAAAATTCATATCTTCCTCGTTTTAAATCCGATTTGCGCAAACTTTATATCGATGTGATCGTAGCAACGCGTAGATTTGTTTTATAACCTTTTTAATTTATTTTCTCTCTGTTGGTGTACTGTTCTAATGAAAACTCTTATTGTATGCATGATTGCCCCTGTATGCGTGTGTGTTGTTATGATGGATCGAGTATAGACGGTGAGCCATACGTGGGTGATCAAGATCAGTACTGCGACAACCCGGATCACCAGGAGTTTGCTGATCAAGGCAAGTATTAGCATGGATCATCCTTGTTGTCCTATTCACCAAATAAATAATTGCATTTGTATGTGTCTTCCTTGTTAACCATAGTTACTTCCTAGTTTTGTTATCCTGTTCCTTGCAACCTATGGGATTATGCATGTGGTAATTGATGCTAGTGCGTTATTGATATCATGATCATGTAAACTGATTAATTGAATATGCAATAAGGATTAAAAGATGCCTTTTTAGCAACATGGAGCTAAGGGATTGGGGCATAGTTTTGTGGTGCTCCATATCCTTCCCCCTTGGTAATGATCTGTCAGCAAAAGCTGGGACTTACAGTGCAACTATGAGGGCTATATGGCTCTGGTTTTAGCTCAGTATGAGGACCTTTTCTAGCTTGTTAGAGGTTACCGAAAGGCGCAAGAGGGGCTTTGACGACTCGGGTATAGTGCGGCCTCTGTTCATATGTGTATAACCTCCGTGACCTTGTGCCATATGGAAGGGGGGCTCTACATCTGCTTGCCGAGGAAACCTCGCGGCCCTAACATGTTAGACGAACCTTTGAAAGGCTTCATAGTGAAACCCTGCTCTCTCACCTTGGTAGTGTTATGGGAGTAATTAACCCGAGCAAATGGGAATCACGGCTCATAGTGAAAGTGCACAACCTCTGCAGAGTGTAAAACTGGTATACTAGCCGTGCTCACGGTCACGAGTGGCCCGGAAAACTCACGGAGTAGTTATCTTTCAGGGTGATGTTTACTTGTTGCTAATCTATTTATTGCTACTCATTAATTGTGTTTACTATGATCATGAGAATGGGTTTATTAACTTGTTGCTATCCAACTGCATAAAAGATGATTAATTAAAAGCAACCTGCTGTTAAACCGTGTCAACCTTTTGAGCCTCATGAACCCATGCTAGTCTTGTTGAGTACGACATGTACTTACGCATGTTTATTTTTCATTACTTGGTTAAAAATCCCGGATCGGTAACAGATGGTGATAGTGATGAGGACTACCCAGAGGACTACTAGACTTGTGTTTCACCAGTCGACGTCCCTATGCTATGGAGCTACCGCGAGAGTTATCTTTATTTTTCCGCTGTGTAATGACTTTGATATTATTCGCTATGTATTAAACATTGGTTATGATACAATTTATGCAATTTGTTGGCTTATGTGTGTGACTGATCTCTGGGCGCACATAAGATTATGCATCCTATTTTGTCCTTAAAATTGGGTGTGACACCATCTTGTGCAAATGAAGGTTTAGCTATAATTGGATCAGCCGTCAGGGCCCTGTTGTACACTGAACTTCTTTGCCTTTGAGCAGATAGCCGGCAACTCGGCTCATTAGTCTGTAAGCAGAACCCAGCAGAAGTTTTCCCAGAGGGATTGATTGACCTTGGGCTAATTGCTCTGCAAGAAACTTGAAAGGATAGGTTGGTCCAAGAGAAGAGCCACAGAAGACGAACCTCTCCAGCCACAGGATCAAGAATGCTATATATTCCCTTTCGTTGACGCTGGAGGTTGTCATGTGGTGGGTATCAATATAGTCTGTCTAGCCTTTATACTCAGTCAGTTTGGGGAACCACTTCTCGCCCGTGGATAGTAAATTCTAATACTGGTAAGTTCCAGTAATTTAGAGGCCGGTGAGAATGTGGATGTCACCAAGGGTGATGGTCATCGGCCCATCTCCGAATGTGAAAGCATTCAGGGAATTTGACCAGAAATAGCTGGCGATGATGAGAAGCGGTTCATTTTTCTTCATCTCGCAGAGAGATAAATCGAGGCATTGGCTCAGGCTGCGCAGCTCCCAATCTGCTCATTTCTTCTCAGAAACGCGACGGAACCAGTTCCTCCATCCTGTGGGTATGTTAGGACAGTTCCGGAAGGAATTTCTTGTCCATGAGGATGCATTCACTAGGGAAGCCCTGAAGGGGATTTGGTTGGTCTCCATGCTGATGAGTTCTGTAGGGTCAGAATCGCCCATTGGGCCGAGGAAGAAGGTGGTCGGCGCGTCCGATAGTGGAATCAAGATCTCGTTCTTCAAAATCTGAAGGCGGGTGATATATGTGACCAATAAGACAAAGATTCATGGATGGAAAGCAGATTGACGGGATCCATACCTCGGGTATTTCAGAAGGAGTTGCCATTTGGTCGAGCTGATTAAAGGCGGCGGACTGAAACTTGAGGAGGAATGTGACGGGAACCTTTTTGGTTAGGGTTTTGTTTTGGTGCGAAGTTTTGAAGTGCTAAGCGGGAGATTGCGGTTCGGCTGCGTTTTGAGGATGGAAATCGATTAAGACTCATTACTAATTTTGGAACAAAGCAAGTTTATCCCAAAATTGGGGGGCATATGTTTACACCAAAATTTGGGCTGAGTATATATAGCCGATACCGAGAACAGAGACAATCAATTTTCGGAAGCAGAGCCTTCTATGCGAAGATTTGAGAATAGTCGATCGGGTCCTGGATCGATTGTTGGGCCGAAGAGAAGATGGCGCAGCTGAAGATAAGAGTCGATTGATGACGTCAGCGCGAATCTCTAGCGCCAAGGAGCGGTCACGTTCGGAGTCCGTTTTTAGAAAGGGAAGATTGGGCTCTAAGTTACCTTTAGATTAGGAAAGTTTGTTAGTTTCCATATCTATTTCGAGTTGTAATTCGACTAGGACTCTATCTTGTCGAGCCCAGGGTATAAATATAAACCCCCGGCCATTGTAATACACACATACACATCAATACAACACATCTTTCGGCTCCGGCCAAACCTTAGGAGTAGGAGTAACGTAGATCTCGGTGAATTCTTCAATCGGGCTGAGTGTCATCCGGTGGACGCAGGCTTGCTTGTAAGTATCGTCATGCCTCGCTAAGCTTTGTCTCTTTAATGTCATCCGGTGGACATGGGAGCATCGTAGATCAGGGTTGATTCTTGTTTGATATGAGTTTAGCGTCAACCAGTGGACGTGGGCTTAGATCAAATAAGGATTAGTTATCGATTCATGTTTGTTTTCTTGTTTAATCTATGTTTCGCGTCATGCGGTGGACGAGGGCTTAGGTTAAGCTTGATTATGTGCATGGATTAGTTATCGGCTCTAACTAATTTGGCATCTTAGTTAGATTCATTAAGTTATCAAGATGTTATCTGTCATTTATTGTTTATTTATTAATATAACATCTCTCTGCCCGATCAAGATTGCATAGTATTGGTCTCAGATCTACATGAAAAAAGGTTCATTATTGTTTCGTTCATGTTTATGCTTTGTTATGATATCGTTTGATTTGGCCAGTACTATCGTAGTCTTGCTCGTACGTGATGAGAGGGCTTGGCAAGAACCGATTTGTACGGATACAGAACCGTTGGCCTTTTAGACCAGTTCGGTATTCTTATAGATCGACTTGTGGCTTTTGCTACCGCCAAGTTTTCTGCTTCACGGACCCTGAATCGGCTAATTAGCCGATGCAGTTGTGCTTGCACGAGAAAAACCTGTTAATCGATTGTGCTCTGCCAAATCGGCTATTTCTGTCTGTCTGACATTCAGACAGTCTGAATTGAATGATTTGACCTGTTTACAACAATTGATTATGCTTTAATCTATTATAACTATCTGCATGGACTTGTTTGATGTAGATTGTTCTGTTTGATTACACATATCAATCGATTATGTATCAGTTCAATAATTGTTTCCTGTGGCAAAACATGCATACACGCCGGAATCGACTCTTTAGTCGATTTTCGATCTAATCGGCTCTCGGAGCCACATAGTTGGAACTACCTGGACCCACCGGTTAGTTCCGTCCTGTGATTACTAATTATTATTTTTTCCTTGTCAATTGCAGGTCAAATTGACTGGCACGCCTGAGGGTTATTGGTACTCTCTGATCGGGTTTGAAGCTAGCTGGATCTCGGAAGCTCCGACGCTCTTGAGATCATATCCGGCTTCGCTGGTGTGTTGAGCGGGAGGAACCACATTTTGTGACAATACAACCACTCAAGGCGACATGGTGGCCACTTCAAAATCCACAGGTATGACTATGACTTGGAATATCTTTTATGTTTGCATCCTATCTTCATAAGTCTTGCTTTACATCAAACTTCCATTTGAACCTTTCTGCGTTGCTCGGGACGAGCAAAGGTTTAGTGTGGGGAAGTTTGTTGACGGTCCTTAAAACCGTATTTTATACTGTCAATAGTGTCTAATTTAGTCATAAAAATGATATAAATCATAGTCATAGGTTTTTATTTCTAACCATTTCCACAAGTTGTGATGGCTATATGAGTGT
The DNA here is from genome assembly GCA_038502445.1 of Eremochloa ophiuroides. Taxonomy (NCBI): domain Eukaryota; kingdom Viridiplantae; phylum Streptophyta; class Magnoliopsida; order Poales; family Poaceae; genus Eremochloa; species Eremochloa ophiuroides. The sequence continues at coordinate 108,293,405 of JAHLJS010000001.1, read as the reverse complement.
AGGTGCAAAGTAAGTACAAAATGGTGATATATAAAGAGAAAAGGCTTCATCCATGCTTCTTGAGACTACACCAAGTCAAGGAGTTCGAAATGGAGTTTTGGTTCACACAAATCGGAGGCTGGACAATCAAGTTACACTTTCTCAAGATCGGAGAACGGGCTGCAGGTGCAGTCCCAGATAAAATGGATGCCCAGGATGCATCCGGACTCAGAATCAGGCAAACGACCAGGCGTTGGAAAGCTAACTGAGAGGCCTATGTGCTCACCAAATATGAGCACAATTCGCCCAAGTTGGAGGGCGCCCGCCCTGTCCCTGTCACGTTCCACGTCACCAATCCGTGGGAGATGCCAAATAAAGTTTGTCCTGCGTTGATCCATGGTAAGTGCAAGATCTATGATCCGGTGGCCCTGTGAACAGGGTGCCCGTGCTACCTCTATCGCCTGCCATGTCCACAATCCATGTGACGGTCTCTAGAAGCCATCCTAGCCATCAATCAAAGTCGGTTTTCATCCAATGCTACAAGATGGAGGTGTCAAGGATCCATGGACTCACATGTCATCCACCAAGGGTCACAAACCGACTCTACAACCACAAAACGGGCATCAACTGACCTTGCAACCGCCTTTGAGGATGAACCACGGCCGTTGGATCGCAAGTCGGTGAAATCATAGGGCGCCCGCCCTACCAAACAAGGTGCCCGCCCTACCACTTCGGGCCACCGACCTCCAGCACGCCTACAAATACCCCTGGAGTACTCTAGCACTATAAATAGGACCCAATACCTCACTTGTAAAGAAAACAATCACTAGATACACACTCTCCACATGAGGTTAGAACTCTCCTAGTGAGGAGTAGAAGAGCGGGTGAGAGTGTGGAGAAGCTGGAGGAGGAGCTAGGCCTGTCGGTGACCTCTCCACTTGTAGCTCGGAGGATGAAGCTCTTCTTGGAGTATAGTCTTCTTCAGTGTGGTAACTTTATTCTTTCGTATTATTTAAGTATTACTTTATTGCTTTACTATTGTTCACCATCTGGTTAAGGTACTCTAGTTAGTAACGTTCGATTAGAGTAGTAAGATTATAGATTAAGCGAGGTTCTTAGGCTATATCTTATCTGTGAATGCGACTAGGCCCACGGATAGTAGTGGTAGGTCTTAGGTGGTGACAGCCCTAAGATCCTCTGGATTCCACCACGTTCGGCCTGGTTTTATCAGCGTAGGGCTTTTAGAATGTGAGTAACCCCAATAATTTGGGAACGGGCATTGTCCCGTAGTGGCAATTAAAGTTTTCCTTAGTTTTGCCTTACATAAAGAAACCATACTGATCCTCTCTACCCTGTTTATCACCTATCTTTGGATATATTTAGTTCTTGACTTGTCTATTTCACGTTCCCTGTGAAAATTCGATACCTAGGAATACTCCTTGGTGAAAACTACCCTGACATCTGTACGCTTGTGGATTTCCCTGGGTGCTATATCCAGTGTCAACAAGTTTTCTGGCGCCGTTGCCGGGGATATCTTTAGCCTTGGTGATTGCGTTAGGAATTGTCAACAATGTGTAAAAGCAATGAACGATGAGTTTGTGAGTTGTAACCTGGAGCTCCATCATCTGCTGCTGTGAGCTCGGCTGCCGAGGGCGTATGGGGAGGGAGGAGTTCGTGCTCCTTACTCGATATCGGCGAGGCTGGCAACAGAGGAGGAGTCGACTGTGATGTCCTCCATCCAGTACCGGCCGTGCTGCTTCCCTCCTCCCAGCCTCATCACGAGGTCCGTGCCCAGGGGCTGGTGGGCCAGATCGAAGTCCTCCCCATGGCGCTGGCGAGCCACCGAGATGTACTCGGTAAGCTTGCCGTGGACGCTCGCGTTGGTGTACGTCTCGGGGCCGTCCGCCGAGTTGTAGGTGACGTCTCGGGCCGTCACCTTGCCCTTGTGTACCACGGCGTACGCCATGAATTCATTGCATTCCTGGCCCTGGTGCGCTTGTGACTGCGAGAAAAACACAAAGACGATTATAAGTAGTTAGAATTGAGTGTTAGAATATATAAAAAAAGCAGAAAGCACAAAGAAGTTTACCCATGTCTTGGTGTACGCGCTGAGGCTCTAGTTGCCTTGGTGGTGTGGCGCCCCACCCAACTGCAGGCGACAGTCCCGACGGATCATGTGCTTCTCGGCCCACTCGGGCAAGAGCCACCTGTCCACTATGGCCTCCCAGCAGTGGCGGTGCCTGGCGCACCAATCAGGACATTGCTACATGCCATCAAGTTATTGATATGTCAGAAAATAAAATGAAGCTAACCTGTTGTTCATGAAAGTACTACTTACCAAGTGGTACTGCTCCCACATGAGCGTCATGCTCCTGGCATCGCGCTTCCTCACTACCTGTCCAAGGACGTCAGCGTTGTAGTTGATGATGCACTGGAGCCGTGTCTCGTAGTACAGGTCTGAGAGTCGGGACCTACAGACCTTGTCCTGCACGTGCGCTACCTGGGCCTCAAACCCAGCGTCGCACCTGTAGAAGTCCTGCATGCAGACATCATGTATTGTTAGAGCGACCAATGAATACATAGTATTGACCAATTCAGTCTGACGTACACTCACCCAGAACTCGGCCTTGATCCGCGCCGCAACGGTGCCGTGCTCGCTGTCCTCAGCGGAGTGGAAGTGGTCCCACGTTCAGGGCGGCGAGAGGGCCCCAGCGTAGGTGACCATCCCAGGGAAGTGCTGCCGAATCAGAAGGGCCAGCGTGCCATTGATGTGCCGGCCCTTCCCGGACACAACTTCCCAGTTGCTGTAAGAGTCATTAAGAACAATTGTTAGTCATTAAGAGTCAACATGTCATATGAAATAGTAGTAAAATGATATGTACTCGTCGCCCTGGGGTCGAATCACCGAGCGTCGGTGAAGTGGGATCGGCCGCGTCGGGAGCTTCGAGGGCCCGCGCAAGTAGACTCCCGAAGAGGTAGAGCCAGAAGCAGTTGTGGAAGTGAAACCCCCTACTATTGCGGTCGTTCCCTCCTCGTGGTCCGATGAGTCAGAGGAGGTGTCACCCCCTCCTGTCTGGAGGTCCACCGCCTGGTCGTCCTCGTCCACCGGTGGAGTGGGAGTCGGCTCCACGTGCGTCCTCGGACGGCCGCGGGTGCGGCCGGTCCTCGACCTCCTCGGCGCCGGCTCCGGCATAGGCTCCTCCTTAGCGTGGGGTGGTGATCGGTCCCTCATGTAGAGGGAGTTGACCGCACGACGGCCCTGTCTTCCACCCGGCATTTTGTCGAGTGCCTGCAATATCATAGAGTAAACCAATTAGCACAGTTATATTACAAAGTACTTATAAAGAGATGTAAAATGAATGGAACATAATAATAATAATAATAATAATAATAATAATAATAATAATAATAATAATAATAATAATAATAATAATAATAATAATAATATAAATAATAATAATATAGTATTACATGAATTAGAAATATTCTTCACGATCGGCAGTGGCTGGATCATAGTTGTCGTCATCACTATCAATGTTGTCAACTTGCACCTCTTCTCCCTCGTCCTCGTCTCCATCGTTGTCATCATTGTCATCGTCTAACTGTAATCGCTCAAGCGACAAGAAAACATTCTTGGGTTGAAACATGACGCCGGGGGAGGGGGGAGATTGAGGGGGATCACGAACACAGGCCAACAAATGTACGGGGCCACCAGCAAACCATAGGGGTTGAACCCATCTGTTGCCAGCGCTACACGTACGTTCCGAGCCTCCTCAGCTTTACGACGATGTATGCCATAGTAGTGGGTCCATGCATCGCCATCCGATGGGTGTACCATCTTGCCAGGGCTGTATTGTTTGTGCCATGTCATTTGTTTCGCGGACTCCTCTGTCATGTACAGCCGTTGGATCCTCGATATGACACGAAGGTGCCGTAGGACCTTACCGGGGATACCAAGCTGCTCCTTCTTGCCATCACTAGTGTCGACCTCCAGATACCTAGAGGATTTGCACTTTGGACAGTGCGTTGCTTTCTCGTGATCTTTCCTAAATAGGACGCACCTATTCGGACAAGCATGAATGTGCTCATATGGCATCTTAAGTGCACGAAGAAGCTTCTGTGACTCGTACAAGTTCTTCGGCAGCATGTGACCCTCCGGAAGTAGGGATCCAAAAACTGCCAACATATCATCGAAGTGGCCTCGACTCATGCTACACTGCAACTTGAACGACATTAGACGTCCAATGGCATCCAGTTGCGAAACCATTGTCTTTTTATGAAGGGGCTTCTGGGCCGAATCCAGCATAGCATAGTACGCCTTTGCGGATTTCTCTGGGTCATCCTCCAATCCTTCACCGAACCATGCCTCGTCAAAGTCATCCATCCAGTCTGCTACCCCGGCATCTCTATCAAAAGCCTCGAGGCGTGGTCTCATCACCTCCTCTCTAATACGATCGGATTCACCATGGTGGATCCAGCAAGTATAGTTTGACGCGAATCCATACTTGTAAAGATCTTCTCCCACGGCCTTTCTAGTCTTTCTTACACGGTTGTCACATTTGCGGTAGGGACACGGCATCCGACTCGGCCCTTGAGCAGCCTCGCCAAATGAATGCTCCAAGAAAGCATTAGTCTTAGTAATCCATTCTGCGGTCATACTTGGGTGGCCCGTGTACATCCAATCACGGTTCTCCATACTCTGACATATACATATATGAGCGAGAAATATAACCATAGTGCATCTGCTCGGTGTGCCTACCATCTAATAGGTGAGAATAGGTACTAATCCCACCCGCGGATGCGTAGACGAGGTCAGTTTCCATGCTTCGCTCCTATCCGAGACAGAATTTTGGCAGCACCTCCCCCGCGGTTCTCCCAATACACGTCCTGCAAGGGAGAGTGTGTATCCGGAGAACAACAGGGAGGTGATGCCGAAAGTCTGTCTCGGACCGGAACGAACCATGGAAACTAACCTCATCTACGCATCCGCGGGCCGTCCAAAATACGTGGATAATCCGAAAGAGATACGATCACAGGTATGCAAGATCTGCATACCTCCTACCGTATCTCTTTCGAATGGGAGACGTCTAACTGGGCTAAGTGACCATATCAAACATGCATGCAAAGGAGGAGGGGGTTTTAGCCATCCGACGTCGCAACTAGCTTAAAATCTTCTCAATTTTTTATCATAGCCTCTACATGCGATAACATGATACCTCGACAAGTTTCGTGATTTTCGGACTTTGTTTAAATTTTATATAGTTTAAATACACTCCGACAACAAGCGGGTGGCCATGTTCCGCGAATAAGGCATTAAAATTTTTCGGTGAGTTCCTGGATACAGCCTCGAAAGACACCCTCCAACATAAATATCATTTTTTGAACGGCTACATTTCATTATTTCATGCACCTACAGTTCAAAATTACATTTTCCGAAAAAAATCAACAAAACAAAATAAACTAAAGAAATATATCAAAATGCAATCAAAAAGTCCCAAACTTCAACATGTTATTTGTGTGACTGTAGCAAATCTTAAAAAAAATTTAGACGCAAAAAATAAAAAAACAGTTTGCCAAGTGGCTAGGGTTGGCACTCGGCAAAGTTACCAGTTTGCCAAGTGCCTAGGGTCTGGCACTCGGCAAAGATAACGGCGCCCGACGGCATCGGTCCCGGACATTTTTTTGCCGAGTGCGGGTCTTTGCCGAGTGCACGATATTTGACACTCGGCAAAGATCCAGGCACTCGACAAAGCGACAGTTTCCTGTAGTGACACAGCATCTTCGACTGGTTCTCATCGTTTTGGCCCGTCCATCCTGATGAGAGGTGAGGTGGCAGATTGATAAGGACTAAAGGCTATATAGAAAAGCACAATAATGCAGCTACAGGCATCAAGCATGGGTATTGTGAGTGAGAGGGCACGGAGGCACCCGTGAAGGTTGTTGCAGCGTACCATCTAACATAGCAGTGTTCAGTATACTGCTGCTGACGGCCAACCGCCCGGCCCATTGCTTCGTGTCCACGATCTAGTACTTGACGGCCAACCGCCCGGCCCATTGCTTCGTGTCCACGATATAGTTACCAGTTTTTCTTTCGTGTCCAGTGATGAATGCGGTTGCAGGTCCGAGCTTCTTCTCGTCTTCTCGACAGTTGTCCCTCTTTCTGTCATATTCATGTTCCTATTCATGTCGTCCAGCTGAATTGAATTGTAGGTATAGTACGTGTGTGGCTGTCTGGGGAGTACTCCCTCTGTCCCTTTAAAACTGTCCCTAAAAAATCGTATTTCTCTCACAAACACGTTTCCCGGGCGTCACTTTTGAAGGGACGGAGGGAGTAGCTACCTACACTAGCTTTTGGATCACTTTAAGGACGGATGCATGGTTCTTGTGGCCTGCATTTGGATGAGACCTGGCCGCGAAATTGATGAACGTACGTTACATTTGGTCCATGTCCTTATCAATGCAATGACCTAGCTAGCTAACTAGTACTAGCATGCATTATTGATGAAGTCCAAGCTATCTTCGAAAACAATGTTGAGGTCGATGGGTGAGGTTAACGTACATGTAATCGATCGATGGATCCATGGTTATCCGCCCGTCCAAGGATCCCAAGCTAGTTTCTCCATCCGTTGCTATGGCTGCCAGCACATCCTTTTCTCTATCTTGTTTGTCCATCGAATCAGAGCACAACATCTCTGTCGATCTTACCGCGAAACCTTGGAGCAGTGGTATGATATTGATAGAAAACAAAACAATGGGAAAAGCCCTGCACTTTTTCAACCTGCCATGGCTACCTGCCCGTGGCTGTCCAGATTGCGCGGATCGTGCAATACTACACAACAGAGCTGTCCCGACTGAACTTGCCAGCTCGACCGGCCGTCGCGGTCATGCCCGGCGGCATGCAGTACGTACAATGCACCAAGCTAAGCCGCCGGCAGTGTATCGCGCAGGCGCAGACGACCGCCGGCCGGACCACACAATAAACGAACGCGCATGGCAACTTCCAGGTTAGAGACGACGCAACGCAAACCAGCGACGACGTACGACGGCCGCGCCGCTTTTTTTTTTTTTTTTTTGGTTAGTCGCACCCGGATTCCTGTCCTCAGCTCGTCCAAAGGATGATAGCTACCTCAGCATTGCGTGGATTCTTGGAGAGTGCGTGACATGGACGCGATTGAAGAACAAACTTTCAAAAAGCTTGAATTTTTCTCAACAAACTCTAAAACTATAGATATATGCTCTTATAGGAGTATGTCTTAATCTTACCCCATGAATTCTCAAAACCATTCAATGCAAGTAAAGGGCCAGAAGATTCTTTGGTAGCTATCGATCGCCACAGCTATATATTGATAACCACGAGAATCTTCCGGCCGTAGTTTTCACGTTTGAACCACAGTAGGGTACTCGTCACGTCCAGGTTAAATGCACGGTTACGTTTGGTTTATAGTTAGAAAGTTGCAAGACTCCACTAGCTATATTTCTTCGTTAGTTTCTCGTGGGTGAAGGCGCTGTAACGTACACGTTCGATCATGGCATTCATCGGTGATGCACGTGAATTGAACTCGTATATAAGTAATATAACCTCCTCGATCAACGTCGTACGTATGACGTCAGTGTATTTTGTCACTATCATGCAAACTCAAAATTGGCTAGTTGTTGTTATTGGACAGCGCTGTTATTTGCTGAATTGGGACACTTGCATGAGGTAGCCTGAGAGTTATGTCATCGTAGGCTAGTCCCAATAGATGTTTCATGAGAATTTTAGTAATATTAAATAAGCTGATGTGGCATAGGGTTAATAAAAAGAGATATATTGCCTTCATACCCATAAAGAAGTCGTTTATGACAACGACATGGTCTCCAAGTATGACTTTAACTTCATATTTTTATAGAAATATTTATTGAAAGTGGTATATTCATATGAAAGTATATTTCATGACAACTCTATTTATATAATTTTCACATTTTAAACTCCATAACTTACAAGTTATTCATAATTTATATATATTCCTAATGTTTGACTAATACTTTATCCAAAACGATTTTTCTTTACGAGTACGGAGAGAGTATAATAAGTTTGTAGAGATAAAAATTATTTCACGGGATAAAATGAGTTTGTAGGGATGAAACTTGTTTGGACTGTTTCCCCAATACACGAGAGTTTTGGGTTAGTGACATATGAAGCCGCATTGAGACTGGTGGGCTTATTACGGTTACACCCGTAGAGTAATTAATGGACATAGATTCATATATAAAAAGCTCAATAATTGCTGAAAATGCCGTTTCGTTTTTGTCTTAATGTAAAGAAATACGCCTTACGCACGTGCCTGGCACGGTGGATAAAACACCTTAACATCGCAATAATTCGTATGTATGGCGATGCTTTTTTTCTGGATTTGGACTAGTTCTGCCTACTTATTACTACTTGATGAAGGAGCGGTGGTATGCACGCGCGGTGTATTCGTTATCTTTTAGAACGAAAGCTCAGACGACCACTATGTTTGGGCGTCACCATCAACTCAACTCATCAGCAAGCTCCAATCAAACGCACTCATTATTCCCAGGAAATGACGAGCCGCGCAAGAGTTTGTTTGCCACTAACTAGTACAGTTTGCCCCAATTTCGTATACAGAAGAGCGCAATAATCAACTGCATGAAGACATCACTGCACTGGAGTAGAAGTGGTTGTGAAGGACTACATGAGGCATCAGCTTCATAGAGACGGTTGTGTACTGGTGTTTTTCAGTATCACCGGTAGGAGAGGTCAATAAAAATAATTTTTTGATGGTTGCCTGAGAACCATTAGTATTTGAGTGTGGCATAAGGGCATCCCCAATGAATCGATTTGAGCTAGCTATTTAGGGCGTCCCCTAGGCCTCCTCGCTTCCCTCAAATACCCTAGGCCCCCTCGCTTCCCTCGTCCCTCCCCGCGCCAGCGAGCCGGCCTCCTCCGGCGGCCCCTCCTCCCGGCGCAGATCCGGCAAGCCCTCTCCTCCGGCGGGCCGGCCTCTCCCTCCCCGCGCAGATCCGGCGAGCCGCGCTCCTCCGGCGGCCCGGCCTCTCCCTCGCCGCGCAGATCCGGCGAGCCCTCTCCTCCGGTGGGCGAGCGGACGGACGGACGGTGGCGGCCTGGGCGTCCGGCCCCTCCTCCATCTCTATGGCGGGCGGACAGCGCACGGCGGCCTGGGCATGCTGCTCCACGGCGCCATCGGAGCTCTCCTCCCCCCGCTGCTCCACCTCGCCGCCGGCGCCGTGTCCTGCGTCCCTCTCCCACGCGGTGGTGGAGGCCCGCAGCGGCAGCAGCCGCTTCTCCCTCTCCCCTTTCCTCCTTCTCTCTCCTCGCTCGGTCATGTTGTGGCCCACAGTGGCGCGTAGCGGTCGTCCTCTCTCTCTCTAGGAATGGCGTATCCGCGCCCGTTGCGTATACGGTAGCGGACCGTGCTACAGCACCTCGGTACGCTATCCCGTCCTCCAGTACGCGGATAGCGTACCCGGTGCGGACAACCTTACCCGTCGCATAGGTTAGAGACTACCTGCAGTGGCGTCCGTTACTACATGCTGAAGGACATGTTTCCATGAAAAAAGTCTGCAGCGGGTATGCTATGCATGCACGCTATCCTGGCACCGGAAACAAAAACAGAATGGGACAACGGTGGGCCCCACTTTCTTTATTAGCAAAAAAAACGTTTTAACTCACAAATCAGAAAGCTAAATTAATTTCCGATTACACCATTAAATTTGTTTTAATAAATCCTTTAAAATAAGATCTTACATGGATATATTTAGATAAAATTTATTTTCAAACACGTAGGCCCTACTCGTTATAGAGTAGAGATATAAATGATGGATGAGCGCAGGAGAAAGTGATATAGAGGAGAGAATCTTAATGATCAGGACAGAATATTCTTTTTAAAGGATACATATTGAGTAAAGAGTGTGGATAGTCTCAATAGCTAGTTTAATTCGTCACAAATACGTCACCACGTTAGCTAGCGGCTGTGAAGTTTATCTTCCATTCCGTACCAGGTGCTTGGTTCTCTATGGCGTCCAACCGGCTGGCCCCGGCCGACTGCCAAGTCACCGAAAGCAATGGGCCTGCGCTCTTTTTCTGCGCTTTTTCAACCTGCCTGTCGTGTGATCGGATCGCCTGTCCCGTCTGAACCTGAATGAACGGATTCGCCGCGGCGATGGCGGTCTGGCACGCCCCAGCAGCCAATTTCATCTTCAAATTCATCCGCATGCTGCTCGCTTGTCTTGGCTCCCACCAGTTCGTGATGTACTCCAACTCGTTTACCGTCGTACGTCTCTGTAACTACTGACTACTGCTATTATGGCTCTGTTCGCTGAAGCTGAAAATCGCTGAAAATAAACGTTAATGTTGATTTCTTGTGAGAGAAAAATACTGTAGAAGGGCTGAAAAATAAGCGGTTTTAAGTTCAAACGAACAGAGCCTATTTCATGTCAAAACATGCTTGTTACCAACACGGAATTGGTTAGTTACGGACAGCTTTTCAGATCCCTGCTTATTGAGTCCAAGTACGGAAACCCCCTGGCTCTGAGTGAATTTGGACCCAACTTTCACCGAATTTGTCGACTTGCTAGAAATGTGCGTTGCTAATTTCTCTCCTGCTACCTTATTAGCTTGCTCTTGTTGGCTAATCAGGAGACCCGGACAGCCTGCACACCCCTGGGCAGCTGCTTCTTTGGCTGGTACCAGGCGTCTGTTACGATTGGTAGGGAAACATGTTACCACACGCATCGTTTTCTTATTGGAGGAGCCGAAACCATTGCGTTTTGTCGGCTCTGTTCGCTGGAAGCTAGAAGGTGAAAACAGATTTATTATGAGAGAAAATATTATTTTAAAACTGAAAAAAAGCCGAAATAAGTCGTTTATTAGCTCAAGCGAATAGAGATATAGCTCGTTGGGTATCTACTTATTATCAAAGATTTCTTTCGGGAGGGCCGCAGGGCGACCCTAGGAGGGATGGATAAAGAAAGTCCCTCCTGCTCCGAGGGCGAAACAGCCCTTAAGGACGAAGGGCCCTGGTCGCTTGACCAATTAGCAGCTATGAAACAATATTTTTCTCTCACAATAAATCAGCACCAATCAAAATCACCGTCTATTTTCAATTCAAACAAACGGGACAAATGCAAACCATCGCATAACTCTCGTTCCTATCAAGTATCAACACACACACGCCTACTCTATCCTGGACGAGAGTGGGCTGGTAAAGGTACACCTATTCGGTCTAGCTTATTAATTAAAATTAGCGTTACTTTTCACCCGTGTAAGAAATTTCTCTCAAAATAAATCATGCCTAAAATTCAGCAACAGACACAATAAATTCTACCAAACAGGGAAGAAGTCACTACAAACCGTCTCGTTGCCGATAGGTGATAGGCAGGTATGTCACCTACAACTCAAAGAACAACATCATTAATTTTTAGAATAAATTAAAAAAAAAATATAAACCAAACACTATAGTAAGGACGCTGGTGCTGGGTACGTTGTCTCCAGCTGAAAGAATAATGCTACCACTAATAAACTATAAACTTACGAGTATCCGCGTCAAACAAAAAACTTCAATCGGCCGGGGTGCACATGTTTCACAATGAGAAATTTAACCAGCTCAAACTAAGTCATCTAGCTTTGGACCTGTTGTATTCCTACTCGAAGTAAGGCGTGGTATACTGGTATTATATATATATACTTTATTCATTTTGAAAACGAAATCGAGCGGATATATTTGTCGGACAAAGGTTACATTTCCTATTATAATTATACGCCGGCTTTTGCACGTCTCGGCAGACGATTTGTTTGGTTGTCTCCATCAGCTCAAGTCATCAAGCTCCAACCAAACGCACCCATTTTGAACTAGCCTCGTTACTTTATTCACGATGATACTTTGTTTGTTTGTTTGTGGTCCAATCACTGCTACATCCCCTCTGCCACATGGTTTCAGCTAACTAGGTCGTGACTGAATTTCTGAGGTATGGCATCCATCCGAAACCAGATGATACCAAGCAGGCAAGAAATCCCGGGTTGCGTCAGCACTCAGCAGCATTGATCATTTCATTCACCATATCTTTTTTCTAGCTAACTTATTCATCTGCCCACATACATACAGATATGCATGTGACCCTCATAATTCTTGCCACGTCATCTATATCCATCATGAAAGGTGAGGTGGCAGATTGATAAGGACTAATAGTTATATATAGAATAGCACAATAATGTCGGTTTAGACTTTTCATGCATCACGTTTGACTATTCGTCTTATTTGAAAATTTTGTATAAATATCATTTATCTTATTATGATTTGTTTTATCATTAGAGATACTTTAATAATTATTTATTGATTATGTATTTTGTGCAAAACTTTTGAATAAGACGGACGGTCAAACACAGTTTCTGAGAAATCTAAAACGACAGTCTTTATGGGACGAAGGGAGTATATGCATGCAGGGGCGGATCCAGGATGATGGTCTCGGGGGGGGGGGGGGGGGGGGCTAAACAATAGATGCTTAGAGCTAAAGGGAGAAATTAATGGTAATTTGATGTCTAAGCTACAGTAATTACCATGTAATTTGAGGCTCGCCGGGGGGCCCCCCTGGATCCGCCACTGTATGCATGTGATCTTCATGATTCTTGCCACGTCATCTATCTCCATCATGAAAGGCGAGGTGGCAGATTGATAAGGACTAATGGTTATATATAGAATAGCACAATAATGGCAGATTGATAAGGACTAATGGCACTGCACTGAACTTGTGATGGAGTAGAGGCACCCGTGAAGGTTGTTTGTTGCAGTTGTAGTTGTAGTACACACCATCTAAAGCAGTGTCCAGTAACAGTACACTTGGGTACTACTGTAGAACTGTTGCAGTTATAGTTGTAGACCTTGGCTGCTGTAGAACCCTAAACCCTAAACCCCCTCCCTTTCCACAGTGGCCTGATCATCCATGGGCCATGCATGAGACTGGCTGGCAGTAAGCCAGTAACGACGACCTTGCCTTGCATTATTGATGAAGTGTACATCCAGTGTACGCTGCCCATCTTCTGCAATCAAAGAAGCATACTACGGTCTCTCCTGTTCTCTCAAAAAAAAAAAAAAAAGAAGAAGAAGAAGCATACTGTCGATCTCCATCCATTGTTATCCCTCCCTGCTGATGTCGAAGCTGGAAGAAAGAGCAAGCTATGGTTATTCGTGCATGGTTAGCTTTCCATGTGCCATGGCCGGCCGGCTACATGCTCTGCGCATCCTTTTCCGTTGGCCGGTCAGGTCAGAGCGGCCGGAACGCCGCCTCGTTCTGAAGTCATAGCTACCGTGATATCTCATTTGTATCTGTGGTGCCCCGATCACTGAAAAGAACACAAGAAGAAAGATCCAATGGGAGGAGAGGAGAACTTGTTAGTACCAACGTGCGCTTTTTCAACCTGCCGTCGCTGCCTGTCAGTCTGAATGGAAGGCTGTGTGTTAGTGTTATCCAGAGGCCGGGATGCCTGTGCCGTTCTGAATGGCCGACTCGCCGGCGATCGCGGTCCCGGCGTGCACGGCACCAATGGAATTTAGATTTGCCTGCCGAGCATTTCGGCGCCTGTATTTCCTTGGTTTCGTAATTAGCTAGTCGACTGTTGCTTCGTCTCGTCGGCGGGGCGAAGGGGGCTGACAGGCTCCGCGTGTCCCAGTCCGGTTTCCGGTGGACGGGGACGGGGACGCGAAGCAGCGACGGCCGCGCTGCTGCCTGCATCGGCCAATGCCAAGTGGACTGTCCGGGGAGGACGAGCTGGGGCAGGTGGGGCTCTGCATCTGCTCTCAATCATCCCAGCAGCTGCGTCGTCGTCGTCGTCGGTCAGACTAGCCTTGCCTTATGCGTTGTAACTAGTGGATGGCAATGGCAATGGCATTGGCATCGAAGAGTGCTGGGCAGTGCTGAGCACAACCATCGAGTGTGGCACGATACCAGCCAGAGAGTTAATGGCCTCTTTCCCTGTCGCCCATGCTGATCAGATGGCCAAGTATCACAGCTAGTAGGAGCTATCCTAATCTATCTATCTATCCCTATGAGCTAGTATGAATGAATTGCAGCATGTGTGTAGCTGAGATACCTGCTGCCCATGAGGCAGGACTCAGGAGTACAGAAAGAAACGGAATATGCGACGGCATATTGGCATCCGGTCCCCGGTAGCAGGCAAATGGCGATGGCAAAGCGAACGAACCCGAACCGCTCGTCTTTTCTGGTCCCGGGGAATCTCACGCGCGACGCCGACGCGTGACGCCACGGAGGAGACGAAGGCCAAGCTGTGGGCTGAACCTGAACCCGCGTTTGGTGGTGCTGCCGCTACGCCTACTACGCGGCAGGGCAGCAGATCTTGTGCAGATGATAGGTAGGCTGGCTGATACGGTACCACATCCGCAACGCGGGTCTTCATTCAGTTCTATCCGGAGGCCGGAGCCATGTGCCTTGCATTCCGCCTACTGGCTGACGCGCGAGTTGTTGTTGCTGCTCTGTTTGTTCTTGTTACTAGTACATTGCAACTTGTGTGCTTACATTAGATTCGTTTGACTTTCCACGATTTCCCGGCTATTACACCACACAACGCAGCAGCAGTTTTTGTGTTGCCAAACGAACCCATGCAAGGAAGGATTCATGGAGGTGTTGCCGTACCGTACGTACAACTCAACTCGGAACTCGTCCTGCTGCCCTGCCCGTCAATCCAAAGCAAGCAGCGAAGCGTCGGTCCACTTTGAGTTTGATGATGAGTCTCACGAATACAGGACATCGCAATCGCAAGGATTCTTCTTCCCCGCTTGCTTTGCTTTGATGCACAGGCACAGCATGGAGTGGACTAGAAGTATTTTACAAAGGATTGATGATGATTTCGCCGAGGCGGACGGAGAAGAGTGCGACGGCAGGGAACGAACGAACAAAAGCATCAGAATCAGAACAAACAAAAGAATCACGCATCGACGAGCGCGCCCGCCGGCGGGTACACGGCTTCACCCTCCCACAGGTCACAGCAGCTCAGGTCAGCTCAGCTCACCGCCGGGGGCTTCACGGCCGGCTCCAGCAGCTCGGTCCAGAACAGCGCGGCGTCGGCGCCGTCGCCCTTCACCACCTCCACCACGGACACGGCGTCCGCCAGCCGAAACACGCTCACTTTGGCCACCACGCCGCCGCCGTCCTCATCCTCCACATACACGGGCCCCCTCTTCCCGTCCCTCCGCACGCGGTGCCCTCCCTTCCGCCCGGCCGCCTCCACGCGGGCCAGCACCGCCGCCGCGGCCTCGCCCACGAACACCCGCTCCTTGCCGTTGCCGGCGCCGACGAACAGCGCCGACAGGTCGGAGCCGGCAGAGAAGCTGAGGATGTCGAACGCGGTCGGCTCCCTGTCCTCGTCCGTCTTGGACTCCGCCGCCGCCGTCCCGAACCACGCCTCTTCCTCGCCGGCGTGCATCAGGCGGCCCATGTCCTCGTCGCTGGCGCCGTGGCGGAACCACGGGTGCGCCACGATGCCGTCGGCGTCGATGCGCGCCGCCGGGTCCGGGTGCAGCACGCGGCGCAGCAGGTCGCGCAGCGCCGGCGAGAACCAGGCGGGGCAGCGGAACCGCCCCGCGTAGATCTTGCGGTACATGTTCACCAGGCTGGCGTCGTTGAAGGGGAGGTAGCCCGCCGCCAGCACGAAGAGCACCACGCCGCAGGACCACACGTCCACCTTCGCCGGCTCGTACCCTCTCCGCGACAGGATCTCGGGGGCCACGTACGCCGGGGTGCCGCACATCGTGTGCCGGAGGACGTCGCCGGCGGCCTCGGCGCCGAGCCCGAAGTCGGCAACCTTGAGCGCGCCGGCGTCGTCCAGCAGCAGGTTCTCGGGCTTGATGTCGCGGTGGTACACGCCGCGCGCGTGGCAGTACCGCACGGCGGACACCAGCTGCCGGAAGTAGTGCCGCGCCAGGTCCTCCGTCATGCGGCCCGACGCGTCCACCAGCGAGAACAGCTCGCCGCCGGCGGCCAGGTCCAGCACGAAGTGGACCTTCGTGCGCGTCGCCAGGATCTCGTGGAGCCGCACCACGTGCCGGTGCCGCAGCCGCCGGAGGATGCCCGCCTCCCGCTCGATGGCCACGGGCCGCCCGCCACCGGCACCGGCTCCGGCGCGCGGGTTGGGGAACGACTTGATTGCCACGGACCGCCCCGTGAGCAGGTCCCGCGCCAGGTACACCTTGGCGGACGCGCCGCGGCCCAGGAGCCCGCCGAGCTCGTACCTGCCGAGGAGCACGGTCCCGGCGGCAGCAGCGGGAGAGTCGGCGGCGGATGCGACGGCGCCGGTGGCGGACGGCATCGTGGCGGCGGCGTCTGCTCGGCCGGCGCCGTCGTAATGGCCGGGCGCGACGGGGGAATTTTCCTGTACCGTGCCGCCTCACTGGTCGGTGATCGCTGGGTTGTGCCTTTTTGGCGGCTGGCTGGCTGGAGCAGTCTGAGTTGTGGAGGTTTGCCGTCGCGGCCGTGCCCGTACTTATGTATCGCGCGGTGGCGGCCGGCACCGTGCCCGCGGAGAAGACGCGCGGTACTCGGACTCTCGCTTGGGACCTTGACAGGTGGGCCCGGCAATATGACAGCTGGGGTCGGTTTCGGTTGGCTGGGCTGCACGAGCAGCGAAAGTTCGTGCTTTCAAACGACGATCGTAATTATTCTTTTTTTTTGTATTTGAGTATACTCGATGCATATTCATTGATTCAGGCCCGTTTACTTCACAAATTTTCCTTCTCTCTCCATCACATCGATTGTACTTTCCGTCTGCATGAAGCACTAAATAAAGTAGCAGCTGTTGCATGTTTGTACTTTTTGTCTGGCTAGGTCGAGATGAATCTTTTGAGTTTACTTGACCCATGATTGGATAAAAGTTATCAAATACAAACGAAAGTGATACAATGTATTTTTTCCCAATTTTTTCTCAACTAAACGCCCCCTCATGCATTTTCCCACTGGAATTTCCAAATGCCGTACGAAATGATTACTGCTGGTACGTGCAAGGTGTGAGTCGAACTGGCACTTGTTTGCGTTTAGGCTATCCGTACTCATCGTACTTTAAATTTATCTTTTTAAAAAGAATATTTTGTCCTACTCATCAATATTCTCTTCTTTATATCACTTTTCTCCGTACTCATCCAACCTTTATATTATCCTTTATCCAAAATAAATTTTATCTAAATATATCGATGTGAGATCTTGTTTTTAAGTATTTATTGCAACGAATTTAATGGTGTAATCAAAATTTAATTTGGTTTTCTAGTTTGTGAGTTAAAATATTTTCTAGCTAATGAAAAAGGTGGGGCCCGCCACTGTCCCATGCTGCGCACCTGCTTCTACATCCACGCGAAGAATGGCGTAGCGCGCTCCCGTCTGATTGCATAGCGTACCAGATAACGTACCCGCTGCGGATGAAATGAAACTATAGTATCCTTTACAGCATAGCAGTGCAGATAGCCTCATACTTTAAACAGTCCAGAGCAATCATCAAATTAATTTTGGTGAGTTTTCTATGAATCACGAGGCGGTTTGGGGCTATATATGTGGGTGTTATTAAGTGTTAACTCCTTCTGTGTGATGCAAGGACAAGTTGTAAGTCCAACTAAAATCTAGGTATGAGCGAAAATAGACAATAACCCTTTTACTATCTTACATGACATTGAAGATGATGAACTTGAAGATATTGCCACTAACTGTGGGGTTATATTGGGTGCAACTAGGAAAGAAATAGAAGAAACTTTAGATGGGATGAGAATGGAGGAGTCTCTGAGAGCAGCGGTAGCTGAAGCAAATTATAAAGCTATTAGGGATCATAAGGTCGCGGATACGGAGGTCTTAGATTATGGGAATCTAGACTTAGGAAAAATGGATAACATAGCTAGAGGTTTTAAAATTGGGGAAGATCATGTAGGGGTGGGTGATTTGAGTATTCAAGTAGACAAAGAAGGAGAAATAAGTGTAGGGGTTTTGGTAAATGAGCTGGTTAGCCCTGCTCATTATGAAGACATAGAAGGGTCAGAATCTGGCCCATCGACTAAGGGCACAGGGGGGCCTAGTAAAGGAAATTTCACACAACATGAAGGGGGGAGGAAGGATAAGAGGGTTCTTTTGGAGGTCCAAGGGATGTCCCAGCTGATTGCTGAAAAAAGGGCTTGGGGACCTCTCAGAGAGGTGGATCGAGGCTTGAAAGGGAACTAAAGGGACTAGGTGCTAAATGAGGATCATCTGGTGGAATATCAGAGGTATGGGGAAAAGGTCTAGGGTGGGGTTATTAAAAGACATGTTGGGTAAGGAGAAATGCGATTTGGTTGGCATATAAGAGACAATCAAACAAGATTTTCAGGACTTAGAGTTAAAAGAGCTATCAGGGGGATTTCCTTTTTTATGGAATTGGATTCCAGCTAGAGGGCACTCAGGGGGTGTAATACCCCGGGTATTACGGCTAATTAATCATGACATGTCATCATGTTTATTATTAAGCATTTGCATTTGATTGTGCTTAGGGTCCTTAGAGTGGTTCATTGATAAATGCCTTGGGTGTTGTGATTGAATTATCATTTGAGAATTAAAAATAAATCAAAAAGGAAAAAATTCAAACTAAGCCCTAATCGGACCCTAAAACCCTAAACCAAAAATCCACTTGGAATTTGGTGATGGTCCCTTAATAGAAGTTGTAGATCCTTTTATATAGAACAACTTTTATTTTGGGTGTTTTTGGAGTTCTTTAATAGAAATTCAAATTAAACCCTAATTACCACTTTAAAATTCAAATTTGAAATGCTAATTTAAAAACTATTGAGAATCTGACCAAACTTATTTAATGAAAGTTGTAAAGCTCCTCAAATAGGACAACTTTTATTTCTGAAGATTTTAAAGTTATTGTGAGAAATCCAGAGAATTTGATGGGATTAGAAATGGATTTCAAATAGCGAATTTACCCCCTTTTGAATAGTTTCAAAATTATTCATAATTTGGAGTTGATCCCTAAACCAATGTTGTTCAGAATTTCGAACACCATAACTTTCATGTTTACACCTTTCCATGTTGACACACAAAATTTTGTGAAATTGGTCAAAAACCGGTTGAATAGCATTCAAACGAGCTACAGTACTCTGCCTCTGCTCTCTGTTCGCGCACAGTCGCGACCGCCGCCGTGTCGCGCGCGCGCGCCGCCATCCGTGCCGGCTGGGATCGTGTCCCCGGTGCCGTTTCCCGTGCAGGAGATCGCGCGCCGCCCTATGCCGCTTCTGTCCCTCCCTCTGGCCGGCTTAAAGGGCGACGACACCCTCCCCCGTGCCCTCATCCTTTCCTGACCACCGCCGCACCCGCCTCGGCTTCGAGCCAAAAATTGGCCGCACTCCGACCTCCTCATCCCAATTCCGCTCGTCTCTAGCCTCACAGGATTCTTGAACACAACTTGTGCCTCAGTGGTTCAGCTTCCGTGTGTCGAGGGCCCCGGAACGCACGCCGTCGTCTTCGGGCTCGGCAGAGCACCGCCGCAGCCACCTCTCTCGCGTCGAGCTCGCTGTGGTGAGCCTCTCTACCTTAGACTTCCCGTTTGCGACTCTCTGAGTCACACCTTAGCTCATGCTCGCAGTGGTGTCCCATTTTGTCCCCTAGGATCATCGGAACGCGACTTCGTCGTCGAGGCCGAGCCGTTGCACGCCGCCGCCGTCGTCAAGCTCGTCGCTCCGCTCCATCTCAGCCTCGGCCAGCCGTCGGTCTAGAGCCGTGGTGAGCTCCTAGTCCTTCCCTGGTCTTTTTATTCAATTCCACTGCACTCTCGCGGCCGGAACGGGGTAGCCGCGCCGCCGCGTCCGCCATGGACGAGCTTGAGCTCGTCGGAGGCGCGTAGCTTCCGGGCTTAATCTACTAGGTTGTTGGCTGGGTCTTAGGGTTCGCTGGGGTGCGCTCGATTTCGTCCCGGGGGTCGCCGGCGGCGAGCTCCGCGGCGAGCCGACGTGCGCGCGTGTGCGCGTGTGTGCGCGAGTGGGCGCCGGCCGTTGGAGGAGGAGGAACTGACAGGCGGGACCCGCCTGTCAGCGCCTCGACTGGGCACCTGGACGCGGGCCGGTGCGGGAGCGCCCGAGTGGGCCGGCCTGCCTGACTTGGGCCGTCCCGGGCCAAAAGGCGTTTTCCATTTTTCCCGTGGAATTTCAATTGGATTTCCATTTTAAATTACTATGAATAGTTCCTGTGTTTGTTATTTTTGTAATATTATTTCTGTTGGTCTAAAAATCATGAAAATAATTGTGGGTACTCTCTGGAGCATGTAGTATTTTATAAAAATATTAGATATAGGGTTTGGACATTGTGTGTGGGAACTAAAAATCAGCATATTAATTAGTAAATGTAACTTTGAGCAATTTTAATAAATTCCAGAATTATCCAAAAATCATGAAAATTTATATGGTACTATTTTAGAGTAAGATCTATCTGTTGGGTAAGTTTGAGCTCATTTGGAAACTGTTAGGACACTTGTTTATTAGTTGTGGGGTATTTGATTAGTAGAATTAATCTAAGCGAATAATCCCTGTTGTTTGGCGTGATTTTGGATTGATTGGCTTCAAGGGTCTTTCACCATAGTGATCCTTGACAGAAGTATTAGGGTCGCATGTTGGTTGTAGTAAAGCTGTGTAGCGGCTTTCTGTGACCGTTAAAAAGGTCAATAAAACAAAAGTAGGAAACATTGCTTTTACCTTCCGTAGATCGTTTACAACTTTACCGTGAAGGAAAGTTGTACTCAAGGTATTAATGGTTTACTTTCAAGCATTTCATTTGTTGCCCTCATGCCATGCTAAGCATACATCATTGCATACGTGTAGTGCCCGTTCCCGAGGAG
The DNA here is from genome assembly GCA_038502445.1 of Eremochloa ophiuroides. Taxonomy (NCBI): domain Eukaryota; kingdom Viridiplantae; phylum Streptophyta; class Magnoliopsida; order Poales; family Poaceae; genus Eremochloa; species Eremochloa ophiuroides. Next base: position 108,272,557 of record JAHLJS010000001.1, on the reverse strand, counting down.
GTCCAGGTCGAGACTGCTGTTGAGGAGGTCACTCCAGAAGTCATCCAAGGATTCGACATCTGCGGGACTGATCCCGACCCGACGATGTACACGATTCAAGGCAAGCCCCGGTGCATTCAGCCACGTCTTGTGTTTTACAAAATATTTATAACTTGAGTCTATTACTGCATTAGGTTGTTAGGAGTTGTTTGTCACCTATGTTGATGCATTACCTGCCTTGATACATAATATCCCGGAAACCTGTTTAAAATAAAAATGTTCGAAAATGCTTAGCCCTGCTTAATCCATTTAGATTTGCATTAAAAGGCTATTTTGACCCATGAAAATATGACAATTAAGAATCATGAGAAAAGGAAAAGGGGTATGGGTCCGTTCGGAAATTGTGTACTTGGGTAGCAGCCCCAATACACCTTAACCGTCGGAAAGAGATTTTTCCGTTCGTTGGTTGTGAATTTGGGTTAGAGTCCCAATGCTTGACCATCGGCGGAAAAGGGGATTTGAAAACCGTTAGGACATTTGTACTTGGGTTAGAGTCCCAATGCAATGTCGCCGGCGGAAAAAGAATTAGGGACCGTTCGTTGTAGGCCTGCTGTGATCGAGACTTTGCAACTAGCCACATACTACGGAAAGCTCTGACTTCGGTGGCTCTACTACTTGAACCGACAACCACGCACTGGGAGTGGAGAGATGGCGAGAGCAGCGTGTACCCTCGTGGCCGGCGTGCCTGGAGAGGAGAGGAGTACTGTGTTCTCGGGTGGCGCAGGACCGGTTCAGGGGTAGAAAAATTAGCCGGAGTTGGTATATGCAAGCTTAAGTGCTACATATGCAGTGTGGATAGGGATCCCCAGCTGGGTACTAATCGATTCGAATCGTCGTTGCTCCTTGGATATGGAGACTTGATCCTTTGACCTACAATTGAAAAGTGGTTCGAAACTAGGTGTTTTTGAGAATGAGTAAGAATTTGAAGTTATGATGAGATATGAAAAGGAACATGGAATTATGGATATGATTAAAATAAGACTGAGTTAAAATATTGAAATAGAGTAGTAATGCTTTTCTGCAAAACTTTTGACTCTTGCTCAAGCCTTACCTTGACTCCCCTCAGCCTGCATTCCTGAGTCTCATTCCTTTTTCTTAGTCGGGTAAGTCTTGCGGAGTACCCCAGTACTCAGGGTTTGTTAACCCCATGTTGCAGCGACGCAGCAGCCGGAGGTTTGTTTCGTCCCTTGCTGTGTAACCGTGGTACAGGAGGGATGTGAGGAGGAGTAATGTCGAACCCGTAGACAGGGTTCTTATCGTTAAATACTTAATATTGTTGTAACATCATTCCACTGCTACTTATTTTATTTATGGTCTGTAATATTCGCACTTCAATCGTATTTGGACAAACGGTTTGTAATCTAAGTACCTTATAACCTTTCCGCATTTTTACTCTGATGTAATTTGTTATGAAATGTTGTAATTCGGTAATGACTTCGCAATGGGATCCTGTCGGAGGAAATCGGGTGCTAATGTAGCCCGGCAGAACCTTTTAGATCATTTGGGACACGGACCCGGCTGTCAGAGGTCATGAGTGACAATGACAGGTGTCTGTGGGCCATGTGATTTAGGCGGTTCTGTCACAGCTGGTATCAGAGCATTCCATTGCTAAATCATTACCGTATTGCTTTGCAAAACTTCAAAGTGTTTTGGATCATAAACTTTAAATTGTTATTTTGGTCCAAATTACTCATTCTTGTCTAAATCTGTATTATAGTTATGGTAGCCAGTGGAATAGTACTATTACTAGCCCTATGTTAAAGAAATTAAATGTGCAGTTATTCATTTTTGGCATTGATTTAGAAAGTTCGTAAGTACGATTCATGCATCATGATTGATTCACATTATAAATAACTTCCTCCTTAAAACGGGTTATGGGTTAGGATTTATCAAACCTATTCTTGCTAGCCTGTATTATATCCTCACTAATCCCAACTTATCTTCTCCAGCATGGCACGCTGCAAGCAGACTGCGCGTAAGATGACGGGACCTAGGGGTGTGCCGCGCCACCAGCTGGCGCCACGCGACGGGGAGGCCTCTAGCAGTCGTCGCCCCCGCCGCAGCCGCACTGAGCTACAGGAGGAGATAGAGAGGATGAGGGAGGAGATGAGGAGGATGGTGGAGGACTTCGCCACCGCTCGTCGGGAGCACTACCAGGACGTAGCGACGATCGACCGACTGCGGACCTCTGTGGCTCGTCTGATCGAGCAGAGGGATGCCACTTGGGCGCGTGAGGACGCGACCAGGGCAAGACTGCACGAGCTGGAGATCTACGTAGCGCAGATCGAGGACTACAACGACACATTGCACGAGGAGGTGCATAGGCTCAACAATGAGCTTAACCCGATCCTGCAGCCACGTGTTGAGGACCCCGAGGATGGGGTGGTCGTTGGTCTTGAGGATCAGGACATGGAGGACGTGGACGAGGAGATTGAGCCACTCCAGGTGATCGTCGAGGAGGATGCCGACGAGGACGTCGAGGAGGGCGTCGAGGAGCACGTGGCGAAGGTTGACGAGGACGGTGTCGTCTTTGACGGGACCGTGGGAGACGACGTCTAGATTAGCTATAGGACTAGAGATATCAGTATTTGCACTCTTTAGGGTATTGTAATGTCAGTAGTGCCATGAAAACCTTAGTATGGTTTGAGAACTTTATCGAGTGTTGGATGTGTACTCTACCTATCGTATTGTATGGTGTGTATTGTATTAAGACCTGATTAAGTAATCTGAGACTCAGTTTGGTTTAAATATGCACAGATGCATGTTAACACCCGCTCAACTGGTGGTGGTACTTCCGAGGACGGGGCCATTCCGCAAGCACCGCCAATTCCACCTACCTTGGCTGATGCCATTGCTGCCCTAGCTAATGCTACGGCATTGCTTGCGCAAAATCGGGATGACCGTGTTGGGCGTCGTGGCCGCCCCCATGATGAGGAAACAACTTATGTGGACTTCACAGACACCCGTCCACCGGTGTTTACCAAAGCGGATGAGCCGCTGGAAGCAGACGACTGGCTCCGTATCATGGAGCAGAAATTTGGATTGATTCGCTGCACGGAAACCCAGAAGCCATTGTTTGCAGCACAGCAACTCCGAGGTCCCGCAAGCGCTTGGTTCGCAAACCTCCAGTCAGCACAGCCGGTAGGGCATCAACTTACTTGGGCGGAGTTTCGTGAGGCATTTCGTGCACATTACGTCCCTGTGGGGGTTATGAAGATGAAATTGGATCAATTCTTGGCACTGCAACAAAAGGAGTCTACAGTCATGCAGTATGTCAGTCAGTTCAATCACCTGTCGCAGTATGCCCCTGAGCATACTAACACCGATCAAAAGAAGAAGGACTGTTTTGTCAGGGGTTTGAACTTCAAGATTCAGCGAAGCCTGTCTAACAATCTCAACTGCACTTATCATGAGGCTATCAACAGTGCCATAGCTTTTGAAGAAAGTGATCGCAAGCACCAAGAAGAGAAGAAAAAGAAGAAGTCTGGGTCAGCTGGATCTTCTGGCCATCAAAAGCGCCAGAAAATCATATACCATCCCACTCATCACACACGTCCCCAGTATCCTCATCAGCAAGTCGTAGTTCGAACTGCTGCTACTTCTCACACTTCTAACCAACAAAGCACCATCCAGCCGAATGCCCCTGGCGTTCGCGTAACCACTCCTCAAGCAACTTACAACCAGCCTTGCTACAATTGTGGCAAGATGGGACATTGGTCCCGCAACTGCCCATTTCCCAAACAATACAATCAGAATGCACAGAAGGCTCCTGGTGGACAGCAGCAGACTCAGCACCGTGGCCACCAACAGCAGGCCCAGAAGGGAAAGGTTGTAAGAAAAGCAGGACAGGTCTACTACACACAAGTTGGAGACATTCCTGAAGGTGAACCCGTCATGCTGGGTAGGTTCCCTGTCGCAAGTCATCCTGCTATCATGCTTTTCGATTTCGGTGCATCGCATTCATTCATCAATCGTACATTTGTTGTCAAGCATGAAATTTTGATTGGACAGATAGAGGAAAGTTTCCTTATACAGTCGCCCGGAGGGCGCATTAGTACTAAAGAGATAGTACATCGGGTGCCCATAGAACTTGGCGGGCATATATTCCCGACCTCGATGATAGTGCTGAAGGAGCAAGATATAGATGTGATATTAGGCATGAATTGGATGTATCAGCACAGAGCTCTCATAGACGTGCTGAATAGAACCATCAGAGTAAACTTGCCTAATAGCCAAACTCAACTTCTTATCCAACTTCCCATACCTCAAAGAGCAGTTGGTAGGGTATGTGCAACCACAGTTAAAGAGGTGCGGAACATTCCGGTAGTCTGTGAATTTCCGGATGTATTCTCTGACGAATTGGCTGCCTTACCCCCTGACCGTGATGTAGAATTTGCCATTGAGCTGAAGCCTGGAACAGCACCTATTTCCCGTAGAGCATATAGAATGCCGCCGAAGGAGTTGGCAGAGTTGAAAGTTCAGTTCCAGGATCTGTTGGGTAAGGGTTTCATTAGGCCTAGTTCATCCCCTTGGGGTTGTCCTGCTATTTTTGTTAAAAAGAAGGACAGCTCCCTCAGACTCTGTGTCGATTACCGTCCCCTCAATGAGGTCACTATAAAAAATAAGTACCCTTTACCTCGCATAGATCTACTTTTTGACCAGCTTGCGGGGGCCAAGGTGTTCTCAAAAATTGACCTCAGATCGGGGTACCACCAAATAAAAATCCGTCCAGAAGATATTCCCAAAACAGCCTTCACTACCAGATATGGTCTTTACGAGTATCTGGTTATGTCTTTCGGCCTGACCAATGCCCCTGCCTATTTCATGTACCTTATAAATTCCGTCTTCATGCCCGAACTCGACAAGTTTGTAGTCGTGTTCATCGACGACATACTGGTCTACTCCAAAAACCCGGAAGAGCATGCCAAACACCTTCGTGTAGTCCTAACTCGGTTGCGAGAACATCAACTGTATGCCAAGTTCAGCAAGTGCGAGTTTTGGTTGGACAGAGTTCCGTTTCTTGGGCATATTCTGTCGGCCGAAGGTGTATCGGTTGATCCAAGCAAAGTGGAAGAGATCTTGAATTGGAAACCACCAACCATAGTACATCAAGTCCGTAGTTTTATGGGAATGGCGGGATATTACCGTCGTTTTATTCCGGATTTTTCTAAAATATCTAAGCCTATTACCAACTTATTGAAGAACGAGGTCAAATTTGCCTGGTCACCTGAGTGTGAGCAAGCATTTCAGACTTTGAAGAAGTTGTTAACCACTGCCCCAGTTCTAGCTCAACCGGACATTGAAAAGCCATTCGACGTATACTGCGACGCTTCTGGAACCGGCCTGGGTTGTGTTTTGATGCAAGAAGGCCGAGTCATTGCTTATGCGTCACGACAGCTTAAGCGTCATGAAGAAAATTATCCCACTCATGATCTAGAATTGGCAGCTGTGGTCCATGCACTAAAAATTTGGCGTCATTATTTGCTTGGTAGTACTTGCAAGATTTATACCGATCACAAGAGCCTGAAATATATATTTACCCAAGAAGAGTTGAACATGAGACAACGAAGATGGCTCGAGTTGATCAAGGATTATGACATTGAAGTACATTATCACCCTGGTAAAGCAAATGTGGTTGCCGATGCGCTCAGTCGCAAGATTCATTGCAGTTGTTTGGCAGTAAAGCCCCGAGACCTTTCTTTATGCTATGAACTAGAAAAGTTGGGGGTAGAAATAGTTGAACAGGGTAGTTTGAATCATGTTAGTATTGAGACCACCATCCGTGATGAGATAATCGCAGCTCAGAAAGGAAGCAAAGGCATCAAGCATATTAAGGAGAAAGTCCAAGCTGGTACCGTAGATTGTTTCAGGATTGACGAGGAAGGGGTCGTATGGTTCAAGGGGCGGTTAGTAGTCCCAAAGGTACCCGAGTTGCGACAAAAGATTTTGGATGAAGCACATTTGACTAGATTCTCCATCCACCCTGGGAGCAATAAAATGTACCAGGATTTGAGGCAAAGGTTCTGGTGGACCAAAATGAAAATAGAGATCGCTCGATATGTAGCGAAGTGTGACACTTGTCAGAAAGTGAAAGCTGTACACATGAAGCCCGGTGGAGAACTGCAACCACTGCCTATTCCTGCATGGAAATGGGAGGACATTAGTATGGATTTTATAGTAGGTCTGCCAAAAACACCCAGGGGTTTTGACTCAGTCTGGGTTGTGGTTGATCGCCTCACTAAGCAAGCCCACTTCATCCCCGTCAAGACTATTTACACTGCAGTGAACTATGCAAAGCTGTACATCCAGAATTTGATGAAGCTTCATGGTGTGCCCAAGACCATTGTCTCTGATCGAGGTTCTCAATTCATTTCCGACTTTTGGAGAGCCTTCCATAAGTCACTAGGAACAAAGCTTCTACATAGCACAGCATACCATCCGCAGACTGACGGACAGACGGAGAGAGTCAACCAGGTGTTGGAGGACATATTGAGAGCATGTGCACTCAATTACACCGAATCTTGGAATGAGTGTTTGGCACTGGCAGAATTTTCGTACAATAACAGCTACGAAGAAAGCATCAAAATGGCACCGTTTGAGGCGGTATATGGTCGTAGGTGTCGAACACCCCTGAATTGGTCTGAGCCTGGGGAGAGATGGTACTTCGGCGTTGACTTGGTGGAAGAGACTGAAGCAAAGGTTCGGCAGATACAAGATAACCTGAAGGTTGCACAGTCGCGACAGAAGAGTTACGCCGATCAAAGGCGTCGTCCCTTGGTGTTTAAGACAGGAGATTATGTCTATCTCAAAGTCTCACCCATGAAGGGAATAAATCGATTTGGAGTTAAAGGCAAATTAGCTCCTCGATACATTGGACCATTTCAAATCATAGCTCGTCATGGGAAAGTAGCTTATAAGTTGAAGCTGCCAGGTCATCTCTCAGCCGTACACAACGTTTTTCATGTATCACAACTCAAAAAGTGTCTTCGGGTGCCAGATCAAGTCGTGGATATTGAGGGAATAGAACTCCAACCCGACCTAACGTACTCTGAGTATCCTATCCAAGTCTTGGATCAGAAGGATCGCGTCACTCGGAGAACGACTACAAGATGGTACAAGATTCAATGGAGCGAACATTCCGAGGATGAAGCCACCTGGGAGTCTGAAGACTATCTCGCCGAAAACTTCCCCGAGTTCTTTGCTACATTGTAAATGTAAAGTTTCTGGTTGTAGTCGGTATGAACTTCCCTTATTATCTTATGGTAGAAACTAGAGTAGGTTTACTTGAGATATTTTCTTTTCCATTACTTAACCCTAAGGTTTATCGTCTATCAAATCTCGGGACGAGATTTATTTAAGGGGGAAGGGCTGTAATACCCCGGGTATTACGGCTAATTAATTATGACATGTCATCATGTTTATTATTAAGCATTTGCATTTGATTGTGCTTAGGGTCCTTAGAGTGGTTCATTGATAAATGCCTTGGGTGTTGTGATTGAATTATCATTTGAGAATTAAAAATAAATCAAAAAGGAAAAATTCAAACTAAGCCCTAATCGGACCCTAAAACCCTAAACCAAAAATCCACTTGTAATTTGGTGATGGTCCCTTAATAGAAGTTGTAGATCTTTTTATATAGAACAACTTTTATTTTGGGTGTTTTTGGAGTTCTTTAATAGAAATTCAAATTAAACCCTAATTACCACTTTAAAATTCAAATTTGAAATGCTAATTTAAAAACTATTGAGAATCTGACCAAACTTATTTAATGAAAGTTGTAAAGATCCTCAAATAGGACAACTTTTATTTTTGAAGATTTTAAAGTTATTGTGAGAAATCCAGAGAATTTGATGGGATTAGAAATGGATTTCAAATAGCGAATTTACCCCCTTTTGAATAGTTTCAAAATTATTCAAAATTTGGAGTTGATCCCTAAACCAATGTTGTTCATAATTTCGAACACCATAACTTTCATGTTTACACCTTTCCAAGTTGACACACAAAATTTCGTGAAATTGGTCAAAAACAGGTTGAATGGCATTTAAACGAGCTACAGTACTCTGCCTCTGCTCTCTGTTCGCGCACAGTCGCGACCGCCGCCGTGTCGCGCGCGCGCGCCGCCGTCCGTGCCGGCCGGGATCGTGTCCCCGGTGCCGTTTCCCGTGCAGGAGATCGCGCGCCGCCCTATGCCGCTTCTGTCCCTCCCTCTGGCCGGCTTAAAGGGCGACGACACCCTCCCCCGTGCCCTCATCCTTTCCCGACCACCGCCGCACCCGCCTCGGCTTCGAGCCAAAAATTGGCCGCACTCCGACCTCCTCATCCCAATTCCGCTCGTCTCTAGCCTCACAGGATTCTTGAACACAACTTGTGCCTCAGTGGTTCAGCTTTCGTGTGTCGAGGGCCCCGGAACGCACGCCGTCGTCTTCGGGCTCGGCAGAGCACCGCCGCAGCCACCTCTCTCGCGTCGAGCTCGCTGTGGTGAGCCTCTCTACCTTAGACTTCCCGTTTGCGACTCTCTGAGTCATACCTTAGCTCATGCTCGCAGTGGTGTCCCATTTTGTCCCCTAGGATCATCGGAACGCGACTTCGTCGTCGAGGTCGAGCCGTTGCACGCCGCCGCCGTCGTCAAGCTCATCGCTCCGCTCCATCTCAGCCTCGGCCAGCCGTCGGTCTAGAGCCGTGGTGAGCTCCTAGTCCTTCCCTGGTCTTTTTATTCAATTCCACCGCACTCTCGCGGCCGGAACGGGGTAGCCGCGCCGCCGCGTCCGCCATGGACGAGCTTGAGCTCGTCGGAGGCGCGTAGCTTCCGGGCTTAATCTACTAGGTTGTTGGCTGGGTCTTAGGGTTCGCTGGGGTGCGCTCGGTTTCGTCCCGGGGGTCACCGGCGGCGAGCTCCGCGGCGAGCCGACGTACGCGCGTGTGCGCGTGTGTGCGCGAGTGGGCGCCGGCCGTTGGAGGAGGAGGAATTTACAGGCGGGACCCACCTGTCAGCGCCTCGACTGGGCACCTGGACGCGGGCCGGTGCGGGAGCGCCCGAGTGGGCCGGCCTGCCTGACTTGGGCCGTCCCGGGCCAAAAGGCGTTTTCCATTTTTCCCGTGGAATTTCAATTGGATTTCCATTTTAAATTACTATGAATAGTTCCTGTGTTTCTTATTTTTGTAATATTATTTCTATTAGTCTAAAAATCATGAAAATAATTGTGGGTACTCTCTCGAGCATGTAGTATTTTATAAAAATATTAGATATAGGGTTTGGACATTGTGTGTGGGAACTAAAAATCAGCATATTAATTAGTAAATGTAACTTTGAGCAATTTTAATAAATTCCAGAATTATCCAAAAATCATGAAAATTTATGTGGTACTATTTTAGAGTAAGATCTATCTATTGGGTAAGTTTGAGCTCATTTGGAAACTGTTAGGACACTTGTTTATTAGTTGTGGGGTATTTGATTAGTAGAATTAATCTAAGCGAATAATCCCTGTTGTTTGGCGTGATTTTGGATTGATTGGCTTCAAGGGTCTTTCACCATAGTGATCCTTGACAGAAGTATTAGGGTCGCATGTTGGTTGTAGTAAAGCTGTGTAGCGGCTTTCTGTGACCGTTAAAAAGGTCAATAAAACAAAAGTAGGAAACATTGTTTTTACCTTCCGTAGATCGTTTACAACTTTACCGTGAAGGAAAGTTGTACTCAAGGTATTAATGGTTTACTTTCAAGCATTTCATTTGTTGCCCTCATGCCATGCTAAGCATACATCATTGCATACGTGTAGTGCCCGTTCCCGAGGAGGTCCAGGTCGAGACTGCTGTTGAGGAGGTCACTCCAGAAGTCATCCAAGGATTCGACATCTGCGGGACTGATCCCGACCCGACGCTGTACACGATTCAAGGCAAGCCCCGGTGCATTCAGCCACGTCTTGTGTTTTACAAAATATTTATAACTTGAGTCTATTACTGCATTAGGTTGTTAGGAGTTGTTTGTCACCTATGTTGATGCATTACCTGCCTTGATACATAATATCCCGGAAACCTGTTTAAAATAAAAATGTTCGAAAATGCTTAGCCCTGCTTAATCCATTTAGATTTGCATTAAAAGGCTATTTTGACCCATGAAAATGTGACAATTAAGAATCATGAGAAAAGGAAAAGGGGTATGGGTCCGTTCGGAAATTGTGTACTTGGGTAGCAGCCCCAATACACCTTAACCGTCGGAAAGAGATTTTTCCGTTCGTTGGTTGTGAATTTGGGTTAGAGTCCCAATGCTTGACCATCGGCGGAAAAGGGGATTTGAAAACCGTTAGGACATTTGTACTTGGGTTAGAGTCCCAATGCAATGTCGCCGGCGAAAAAAGAATTAGGGACCGTTCGTTGTAGGCCTGCTGTGATCGAGACTTTGCAACTAGCCACATACTACGGAAAGCTCTAACTCCGGTGGCTCTACTACTTGAACCGACAACCACGCACTGGGAGTGGAGAGATGGCGAGAGCAGCGTGTACCCTCGTGGCCGGCGTGCCTGGAGAGGAGAGGAGTATTGTGTTCTCGGGCGGCGCAGGACCGGTTCAGGGGTAGAAAAATCGTGGTAGCCGGAGTTGGTATATGCAAGCTTAAGTGCTACATATGCAGTGTGGATAGGGATCCCCAGCTGGGTACTAATCGATTCGAATCGTCGTTGCTCCTTGGATATGGAGACTTGATCCTTTGACCTACAATTGAAAAGTGGTTCGAAACTAGGTGTTTTTGAGAATGAGTAAGAATTTGAAGTTATGATGAGATATGAAAAGGAACATGGAATTATGGATATGATTAAAATAAGACTGAGTTAAAATATTGAAATAGAGTAGTAATGCTTTTCTGCAAAACTTTTGACTCTTGCTCAAGCCTTACCTTGACTCCCCTCAGCCTGCATTCCTGAGTCTCATTCCTTTTTCTTAGTCGGGTAAGTCTTGCGGAGTACCCCAGTACTCAGGGTTTGTTAACCCCATGTTGCAGCGACGCAGCAGCCGGAGGTTTGTTTCGCCCCTTGCTGTGTAACCGTGGTACAGGAGGGATGTGAGGAGGAGTAATGTCGAACCCGTGGGCAGGGTTCTTATCGTTAAATACTTAATATTGTTGTAACATCATTCCACTGCTACTTATTTTATTTATGGTCTGTAATATTCGCACTTCAATCGTATTTGGACAAACGGTTTGTAATCCTAGTACCTTATAACCTTTCCGTATTTTCACTCTGATGTAATTTGTTATGAAATGTTGTAATTCGGTAATGACTTCGCAATGGGATCCTGTCGGAGGAAATCGGGTGCTAATGTAGCCCGGCAGAACCTTTTAGATCATTTGGGACACGGACCCGGCTGTCAGAGGTCATGAGTGACAATGACAGGTGTCTGTGGGCCATGTGATTTAGGCGGTTCTGTCACAGGGGGGATCCTTTTGGGGGTTAAGGATGATATTCTAGAAATTGAGGAATGGCTGAAAGGTCAGTATTATCTGGAAGTCAGAGTAAGAGATAGACTGAGGAATGCAAGGTGGAGGATGGTGGTGGTGTATGGGCCTGCTAATCACTCACATTCTAGCAATTTTTTGAAAGAACTTGAAGGTTGCAGCAGGAGCTCCAGGTTGCCTATCATCTTGGGAGGGGATTTTAATCTTATAAGGAATAAAGAAGATAAGAGCTCTCTTCAGGGGGATGACAGGCTGATGGCAATGTTTAATACCTTTATCGAAGACAACAATCTTAGAGAAATTAAGAGGTGCGGTTCAAAGTTTACATAGACCAATAAACATCTGAATCCTATCATGAGTAATATTGATATAGTTTTATGCCCTACTGAATGGGAGCAAATGTTCCCCCTCTGTACCCTGGGGACCTTGACAAGAGTGGGGTCTGATCATTGGCCATTGATTTTGGATAATAGGGAAAATGTGAGGGACAGACAGAGGGTTTTTAAGTTTGAGAATCAGTGGATCAAGAGGGAGGGCTTTAAACAGATGATAGGCTTGAAATGGGAGGGGTTTAAGAGTCAGGGGGTCATCAAAGTTACTCTCTTGATCAGTGGCAGAAGTTGATTGGGGCTATGATGCAGTTTCTGAAAGGTTGGGGAGGCAACCTTAGGGGAGAGTTTAAGAGGCAAAAAGAAGAAATCCTATATAATATTAGATAGTTAGATGAGTGGAAAAGATTTCGGGCATGTCTGAGGATCAATTTATGGAGAGGTATAGGTTAGAGGAAGAGCTAGAGGATTTAATTTCGGAGGAACAACTCTATTGGCACCAGAGGGGTAGTGAGAAGTGGATATTGGAAGGCGATAATAACACTGCCTTCTTTCATCTGGTAGCTAATGGTAGAAGGAAAAAGATGATTCTTTACAATGAGGAGGAGGGGAGGCGCATTGACGATAGCAAGGAAATTCAGGAAGTTATTTATAAATTCTATAAACAGTTGTTTGGTATACAGCTGGTTAGGAATGTTCATTTAGGAGAGGAGGTGTGGAGTAGTATAGGAAGGCTGGATCCAGGAGAGAATGATTGGTTGAGTAGGCCGTTTAGTGAGGAGGAAGTTCACAAGGTGATCATGGGGCTTAAAGTTAGCTCTGCTCCAGGGTCTGATGGTTTCAGATACACCTTCTACAAAACCTGTTGGGATGTCATTAAAGGGGGTTTTTTAAATATGGTGAAGGACTTCTAGGAAGGAAGGCTTGATTTGAAGAGACTGAATTACGGGGTTATCACCCTCATACCTAAGGTGAAAGAGGCTTTTAATGTGAGGCAGTTTAAACCAATTTGCTTGTTGAATGTGAGTTTCAAAATCTTCTCTAATTTACTAATGAATAGACTGGCCGGGTTGGCAAATAAGCTTGTAGATAGAAATCAAACTGCCTTTATCAAGGGAAGATATATTTTGGATGGGGTGGTAGTCTTACATGAAACTTTACATGAGCTAAAGAGGAAGAAAATGAAAGAAATTCTGTTAAAGATTGATTTTGAGAAGACATATGATTGTGTGAAATGGGAGTTTGTGGAAGAAGTATTACAAAGAAAAGGTTTTGTAGGATCACTTATTGAGGGGATTATGAACACAGTGAAAGGAGGCAAGGTATGCATTAACATAAATGGAGATAATGGCCCTTACTTTAAGACTCATAGGGGCCTAAGACAGGGGGATCCGTTGTCACCCTTGCTTTTTAACTTGGTGGGTGATGCTTTGTCATACATGTTGAACTCGGCTAAACAGAAAGGTTACATAAAAGGTTTAGTGCCACATCTTGTGGAAGGGGGGTTAACTGTAACAGAGCCACCTAAATCACATGGCCCATAGGCACCTGTCATTGTCACTAATGACCTCTAACAGCCGGGCCCGTGTCCCAGATGATCTAGACAGCCCTGCCGGGTTACATCAGCACCCGTTTCTCCAACAGGATCTCATTGCGAAGCCATTACAGGATTACAACATTTCATAATAAAATACATCGGAGTAAAAGTGCGAAAGATTAAATAGTACTTAGATTACAAACCGGTTGTTCAAATAAAATTCAGATACAGTTATTACAGACCATAGTTCAAATAGTAGTAGCAGTAGTAGAACATCAACATAACATAATAAGATAGGTAGTAACACGGACCCTGCTCACAGGTCCACTTCACTCTTTCTTGCTATCCTAGATGATGGTCACACAGCAAGGGGCAAGACAGACCTCCTGCTGCTGACTACCTGCAACGGGGTTAACAAACCCTGAGTACTGGGGTACTCCGCAAGACTTACCCGAATAAGAAAAAGGAATGAGACTCAGGAATGCAGGCTGAGGGTAGTCAAGGTAAGGCTTAAGCAAGAGTCAAGGTATTTTGCAGAAAAACATTACTAATCCTGTTTTCAATATTTTACTCAACATTATTAATAATCAATATCAATAATTCACATTTCCTTCACTTTCAAATCCACTTTCTTATTCATTCTCAAAACATCCTAGTTCCAAACCACTTTTCGATGCAAGTCAGTGGATTAAGTCTGCATAACTGAGGAGCAACGACGATCCGAATCGATTAGTACCCAGCTGAGGATCCCTATCCACACTGCATATGTAGCACCTAAGCTTGCATATGCCAACCCCGTCTACCACGGCTTTTCTATCCCTGAACCGGTCCTACGCCACCCGAGAGCACAGTACTCCTCTCGTCTTCAGGCACGACGGCCACGAGGGTACATGCTACTCTCGCCATCTCTCCACTCCCAGTGCGTGATTGTCGGTTCAAGCAATAGAGCTACCGGAGATAGGGCTTTCCGTAGTATGTGGCTAGTTGCAAAGTCTCGATCACAGCAGGCTGACAATGAACGGTCCCTAAAACTTTTCTGTTGGAAACCATGCATTGGGACTCTGACCCAAGTACACTGGTGACCACCCGGTTTTCACATCACTTTTCCGCTGGCGACTATAAGTTGGGACTCTAACCCAAACATACGGCCACCACCCGGAAACACATCCCCGTTGATGACAATGGACTGGCCAAGTACACTGCCAACGACGAGAACAATACCAATCTCAAGTAATGATTCTTTGTTTGCATATCATCATATTTCAAAATAGCAATTTAAGCAAATCTAATTCAATTAAGCAGGGCTAAGCATTTTTCAATATTTTAAATAAACCAAGTTATGGAGTGTAATCAGTGGTCAAGGAAAGGCAATGCATCAATAGGTTAACACTCAACTCCTATTAACCTAATGCAGTAGATTAACTCAAATGATAAAACATTTTAAATACAAGGATGGGCAAATGCACCGGGGCTTGCCTTGAAGTGCGTAGAGAGTCAGATCAGGATCGGTGCCACAGATATCGAAGCCTAGCACAAATTCCGGAGCAGTCCCCTCAGCAGTCGCTTCACTTTTTACTTCCGGATTCTCAGTCACTACACGCATGTAATAATCAATGCTTCAATGCGATGCAACATGAAATGACAGACAGGATTTGATAATAGATAATACACACAATCACAACCTAACCATGATTAATCTAATCCATCCTGCCCTAGGTCATAAGGGTAATTGACCTAGAACCACAATCAATCCAAAAATCACACAATATCCTATTTATCTTTATTTCCTATTCCTTTTATTAACCAATTAATCAAACATTTAATTAATAGCAACTAAACTATTTTAATTTGATGCCAAACTCCACCAACAGATATTTCTCATCATAACACAGTACCAAATAAATTTTCATGATTTTTGGAACAATACAGAATTTATTAAAAATCATCAAAGTTCCATTTATCAATTAATATGCTGATTTTTATCTCCTGCAAAAAGTGTTCAAACTCCCTATTTAATATTTTTATTAAATACTACATCTTACAGAGAGCATCCACAAAAAAATTTATGATTTTAGGTGCAGCACATTAATTCCTATAAAAAGAAGAAACTTCATCACTATTCATACTAATTCAAAATAGAAAAGCCATTTCAATTCATTTGGTAAAATGGAAAAGAGAACGAGCCCGGGACGGCCCAACCGAGACCCAGCCGGCCCAGCTCACCCCTCACCCCCACCAACTCGCTGACAACGGGGTCTCGCCCGTCAGTCCTCTCTCCCTCCATTCTTCTTCTTCACACCGCACCTCCCGCACACCCGCAACACGGTGTCTCGCTGACGGCGACCTCTTCAGCGAGGGGAAAGCCTCCGACAGACGGTCCAGACCCTAGCCTACTAACCTAGGGACCAAACTTGGTGAATGGAAACCCGTGGCGAGGTCGACGCCACCCATGGCGGCTCGACCACGGCGGCGCGACGTACGCCGGCGAACCCAGACCGGTAGCATTTAAAACTAAGGGCGCAATCGACACAGTGTCTCACCTAGAGTTGGTCTGACTCGCCGGTTGGCCCAGAGATGGTGTAGGGGTATGAGCGTGTCGACGGCGACGGGGATGGCAGCACGGACTCCGCGGCGAGGTCTCGTTCCGAGCGATCCTGGGCTCCAAACAAGAAACCACCGTGCAAACAAGGGTTAGCAACGTCTAAAGGGTTCAAAACGCGCCATCAAGAAGGGACAAGCTCACCGTAGCAAGCTGGCCTCGTGGAAGTGGCATGCGGCGGTGCTCTAGCCGGAGCCGAGGAAGACGACGAAGGCACCTACACGTTACCGGCGACTAGAAGACACACGATTGGTCTCTACGCGTGCGTTGGGAAGTGGCGAAGGTTTTGACAAGACGGAGCGAGTGGAGGCGGAGTGTGGACGGTGAATTTGCCGGTGAACCGAGAGTTGGTCACCGGGGTGGAAATGGAGAGAGGAGGGGACTCGTCGGCTTATAAGGGCAGAGGAGAGGTGGATAAGACCGAGGCGAGGGCCCAGGGCCCCCTTGCGGTCGCAGCTCGACGGCGTCAGGGCCATGCCCCGGCCGGACGTCGCCAGCGTGTGGTGCGGCGCACGCGTGTACCCGCGCTGCCCACGCGGCCGAGAACAGAGGGGGGTCCGGTACTGTTGATCAGAACGGGGTCAAACCCTATGAATTTCAAATTACTCCTAAACCGTGCAGCTACAGTAGGGGCTCCAAAAATAAAAGTTGTGCCAAATTTTATTTAGAACACTTTTACTTTTTGAACCATGTTCAAATTCTGCACAAATTTGAAATTATTCAAAAGGGGGTAAAAGTAGGGTTTGAATTTTATTTGCAATTCAATCTAATTCTCAAAAATTGTCTACATAACTTTAAAATCTATAAACATGAAAGTTGTTCACCTTGCTAAGCTCTACAACTTCTATTAAGGGTGTTTGATCAGATTCCTTGTAGATTTGAAAATGATGTTTCAAGTTTGAATTTCAACATAGTAATTTGAATTAAATTCATATTTTCATTTAAGAACATCAAAATCACCCAAAATAAAAGTTGTTCCATTTTAAAAGATCTACAACTTTTATTAAGGCTCCTGCATCATATTCTTTATATTTTTTGAATTGGGGTTTTGGGATCAAATTAGGGTTTAATATCAATTTCTTTTTTTGAATTTAACTTTGGATTTTATTTTAGGGTTTAATTACACAATCAGCCATAAACTCAATCAAATCACTGTAGGAGCCCTAAGCACAATCATATGCAGATGATTAATGTAAACATGATGACATGGCAGTTTAATTACTCAGTAATACCAGAGGTATTACATTAACTCATCTTCAATACTCGGACGACACGATACTTTTCTTGGAAGATGATGAAAGATCCATGGCTAATGTGAAATTCTTATTGTATTGTTTTGAATGGATGACTGGGCTGAGAATAAACTATCATAAGTCTGAGGTCTTCACTGTCGGCATGACCAAGGGAGAACAATATAAGGTGGCAAATGCTTTGAACTGTAAAATAGGGAGTTTCCCCATGACCTACCTTGGCATACCTGTTGCTGATTGTCACTTGGGGATTAGAGCTTTAAAAGGGGTTGCAGAAAAGATTAGGAAAAGGCTACAACCATGGAAAGGGAAAATTTTAACTTCAGGAGGGAGATTAATTCTTTCAAATTCGTCTTTGAGTAGTTTACTAATTTATGTTATGGGGATGCACAGGCTTCAGGATGGCATTCACAAGGAGATGGATTCAGTTAGAGGTAAATTCTTTTGGCAAGGCACTGGTGAGAGCTTCAAGTATCACATGACTAAATGGGGGAGTATGTGCATTCCTAAAGAACAGGGGGGCTGGGATTACTCGATACTAGAATCATGAATGAGGCACTGATTGGTAAGTGAGGTTGGAGAATCTTGCAGAAAGAAGGAGGAGACATGTGTGTTTCCCTACTTAGGAAAAAGTATTTAGAAAAAAAGAGCTTTCTGCAGGTCTATGATAAAAGGGGCGTCACAATTTTGGAAAGGAGTGCTAAACTCTAGAGAGATACTTAAATGGGGCTGTCAAGTAAAGGTAAATGATGGGCGTCAAACCAGATTCTGGGAGGAAGTGTGGGCTGGTCCTATCCCTCTTCCATTGGAGTTTCTGTCTCTATTTCAGGTTTGCTCGGATCCGGAGTGCTTGGTTTTCGATTGTTGGGCTGAGGTCGGATGGAAAATAGATTTCAATAGCCCTTTAGGGGTTAGGGACATGGCGGAATGGGAAAGGATGATGGATCTGTTGGACAACTATGGCCTGAATGGTGTTGAAGATGACGCCTTTAGCTGGATCTTGGACAAGACAGGAAGATACTCGACAAGATCAATGTATAGGAGAGTAACCTTCAGGGGTGTTACTAATAGATGAATGCAAAGGCTGTGGAAGAGCAAGTTATCGCAAATATTGAAAGTTTTTATGTGGTTAGCTTACCAGGATAGGCTTCAAACTGGTTTGAACTTAAAAAAAAAAGAAAGTGGAAAGGAGATGAGAAGTGTTGTCTGTGTGGGGTGGGGGAGGACATGGACCCTATTTTCTTTAATTGCCTTACGGCTAAAATGATTTGGTTCTGCATTAAGGAAGCTCTAGGGTGGAATAAAACACCAAGTAGTTTTCAGGAAGTTTTTGACGATTGGATAGTTTTGGGGGAAAAAGGCTATCATGTCAAGCTTTTCATCTTTTCCATTATCACTTGGGGGTTGTGGTTAGTCCGCAATAAAATGGGGATTGAGAAAAAGTTCCCAAAATCTTCTAATGAGATTTGTCTCAAAATTTTTACTTTAATACAGAAATGGCGCGTTCTCTTGAAGGAGCAGGATGCCAGGTTCGTGGATGACAAGGTGACGAAGATGAGATCGTGGTTGGAAGATTTCTGGAAACGGACAGAGAACTTGGAGGTGGAAGGCGTGCTTGGCTGTTTCAATTAGCTGTTGAACTTCTGTGTTTTCTTTTTCTATGGCTGGTGTAGTAACTAAACGTTCAGTTTGCTGTGGTCTAGTTCTGCTCCTTTTGTTAGTTGGTATCCCCAGCCTTGTGGCCTTTGTACTGAATACTCTTTGCTTTCTATAAAAGCTGGGTTTTCCTCCGAAAAAAGGTCCTGTTTGGATTCAAGGGTTAGAGCTAGTTTGAGCTAATTTGAGCTCAATTAGCCTAAAAACATCCAAACAGGAGGGCTAGAGTGGGTTATTTGCAACTAGCCCACTCAAAAAACTAGTCCCTCTAAGAGGTGATTATTTGGGCTAGTTAGGTGGGGACTATGTTTTCTCCTCATATCTAGCCACACTATGACCCACGCAAATGATTGGAAAAGTACCTTTTGTACCAATTTAACCCTTGCATCTAAATAGTATTTGAGTTAGAGCTAGTTGAGGGATAGTTTGCAGCTGGAAACTAACTCTAATCTCTAGCACAGCTAGAGGATCCAAACAGGGCCTAAGTCACCCTTCTCGCTATGTACCTGGACAAACAGTTGTCTAGATACATAGTAGAAGCTGATGTATTCTACTTTTTTGAAATTTGAAATGTAGGGAGCATATGACTAAATTTTATTACCATAATGTCTGGATACACACGCTATAGAGTATGCCTGACAATTAGTTAGGTTAGAATAAAACTTAAATCTATGTTTTAATTTAGTTCATACGTTTGAACGGTCTAGAAGAACTAAATTTTCGATGATTGAAGTTTAGTTTAGTGATCAAACAGACCTATACCAATAGTATATTTAGTAATCCTATCTACTATCTCGCTAAGCTCGTTTGTCTCGTGTACTTTTGTGTCATCATTAGTTTAATCCACTGAAGAGGCGGGGAACAAGCCTCGTAAAACGGCAAGATACAGGGAACCGGGCTACTACTACTACTAGTAGTACAACAGAAGACATGCATTGGGGATTTCTTCGCTTCTAAAACGTCAACAACATTTGACCATTTCTAAACTTGGAGTTTATATATAGCAAACCTTCCTAGACCGATAAGTGAAGCCATTAAACAATGGTAGGTTGCAAGTGCAACACGCCAACACCTCTAAGTCTTGTTTGGAGAGTTGTTAATTTGTTTATAATAACTGGCAGCAAAAGCTGGAACACAATTTGCTTGGTAGTGTATGGAAGCAGCCTGAGTCTTTCTCTAGAGTCCTATATTCGTCCTCTAGGATCCCATATTCATCTTTTAGGGTTTCATATTCGTCCTCTAGAGTCCTATATTCATCTTCTAGAATTTCATATTCGTCCTCTCCCTCTCGGGTCCTATATTTGTTCTCTGGGCTTTCATATTCGTCTTCTGAGTCTTCCTCTCGAATCCTATACTCTTCCTCTCGGGTCTGATATTCTTCCTCTAAGGTCCTATATCTTTTTTTTAGTGGAGGCAGCCCATATTCGGAAACAGTTGCTTAAAGCAAAATAAACTGTTCTCCAACTGCATCAATGGCCAGAACAAGTGCCCAAATAAAACCTCTAGTAAACAAAGCTCCAGATCGATCGGATTATAATGATGAAATACACTTTAATATACAGCTCGAAAACATGACATAGTGGCGCATGTTTCCTCCAAGATTTCTTTTTAAGAAAATTTCGCCAAGAGAAACACAAGTATATTTCTCTATTTATTTTTTTTAAAAAGAAAGAAAACAATACGGTACTCCCTCCGTGTCACAAATAAACGTAATTCTTTGACTTCTACGATTCCTGTTTGACCGTTCGTCTTATTCAAAAAGTTTTAATAAATATTGTTTATTTTGTTATGACTTATTTTATTGTTAGAGATATTTTCATAATAATTTATTTAATTTATTATTTGTATAAAAAATTTAAATAAGATGAATGGTCAAAGAGTAAGAGTAGGAGTCAAAGAATTGTGTTTATTTGTGAGACAGAGTGAGTAGACGGTACGGTGTACTTGATATCATGGCATCCTCATTGACAGCGTGTGAGTCCGCGTCACGCAGAAACCCGTGGCGGGAGCACGCGCGCGCGCGCACCAGCACCCTGCACCACACGTATCAGCGTTGCCGCGTTACGCGTGCGCGTGCGCCACGCACGTGCGCTCCGTGCATACAAACATATTTTCGTCCCCGTGCGCGTGCGCCACGCACGTGCGCTCCGTGCAAACAAACAGATTTTCGTCCCCGAATTCCGTTCGCTACTTTCTTTTTATGGCGATATCTTCAGAAACGGTGCCACCTATCGTAAAAATAAGTGATTTTCATATGCTATTGTTTAAAAATAATTTTCAAAATATTTAAAAAACCATTTAGAATGTTATAAAATTAAAAACATTCTTTGTAAAACTCAGATCTGCTAGATCAGCATTCTATATCGAAGGTATTGAGAAGGGAAGAGTTTGGTGTGTACTCTCATGAGTGAGTGTACATGTGTATTTGATGGTGTCTCCTTTTGTAATCCGTGGTTTGCAAAATATAAAAAAAAAACTTTGTGATGAATCTAATAATGATTGGCATATCTTGCTAGCGTAGATTGACTTGGGAGAATTACAACTGTATTTTTTTTTTTATCGAAGAAGTATGAAGTTCTGTTTGGATCTCTTGGTTTAAGGTTTAGCGACTAACTTGTAAATAGCAGATCTAAAATTATTATCTAAAGTTTTGAGAGCCTCACAAATACTTTTTTTTTAAAAAAAATGGTCTCAGGGTTTATTCGCGAAAATAGAATCTAAAGATGCCATAATAATGACTATGGCCGGGCAAACAGGACCGGAGACTCTGACGTCGTTTCCTCCGGGCCGGCCGATGCGGTGCTGCACCATGCAGCCGCCGTCGACCTTGACAGCACGTGGGATGCGTGCTGCAATTGTACTGTATCGTCGGGAGCCCAACAGCAGCTTGGCAAAGCCAAAGCGTGCGTCAAAGATACCTTTGGCTCCTGTTATTGTGATCACACACACACACACACACACACACACACACACTCTTAACAATGCTTGTATAAGAACGAAGTCGGTCTGTATTCTCAATGCATCATTTTCACCCATCTTTCCTGGCTGTTTCCGGCCGGTGATGTCAATTGAGCTCCTGCCCTCTCTAGATGACTAGATCTACTGACTTTTATTAAAAGCCACGCACCCAGTGTTCCACCAATAATTTACCTCGACCACAATTCCATCGGTGGAGATGGAATCAGCTCAGCTGGTGCCATCACCTGAAAAGGACAGCAAGCAAGCTAAGGGAAGACGCCGGAATCACACGTCCATTTCAGGAACAAATTAAAGGTGATCGAAAGGTGAAGGAAAACACAATCGCGTGCATTTAATTCAAATAGATATCAGAATAATAATAATACCGATATAGATTCGCATATATGTGAAAGCATATCGTTCGTCACCATAGATTTTAAAGATACAGATTATTGGCATATTCCAAGATTTACGTAGAGATCGAGCTGAGAGTCTGAGAGGAGGCCTTTGGACCGACTGTCAGATCAGGGCCATTGCATGCATGGCTGTCTCTCGTGCTAACGCCCGGCCGGCATTACCTATTATATTAGGTAGGACACTAGGCAAGATACGTGTGCACAGTACTACGTGTGTAAACGACTTAACGTGTGCATAGTCTCTCTCTCTCTCCGGCCGGCCGGCCGGTACGCCGCGTCGCGTGTGGCGGCCCTTGGCGCGCGCAGCCGACACGTCTCACCGTCGCAAGAAAGGCTAAGTGGCCACCACCACACCGGCCTTAGAGTCAGGAGTAGTTTTCTTGTTATTATTACTCAAAACAGCAACAAATTAAATTTGGAGTTGAGACACACGTATTAGTAAACTGAAAATGTATATATGACACCTCCAAACAAGATGATGTATGTATACGCCGTCTGCAATGCATGGTGTACTTATTACGTACGTGTAAGCTAGTCGACGACCCATGTGGCCATATATATCCTCGACTCGATCGAAGAGAGAATCCGTACGTATACGTGTGTTCCATGCATTGGCGTCAATACACAACGCTGCTCGTTCGTTCACAGCACAACCGGCACGCGTCTGTCTGAGACATGCACCATGGGTACGTTGTGCATGCATGGATGGTCCATGGTCCGCGCGCCAACAGTTGGGAAGTTGAAGCTTCTTCTGGTCAGGTCGGTCTGATTTCTGATACATGGCAGTGGCAGTGTGGCACGATCGACCCCGGTAGCGCGATCGATCCGTTCGTCCACTCGTTTGACGTTTCTGTACTGTATACGTTATTTATTTATTGGCAAAATGTGCAGATATTTTTGGGCGCCCGTGTCCATGACTTGTTTAAATCAAATTTGTGTCACGGCCGGTCTAGTGTTTTTTTTTCTCCCGGCGGTGCATGCGGTGGCTGTCATGCTCATGCATCAACCTGATGAAAATAACCAGAAAATAGTGTGGGTATATGAATTCCTTACTAGCTTAGCATTAACACTCTCTTTATTATCTGCGGTACGGTTGCGGAGCTAGTAGCATGCCCTAGCAGTAGTGTCCGCGTTAGTGCAAATAAAGATTTAATGTTGACAGCCACCTGGCTTTAAGCTAGCCGGTACTACTAGTCGTACTACACATCGCTCTTCCTTGAAGCATAATTATGCCCCCAATCCACCATGACTTTTGTTTTCTTATTATTATTATTATTATTATTATTATTATTATTATTATTATTATTATTATTATTATTATTATTGTTGTTGTTGTTGTTGTTGTTTGGGCAAAGTTAATGACGAGATCGTCATCTAGCTTTTCCAACGTGACATGTTTGTTCATGATGCATCCTTGTTAGCTAGCTTTTCCTCGGATCTATGTTAATTTTTATTCCAATCAGACACTGTGCATTCAATTACATTATATACTGTGTATGTATGCTTGCCTTTTAATTTGCATCCACCTCTGATTATGCATACTGTGTACGTTATGCATCTTGGTGCTAACAGCAAGATCTCTAATCAGAGTACTCCCTCCGTACCTAAAAAAAAATGACGTTCTCGCTTCTCAAGAAATATCTTTGACTAAATTTATATTAAAAAATATTAATATTTATAATATATAATTAGTATCATTGAATAGATCTTTTAGTCTAGTTTTTTAACAAATTTATTTGGAGATGTAAGTATTGTACGTATTTTTTACAAATCTAATTAAACTTATGGCACGAACATCCAAAACGTGAATCGTTTGGACTGAGGGAGTATACTACCAGTAACTGCTGCCAATGTACGCACGGCACAAGCAGCAGGTCGACAAATGGGAATTTAACACTCTCGTGCTTGCCGTACAGTGTCAGCTATTCCCTTTTTATTCGTACAGGCCGTACAGTCCTGGCACCGGCCGCCGGATACGTGTGCAGCTGTGCACGGCCGGATTATTAGCAAGTGACCACACGGCTGCATGCAAACGAGCCGCGCTGATCACGACTTGTGCGGCTCATTGGAATTGGATCAAACGATGCCGTGTGGTCCTTGGCCATCTCTGCCTCAACCGCCACATTTTGACACGTACTCCCTAGTCTTACAAATAAACATAATTCTTGAACTCTTACTTTTTTTTCTTTGACCATTCGTCTTATTTAAATTTTTTATACAAATAATAAATTAAATAAATCATTATGAAAATATCTCTAACAATAAAATAGGTCACAACAAAATAAATAATATTTATTAAATTTTTTTAATAAGACGAACGGTTAAATATGAATCGTAGAAGTTAAATAATTGTGTTTATTTGTGGGACGGAGGGAGTACGAGCCGCTGATGAGCTTATGTTTACATGAGATTTGATGAAACTGGCTGTTTATATTTGATTTAACTGTGTCTAATACTAGCACCACATACTAAATTTCTGTTTCCAATATTAAAGAGCGTGCCAAACATTTTTTCTTTTAACCTTTTCTTTTACTTCCAGAACCGTCTTTAGGTCCCACCTATATATTCTGAACCACTAAAGACAGTTTTGTTTTTTTCATAGAGAAGTCCACTTTTTTCCCCCCCCATTTTCATTTACATGTTTCGTTTTCTCCTTCCATCCCTATCTCTCTGTCGTGATTCTTTTTTACACGTGTTTCGTTTGTTTCTGTTTTATCTTTCAATTCTTCTTTGTTTTTTCACGGTTTTCTCTCCCTTTTCAAGTTCTCTTATACTTTTTTCACTCTAATTATAAGTTATTTGACTTTTTCCATTAAGTTTGATCACTCGTCTTATTTAAAACTTTGTGCAAAATATCACTATTTTTTGTATGGATTGCTTTATTAATCAAAGTTCTTCAAGAATTAGTATATCTATTAATCAATTATTATTATTATTATTATTATTATTATTATTATTATTATTATTATTATTATTATTATTATTATTATTATTATTATTATTATTATTATTATTATTATGTGCTATTCTTGTTTATATTATATACACAAATGCTTTATCCCTACTTATGTGATAATTTTATAATTCCAGTACTAATGATAAGTAAAATGGCTATTTATTTCCTACCATTTTTATTTGAATTTATTCGCTTGATCTATTGTTTTATTCAATATTATCCATTATAATTTAGTTTACCTCAGTATTAGAGACTATCGGAAGAGTTAACTTCAAGTTAATGGTTAATTATTAGTAAGATTTTATACATATATGTTGAATTTAATAATATACACTTTGAGTTGAGTCGAGTAATATTCGAATCTGAGACATTCATCTGGTACTCGTATTTGAATTAAAATACTCCCTTCGTCTCATAATAAACATAATTCTTTGACTTCTACCATTCCTATTTGACCATTCGTCTTATTTAAATTTTTTAACAAATAATAAATTAAACTAATCATTATGAAAATATCTCTAACAATAAAATGAGTCATAATAAAACAAATAATATTTATTGAAATTTTTTGAATAAGATAAATGGTCAAACATGAATCGCAGAAGTCAAAGAATTGCATTTATTATGGGACGGAGGGAGCAGGTAAAATGTGATATACGAATCTGATAGCATATTTCCATTGTTACGTGCTGCTTTCCGATTCCGAATGATATGATGTGATGGCGCGTGGCTCCGCCGCCGTTCCTGTTGTGGGTGTACAGTCACAGGCTCACAGCCACACAGGTAAAGTATACAGGGCCTCGCAGGTTTGTTTGGTTTGGTTCCGGGACCGCCAATGAATTGAGGGCGAAGGGAGCGCGGAGCGGAGGGCGGCCGGGCGACGAGCCTGCCGACGACGACGCTCGAATTTTTCCACCGAATTTCTCGGCACTCTGCTGGTCGATAGACACGGCGGAAACGCAGTGGAAACTGATGGGCGGCCGGGCTGCCTGCCTGGACCAACTTCCAACTTCAATTCCATGTGGCTGGCGGCCCATTTAACATTATTGCGACGGCGGCCGGCGGCCGGCGGGCGAGTACTAGTACTAGCCGCCGCCGCCGCACGAGTACTAGTACTAGCAGCCTTCCTACTCGATCCCTTCCCGGCAGGGCAGGACCTCCCGCGGCAGCTGAGACTTTCAGCGTTGATGGATCCTGAACCTTGTGTGCCCAAAGCACTCGTCTGCCGGTTTGAGTGAGATCCAAAGCGAGAGCGACAGCGCACAACCAAGCCTGAAACATTGCATCGCCTATGCAACACAGAAGAATATTTCGACGAAAATAAGGCCCAAGCCCAAAAAAAGCGCAGCCGAATGCTCAGCAAGAGTGGAAAAAAAAAATAAAGGACCAAACATACATAAAAAAACAAAACAATCGCGTCGACAGCAGGGTTCGAACCTGCGCGGGCGTAGCCCAACAGATTTCAAGTCTGTCTCCTTAACCACTCGGACATATCGACACTCTTGATTCGTAAAGCTTGCTGCTTTTGTTATCTATACATTTATTAGCTCCCCCTCCCTCTTCCCAGCGCTGCTCGTTCGGCGCGCCACCAAGCTCGACGACATGGGCCACGCGGACCTGCTCTTCTCCTCGTTCCGGGAGACGCCTTGGTCGAGATGTACGCCTTTCATGGGCGTCCTGCTGGCGAGTAGTGTAGGTGCGGGTCTCTCTCTTTCGCAGGATGGTTGACATGATGCGGAGGGACTAGTGCATCCCACCCACCATCATAGCTGAACTACACCTGCTTTATCGATCTGCTCTCCTGCAGCGGCCACGTCGATGAAACAGTGACCGTGCTCCAGGACATGCCTTGTCCACCTGATCCTCAAGTCCGGAGGGCACTGGTCATTGGCGGGTGTACTCCCTCCGTCCCTATTTAATTATCGTCGATCCTCAAGTCTGGAGGGCACTGGTCATTAGCGGGTGTACTCCCTTTGTCCCTACTTAATTGTCGCTGTTGGTGTACGTGCTACAAATTTGACTCAATTTGTAGAAAAACGTGCAACATTTGTATCTGCAAATAAATTTATAAAAAAAAGATTCAAAGATCTTTCCAATGATACTCCTAATTATATACTATGAATATTAATATAATTTAATATATATTTAGTTAAAGTTGTTTCTCGGTGTTTACACCAGTGAATTTGGATAGTACCCAGGAGGACAGGATAACCGATCTGAGAGTTGAATCGAGTGTTACTGACAGACGTGAGGATGGATCGGATATGTGATGACGTCATCAGAGCGTGCGACAATGGGGTAATTGGCACATATAGACGGAAGCATGCGGATGAGTTAACCAAGGAGCGGTCAAGGAAGGGGCCCACAAGAAAGGCAAGGTTGGGCTCCGGTTTTATCTTAGAATGAGGAAGATTTATTGTTTTCCTTATTTTTAGCTAGGATTTTTCATTCGGTTGAGACTTTCTCTCTACCTGTTGGGTATAAATATAAGCCCAAGCGCATTGTAACAGAACACGTCAATCAATACAACAACAGTTCTCTTTTTCCGGCCACCGGCCAAAAACCCTAGGAGTAACATAAAACCGGCGAGTTCTTCGACAAGTTGGGTGTCATCCGGTGGACGCAGGCTTGCTGTAAGTACCGTCATGCTCGTGTTTGTCATGTATTGTTAGTACGATTCTGGCTCGTGCAGCATTGCTAGATGGATTCGGGTAGTTATCGATTCTCATTTGATCTAAGTCATGCTTAGATTGAATTGAGAGTTAGTTATTGGCTCTAATTAACTTGGCATGTTGATTAGATTCATTAAGTTACTGATGTTGCTTATGATTATTTATTGTTTATTTGTTTTAAGCATCATCATTCTGCCCAATCTTGATCTGTTCTTGTCGGCTTAAATCTTTATATCTATCTTGCTTAATTTAATATCAATTGATTATCATGTTTAGGCGAGTGGATCTGTTTGTCATTAGTCGGTTAGTTCAGATCTTGATTGTGTATAGGTCGCACTCAAGTAATAAAGTAAACTGCGTGGAGAGTCTTTGATTAACAGATCTAAACATGTCGGTGGTTAGATTAGCGAGTGCTACACCGGCTAGTAAACTTAGAGATTACGGTTGAGATCACGGATGGTGTGCAAGGGGAAACACAGGGTTTATACTGGTTCAAGCAATGAATGCCCTACGTCCAGTGTGAGATCGAGTCGTGTTGCCTTGCACCAGAGTGCTTGTAGTAGGGGTTACAAGCTTAGTCGAGAGAGGGAGGGGCTCCCAATTCTCTTGTGAGTGTGAATGTTCGTGTGTGTGTTCTTGAGTTTGTAGATTATGTGTCTGGAGGTTCTGGTGGTGAGTGCGAACGTGCCTGTGATCGGCCTCTGCCCTCCCTTTTATAGTTACAAGGGAGGGGCTAGAGTTACATGTGCTGCCCTGTGGTTACAGTGCTCAGCATGGCGGAGTCGATGGTGACTGGTGGCTATCGTCAGCCACGCCTTCGTCTTGGCGCCTCGGCGGCATGGTATTAGTCATTCGGCTGATCCACCACTGTTCCATTGGTGAGTTCCAAGGCGTCTCACAGTGCTGGACATGGTTGGCTACATGGCAATACGTCATGCCGTCACGTTCGACCCTGCACAGTGCAACGAGTAGATAGGTTGACCTTTGTGTATAAGCTCCCGAGGCTCGGAAGACCTTAGTGCCGTCGGGGGCGCGATGGGGCGGAGCGAGAGGAGTGTCCTCCGTCGGGTGCTTCTTTTTCCTTGTGAGGTACATTCCAGGCAGTAGGCGAGCCCGATCATAAGGCTTGCCCATTCCCCCGGGTTGGCCGGACGACTGTCATTCCCCTTTTCCTGGTGTCACACGTGCGGCTGGGGCATGGCAGCCGCCGTCGTAGTTGGCGAATATCCTCGTCAGCCCAAGGGGCCGTATGGTTGACCGTCCCTGTAGCGGCGTGGGAGGAGTAGGACCGTCAGATCGCCTGCCAGAGGAGATGGGGTAGTTGGTACGGCGAACATGCGCGTTCGAGGGGCAGCTGTGTCACGGGGCCCACCCGATGGGACCGTGCTTGTAAAGTGGTCAGGGAAGGTCCCTTGGCCGTCAAGTTTGCCCTGCTGACGTCGGCAGGGCTGGGCGAACCCGAGGGGTGCGCCCGGGGGAGCTGGCCTATAGCAGGGAGCTCAGGCGAATCAGAAGTCTATCGCCCGAAGCCTGCTTTCCCGAGCCCTATCGCGGAGGCTCGGGCGAATCAGAGAATTCCTCCCGAGGGGGCCGCACGCCCGAGGGAGGCGATATGCTTCCGCACGGCTCTGTCTTAGGCCGTGCGGGAAGTTCTCGCATGGGCTGCTCCTGCATGGGCCTCGGCTGGCGCCTTCTTGGGCCGGGCTTTATTCGGAGAGTATGATTTTGCGTTGAAGTTGGGTACCCCATAGTTGGGTACCCGACAGTAGCCCTTGAGCCTGTGGTGGAGTGAAGGCACTCCTCCAGAGGCTAATGTTGGTTTCTCCTGTCATGTTAGTAAAGTTGTTTATTTTATCCGATGGGTGCGCACGAGCGCACCCGCCGAGTGTAGCCCCCGAGGCCTTGGAGGGATGATGCATCCCTTCAAGGGCTTGAAAATCGAGCTTGTAGAGTCTCGGGTGCCTTCTTGCTTGCTGGCGACTTGTCCCTTGGTAGGCGTTGAAGCCCCCGAGCCTTTGCCACGGGTGGGCGACCTGTCCGGGTGCGTCTTTTGTCCTGCCAAGACACACACACACACACACAGAGAGAGAGAGAGAGAGAGAGAGAGAGAGTCCCCGAGCCCCTTTTTCGTATCAAGGGTCGATCGGGTTCTTTTTGGTTCGACCTTCGTGCTCTTCTTTGAGAAGAGGAAGATTTGGTCATGTTCGACTTCCCACGGTGGGGGCGTGAGTCGACACTTCCGGTGAGCTGCAAGCGGGTCAGTCCAAGTGCAGGTCCGTGCCCCGTTGGTTGGGGGTCGGCTAGTGGCCTGGGCACACTCCAAAAGTTCCCCGAGGGTCGATTTATGGGTGTCGGGTCCCTTCGACAGGTCCCGAGGGCCTGTTGCCTCCCCCAGAGGGGATCCCACATCATCGACTCGCTGCTGGGACTTGGACACAGCGTGGGGTGTCCCTTTTTGATGCTCGAGCGTCGGGATACTGACCGTTTCGTGATCCACCCACTTGCTGTCCCTCGCTCGGTATCCCTGAGGCGACTGTTCGAGCCACAGAGGGCCAGTCTTCGATCTCCTGGGAACGTAACGGGCGCCCGAGCCGAGGTTCCTTCGTCGGGAAGGAGAGCGATCGTCGGAATCAAGGGGGTTAGTGTAATGATTCGACACACCTTTTGTGGAGGGAGGCCGGACGGACGTGACGGTTCGAGGCAGACGGGACGTTTGCATGCGCGAAGGCGGCGACGAATGTGGAGAGTCGTGGTGGGACCCGCGCAGTTAATGCGGTGGATTCACCGCATCCACTTCGCCTTTGTGGCCTAAGTATTTTTTTACCCAAGCCATTTGCCTTCGCGTACCTCAGCCTCTTCGCCTTCGTCTTCCAGTGCCCTTCACAAGCTCCTCGTCCTTGCCGCTGGCGTCCTTTTCTTCCTCTTGCGTTCTTTTCCTCTCGCGATGGCTGACCTAGCGCCCACCGACGCCGCCGCCGCTGCCGCCGCTGCGCTCGAGGTGGAGCCTTGGCTCCCCTCTTCGGTGACGGAGGCACAGCTTCAAGAGCTCATGAGGTTGGGGCTCCTCCACCGCCGCACCGACCTGCAACGCCCGGAGTGGATCGCGCCGCCGCGCGACCACTGGAGCCGCGGCCTCTCAAGGGGTACGTGGTGAGCTTCGTCGCCTTCCACGAGCAGGGGCTCGGGTCGCCGCCAAGCTGGTTCTGCCGTGCGCTCCTCTTCAACAACGAGCTGGAGCTGCACAACCTCAACCCCAACTCCGTGTCGCAGGCGGTGATCTTCGCCATCGTCTGCGAGGGCTACCTTGGGGTGATGCCGCATTGGGACTGTTGGCGCAAAAAGTGGTTCCCTAAGCCCAACACACCAGCGAAGCCGGAAACGACCCTTGAGGCAGTAAAGCTCTTGCAGATCCAGCTAGCTTCGGACCCGGTCTGAGAGTGTCAGTAACACGCAAGCGTGCCAGTCAATTTGACTTGCAATTGACATGGAAAAAGATAATAATCAGTAATCACAGGGCGGAACTAACCGGTATATCCAGGTAGTTCCAACTGTATGGCTCGAAGAGCCGATGTAATGGGAGATCGACTAGAAAGCCGATTCCGTCATGTTATGAACCGATTGTAGCGAAACATGCATTATAACTCAAGTTAACCGATTCAGACATGAATTCAATGATACATACTTGCTTTAGACAGAAATATGCTATAAGAGATGTAGTCACAGCAAGCTAACATGATCATAAGATGTCTCAATGTAAAACAAGATGAAATCGGCTACTTTAGCCGATTCGGTGTATACGGGCAACATACAAGCCTATAAAATAGACAATGTTTCAACTCTCTGGTTAATAGATCTAAATCACAATCTTGCAACAGTGGAGATCGAGCGGATCGAGGCAGTCATGATGAAGTTGCAACTTAAATCCATTAACCTTTGAATCTAGACAATGTTTATTTTATTACTTGAGTGTGACTCGTATCTAATCTAGGTCCAAAATACAACCGGCTGGTGCAAAGCATTCTATCTTATCAATATAAAACAGATGGCAAGCATAATTCGTTGAACATATAGATCTATTAGATATAAGCCGACGCATATAGATCAAGACGGGCAAATTGATGATTGCTTTAAATAATAAACAGTAAACATAAGCAACATCGGTAACTTAATGAATCCAGCTAAACTGTCAAATTTAACTAGAGCCGATAACTAATCCATGCATGCAAACTGTCTTAATCTATAGCCTGTCCACCGGATGACGTTAACTAATAGATTAATCAAGCAAACAAACATGAATCGATAACTAATTCGCGCGTGAAAACCATCCTAATCTGCATCTCATCCACCGGATGACGGTTAACACAGATTGATCGGGTAAACCAGCGTGAATCATCCTTGACTCACTATGCTTCCCGCGTCCACCGGATGACACCAAAGAAACAGAGCTTAGCAAGGACCCTGGTCCGCCATGCTTCCACGTCCACCGGATGACGCTAAAAAGACATAGTTTAACA
Organism: Eremochloa ophiuroides; assembly: GCA_038502445.1. NCBI lineage: Eukaryota > Viridiplantae > Streptophyta > Magnoliopsida > Poales > Poaceae > Eremochloa > Eremochloa ophiuroides. The sequence goes on along the minus strand of JAHLJS010000001.1, from coordinate 108,240,188 downwards.
GGGGGTTGACGATACTTACAAGCAAGCCTGCGTCCACCGGATGACACTCAGCCTGGATGAAGTAACTCGCCGGACTCGACTGACTCTAGGGTTTGTTTGGCCGGAGCCGAAAGTTGTGTTGTATTGATGTTGTTGTGTGTTTTACAATGACTGAGGGCTTATATTTATACCCTGAGCGTAGATGGAGTCCTAGTCGAATTACAACTCATCAATAGATAAGGAAACTAACAAACTATCCTATATCTAAGGTAACTTGGAGTCACATCTTCCCTTTCATAACGGACTCTGATCGTGATCGCATCTTGGCGGTGCAGACTCTGGATGACGTCACTAATACCGACGCTGCACGCCTTCTGTCACCTTCGCCCGATAACCGATTCACCGTTCAATCGGCTATTCTCCTTCCTTCTGCTGGACGGAATCTGCTTCCAAGATCGGCTATCTTCCTTCGGTATCGGCTATCGGCTCCCAGCCCAAAATTTGGTGTTAACATATGCCCCCCTAGTTCGGAGTATGATTTCTTCATGCTTCGAACTATGATCCGATGGTCTTCCTTGTGCCGAAAAACTCACTAGCAGCCATAGTGCGTCTAGGTCTTCTTCCTTTAATCCTTGAAATATAAGCATGTTCTCACCATATTTCCACACCTTCAAAGGTCTTATTCGCCATTGTTTCTTCGCATCTGTATGTACGTCCCTTCATTCCAGGCCAATAAAGATGTTGACGACTTTTTGCTGCATACGAATCGGCTCTCAGGCTTGCATTGTACCTTAGAATCGATTACCCAGCCTGATCCGTTCTACATACGAATCGGGCCTGCTTCTTAGCATCGGCTCCGTTCGGCTTTCCTTCGGAACTAACCCCTCAGCCAGATCCATCACGAATCGGCTTGTGGGTACTCACAATAGGATCGGCTAAACAGCCTGACCCAAAAAATCCGATCGATGTGCGACCACTGATGGCGGCGCTTCGTCTCCCCGATTTGGTAACTGTTCCGGATTCAAGAAACGCGGATTAACTGCAACCTAAAATCCGCCGTGCCGTCTCACTTCCCAAAGAAACCGCCTCGGTGCCCATGTTGTCTTATAAATAGTTGGCAGGCTTGAGGCAATATCACACGCCATCGTATCCGTCTCGCCGACCAACTCTCCCGGCCGCCTCCTTGTATCCACTTCGCTTCCGCTCTCAATCCTTGTTTACGACCATGGCCGGCGATGGAAACCATGGGAAGCGCCCGGCGTCTGAGCCCGTCGACGGCGATGAGATGGAACGGAGTATCCACCGCATCCGGGCTAGCGTCGCCCGAATCGAGCAGACTTTGGGGTAAGTTCAACCGTCAGCCTACCATCTCCTCGTTGTTTCTATCTGATTTGATCCGTTTCTGCAGTCACCAACCATCTCTCGTCAGCGGCATTGCTAGCTCTTTAGCCGGCCTGAACAACCCTGCCCCCGGTGCTGATCTTCCTCGGGCAGCCCCGGCGGATGGTGACGCCGTTCCTGCAACCGGGACGGCGACCCCGGAAACCCCCGCCGCTGGTGACGCCGCCGGGCCCTCTGCTCCTGTAAGGGCTCCAATCAGGCGTATGATGCAAGTCAGCGGACGGGGAGTCCATAGCAGGTATCTTATTCTCCCTTTTCGTCGATCTTTAAATCTGGCTAAGTCTGGGTGCCTGATCTGACGATCCCTTTCAGCCAACGTCTCCCACTCCATCTTCCTTGCGGTGCACCAATCGGCGCCAGTTCTTCGGTGCGTCGCACAGCACCACAACCGAACCTCCCTCACGCTCCGGCTCGCAGCACCACCTCCGGAGCGGAATCGAACTCGGAATCATCTTCGAGTTCCCGCGACTCCTACACCGCCGCCGACGGCCGCCACTTCCACCAAGAGATGGTGCGGTATCGCAACCTCTACTCCGAGGCTACCAAAGAGGCTGGCCGGCTGGATAAGGAGAACGAGGACCTAGCCGTCGCGCTTGTTGTCGCCAGTATTGATTTGACGGAGGCACGGGCCAACCTCGCGGAGTCGCAGGCCACCGTGGCGGGTAATGTCCCGCTTTGTCCAACTGTGTGCACGGCGCGTTTCCAATCACTGACTTTCCTTGTTTATGCAGCTCTGACAACGCAGCTGCACGAACTGCGCGTGGCTGTAACGAACGTCACCGACGTCCTCCACGCACGGGGGCAAACGCAGGTGGAGCAGCTTGCGGATGTGCACCACCGCGTTCGCCAGGTGGCAATGAGCGGCGTCCGTCACGGTGCCGCGGGAGCTCTGACCGCCGCCCAGATCAACTCCGGCATCGTGCTAGAGAACGTCGAACGGGGAATCCATGCAGGCCAAGACATGGAGGAGTTCGGCACACTGATGGCCGCTTTCGCCCCTCATGCCGACGGTCTCTCCGTGTCCATCGACGCCGAGGACATGATCCGGGATGGCGTTAATAATCCAAACTAGATTGTATTAGGCATTCTGATGTATATGATATTTCTGAACTCGCTATGCCTGAAACAATCCAATTTGCAAAACTGTATATATATATTTTACTTTTTTTTGTGCTAAGGGCGACTCGTCAATACGATGTCGGCCATTTTGTCCTGAAGGCGATCCGCTTGCACGACATCGGCTGTTAGAGCCAGATTCACATGAATCGGCTATTATCCCCCAACTGGGATGCTAGGGTAGTATTTCTTCAGATGCTTCCCGTTGATGGCTCTGGCGAGTCTCTGCCCTTCCAAGTCTTCAAGAATATAAGCATTACCTGGAGCGCATTCCATCACGCGATACGGGCCTTCCCAGTTTGGCGACCATTTACCGAATCGGCTATCTTTGGTACCAATAGGTAGAATGACTTTCCATACTAGCTCTGATTCGGTGAAGCTCTTGCTCCTTACCTTTGTGTTGTAATACTTGGCCACCCGTACCTTATTCTTTTCAATGTATTCCAAAGCCCTAAGCCGATGACAGTGCAAATCTTCTAAACTGTCCATCATAATGTCTTTGTATTCACCGGCTGTAAGCTTGTTTTGCAACGTGACACGCCGTGTCTCAGACTGAATCTCCCATGGCAAGACAGCAGCGTATCCATAGACTAGCTCATAAGGTGAAGCCTTGATCGATCCATGCTGTGCCATGCGATACGCCCACAGTGCCTCGCTCAAATGCAAATACCATTTTCTGGGGTTCTGCTCAATCTTTTTCTTGATGACCTTGATCAAAATTTTATTGGAGGCTTCTGCTTGTCCGTTGGCTTGGGCGTAGTACGGCGATGAATTATAAATCTTGATGCCCATGTCGTCAGCAAAGGTCATAAACTCTTCTGAGGTGAACATTGTCCCCTGATCGGTTGTGATCGTCTGATGTATGCCGAACCTGTAAATAATATACTCCTTCACAAATTCGATCACGTCAGCTGAAGTGGCGTTCCTCAAAGGAATGGCTTCTACCCACTTGGTGAAGTAATCAGTCGCCACTAAGATCCACTTGTGACCCTTGCTCGATGGTGGGTAGATTTGGCCGATTAGATCAATACCCCATCCCCTAAACGGCCATGGTTTAATTATAGGATTCATAGCAGAAGCTAGAGACTTTTGTATATTTCCAAACTTTTGGTATTCTTGACACCTTTTATAATATTTGAAACAATCCTCTAGCATCGTAGGCCAATAGTAACCAGTCCTCCTGATGATCCACTTCATCTTGTGAGCTGATTGATGTGCATCGCAGACTCCATCATGTACTTCGCTCATCAGCTTTACTGATTCCTCTGCCCCCAGGCATTTGAGCAGCACTCCTTCAACAGTCTTGTAATACAACTGACCATCCAACAACACGTACTTGGTGGCTTTGTATCTTAGCTTTCTGCTGACCTGTTGTGAAGGATTTGCCAGGTAACCTGCTATCTCGCCCCTCCAGTCATCAGCTGATTGCTCGATGTTACAAATCTCCTGCATCGGCCGATAACCCGACGCGTTCTGCGCTAGCCGATTAGCTTCCTGGTTCTGGGCCCTGGGGATGTGACAGAGAGATACCGTCATGAACTTCTTGATGAGAGCCTAACACTAATCATAGTAGCCTCTGAGTATCTCGTCTTTACATTCATACAAACCGAGCAATTGGTTGATGACTAGTTGTGAATCGCCAAATACTTCAACTGCATCGGCTTTTGCTTTATGCAGAAGCTGAAAACCTTTCCACGCGGCTTCATGTTCAGCCTGATTGTTTGTGACAATCGGCCCTATCTGGAAAGCATACTCAAAACGCAGACCCCGCGGTGAGATGAGCACTACTCCGGCGCCACCACCTTACTTGCACGAAGAACCGTAAAAAAATATAGTCCATGGCGCTATATCCGCTACATTAACCGATCCTCCGTGATGCTGTGTAATGAAATCGGCTATCGCCTGACCTTTGACCGCCTTGGCCGATTCGAACCTCAAGTCAAACTCTGAAAGCGCCAGGATCCATTTGCCTATCCGACTATTTAAAATAGGCATCGAAAGCATGTGCTTGATGACATCCTCCTTGGACACCACCACACACTCTGAGGCAAGCAAGTAGTGCCTCAACTTGGTACATGAGTAGAATAGGCATAAACACAACTTCTCGGTCGGTGTGTATCTTGTCTCAGGGTCAAGGAGCCGCCTGCTCAGGTAGAAGACTGCTCTCTCTTTCCCTTCAAACTCTTGAAAAAGGGCCGACCCAATGGTATGGCTTTCGGCCGTCACGTACAACTTAAAAGGCTTCCCTGTCCGTGGCGGTACTAAGACAGAAGGAGTCTTCATGTATTCTCTGATCTCATCAAAAGCCTTCTGTTGCACGTCACCCCATTTGAACTCTTGATCATTCTTGAGCTTCAACAATGGTGAGAACGGCAGCACCTTCTCTGATAAGTTGGCAATGAACCTTCTGATAAAGTTAACCTTACCAAGTAAAGACTGCAATTCCTTCTTGTTGGTTGGAGGTACGAGTTCATCGATCGCCTTCCTACTCTTGCTGCCGATCTCTATCACTTTACGGTGGACCATGAATCCCAGAAATTCGTCAGCTGACACGCCAAACGCACACTTGTTAGGATTTATCTTCAGACCATGTCGCCTTGTGCACTCCAAAGTGGTCCTCAAATCGGCCAGGTGATCTTTATTGCTTTTGGATTTCACCACCACATCATCTATATAAATTTCAACGAGTTTGCCGATCAACTTGTGAAATATATAATTCATAGCTCTCTGATAGGTTGCACCGGCATTCTTTAATCCAAACGTCATGACCACCCATTCAAACAAACCAAGCGCACCAGGGCACCTGAAGGCGGTCTTCGGGATGTCTTCATCAGCCATAAAAATTTGATTATAACCAGCATTGCCATCCATCAAGCTAATAACTTGGTGCCCAGCAGCCGAGTCTACCAACATATCGGCTACTGGCATAGGGTAGCCATTGTAACACCCGAAAAATTGCATTCTTTTAAATAGTAGAAATTTATTTAATTGTGCAATTAATTGATCATTCCAATATAGGGAAATAATAATTTTTCTCAAATCTAAAATCAAACCTAGGTCAAACACATGTATGATGCATTCATGCTGGAGCATTTCTTCTTTGTACTGTTGTAGAATATTTGAACTTCTCAAATATTTCAAAACCCAATTTGAAAATCCTTTTGGAAAATGGAAAGGAAATAGGGCAGAGCCCTTCCCCTCTCCTTTCTGGCCCGAGCAGCAGCTTGGCCTGTTCTCCACTCCCTGGTCCCAGCAGATCCAGGTCGGATGGCCCGAGGACAGCTCGGCCGACCTGCTCCCTTCCTTTCCCCTTACCCCATCTGACTGACGAGTGGGACCCACGGGTCAGCCCTTCCTTCTCCACCACCCCCGCCGCGCGAACAGAGACGCCGCTGCCGTGTTCATCCACCGCGGCCGAACGCGCGCGAAGCGTCCCTCAGCCGTGACTGCCAGCCCGACCCCAGCGCTCGGTGTTACCGACCTGTGGACCCACAGGACAGCCCCTTCCCTGTTTCCCTCTGCTGCTCGCCGAGAGTCCGACGCGGGCAAGAAAGAAACGGCCGAAGCCGAGTTCGTCGCCGCGCCGAGAGTCCGATGCAGAGAAGAAACGGCCGAAGCCGATTTCTCCGCTCGCCGAGTTTGTTTCAATCTCCGAGATTGACGCCACACCTCGGGAGTATTTAAGCAGCACTACACCCCCCCGTAGCCGTCACCTAAACCTAGCCGCCTCTTCTCGCCACCATTGCCGAGCTCCCGCGAGAACCGAGAGCCGCCGCCGCGAGCAATTAGCTCGATTCGCCACCAATTTCCTCCCGGTAAGCCTTTAAGGAGCTTCGCTGTGATCTTGTGAAGTTCCCGAGCACTTTCCCCCTTCGATTTGTGCACTGACACGCCTCCGCCGCCGTTGCAGAGATCCACCGTCCGCCGGATCACGCCGCGAGCTATCTCCGAGTCGATTTCCGACCTTCCCATTACCCTAGGTGAGCTTGCGACGCTCTTCCCGATCTATGGGTACCCTTCCCGACCTATTTCATGCACCGAAGGCCGAGTTCACCTTCCTCGGCGGCCCTCTAGCCATGGCGCCGCCGTCGGCCTCTGTTTTTCGGCCGAGAGCACCGCCACCCCTCCTCTCTGTTAATCTGATCCGCCGATTTTGAATCGGACGGCCGCAGAGCAGCCCATACCGATTCGGCCGGCGTTGTTGCGAATAACCCCCTACAGTTTTTAATGCTTAGCCCGCAGCCCTCAGCATATTCAGTAGATTACGTTTGAAGGTTTATTTATTTTCGGTATATATGAAAATGTGTTTTCAGATTTGAATTCAAAATTGTTTCATTTATAATTTCCACGTTTTAGCTCCGATTTGAACGATTCAAATTGCGTTAGATTCGTAATTTCATAATCTATCTGATGGTACCACTATTTCATATATTTTCCACTTTTAAAATTCGAGATTATATTTAATCTATTATTATTCTATTATAAATCTTGTAAAATTCATATCTTCCTCGTTTTAAAACCGATTTGCGCAAACTTTATATCGATGTGATCGTAGCAACGTGTAGATTTGCTTTACAACCTTTTTAATTTATTTTCTCTCTATTGGTGTACTGTTCTAATGAAAACTCTTGTTCGTATGCATGATTGCCCCTGTATGCGTGTGTGTTGTTATGATGGATCGAGTATAGACGGTGAGCTTTACGTGGGTGATCAAGATCAATACTGCGACAACCCGGATCACCAGGAGTTTGCTGATCAAGGCAAGTATTAGCATGGATCATCCTTGTTGTCCTATTCACCAAATAATTAATTACATTTGCATGTGTCTTCCTTGTTAACCATAGTTACTTCCTAGTTTTGTTATCCTGTTCCTTGCTACCTATGGGATTATGCATGTGGTAATTGATGCTAGTGCGTTATTGATATCATGATCATGTGAACTTGATTAATTGATTATGCAATATGATTATAAGATGCCTTTTTAGCAACATGGAGCTAGAGGATTCGAGCATAGTTCCGTGATGCTCAAAATCCTTCACCTTTGATAATGATCTGTAAGTATGACACCGGGATTGACAGTGCAACTATGAGGGCTACATGGCTCTGGTTTTAGTCAAGTATGGGCACTTTTCTAGCTTGTTAGAGGTTACCGAAAGGCGTGATGGGACCTGACGACTTGGGTATAGTGCGGCTCCTGTCCGAGTGTGTATAACCTGCGTGACCTTGTGCCACGAAGAAGGGGGGCTCTACATCTGCTTGCCGGGTTCCTAGCGGCCCTAACTTGTTAGGCGAAGTTCTTTGAAAGACTTCATAGTGAAACCCTGCTCTCTCACCTTGGTAGTGTTATGGGAGTAATTAACCCGAGCAGATGGGAATCACGGCTCATAGTGAAAGTGCACAACCTCTGCAGAGTGTAAAACTGGTATACTAGCCGAGCTCACGGTCAAGAGCGGCCTTGGACGTCTTATGGAGTAGTTATTCTTTTGGGGTGATGCTTACTTATTGCTAAATCTATTTATTGCTACTCATTAATTATGTTTACTATGATCAAGAGAATGGGCATATTAACTTGTTGCTATCCAACTGCATAAAAGATGATTAATTAAAAGCAACCTGCTGTTAAACTGTGTCAACCTTTTGAGCCTCATGAACCCATGCTAGTCTTGTTGAGTACGACATGTACTTACGCTTGTTTATTTTTCATTACTTGGTTAAAAATCCCGGATGGGTAACAGATGGTGATAGTGATGAGGACTACCCAGAGGATTACTAGACTTGTGCTTCACCAGTCGACGTCCCTGTGCTATGGAGCTACCGCGAGAGTTATCTTTATTTTCCGCTGTGTAATGACTTTGATATTATTCGCTATGTATTAAACATTGGTTATGATACAATTTATGTAATTTGTTGGCTTATGTGTGTGACTAATCTCTGGGCGCACATAAGATTATGCATCCCATTTTATCCTTAAAATTGGGTGTGACAAATTGGTATCAGAGCCGTGTTGACTGTAGGACGCAAGCCTAGTTAGCATCGGATAGCCCTTAACTTTATTATCTCTTTTTACTTGTTATATTAATTTGCTACAAGTTTTTGCTGATATCCTACCCTTGTCCATTGCAAAATTTTGACTTAATCTTAATTCTTGTAGATGGCCAATCTTAAGTGCACTGCTCGCAAGCGTGTTATGCCACCTAAGAGGTACCTGCAGCGCTTCATCTCTGGCGGACGTGTTTCCCGACCAGAGGTACCCGTGGAAGACGTACCAGTGGAGGAGCCCCAGCAGGAGGTGCCCGCAGAGGAGCCCAGTGAAGAGCCCTTGGAAGACAGCTCTGAAGACGTATCTATGAAGGACCCTCAGAAAGATGAACCCGAGAAGGTGGAGCCGCAGGGTGACCAAGATTGTGCTGGCGACCCTGATGACAAAGATGATGGAGGCGACTCGGATGACTCCGACGACCCCGAAGACGATGACGATGACGATGGAGACCAAGGTGGAAAACCCTGGGTGGGAATGATTCACTATGATCATCATGGTGATGACTACTACCACCCGCTGCTTCTCGACTTGGTGCGCCGCTTCTACCCCAACGCCTCGGTGCTGTACAAGACGGAGTACTGGAAGCACCCTGACTACGCCGCCTACTATGAGACGAGGGTGTACATCAAGGAGGGAAGCCAGGTGAAGAACATCCACTATGCTGTCTCCATTCGACTCTCCAAAGCTGCCGCCATCAAGGATGCCGCACGACAAGCTCTTATGGTGCACCGCCATGAGAATTGGGACATCATCAAGTGGGAGATGCACCGCTACCTTCCCCGCCGTCAGAGTGGCCAAGCTAACTGCAGTATCGCCGGTCCACTTGGAGAAGTGAACGCCCGACTCCACGCTGCCTTGGATTGTTTGGCTCAGACCAACACTTTTCTGGACCAGACACTGGATGAGCTGAACACCAGGACTGAAGCTAACTACAAGCTCAGCCGGGCAGTGGATGGGTTGAACAGGCAACTCGGTGTTGGACCCCCTCCGCCATCACCAAGGTGTCCAGCTGAATCGCCGCCAAGGAACCGAGGAGACCATGGAGATGCTCACACCCGCACCGACATCGACCCCTAGAGGAGTTACCCCCAGTTAGTAGCAAAAGACGCTAGTAGCGCAAGTTGAGTCAAGTCGAGTCTAGTTCGTGTCTTGTGAACTTTTGGGCTAGATTGCTTTTCGTTATGAACAATGCTTGATTTGGAGTTTGTAATGAGTGCTGAGATTGTGGGCATGTCTGCAAATCTCTTTATATAGGTTTGAATTAATGCATAATATTTTGGGTTGATTATCTCAGTTTCCAGCAGTGCTGTTTTTCAGACCTCTCTGCCTCATTCCAACATTGATCGCTGCATTCTGGGCAATTGCGCAGCGTTGGCAGTCTCAGGCCTTCATTCCAACAGTGTCGGAAGAATGGGCAATGCCAATGATCCTCCTCACCTCCCCGGTGGCGGGCCATTTCTTCATGATAGCGCGCCTCTTCTTCTTCGTGGAGCCACCTGCGGTACTCCTCTTCTTCGCGCTACAGCCGCCTCTGATGATCTTTCTCTTTCTGTCGCCGCCACTTGTTCAGAAGGTGCTGGTGTGTGGGTCTCCTGCTCTTGGTGCCACTGGATTCTCCCTGCTCTGGCTGCCTCTGATTCTGCTCCCTCCTTCCTTTGATCAGCGCCAGCTCCTCAGCTGTGATTTGTGCATCGGTATCAACTGAGGAGTTCTTCCTGGCCCGTTTGGAGGTTAATACCTTTACTTTAGTCAGAGGATTCGCGATCTGGACCATGTTCTGCCCTTTCGAGAATGGGAATTTGTTGATCTTCATCTTCCCCTTGGGAGGAGCCTCAAATTTCAACAAACCGCGCCTAATAGCATTCTGGATTGCTGCTTTGAAATTGCGGCAATTGTTTGTAGAGTGTGAGGTCAGGCCGTGGTACTGGCAAAACGGTTTTCCCTGCAAATCTTCAGGAGATGGCTTGACGTAATCAGCTGGGAAGGTGATGTGGCCTGCACTGACTATTAGATCGAAGAGCTTGTCCAGCTTGCGCGTGTCAAAGTCGTATTGATCTTCCGCGCTCCAACCCTTCAGTACGGCCATGGGCTTTGTTCCCCATTTGAGCTCAACAGCAGCCACTTCTTCATTCTCTTCATCCTCTGAATCAGAATCACAGACGTAGGCCTGCTTGTATTTTGATTCCTTCTTGAAACTCTGGGCCTGCTGTTCTAATGCGGCCACCCTCTGCATCACCTCGCTAATGCTGTTGAAATTGGTGCCCACAAGCTTCTCTTGGACGTGTGGGAGCAACCCACTGACCACTATCTTGGCGAGCTGCTTGTCGTTCAGGTTTAAAGAGTAACACATGTTCCTGGTCTCCCTGAACCGCTTGATGAAAGCCGATCCAAGTTCACTCGGCTTTTGGCGCATGTTGGTGAGATCTGTGATGTCTTTCTCCCCAGTGCCAGAGAAGAAGTAATTATGGAATTTAGTCTCCAGATCTCCCCAGCCTTGAATCGAGCCAGGCTCCATAGATGCAAACCAGCTAAACGCCGGCCCTGTCAGTGATAGCGGAAAGAGCCGGACCCTGTGAGCTACCTCATACGAAGCTTCACCGAGCTGGGTCAGGTAACGGCTGATGTGTTCCATGGTGGTGATGTCGTCCTGCCCACTGAACTTGGAGAAGTCAGGTAAGCGATACCTGGGCGGCAATGTCACTCGGTCGTACCACTCGGGGTAAGGGCGTCTGTACTTGATTCTAGTCCCGGTCTTCGGCTGTAAACCGAACGTATCATGGAGCATGTCACTCATCTGCTCTAGCAGCTGATTGTTGGGTGTCTGGGCGTACCCCGGATGCGGCGTTGCCTGAAGGTCTTGATATGTGATCCCCTCATGGTATCCAGGAGTTGGGTTGGCCACGTCTGCCGCCGGCGTATTTCCAGCTGTCGGGTTCACTGCTGATGAGTTCATCGAGTTCACCGACTGTCCAGTGGCCTGCATGAAAGCGGCGAGCTCCTCCGGAGTATGATCTTTGTATAATCTGGGAGAAGCTGCTATTTTTTGAGCCGAACCGGCCGCAGTGGCACCCTGCCCTGGTGTTTTCGGCTGGCTCGGCTGTTGCGGTGAGGAATTGGAGGTCCCTGCCGCTGCTTTTGGATCTGCATCCTCTGCGGGTATGTTGAAGTAAACCGGACCCAGAGACTCCCAATCCTGCCGTTTGAGAACAGTCTTCATGATGTTATAGAATGTCTGCAGGAAAGACTTATGGTGATGGCCGATTGCTGAATAGGCGGCCTCCCAGGTCGTTTCTTCCAGCATCTGCTTGAGGTCGGCCTTGCACTCCTCTTTAGATTTATCAGAATGGCCGTCCATGATCCATCTCGGGAATGCATTCTTCTTCACTACAGAGCCATCACGCTGCTTGCTGAATGAAAGCAGGTAGGCATCAGCGAATTCTTCAACAATCTTGTTCAGCACTGCCGCGTCCTCCTCACTGAGATCTTCGACCCTGACCCTGAGGACACCGTCATCCCTGGAGGGGCCGTCCGCCGCAGCCTTTCCTTTTGCCATGGTCTTCAGTGAATTGTCCCACCGGGCGTGCCAAAAAGTGTGTTGGCGCAAAAAGTGGTTCCCTAAGCCCAACACACCAGCGAAGCCGGAAACGACCCTTGAGGCAATAAAGCTCTCGCAGATCCAGCTAGCTTCGGACCCGGTCTGAGAGTGTCAGTAACACCCAAGCGTGCCAGTCAATTTGACCTGCAATTGACAAGGAAAAAAATAATAATCAGTAATCACAGGGCGGAACTAACCGGTATATCCAGGTAGTTCCAACTGTATGGCTCGAAGAGCCGATGTAATGGGAGATCGACTAGAAAGCCGATTCCGTCATGTTATGAACCGATTGTAGCGAAACATGCATTATAACTCAAGTTAACCGATTCAGACATGAATTCAATGATACATACTTGCTTTAGACAGAAATATGCTATAAGAGATGTAGTCACAGCAAGCTAACATGATCATAAGATGTCTCAATATAAAACAAGATGAAATCGGCTACTTTAGCCGATTCGGTGTATACGGGCAACATACAAGCCTATAAAGTAGACAATATTTCAACTCTCCGGTTAATAGATCTAAATCACAATCTTGCAACAGTGGAGATCGAGCGGATCGAGGCAGTCATGATGAAGTTGCAACTTAAATCCATTAACCTTTGAATCTAGACAATGTTTATTTTATTACTTGAGTGCGACTCGTATCTAATCTAGATCCAAAATACAACCGGCTGGTGCAAAGCATTATATCTTATCAATATAAAACAGATGGCAAGCATAATTCGTTGAACATATAGATCTATTAGATATAAGCCGACGCATATAGATCAAGACGGGCAAATTGATGATTGCTTTAAATAATAAACAATAAACATAAGCAACATCGGTAACTTAATGAATCCAGCTAAACTGCCAAATTTAACTAGAGCCGATAACTAATCCATGCATGCAAACTGTCTTAATTTGTAGCCTGTCCACCGGATGACGTTAACTAATAGATTAATCAAGCAAACAAACACGAATCGATAACTAATCCGCGCGTGAAAACCGTCCTAATCTGCATCTCGTCCACCGGATGACGGTTAACACAGATTGATCGGGTAAACCAGCGTGAATCATCCTTGACTCACTATGCTTCCCGCGTCCACCGGATGACGCCAAAGAAACAGAGCTTAGTAAGGACCCTGGTCCGCCATGCTTCCACATCCACCAGATGACGCTAAAAAGACATAGTTTAATAGGGGGTTGACGGCACTTACAAGCAAGCCTGCGTCCACTGGATGACACTCAGCCTGGATGAAGTAACTCGCCGGACTCGACTGACTCTAGGGTTTGTTTGGCCGGAGCCGAAAGTTGTGTTGTATTGATGTTGTTGTGTGTTTTACAATGGCTGAGGACTTATATTTATACCCTGAGCGTAGATAGAGTCCTAGTCGAATTACAACTCATCAATAGATAAGGAAACTAACAAACTATCCTATATGTAAGGTAACTTGGAGTCACATCTTCCCTTTCATAACGGACTTCGATCGTGATCGCATCTTGGCGGTGCAGACTCTGGATGACGTCACTAATACCGACGCTGCACGCCTTCTGTCACCTTCGCCCGATAACCGATTCACCGTTCAATCGGCTATCTCCTTCCTTCTGCTGGACGGAATCTGCTTCCGAGATCGGCTATCTTCCTTCGGTATCGGCTATCGGCTCCCAGCCCAAAATTTGGTGTTAACAGGGACCTCTGGCGCTTCCTCTTCCGCGTCAACGCATACACGAAGTCGTTTGGCGGGAGGAACCCACGGAAGGCCGTCAGCGCCGGGGGCTGCAAATTCGCGCTCCGCTCCGCCGAGTACATCCCCTGCAAGGCCCAGTCGTCGAACAAGGGGTGGCACGATGGCTGGTTTTACCTGCGGAACGACGACGACGCCTTCCCCGAGTATACGGGGAAGGTGATTTCCGCCCCATTCCACGATGGAAGTGGGGATGCCCGACGCGGGATGCCAGGCACCTGAGTCCTTACCTCGCCGCATTGCAGACAATGCGACACAAGGGCTTGACGGCGGCCGGAGTGGTGGCGTGTAACACCCCAAATTTTGCAACTTTTAAAGTATAGGTAAAATTATTTAATTTAGTATTTTTGAGCTCATGAAAACATAGGGAAATTAAAATTTTTCATTAAGTTAAAATCCAGCTAGGTTTTAGCAACATGGTTGTGGATTCATGCTCTTACATATGATTTATTTTGGTTGAGTGATCTTTGCCAAAACTAAAAATGATTAAAAATGATTTAATGATATGAGTGAGTAAAGTTTTCAAAACGCGTTTAGTAAACGATCTTTTCTGCGTGTCTCTGAGTCTATCTTCAATTAAATTCCTTGATTTCTAACTCATATCATTCAGTCAGAGTTTATTAGAACCTTTTCTTCATCTCCAAATCACTATTTGGTGCTCATCACATACATCAAATTATCTCTAATAACTTCCCGGAAATTTTTCCGGCTTTTTCTAGACCTTTCTCCTATTTTTGTGCGAGCAAAATCTAATTTTTAGATGCTCCAAAATATCTTTTCATGATGTCCAAATACTTTATTTGGGTTCATCATGTTTCAAAATGTTTTCGGAAATTTTTTCCATAATTTTCGGGGCCTTCGGTATATTTTTCGGGGCCTAAATATCAATTCTGCACTTTTCCGAAATTATTTAATTCGGAATATTTAATAATTCCGATAATAGTAAAAATATCTTATTTTGTACCGACCTCAAACTCTACAACTATATATATCACCGCGTAGGCCTTGACGCGCTGATTCCGAAAGTACGGCCTGTTTTCGTAGCGGCCACTCGTAGGCTCATAGATCTAAATCCAAAGTTGGAGACACCTAGGTTTGCGGCGAACTCTCCGACGAGCTTTTCCGGTCATCTCATTCTTCTCCGGCAAAAACCACCATCGCCACGAGGTAGCCCTCTTCGTTCCCTACGTCGTGGTATATTCTTTTTCTTGAATCCATATCCGTTTGACCGTTTTTCGTTCGTTTTTCCTTCTCCGGTGCGTTTTTCGGCGAGGTCACCATTGGAGCCATCCTTCTTTCTTCGTTTTTCGGCGAGCTACTGTCATCTTCTTGCTGCAGCTCGGCCCGTGCTCCTGCATGCGCCGTGCCGCTTTCCCTCACCGCCTCCCCAAACGCCTCCTCGCGTCCCCTGCAGGCCGAGCGTTGCCCTCTGCTCCTCCCTGTTCACGCACAGAAGCATGGCACTGCAGCGAGCAGGCTGGCACCCAGCAGCAGGCCGCCCCCCTCCTTCCTGCCGAAAGTCCCTTCCCGGCCGAGTTTCCCTACCCCTGCGAAGGAGCAGCAAGCAGCAGCCATGGATGGACTTTTGTACGTGCAGCAAGAAGGAAGAACTTTGCCACCGGTTCGTAATTTATATTGTTGTTTTTCCGTTTTAATTCCGATTTGATCCATTCAAATTGCATTAGATTCGTATTTACGTTGTCTACGTGTATTTGCTACTGTTATATATGTTTTCAACTTTTTAAATTTTGTAATTATATTTAAACTATTATTTTACAAAAGGAAACATTATTTAATTCATAACTTATTTGTTTTAATTCTGATTTGAGTGATTCAAATTGTGTTGGATTTGTTTCATCACACTCTACGGAGAAGAAATGTTGTTTAACATGTCTATATCCTTTAGATTAAATATTTATTTAATTGTCCGTTAATCACTTGTTTTCTAAATAAAAGTAATTCAACTTTGATCTTTTATGAATGAAAGAATAACTATTCTATTTGGCTTCGTTAAAACAATTCTAATACGTGTAATCTAATTTAGATGTTTCTCTAAAATATAATATTTATTATTTATTTAAACAAAGTTTATAGTTGTATTTTATTTTGTTTTATAAAAGCAAATCTTTTCGACTATTAATCCGTTTTTCGTGATCTTTATATTGATGCGATCGTTAGAACGGGTAGAATAGTTCTATAATATTTTCAAACTGATTTTATATTCTTGGTGTACTGTTTACAATTTATATCTCGTTTGCTTCGTGTATGATTGCCTGGATGTTTGTGTGGTGATGTTATGATCGAGTTCAGACGGTGAGCATTACGTTGGTGATCAAGAGTACTACGTTGAGGGTCCAAATTCTCAGGATCACTTTGATCAAGGCAAGAATAGCATGGACCATCCTTGTTACCAATTCATCTTAATCATTAAATTCATGATGCATGTGTCTACCTTGGCAACCATACCATTTATTCCTAGTTTTTGATAACTTGATCCTTGTTACCTATGAGATTGCATTTGAGTAGTGATGCTAGTGCTTTGATGGGTCATGATCTTATGAACTTGAATAATTGATTATGAAATAAATATTAAAAGATGCTTTTTAACAATATGGACTAAGGACTTATCTGTAAGTATGACACCGGGACTTACAGCGTAACCATGGGTGCTATATGGCTCTGGCTTTAGTCAAGTATGGAGTTACTTTCTATCATGCTATTAATCTTGAAAGGTTCCTTGCCGACCTGGTTGTTTTGCGGCTCCTGTCTTTGTGTGTACTGCTGCGCGTGTGTGCCACTGGAAGGAGGGCTCTACCACCCCTTGCCATTGCGCCCGGATTAATTAGTAGCATATTAGGAAGGCTTTTGAAAGACTTCATAGTGTACCCTGCCGCACTTCCTTGGTGAGGTGACATGGGAGTCATGACCCTTGGCATATGGGAATCACGACTTATGGTGAAAGTATGCAACCTCTGCAGAGTGTAAAACTAATATATCTGCCGTGCTCACGGTCACGAGCGGCCTTGGACATCTTACAGGAATTGAAACAAGTGAATAATGATTAATTAATTTTGGAAGGTTTCTATTGATGTTTATTCCATATTAATTATCATGTTTATGTGATCTTGCAACCTTGTTTCTTGGTTTATTCCACTTGTTGCTACTCAATTACTAAAATATGATCAATTAAAAGCAACCGATGTCAAACCTGTGTCTTGCCTTATTTAAGCCTCATAAACCTGTGCTATTCTTGTTGAGTACGACATGTACTTACGCTTGCTTTATTTTTTATACTTAGATAAAAATCCCGAATGGGTAACAGATGACTATGGTTGTGAAGACATCTATGAGGATTACTAGGATTGTGTTCACCAGTCAACTATTCCCTTTGAATTGGAGCTTCCGCGAGAGATTATATTTATTAGTCCGCTGTTATTTATGTAAAGACTCTGTGATATTATTCATTATGTATTTAACCTTGTGATGTACTATGTAATTTGTCGCTTATGTGTGTGATTGATCTCTGGGCGCGCATAAGTTGATTCATTCAATTTTATCCTTAAAATTGGGTGTGACATGGCGCACTTCCACGCGCGGACAGTGCAGCCCCTAATGGAGCGCCACCTCGCCCTGTACTAGATGGCGGAGGGAGTGTCGAGGGTGGGGACCTCGATGCTGAGGCAGAACCTCAGCTCCGAGGAGATCATGCGCTGTGTAAGGTACACGGTAAGTGGTCACCCCACCCTCGACGAGCTGAAGAAGGTGGCGATGCGCCCACGCCCGGGGTACATCTCGCTGGTGAGTCTCTCTCTCTGTCGATTGTTCGTCCTTCTTCCCCTTCTGATCCTCCTTCCCCTTTCGGCGTAGGGCCTTTCGAGGGAGGGAAGGCTCTCTCTACCCCCGTCCCGGAGGATGCCATCCTTCGGGCCCATAACCACCTCCGGGGCGAGCGGCAGAGGGCGGAGAAGGAGAGGAAGACCTCGAAGAGGAGGAAGAAAGCTCGAGAGGCCCAAAGGCTCGCCCAGCGTTGCCGCCGCCAGCGGGAGGCCGGGGAGCCGGAGGATGAGTCCCCCTCTTGGGATGACTTAGACAACGATGACGACGATGATGATGATGATGCCGACGCTGAGGCCACCCAGCATATGGTGGCCACAAAGCCCGCGGTGGGCGCCGACGAGCCGGGGAAGGCTCCCATGTCGGCGCTTGCCGACGGAAGCGCTAGGGGCCGTGTTCTGAGCCCCCGAGCGGAGTTGATGGAGGCCGCGCCTGGAGGCGCGATGTTGGTTGACGAGCCCTCGCAGCCGTCGGTCCCTCGCTCACTCCCAGGAAGAGCTCGCCGGCGCGACGGCTCGGCTGGCCGATGTGTCCCTCGACCGCGAGATCTTGAAGGTCAAGGTCGCGGAGGCTCGGGGCCGGGTCGCTCCCCTGGAGGAGCGCGTCCAGCAGCTGAGGCCGCCCTGGCCGGCAGCTCGGGAGCAGGACGCTGCGCGGATGCTCGCCGCCGAGAAGGAGGCTTCCCGGGAGGCCCTATCCTCGGACTTGGGCAGCTCCCAGATGGCCCTGAACCTGGCGGTGGGCGAGCTCGACGCCGTCCGGGAGGAGGCAAGGAAGGCTCGGGAGGAAGTCGAAGGTAAGGCTTACCTTTTTTACCTCTCATTTTGATCGCCTATAGTTCATTCACCGTAGCTTGACAGTCTTGCTGCTGCAGTTTTGAAGGTGGAGGCCGTCAGCGCCTAAGGGACCATCGACGTCCTCAACGATGCGTACGACGCCGAGGTCACTAAGCATTGGGATCTGCAGAGGGTGGCACGCGCGCTGTGTGACACCCTCGGCACTGGTGGTGGTGAGCCCTTGGGGAGCTCGCTCAGGAGCCACCTGGAAGCCCTCCACGGAAGGGTGGGCGCCCAGCTCAAGGAAGCCCTCCTGACAGGCGTCCAGAAGACGCTGGCGGTGGCAAAGTCTCACTATGAGAACTTCGACACCGACGCCGTCAGCGAAGGCTTCATTGAGGCTTCTGACGCTGAGCTCCTGGCGCTGATCAGCTCCATGGAGGTCCCTGGGACGGCGCTGGCGGCCCTCTTCTAAGAAGACGTGAAGCTCCCTCCCCTGAACCTATAGATTAGAATAGGAAAGCCGGGCCATCGTGCCCAGAAAGATTTTGTAGGAAACAAACAGGTGGCCCTTCGAGGCCTTGATATATATGTAAATATTCAGTGCATGTTTGTTTTGCGCATTCGTTTAGTGTTTTTCCTTAAGCGTTTTCCTCGCCAACCCTGAGCCATCGAGCCTCGGGGGACCTTTTCGAGCGTCGTACCTTTAGGGGCGTAGACTCGGCGTGGTCCTAGGGACTTCGGTAGGGAGAGGGCTTTAGGAAAAGGGTTTGTTCGACATCACCCGAGCCTTCTCTCCTTAAAGAACATTTTTCTTATAAGTTCTCTTCCGAGCGCGAGTTGCCTTTAGGCGAAGAGTGGCGAGTGGAGGTGCCGTATCCCGGAGGTGTAGGCAGTCTCACGGCTTGGCCGGCTCTACCCTCTGGGACTTCCTTTGCTCATCCAAGGTTTATAAGTTTTGCGTTTGGTTTGGATGAGAAGCGAACTCGGGATAAAAAATTTCAACGATTTTTGAAATTTTTGAGTTTTCGAATTCGGTTAGTCTCGGAGGAGTCTGGGGGTTCCCACCGTGCTGGCCCCTGAGGGAGGGTCGGCCCTATTAGAGATAGGGCCGAGCCTCACTTTTGATTGCACGGTTCACCCGTTCCTGAGGGCGGGCTCGGGTGAAGATCTTAAAATCAAATGAGAAAAAGAAATAAGATCTCTTTATTGATTTCAAGATGTAATGTACAATGCTCGGAATCTTAGGGATAGAAGCGACGTAGCTGTTTGATATTCCAAGCGTTGTTGTAGACTTCGCCCTTCTCGTTCGCCAGCTTGTACGTTCCGGGGCGCAGCACCTCGGCGATGATGAATGGCCCTTCCCATGGTGGCATCAGCTTGTGACGTCCTTGGTTGTCCTGCCTGAGCCGCATCACCTGGTCCCCTAGCTGTAACAGAACCGCCTAAATCACGTGGCCCACAGGCACTTGTCATCGCTACGAATGACATCTGACAGCTGGGCCCGTGTTCTAGATGACCTAGGCAGCTCTGCCGGGGCTACATAAGCACCCGTTATCTCCAACAGGATCCCATTGCGAAGCCATTACAGGATTACAACATTTCATAACAAATTACATCAGAGTAGAAGTGCGGAAAATTAAATAGTGCTTAATATTACAAACCGGTGTTCAAATAGAATTTAGGTGCAGTTATTGCAGACCAAAATTTAAGGAGGTAGCAGTAACGGTAGAACAATAGTACACAAGATAGATAGATAATACACGAACCCTGCCCACGGGCTCAACCATATTCTTCCTCGCTCTCCTGGACGATGGTGACATAGCACGGAGCAAGACAGACTTCAGGCTCCTGCTGACTACCTGCAACAGGGTTAACAAAACCCTGAGTACTGGGGTACTCCGCAAGACTTACCCGACTAAAGGTGTAAAATTAGACTCAGGAATGCAGGCTGAGGGGAGTCAAGGTAAGGCTTTAGCAAGAGTTCAAGGGTTTTGCGGAAAAGCATTATTAGTCCTAGTTCAATATTTTATCTCCATAATATTATTAATCATTCCATATCTCAAGTACCTTCCAATATCCATCATCATTATTTCGATACATCTTGGTTGATTTCAAAAACATCCTAGTTCCGAACCACTATTCACTGTAGGTGTGAGGATCAAGTCTCCATAACCGAGGAGCAACGACGATTCGAATCGATTAATACCCAGCTGGGGATCCCTATCCACACTGCGTATGTAGCACTTAAGCTTGCATACGCCAACCCTGCCTACCACGGCTTTTCATACCCCGGAACCGGTCCTGCGCCACCCAAGAGCACAGTACTCCTCTAATCTCCAGGCACAGCGGCCACGAGGGTAGAAGCTACTCTCGCCATCTCTCCACTCCCAGTGCGTGGTTGTCGGTTCCAGCAGTAGAGCCACCGGAGTCAGAGGCTTCCCGTAGTATGTGGCTAGTTGCAAAGTCTTGATCACAGCAGGACTGACAACGAACGATCCCTAATATTTTCCGTTAGAAATCATGCATTGGGACTCTAACCCAAGTACAATTGTAACTACCCGGTTTTCACATCCCTTTCCCGATGGCGACGAAAGTTGGGACTCTAACCCAAACAGTTGGCCAACCAAACGGGAAAACCCATCCTTGTTGATGACAATGAACTAGCTAGGAACACTGCCAACCAACAAGAACATAACCAGTCCCATAATGTGATTCATTCGATTTGCATCATCACAGTTTAAAATAGCATTTTTGCAAATCTAATCATTAAGCATGACTAAGCATTTTTCAATACTTTAAATAAATCAGGTTCTCAGGTATTGATAAGTGGTCAAGGATGGTAATGCATCAATTGGGTTATCAATCAACTCCTATAAACCTAATGCAGTAGATTACTCAAGTTGTAAATATTTTGTAAATTATAAGGAAGGGGCTGAATGCACCGGGGCTTGACATGGATTGCAAAAAGAGTCGGGTCGAGGTCGGTGCCGCAAATATCAAACCTGGCAGAAACTCGGCAACGGGCTCCTCAACTATCACCTCGGGCTTCACCTTAGTATTCTTGGTCACTACACGTGTGCAATAATGAATGCATGATTATAATGCACATGAAATGACAGATAAGATTCAATAATAAATAATACAAACTCGATCATACCCCTATCACAGGCTAACCATGATCATTCTAATCCATTGAGCCCTTGGTCATACAGATGTTTGACCTAAGTTCACAATCAACCATAAAATCACATAAACCCTAAGTTATTAATGTTTTCTAACTACTTTTATTAATCATTTAATCAAACATTTATTTAATAAATAATTAAAATGTTTCCATTTGTTGCCAAATTTTATCAACAGTTAGCTCTGGACCTAAAACAGTACCAAATAAATTTTCATAATTTTTGGACTTACAGAGAATTAATAAAAATTAGACAAAGTTGTATTTATGAATTAAATTGCTGATTTTTAGTTACTGTATAATATGTCCAAAACACATACTTAATATTTTTATTAAATAATACATGTTTCAGAGAACACTCACAAAAATTTTGGTGATTTTAGGAGCATTAAAAATATTCCTACAAAAATAACAAAATAGAGTACTATTCATTCAAATTTATAAAAGAAAAGATCTTTTTAATCGCTCGGGAAATAGAAAAAAAAACAATTCGGCCCGCAGCGGCACAGCAGGCGCGAACCGGCCCATTCGCGCGCCAGCGCCCGCCCGTGATGCCATAGAGCCGCGACGGGGCGTCCCCACCCGTCAGTCTCTCTCCCTCGCTCCGTCTTCTTCCTTCCCGGCTCCCGCGCGTGCGAGCACGGCGGCCGCTCCGGCGAGGGAGGCACCACCAAACGACGAGAAAGGTCCTAGGACACTACTCTAAGGACCCTAAACGGCCAGACCCGACCGGCGACGAGCTCGTCACGGACCATGGCGGCTCGGCGGCGGCGGCAGGCTACACGCCGGCGAGCACAAGGCGATAGAGGCAAAACGAAAGGTAGAGAACGGGTCAGGGACTCACCACGACCCTAAACCAGCAGTTGGTTGGGACGGAGACGGGACAGAGGAGTGGGCTTGACGACGTGCCGACCTGCGACGATGTGCACCAGCGAGGACCCTCCCGTTCCGGGGACCCTAGAGCACCCAATGAGAAAACACCGCGCGCATGAGCACACGTATGGCACACACGGATTGCAACACACGAGGCCAGGGCAAGATCTCTCCCGAACCTCCCGGAACGGCACAACCGACGACCGGCGGCGCTTCGGCAGAAACCCGAGAACGCCTACGCGCGTTCCGGTGACCCTTCTTCACCAAAGCTCGAGAACGGGGGCTCGAACAACGCGCGATGGAGTCAAGGTGTTGTCTACACGGCGAATTTGGCTGCGGTGGCTTGGCGGCGATGAATTTTGCCGAGAACGACGGGCGGTCGCCGGAGACCGAGCGGGAGAGAAAATGTACCCGGGGCGCTCGTCGGCTTTTAAACGGACGGAGGATGACGGAATAAGGTCGGGCTTGGTCCGGGGCCCCCTTTCGGCTGCTCGACAACGTCGCTTGCCGCCCACGCCGGTCGGACGACGCCCGGCGCCGCGCGCGGCACGCGCGTACGGCGGAGGAAGAAGAACAGGGGGGACCCCCCTAGCTACAGTAGACCAGCTCAAGGTCAAAACCTATTTGATTTGATTTGATCTGATCTAGCTAGAACCCGAGGAAGTGATGAATACAAAAGTTGTAGAGAATTTTGTGTAGATCATTTTTGATTTTGACATGAAATTCAAATTCGGCCAAAATTTCAAACTACAGCAAAGGGGGTAAAAGTAGGGTTTGAATTTCAAACTAAAATTTTAAAATTACTTTTGATTCTTCTCAACAACTTGAAAACATGAAAGTTGTTCTACTCAGTGAGCTTGACAACTTCTATTAAGGAAGTTTTGGAAGATTCTCAATATTTTTGAAATTGAAGTTTCAAATTTAAATATTAACGTACAAATTTGAGTTTAATTTGAATTTCTATAATATAACTTCAAAATCTCCAAAAATAAAAGTTGTTACATTTTAAAATACCTACAACTTTTATTAAGGCATCACATTCAGATTCATTATAGTTTTTAAATTAGGTTTTTGAGGCTAATTAGGGCTTAATTCAAATTTTCTTTAAATTACATTCTTTTATTTTCAATTAAAGGTTTAATTGCTCAATCATCATCAAGGTACTCTAGGAACCCTAAGCACAATCATATGCAGATGATTAATAATAAACATGATGACATGGCAAATTAATTAAGTTGTAATACCAGGGGTATTACAACCTTCCCCCCTAAAAGAAATCTCGTCCTGAGATTTGATACAAGATAAAACAAGACTTAAACAAAGTAATAGAAAAGAAAATGTCTCAATCTAAACCCACCTGATACAAACTAATTCGGGGACTTTACATGCTACATCATCGGACAAGTACATCTACAAGGTAGCAAAAAACTCAGGGAAACTCTCGGCGAGATAGTCTTCAGATTCCCAAGTGGCTTCTTCTTCAGAGTGTTCGCTCCACTGGATCTTGTACCATCTGGTTGTGTTCCTTCGTGTGACACGATCCTTTATGTCCAGGACTCGAATAGGATACTCTGAGTACGTCAACTCAGGTTCAAGCTCCACTCCTTCCACATCGACGACCTGGTTAGGTACTCGAAGACACCTCTTGAGTTGTGACACATGGAATACATTGTGTACGTCTGAAAGGTGCTCTGGCAACTGCAACTTATAAGCTACTTTCCCACGCGTTCGATGATTAGGAAAGGTCCAACATAACGCGGGGCCAACTTGCCTTTGACGCCAAACCGATTGACTCCTTTCATTGGCGATACTTTCAAATACACATAGTCTCCTACTTTGAATGTTAAGGGTCGACGCCTTCGATCGGCATAACTTTTCTGCTGAGACTGTGCCACTTTCAAATTCTCTTGTATCAATCTGACCTTTTCTTTGGCTTCATTGACCAGATCAACGCCGTAAAACCACCTTTCTCCAGGTTCAGACCAATTCAATGAGGTACGGCACCTACGACCGTAAACTGCCTCAAATGGAGCCATCTTGATACTTTCTTGGTAGCTGTTGTAATACGAAAATTTCGCCAATGCCAGACATTCATCCCACTTGTCAAGGTAATTGAGTGCACAAGCCCTCAACATATCCTCCAATACTTGATTGACTCTTTCCGTCTGTCCGTCAGTCTGTGGATGATATGCAGTGCTATGCAGAAGCTTGGTACCTAAGGACTTGTGAAAAGCCTGCCAAAACTTGGAGACGAACTGGGTGCCTCGATTGGAAACGATGGTCTTCGGCACACCATGCAACTTCATTAAGTTTTCTATGTAAAGCTTCGCGTATGTCGGTGCCCTGTAATCTTTCTTGACTGGTAGAAAATGAGCTTGCTTCGTGAGGCGGTCCACAATAACCCAGATTGAATCAAAACCTCTAGTTGTCCTGGGTAATCCCATGATGAAATCCATGCTGATGTCTTCCCACTTCCATGCAGGAACAGGAAATGGTTGCAACTCTCCTCCAGGCTTCATATGGACAGCTTTCACCTTCTGACAAGTGTCACATCTCGCGACATACCGAGCAATCTCTATCTTCATCTTTGTCCACCAGAACTTTTGCTTCAAATCCTGATACATCTTGTTGCTGCCAGGATGGATAGAAAACTTTGTCAAATGTGCTTCATCAAGGATCTTTTGTCGTAACTTAGGTACCTTTGGAACTACCAAACGATCCTTGAACGATACGACACCATCTTCATCAACCCTGAAACAATCGGCCTTGCCAGCTTGGACTTTCTCCTTAATGTGCTTGATTCCTTTACTTTCCCTCTGAGCGGCAATAACCTCATCTCGGATGGATGTTTCAATACTGATATTGGCCAGGCTGCCCTATGAGATTATTTCTATGCCTAACTTTTCCATCTCATAGCACAAGGATAAATCATATGGCTTGACTGTCAAACAATTGCAGTGCACCTTCCGACTGAGTGCATCGGCGACCACATTCGCCTTGCCTGGATGATAGTGCACTTCAATATCATAATCTTTGATTAGCTCGAGCCATCTTCACTGTCTCATGCTCAACTCTTCTTGTGTAAAGATGTATTTCAGACTCTTGTGATCTGTATACACATTGCAGGTACTTTCCAGCAAATAGTGATGCCATATCTTCAAGGCATGCACCACAGCTGCTAACTCTAGGTCATGAGTAGGGTAGTTCTCTTCATGTTGCTTGAGCTGTCGTGAAGCATAAGCAATGACTCTACCTTCTTGCATCAAGACGCATCCCAATCCTGTGCCAGACGCATCGCAGTACACATCAAATGGCCTTTCAATGTCTGGTTGAGCTAGTACTGGTGCAGTAGTCAACAGCTTTTTAAGAGTTTGAAATGCCTTCTCACACTCTGGTGACCAGACAAATTTAACTTGATTCTTCAACAGGTTGGTAATGGGCTTGGCTATTCTTGAGAAATCCGGAATAGAACGACGGTAGTACCCCGCCATTCCCATAAAACTGCGGATTTGATGAACTGTGGTTTGTGGCTTTCAATTCAAGATTTCTTCTACCTTACTCGGGTCCACGGATACACTTTCAGCAGATAAAATATGGCCGAGAAAAGGAACTCGATCTAGCCAAAACTCACATTTGCTAAACTTGGCATATAGCTGGTGTTCTCTCAAGTGAGTTAGGACAACACGAAGGTGGTTGGCATGTTCATCAGGGGTTTTGGAATAAACCAGGATGTCATCGATGAACACGACTACGAATTTATCGAGTTGGGGCATGAAGACTGAGTTCATTAGGTACATGAAATAGTCAGGTGCATTGGTTAGGCCAAAGGACATGACCAGATACTCATAAAGGCCGTATCTGGTGGTGAATGCTGTTTTGGGAATATCTTCGGGATGGATCTTTATTTGATGGTAACCAGACCTAAGGTTAATTTTGGAAAAGACCTTGGCTCCAGCTAGCTGGTCAAAGAGTAGGTCAATGCGAGGTAAAGGATATTTATTTTTGATGGTGACCTCGTTGAGTGGGTGATAATCAATACAAAGTCTGAGTGACTTGTCCTTCTTTTTCACAAATATTGTAGGACAACCCCAGGGAGATGAACTAGGTCTGATGAAACCCTTATCAAGCAGATCTTGCAACTAAACCTTCAACTCTGCCAGTTCCTTAGGAGGCATCCTATAGGCTCTACGAGATATAGGTGCAGTCCCAGGTTTCAACTCAATGGCAAACTCCATGTCACGGTCAGGTGGCAAACCAGGCAGATCATCGGGGAATACATCCGGAAATTCACAGACTACCGGAATCTTTTGGATTTCTTGGACTGAGGTGGCACACAGTCTCTGCACAGACTTTTCAACCATTCTCACAAGTAGTGGCAGCTGGATAAGAACCTGAGATTGACTACCAGGTATACTGACTCTTATGGTCCTATTCAGCACGTCGATCAAAGCCTTGTGCTGATACATCCAATTCATACCTAATATGACATCTATGTCCTGATCCTTGAGTACTATCACGGTGGTTGGGAATATATGCCCGCCCAACTCGATAGGTACTCGCTGTACTACCTTCTTAGAATTTATACGCCCTCCGGGCAAATGTATAAGGAAGTTTTCTTTTATTTCCCCAATTGGAATCTCATGCTTGACAACAAATGTGCGATTGATGAATGAATGTGATGCACCAGAATCAAAAAGTGTAATAGCAGAGTGACTGGCGACAGGAAACCTACCCATCATGATAGGCTCTCTTGCAGGGATGTCATCCGCATGAGTATAATAGACATGTCCTGCTTTCTTGACAATTTTGCCCTTCTGAGCCTGGTGCTGCTGGCCACGTTGCTGATTCTGATGCTGCTGCTGCTGTCCAGGACCTCTCTGGGCATTTTGATTATATTTCTTAGGATATGGACAGTCACGAGCCCAATGTCCCATCTTTCCACAGTTGTAGCAAGGATGATTGTAGGTGGTCTGAGGTGTATTGATACGAACGCCTGGGGCATTCGGCTGAGTAGTGTTCTGTTGGTTTGAGGTATGAGAGGTGGCCACAGTGCGTACCATGACTTGCTGCTGGGGGTAAGCTTTACGGTTGTGGTGAGTAGGATGATAAATGATCTTCTGGTGTTTTTGACCGCCAGAAAAGCCTGATTTCTTCTTCTTCTTTTCATCTTGATGCTTACGATCACTTTCTTCGTAAGCAATGGCGCTGTTGACGACTTCGTGATATGAGCAATTAAGGTTGTTGGATAGGCTGCGCTGGATCTTGAAGTTTAGACCCTTGACAAAGCAATCTTTCTTCTTTTGGTCGGTGTTGGTATGTTCAGGAGCATATGGGCAAGATGATTGAACTGGTTCACATATTGCATAACAGAAGAATCCTTCTGCTGCAGAGCTAAGAACTGATCCAGCTTCATCTTCATTACACCTGCAGGGATGTAATGCGCTCGGAAAGCTTCACGAAACTCTGCCCAAGTGAGCTAATGTCCCTCGGGCTATGCAGACAACAGGTTGGCATACCAGGCGCTGGCTGGTCCATGCAGCTACTGAGCTGCGAACAGTGGCTTTTGGATATCTGTGCAACGGATCAAGCTGAACTTTTGCTCCATGGTTCGGAGCCAATCATTGGCCTCCAAAGGCTCATCAGCTTTTGTGAACACTGGGGGACGTGTTTCAGTGAAATCCACATAGGTAGTTTCCTCATCTTCGCGGCGGCCTCGGCGCCCGCCACGGTTCTCCCAGTTTTGGGCCATAGCATTGGCTGCATTAGCAAGGGCTGCGATGGCATCGGCTAAGGTTGGTGGAATGGGTGGCGGGTTGGGAGCAGCTCCATCGGAAGTACCGGCACCAGTCGAGCGGGTGTTGACCATCTGTTTTCAGGACAACCAACTTAGGACTTACTTTGCATAATTAACACATGGTAGCATTACAACTTAAAATATTAAACATAACAAAGTTCAACACACTCGGACATAACAAGTTCCACCCCAGACTAAGGTTCTTGGCACGACGATTATAACACTTGGATAGCAGAAGAATAAAGTCACTGGTCCTAAGACTAGCCTAGTCGATGACGACAATCTCCTCCTCGTCGTCCTCCTCAACGACCATGTCCTCCATTGGGTCAACTGCTTCAAAGTAACCGTCCTCAGTAGCCTCACTGTAATACTCCTCCTCCTCTGGTTCCACGACAACACCATCCTCAGGCTCATCCTCACGTGGAACCAGAATTGGATTAAGCTGATAATTCAGCCTATGCACCTCCTCGTGCAGCATACCATTTGAAACATCCTCGAATTTCCACCAAGGGAAAATCCACAGAATGAGTTATAATGTGATCAAATCAAAGTTTGATTCCAACACATTATCATATATCAGTTGAAATCACAGTCATACAGCATATGATTATAAGCTTTACAAGTTTTACCCCATTTGAGGATACACCTATTATAGGGTTAATCTAGCAGAAGCGTATCTAGTCGTCATCAGAGTTGGCAGAAAATATTGTCAAGTGAAGGCTCCCCCTTCACGGGTATCTTCAAAGTTAATCTTGGCACAGCATAGTCTTCATCTCCTGAACCAAACTTGAGCGTAGGCATGAGACCTCCTAATCTTTCTTATCTCAATATCTCTGTTAGTCAAGTAATCTGCACACCGCCAGATATGTGCAGACCATGGTCAGCACCGATGAGCTTTAGTGGAAAAGAGAAAACAAAGGATCTGGCGATCCTAACATTTGGCTGTGGTTTGCATCCTAAGCGCATGTAAAGTAGTATCAAGTAATAATATCATAATAGTTTGTCAAGTTTTAACCCATATCATCAATTCCCATCAGTCTATCCCAAGTCCATCATCTCACCCATACACCACCTCACACACACCTCGCGCTCAGTCGATAGGCCCAACTCCCTCTCGGGTCCTGTCTCAACGGCACACTGCCACACCAGGCACACTGCCGGACAATCATCATCCAGGGGGAGAAAGAATACACCACTCCTAATAGTGGTTGCAGAAACATTAGGAAAGGTCCATAGCCGACGAATCGGCATATGTATCGATCGATCAACCATACACTCTGCAGAGGTTTTACTACTCACAAGATTAGCCATCATTGATGCTGTACAATCATCTAGGTAAAATTCTGGGTGCTTGCTTGCCTAGGTCGATGCCACCCTGCCACTCAGCCCTTGGACATTCCGGATCCAACACCATCACACTAAGACTGGGAGACGCAGTACCGGGCCCCATTAGTGGTACTACGCATCTAGAACGGTACGGGAATCTGCCATCCGTCACCGCCCACCCTTATCACCTCTCAACCTAGCAGTAGTGGCACCACCCTACCAAGTAGTCTAGCCATCTCCCGCCCATCAGAAGCGATTGAGTAGCAAGGAAATCCAGATGTTTCCGATCACTAGTCAGATCCTAGGTTGTGACCAAGCAGGCATCTCCACTTAGGGGATACTCTCCCCGAGCTATCACGGCACCTCCGTTCACGGGACTTCAATGCACATCCCGGAACCACCTCATAAGTCATTACCCACCACAGGTATCTCTCGTGGGGATGCCCAGGTTGCACCCCCGGCATGACTTGCTTACACAGCTCGTCGTATATCCCACTTGGTCGACTCGACCCTCACCACACACCCAAGACACACGCAGCACGCTCTCCTAGTGGTTAAGTCCAGTGGATAATTCCATGTTCAGGTAAACCATTCCCAATTTCCCCATCAACATCACATCACAGATATAATGCAAGTGGAGTTAAATAAATAAAGTGGTGTAACATGCAAGCAAGCAGGTAGGAAGATGTATATATTTATAAAGGAGCGCGAGTGCGAAGCTTGGTAGCATGGTAAAGTGGTTGCAAGCAGGGTATTAACAGCTTAGGTGATAGTATGCATCATATACTAGCAAGGAGTAAATATAAAGCGCTAGCAGTTCTAATAATGCAATGTCTAATAGGATTCTCTAAAAGAGGGTGCTGCCACGACACCTGCGTTGTCGAGGAAGTAGTGGTATGAGTATTCCTCAGTTAGTGTAGTCATTCCGCTGGGCCACCTCCTCCAGGGTGACTTCACTCCATGGTTCCTGTCGTCGTCCATGTTCTCCTCCTCCAGCGGTTCTCAACCCGATCGTCGCTAAAACGGAAACGGCTACTCCGCGAACCAACTCAAGGCAAGAAAACACCCAATACACCAAAAGAAGACGGGACGCGGGAAGATCCATAAAAACTGGAGAAATAATAAAATGTACACGACTTGGCCCTCTCGGCGTATGCTCGATTTCATCGGGCCAAAGAAACAAGAGTGGGGTTTGCTATGCACAAGCTTATGTCACGGCCAAGCCAATATGGCTTTATAATAAATGGTTTAGGCTAGAGCTGATCCATAGCAAAACACCACGGCTCACGATCTTCCGATCCGAACACCATGGAGAAGACGGGGATCGAAGGACGGCCGATCAGAAGGGAAGAACAAGGAATTACCAACAATAAATGCTGCACAAAATAGTGCGAGTGTTCAATCCACTTGTAGGGCACCAAGGCTGTGATTCAAACGGGCACAATCATACAAGTGCTTAAACACCAAGAATTCAAGAGAGAGTGAGGGTAGAGGGAGGAGCTTGCTAGGCATGTCCATATCATATTCTCGGTCACATCTTTAGTGAAGATGGTTTTAACTAGTCGATCGGGTCGACTCACATAGGTCCGAGATCTTGATATAGACCATAGCTTCGCTAACTAAAAAGGGTTAGTCCGATCTTAGATCCAATCGCCACGAACAAGACGGGATCGAACAGAGGGGGCTATATGGAAACGAAGAGCGAGGAACATAATAACGCGGTGGTCAACTTCTTCCAACGCACACTCCACGGCATAGACGGGGCGTGAGAAGAGAGCGACCCCAGAAGAAACAAGTACTCAAACCACTCGTAGGGTACCACGACCTGGGTTCACTGGCACTAAGTCATCTCTCAGATTTGTAGCGGTGCGGTTGTCACCGCAGAATCAAAGAAATATGACGGTCGCATAGGGTACAAGCATACGAGGGTCTGAGCACGAAGAATCAAAGAACGGCACACGAGGTATAGCTCCATGGTCATGGCGAGGCATGCTCGCGGCCACAAGCTACACCAAGGAGGGGTCGAGTTACACCCGGCATTACGGTCATGGCAGGATGGATCCCGCGAACGCAACGTCCGAACGAGGTACGATCCCTCAACCGGCTCGAAGGCACAGCACACAGACAGACAACAAGAACAACGAGATCCAACGACACGACTCAACAAGACAGTGGAGTAGCACATTTCCATAGCATTATGATGGATGGATCCTATATTACAAATACCGATACAGATAGATCATGAGGATAGGGTGCAACAGATACCTGTACAAATAGATCGTAAGGATAGGGTACAACAGATATATGAACAAACAGATCATAAGAACAGGGTTCAATATGGTGGACAGGTGTATAAGAAGTAAGAGAAGGGCACTTCAATAGTCCGGCGTCGTATATCACTTTGGCTTTCCAACCGCTCAACACCATCTATTGATTTGGTCTCCAACAATTCAGTTTTATCTATTAATTGGGATCTTCCAATAGTCCAACATCTTCTAGTATCATCTATGGGGCATCAAGATGTGGCAATGGGGCTACGGCACAAGGTCGGACAGGATCAATGTCAAAGGAAAAGTGGCGAGGCTTGCTGCAACATGCTCCGGCTCCTCTTGACCATCTCCTGGTAGCTTCTGACCGACTATGACTTGCTATTGGCTGACTGCGGCTAGTCGTGGCCTCCTGCGGGCTGGTCGTGGCTAGTTAGACGGGGCTATGGCTGGCCGAAAGCTGGCTGGAGGTGGCATCAAATGGCTGGGAGGTGGCGGAGCATGGCCGGGTTCTCAACAAGGCATTGGATCACAGCACGAAGGCCTACGTCGATGGTGATGCCCGTCGTATATGTTCATGGTGTGTCGTCCGGTTGGTGGGGTTTAGTCCGGTGTGCGTGAGTGCATTGTGTTTTTCCTGAGCCGGTGGTGGCTCTACCGGTGCGTTCCCTGGGGTAGGACACGGTGGCGCACATGGTGGGTCCGAGAAGGTGGTGGTGCTCACCGTGGTGCTGACGAAGATAGGTTGGTGGTGCAGCGAGGAGTTGACGCCGTGCAGGGTGATTGCTGTGCAGTGCCGATCCGCGACGGTGGCACCTGTTCGGCTAGGTGGCGGATCTGCTCGTCGTGACGAGGAGCAGGGCGCTGGGCTACATCGGGTTCGCGTTCACCATGGACGGGAACGTCTTCGTGGCTTGCGGATGGGGTCGTGGCATGACCGTGCTCCGGTTCTTCAGCTCTGCAAGGTCCAAACTTCCCGGTTGCAGTGGAAAACGACGGTGCAAGGGCCAACCTCAGTACGGCTGCAACTGCAACATGATGAAATGGAAGGGGGATCTTTGGCAGTGGATGCTCACCGTCAGCAGAGGGAGACAGTGTGGGTCACCGGCGGCTGCATCATGGCGAGGAGTAGCAGCACGGTCGGCACATCTCGGGAGCGCAGGGCGGACACAGGGTGGCTGTCGCACGGACGTGCAGCAAGCTTGACGGAGCAGCCGGTCAGGACAGTGGCAAGGGCCGAGGCCAGCAGAGGCGGTCGCGGCCTGTGTAGCTGCCGATGGAGAGGCATGGGGCAGAGGAGCATGGTCGTGGCGACGTCGCGGCGTTGGTGGACGACGCGGCATGGCGATGCCGTGTTCGCGGGCGGCTCGAACTGGTGAGGTGCGCGACGACGTGTCGAGGCGTGTCCGTGCACAACGTCGCAGCGAGACGAGAAAGGCGACGTCGAGGCAGCGTGGTTCCGTGCTCTAGCGGCATGGCCACGGCTTCCAGCCATAGCATGGCCCCGAAGTTGGCGGCAGCGGCGTGGT
Source organism: Eremochloa ophiuroides (assembly GCA_038502445.1). Lineage (NCBI taxonomy): Eukaryota > Viridiplantae > Streptophyta > Magnoliopsida > Poales > Poaceae > Eremochloa > Eremochloa ophiuroides. The sequence goes on along the minus strand of JAHLJS010000001.1, from coordinate 108,206,742 downwards.
GGTGCCGTCAGCGAGCGTTGGTGGCGACGCGGGTGCACGGCGTCGCGGCACGGAGAGGCGCACAGCCGCGGTTTGCTGTAGCGCGGGTAGCAATGACGCCCGCGCGGCTTGACGGTGGCCACAGCAGCTGAGCTCCAGCAGCAAGGTGGTGCGCGGCGGCCATGGCTAGTAGTAGCGTGGCCAGTGAAGGAGAGAGGATGGCGGCGGCGCTGTGGGAGAAGAAGAACAGGAGCGGCGGCGGCTTCGTCTCCTTTATACCCATGAGCAGCTAGGGTTCGAGGGGTTCCGAGCATCCTCGGCGTCCGTGTTGTAGTAGGGGCACGCGTCACGTATCCAGAGGAGGGGCGGCCGCGAGGTGGCGTACGGGGCACGCGTGAGTCGCGCGTCCTGGCGGTGGCGGCGGCATGGGAACGGGGTGCCGTCTGCCCGTGCTAGGGTTTGGTAGGGATGGGATCCCGCGGCTGGGCCTTGGGCCATGGCGCTTGCGCACAGGCGGCCTGCTGGTTTGGGCTGAGGAGAGGAGTAGATGGGCCGCACGCTAGGGAGAGGGGAGGTGAGGTGCCGGGCCGGTTGATGCGGGCTCAGGCCAAGGAAAGGACGGGGAGAAAGGGAAAAAGAGAGGTGGTGGGCCAGTTTGGTCAATTTAGGCCCACGGTGAAGGGAGGGCTTTTTCCCTATTCATGATTCCGTGATTTAAAGGATCGGGATTGTGTAAAAAGTTTGGAGTATGTGAGGAGTTTTAATATGGGATTCGAGAGAGTTTTCGAGAAGGGATCCTTTGTTCAAGATGTAGGTTTCAAATTAACAAATCTGGTATGATTCGAAACGGATCAAAAGTCTTGTATTGGAATTTGAAATTGTTACGAGGATAGAGCTCGAGTGAATCTCTAGGGAGAGAAAACACTGGAGGTTTGAGATAGACTTGCTACGGAAGTTGTGCACTCCGACACCAAACACAAAACCGACTCGGCAACACGAGCTCACTCCTACAAGCAATTCTACATGTATGCGATGATGTGTTATCGTATTAGTCGTGGTTAGACCTAGAAACTACATGCTTCACACATGATGCAAGAAAAATTTTAAAAAGCTCGAATTTTTGGTTGCCGAAAAACCCGGGTTGTTACACCATTGTTCCACTCAAGGTTCTCCACATACCCCTCCAGCTCCTCGACCCTCTCACGGGCCATGCCCTCACGCTCCAAAGCTTGGTCCCTCTGCTGTGTCAGGTGGTCGATCTCCCGACGTAGATCCCTGTTGGTCCTCACATCCCGGTAGTGGTCAGCCCGGGCCACACGGAAGTCCTTCCGCATGAGACTCATCTCCCTGTGCAGCTCCTTGATCTCCTTCTTCAACTCCTTACGACTGCGGCGGGGAGGGCGGCTGCCAGACGCCTCCTCACCGTCGCGCGGTGCCAACTGGTGGCGCGGAACTCCACGGGGACCAGTCATCTTGCGAGCAGTCAACTTACAACGTACCAGCTGAAAAGGTAAGTTTGAATTAGTGAGGATATAAAAGGCTAGCAAGAATAGGTGTGATAGATCCTAACCCATATACCCACTTTTAGGGAGGAAGTTATTAACATGTGTGATTATCATGATGCATGCACGTACTTACGAATTTTAAATCATGCAATATAAATCAAAACATAAATAATTTGATCGTAGGGCTAATATTAATAATAATATTGTTCCACCTGCTACCATAAGCATAGTAATGGGTTTAACAAAATACAGATCAAGGCAGGAACTACTGATAAGATAAGAATGTAAGCAATTTGGACTCAAAATAGTAGTTTAAGTTTTTATGATCCATGTCACACCCAATTTTAAGGATAAAATTGAATGCATAATCTTATGTGCGCCCAAGGATCAGTCACACACATAAGCTGACAAATACAAGGTAATATCAAAAGACAATATTTAAATACATAACGTAATATATAAATAGAATATAACCTTCAAGTAGCAAACAGCGGAAAGACACTCCGATCTTCGGGTGTAGATGCTAACTCCACAGGGACACAACTGACTGGTTGAACACAAGCCTAGCACTTCCAAACTAGCAATCTGATAACCACCTTAGGTGTGGGGGGAATTGCAAGAGTGAGTCCATGTCGAATTCAGCAAGTATAGTAATCTCATGATCAATGTAACATAAATAATGTAAAGCATAAAACAGTAAAAATGATCATGTTAGCAATCAAAAGTCACCATATTAAATGTAAGGATTCCAAGGCCGCTCGTGTCCTTGAGCAAGGCTAGTATACCAGTTTAATAAACTCTGCACAGAGGTGTACACTTTCACTGTGAGCCGTGATTTACCCTTTTGCCCGAGGTGATCAGCCTCTTAGCCCACTACCAAGGAAGGCCGACAGGGTTCACTATGAAGCCTTTCAAAGGTTCGTCTAACACGTTAGGACCGCGAGGTTTCCTCGGCAAGCAGATGTAGAGCCCCCCTTCTATATGGCACAAGGTCACGCAGGTTATACACATATGGACAGAGGCCGCACTATACCCGAGTCGTCAAAGCCCCTCTTGCGCCTTTCGGTAACCTCTAACAAGTTAGAAAAGGTCCTCATACTGAGCTAAAACCAGAGCCATATAGCCCTCACAGTTGTACTGTCAATCCCGGAGGTTCTCCTATAGACAAATCCTCAAGTTGCTAAAAAGTCATTTTTAACGTTTGTTGCTTAAACATTAATCAAGTCATAAGATCATGATAACAGAAAGAACACCCAAGCTATACTTGCCTCAAATTTGCTTTTCCCCCAAAGCACTTGCTCAGAGAATCTTCAACTTCATCTTCCCTTCTGTAGCTTCTGGTCCAGCGTATACATACGGTTCTCTTCTACTCGTAGCAAGCACCACACATAGGCAAACACATACAAACAAATAGAGATGACTAAGAACAATACACCACATAAGACAAAAATAACGCACTAAAAGAAAAAGAGCTCATCGCTACAATCACAAGAATGCAAGAAATGCCGAAATCAGAGCTGCCATCGGAAAGAATGACTACCGAGAAATTTACGTTAGACAAATTATTTATTTAAAGCCGAGCAAAACTAGTAAAATTTTATTTGTAAAGATGCATGAGTCATTTGACCAAATTAAACTTTATCTTTGCAAAAGAAAGTGCATGTGAGAGAACCTATGTTTTTAATGTACACAACGTGATTTAACTAATCAAATTATAAATAACATATTTGGGTAGTATTTATTCATATTTAACTTCTTTGTATATGAAATATCGTAGTGTAAGACCTATATTGCTTTTAGAACAGAAAACTAGTTACAGATAGATTAAAATCAAAGTATTATTATTATTATTATTATTATTATTATTATTATTATTATTATTATTATTATTATTATTATTATTATTATTATTATTATTATTTAATTATAAACACAAAATCATGTGGCAGAAAGAACGTCTATGCTAAACCGTAATCAGACTATAACAAAGTGATCTATGGGTTAGCAAGGGAAACAGAGACTTTTCAAAGAGATACAGCTATGTGTGCTGATAGCTAATTATATATTATTTGATCAAAAAGACCATAAAGAAGACGGAATGTGGATCATTGGCAAAACTTGAAGGGTGGATGTGCTGTTGGTGCACCTACCCTTTCCAGGCATGCATGGTGTTGGCTGACCGGTTTGGGTACAGGACTATGGCCGGCTTCTTGGTTGGTCGTGCAACTGCAAATGGTGGCCCGTGATGGGCACTGGGAAACTGCATGAAGGGCAACAACTGAGGATCGTACACAGGCGCAGAGCCAGTAGGATGCAGATCAGGGAAAGAAAACTAACAGGAGGCAGCGTGCGAAGAGATCCTCACCGACGGGGAACAACAATGTCACGTTGAAGCTGAGAACGGTAAGATAGGGTTTCACAGGTCCCTCCAACGTCTGATCGTCGACGGCGATGGTGCATCACTAGGATGATGGAAATCATGCAGATGGAGATGAGCAGATTGTCGTTCACAGATATTCATCATGTACGTGGATAGAGATCCTTACATAGAAGCCGCACGTAGACAACGGCCTTGAGTGACGAAACTTAACAACAGCATCGAGTGTAGGAAAGGCGAGCGCGACAGCTCTCTCTCCGGCGGTGGCATCGATCGGCTTGCTCTGCAGGTCGCGATTGAACGGCAACAATGGAGAGCAGGGTGGCGTGGGACGGCCAGCGCATGCTGCGGCAGATGCGATCTGAGGAAAGCGTCGGATGTGGTTTAGAATCGAAACAGAAGTTGAACGAGTCTCGTTGGGATAAGACGTCGGACAGTTAATACATTGAGAATGTGCTTTTGGCCAGGAGGAAAATGTAGAGAGGAGCAGCTAGTTTTTTTAGATGGATATGGCAACATGATGTATGGCATGTAGAGCTTGATGTAGATTAAGTTTCGTTGCAGGCCACATGCAGCGGCGTGCCTAGATGAATTTGGGCAGCGGCGCATTGACAAGACCCTAGGGCAGGTACTCCATATTTATACATGGACACGTAGAGCGACGTGGACCTGATGTCCTTAAATGGGCTAGTTATTAGTTTTGTAAATTATGTCATCGTCACGAATAAGCAGGCCCAAAAATCTAAACACAAGGAATAGATGGAGCATGATCAACGAGAAAGAGAATTATGCGGGCGTTTGTCCGATCTATTAGTGTAAGAGCCAAAGGTTTGGGCAAGGTATATTTTCGGAATTATTTAGTTTCTATATTAAAATAATTTGAGAAAGTCGAGAATTAATATTTGGGCCTCGAAAAATATTCCGATGGCTCCGAAAATTATGAAAAAATTGTAGGAGACATTTTGGAACATGATGAACCGAAGTAAAGTATTTGGAGCTGATGAAAAGGTAGTTTTGAGCATCTAAAAATTAGATTTTACTCAAAGAAAATAGGAAAAAGGGCCGGAAAAGTCAAGAAAAATTTCCGAAAAATTTTTAGAGATAAGTTGATGAACGATGAGTACTAAAAAGTGATTTAGAGCTAAAGAAAAGGTTCTGATAAATTTCAATACAAGGGATGGAGTTGAGAAACACGAAATTTGATTATAGAAAGAGACAGAGACATGCCGCAGAGAAGATCGTTGTACTAAACGTATTTTAAAACTTTATTCACTCACATCATAAATTCATTTACTAAAAATTTTGGATCGTTTTTACTTTTGGCAAAGTCCACTCAACCAAAATAAATCATATGCAAGGGCATGAGTGCACAAACATGTTGCTAAACTTTAGTTGAATTTTAACTTAATAATTTTTTTAATTTTCCTATGTTTTCATGAACATAAAAATACAAAATCAAATCAATTTAGCTCTATTTCAAAATTAGCAAAATTTGGGGTGTTACAATCCAAGTCATTTTCAAGTTTTCGAAAAGTATCCCGCAATGATTTGGCAATGGAAATTGCTCTGATACCAGCTGTAACAGAACCGCCTAAATCACGTGGCCTACAGGCACCTGTCATCGCCACGAATGACATCTGACAGCCGGGCCCGTGTTCCAGATGACCTAAGCAGCTCTGTCGGGGCTACATAAGCACCCGTTATCTCCGACAGGATCCCATTACGAAGCCATTACAGGATTACAACATTTCATAACAAATTACATCAGAGTAGAAGTGCGGAAGATTAAATAGTGCTTAATATTACAAACCGGTGTTCAAATAGAATTTAGGTGCAATTATTGCAGACCACAATTTAAGGAGGTAGCAGTAACGGTAGAACAATAGTACACAAGATAGATAGATAATACACGAACCCTGCCTACGGGCTCAACCATATTCTTCCTCGCTCTCCTAGACGATGGTGACACAGCACGTAGCAAGACAGACTTTAGGCTCCTGCTGACTACCTGCAACAGGGTTAACAAAACCCTGAGTACTGGGGGTACTCCGCAAGACTTACCCAACTAAAGGTGTAAAATTAGACTCAGGAATGCAGGCTGAGGGGAGTCAAGGTAAGGCTTTAGCAAGAGTTCAGGGGTTTTGCAGAAAAGCATTACTAGTCTTAGTTCAATATTTTATCTCCATAATATTATTAATCATTCCATATCTCAAGTACCTTCCAATATCCATCATCATTCTTTCGATACATCTTGGTTCATTTCAAAAACATCCTAGTTCCGAACCACTATTCACTGTAGGTGTGAGGATCAAGTCTCCATAACCGAGGAGCAACGATGATCCGAATCGATTAATACCCAGCTGGGGATGCCTATCCCCACTGCGTATGTAGCACTTAAGCTTGCATACGCCAACCCTGCCTACCACGGCTTTTCATACCCCGGAACCGGTCCTGCGCCACCCGCGAGCACAGTACTCCTCTAGTCTCCAGGCACGACAGCCACGAGGGTATATGCTACTCTCGCCATCTCTCCACTCCCAGTGCGTGGTTGTCGGTTCCAGCAGTAGAGCCACCGGAGTCAGAGGCTTCCCGTAGTATGTGGCTAGTTGCAAAAACTTGATCACAGCAGCCCTGACAACGAACGATCCCTAATATTTTCCGTTAGAAACCATGCATTGGGACTTTAACCCAAGTACACTGGTAACTACCCGGTTTTCACATCCCTTTCCCGATGGCGACGAAAGTTGGGACTCTAACCCAAACAGTTGGCCAACCAAACGGGAAAACCCATCCCCGTTGATGACAGTGAACGAGCTAGGAACACTGCCAACCAACAAGGATATAACCAGTCCCATAAAGTGATTCATTCGATTTGCATTATCACAGTTCAAAATAGCATTTTTGCAAATCTAATCATTAAGCATGACTATGCATTTTTCAATACTTTAAATAAATCAGGTTCTCAGGTATTGATAAGTGGTCAAGGATGGTAATGCATCAATTGGGTTATCAATCAACTCCTATAAACCTAATGCAGTAGATTACTCAAGTTGTAAATATTTTATAAATCACAAGGAAGGGGCTGAATGCACCGGGACTTGACATGGGTTGCAAAAAGAGTCGGGTCGGGGTCGGTGCCGTAAATATCAAACCCTAGCACAAACTCGGCAATGGGCTCCTCAACTGTGTCACTACACGTGTGCAATAATGAATGCATGATTATAATGCACATGAAATGACAGATAAGATTCAATAATAAATAATACAAACTCGATCATACCTCTATCACAGGCTAACCATGATCATTCTAATCCATTGAGCCCTAGGTCATACAGATGTTTGACCTAAATTCACAATCAACCATAAAATCACACAAACCCTAAGTTATTAGTGTTTTCTAACTACTTTTATTAATCATTTAATCAAACATTTATTTAATAAATAAATAAACTATTTCCATTTGATGCTAAACTTTACTAACAGTTAGCTCTGGACCTAAAACAGTACCAAATAAATTTTTATGATTTTTGGACTTACAGAGAATTAATTAAAATTAGACAAAGTTGTATTTATGAATTAAATTGCTGATTTTTAGTTACTGTATAATATGTCCAAAACACATACTTAATATTTTTATTAAATAATACATGTTGCAAAGAACTCTCACAAAAATTTTGGTGATTTTAGGAGCATTAAAAATATTTCTAAAAAAATAACAAAACAGAGTACTATTCATTCAAATTTATAAAAGAAAAGATCTTTTTAATAACTCGGGAAATAGAAAAAAAACAATTCGGCCCACAGCGGCCCAGCAGGCGCGAACTGGCCCAGCGCGGCCCATTCGCGCGCCAGCGCCCGCCCGCGCTGCCACAGAGCCGCTGACGGTGCGTCCCCACCCGTCAGTCTCTCTCCCTCGCTCCCTCTCCTTCCTTCCCGGGTCCTACGCGCGTGCGAGCACAGCGGCTCGCCGCCGGCGGCTGCTCCGGTGAGGGAGGCACCACCAAACGACGAGAAAGGTCCTAGGACACTACTCTAAGGACCCTAAACGACCAGACCCGACCGGCGACGAGCTCGTCGCGGACCATGGCGGCTCGGCGGCGGCGGCAGGCTACACGCCGGCGAGCACAAGGCGATAGAGACAAAACGAAAGGTAGAGAACGGATCAGGGACTCACCACGACCCTAAACCAGCAGTTGGTTGGGACGGAGACAGGACGGAGGAGTGGGCTTGACGACGTGCCGATCCGCGACAATGTGCACCGGTGAGGACCCTCCCGTTCTGGTGACCCTAGAGCACCCAACGAGAAAACACCGCGCGCATGAGCACACATATGGCACATACGGATTGCAACACACGAGCCCAGGGCTAGATCTCACCCGAACCTCCCGAAACGGCACAACCGAAGATCGGCGGCGCTCCGGCGGAAACCCGAGAATGCCTACGCGCGTTCCGGTGACCCTTGTTCACCAAAGCTCGAGAACAGGGGCTCGAACAACGCACGATGGAGTCAAGGAGATGTCTACACGGTGAATTTGGCTGCGGTGGCTTGGCGGCGATGAATTTTGCCGAGAACGACGGGCGGTCGCCGGAGACCGAGCGGGAGAGAAAATGGACCCGGGGCGCTCGTCGGCTTTTAAACAGACGGAGGACGAGGGAATAAGGTCGGGCTCGGTCCGGGGCCCTCTCTCGGCTGCTCGACAACATCGCTTCCCGCCCACGCCGGCCGGACGACGCCCGGCGCCGCGCGCGGCACGCGCGTACGGCGGAGGAAGAAGAACAGGGGGACCCCCCTAGCTACAGTAGACCAGCTCAAGGTCAAAACCTATTTGATTTGATTCGATCTGATCCAGCCAGAATCATGCTTGTAATAATAAACATGATGACATGGCAAATTAATTAAGTTGTAATACCACGGGTATTACATACGCTGAAGGCTCGACCTCGAATGCGCTGAGTGGTACCTTCGCAGGGTCTGTTGGTACTTGACCGAGTGCAGAAAGGCCATGTCTCGGGCCTCATCGACTTGGTCCAGCGCGTCCTCCCGAGAGACCTGGTTGCCTTGCTCGTCGTAGGCTCGGACCCTCGGGACGCCGTACTCCAAGTCGGTGGGGAGCACAGCCTCGGCGCCGTAGACTAGGAAGAAGGGCATGAAGCCCGTGGCTCGGCTCAGCGTGGTCCTTAGGCTCCATATCACTGCGGGGAGCTCGGTCAGCCACCTCTTGCCAAACTTGTTCAACTTGTTGAAATTTCTCGGCTTGAGGACTTGGAGAATCATGCCGTTGGCACGCTCCACCTGGCCGTTCGTCCTCGGGTGAGATATCGCCGCCCAATCCACTCGTATGTGGTGGTCGTCGCAGAATACCAGGAATTTCTTCTCGGTGAAATGCATTCCATTGTCGGTGATGATGGAGTTCGGGACGTCGAACCGATGAACGATGTCGGTGAAGAACAACACTGCTTGGGTCGAACTGATCTGAGCGATCGGCCGAGCCTCGATCCACTTCAAGAACTTGTCGATGGCGACAAGGTGGGTGAAGCCCTCGGGCGCCTTCTGGAGGGGTCCGACAAGGTCTAGTCCCCACACGGCAAAAGGCCATCTGATAGGGATCGTCTGGAGAGCTTGGACAGGGAGGTGAGTTTGCCGAGCGTAGTGCTGGCACCCTTCGCAGGAGCGTACTACCTCGGTAGCGTCAGCCACGGCGGTTGGCCAATAGAAGCCTCGTCAAAAGGCATTGCTGATGAGCGTCCTTGGCGCGGCGTGGTGACCGCAGGCCCCGGCGTGTATGTCTTCAACCAAGCGCTTGCCCTGGCTGAAATGGATGCAGCGCTGAAGGACCCTGGAAGGGCTACGCCGGTAGAGTTCGCCGTCGATCATTGTGAAGGACTTGGCTCTTCGTGCCAGCCACCGAGCCTTGGCCTTGTCCGAGGGCAAAATCCCTCGGACGAGCCAATTGACCAGTGGCTCGCGCCAATCTGGCTTGTCGTCGTCCAGTTCGGCTTCAATCTCCATCGCCTCGGCTTCGTCATCAGCTTCAGCCTTGGTCTCGGGCGACTCCCCTTTGTCAGACGGGTTAGCAGCCCCTGAGGGGCTGCCGTGGCTTGAAGATGCTCCGAGTCCTCCCGGGGGCTCGGGGGTCTCCTTTCCCTTGCCTCCCGAGGGATCAACGTTGATCGAGGGCTTGTGGAGATCGTTGGCAAATACGCCTGTCGGGACCTAAGTTCTTTCGGACGCGATCTTTGCCAACTCGTCGGCCTCCTCGTTGTACCTACACGCGACGTTGTTGAGCTCGAGGCCATCAAACTTTTCCTCAAGCAACCGCACCAGCTTGTAGTAGGTAGCCATCTTGGGGTTCTGGCACATCGACTCCTTCATAACTTGGTCCATGTTGAGCTGGGAGTCCTCTCGAACCTAGAGGCGCCTGATCCCGAGCTCGATGGTGATGTGGAGCCCATTGACAAGAGCCTCGTACTCGGCCATGTTGTTGGAAGCCGTGAAGTGCAGGCGCAGTAGGTACTTGAGCCAGACCCCGTGGGGTGAGGCGAAGACGATGCCTGCGCTGGCACCAGTCTTCATCATCGACCCGTCGAAGTACATGATCCAATACTCCTCTTGAGTCGGGAGTGGTGGCAGTTGCGTCTCAGTCCACTCTGCCACGAAGTCCGCTAGCACCTGGGACTTGATGGCCTTGCGTGGCGCGTAGGTGATGCCGTCACCCATGAGCTCGATATCCCACTTAGCGATCCTCCCAGTGGTCTCCCGGTTCTGGATCACCTCCCCGAGGGGGAAGGATGTGTTGACGGTCGCTAACACCCTATTTTACCGTCAATATTTCACCCATAATCAAGGTAAAACCACATGAAAAGCAAAGAACGCACCTTGAAACTTATCTAGTTCCACATGTCCTTGGAGAAATCTTGTGTATGCGGAAAAATGGTGAAACAAGGCAAAAATAAAGCATGCCAAGACAGCTTGACACCTTAGCTATCACATGGGAGCCAGAGGGGGGGTGCCCGCCCTGCCAATAGGGCGCCCGCCCTGTCCAATGTGCCAATTGGCACTTGCCACCTCACTGATTCGTGTGCCAACCTCCAAAATGGCCTCTGGCACCTTGAAACAACATCAACGGCTCAGATACAAGGCATGAGGATCCGGTGGCCCTATCAACAGGATGATACCACGGTCACGGGATGGGATTCGAAGTAGTGCCGTAGCTTGCGCCGAGCAAGGATGATTGCATACACCAGCTTCTGGATCTGGGAGTGACGTGTCTTGGTCTCGGACAAGACTTCGCTGATGAAGTAGACCGGCCACTGAACAGGCAGCGCGTGTCCTTCTTCTCGCCGCTCCACGACGATCGCTGAACTCACAACTTGGTTAGTAGCAGCGACGTATAGCAGGAGGTCCCACCCCTCGGAGGGCGGTACGAGTACCGGAGCTTCCAAAAGCAGAGCTTTGAGCCTTTCGAGGGCTTCCTGGGCCTCGGGGGTCTAGGTGAAGTGCTCGATTTTCTTCAGCAGCCTATACAGAGGCAAGCCTTTTTCTTCGAGTCGTGAGATGAATCGGCTTAGGGCTGCCAGACACCCCATCAGCTTCCGTACGCCTTTGAGGTTATGGATCGGCCCCATCCGAGTGATGGACGATATCTTTTTCGGGTTGGCCTCGATGCCGCACTCGGAAACGATGAACCTAAGCAACATGCCTCGAGGGACCCCGAAGACACATTTCTCGGGGTTGAGCTTTATATCTTTCTTTTTGAGGCGCTCGAACGCCTCTTCTAGGTTGGCTACCAAGTCGTTTGCCTTTCTAGTTTTGATCACAATATCGTCTACGTAAGCCTCAACGGTTCGCCCGATAAGGTCCCCAAAAACTTTGAGCATGCAACGCTGATAGGTTGCGCCCACGTTTTTGAGGCCAAATGTCATGGTTACGTAGCAATATGTGCCGAAGGGGGTGATGACAGAAGTCGCTAGCTCATCGGACTCTTTCATACGAATTTGATGGTAACCGGAATATGCATCAAGGAAACTAAGTCGTTCGCAACCGGCAGTGGAGTCAACTATTTGATCAATGCGAGGTAATGAAAATGGATGCTTTAGACATGCTTTATTTAAACTAGTATAATCAACACACATCCTCCATTTTTCATTCTTTTTCCTAACTAAGACAGGATTTGCTAACCACTCTAGATGGAAGACCTCCTTGATGAATCCGGCCGCCAAAAGCTTCTGCACCTCCTCCCCGATGGCCCGGCGCTTCTCCTCGTCGAATCGGCGTAGGCGCTGCTTCACCGGCTTGGACCCGGCCCGGATGTCCAAGGAGTGCTTGGCGACCTCCCTCGGGATGCCTGGCATGTCCGAGGGACTCCAAGCAAACACGTCGGCGTGCTTGTGGAGGAAGTCGACGAGCACCACTTCCTATTTCGGGTTGAGGGTGGCGCTGATCTTTAGCACCTTGCCATCGGGTGTGCCGGGGTTGAGGGGCACCTCCTTCACCCCCTCGACGGGCTTGAAAGTGCCCGTGGCTTTCTTGGTGTCGGGGACCTCCTTGGCCAGCTCCTGGAGGTCGGCGATGAGGGCCTCGGACTCCACCTGCGCGCTGGCGGACTCGCAGCACTCAACATCGCACTGGTAGACGTGCTGGTACGAGGCGCCGACGGTGCCGGCATCTTGAGCTTGAGGTAGGTGTAGTTCGGGACGGCCATGAACTTGGCGTAGCAAGGCCTCCCGAGGATGGCGTGGTAGGTGCCGCGGAAGCCTACCACCTCAAAAGTGAGGGTCTCCTTCCTGAAGTTGTCAGGAGCCCCGAAGTAGACGGGCAGGTCGATCTGCTCGAGGGGTTGTACGCTCTTCCCTGGGACTATCCCATGGAACGGGGATGTCACCGCCCGGAGAAGAGAACAGCTGATCCCCATCGAATCAAGGGTCTCAGCGTACAAAATGTTGAGGCCACTGCCACCGTCCATAAGGACCTTGGTAAGCCGCGTGTTGCCGACGACAGGGTCGACAGCAAGTGGGTAGCCCCCCGGCGATGGGACGTGGTCCGGGTGATCGCCCCGCCTGAAAGTGATGGCGTCGAGGGACCAGTCGAGGAAGCGCGGTGTCACTGGTCCGACGGTGTAGACCTCCTGACGCTCACGCTTTCGCTGGCGCAGTGTGAGAGCGGTCCTGGGTTCGTCGAAGATCATGAGGCACTTGTCAATGGGGGGAACACATCGTCCTTCCCCTTGGTCCTCCTTGTCTTCCGCGGGCTTCTTGGCGGCGGCGTCTCGGAACGCCTGCCGGCCGTAATGCTTCTTGAGCGTTACACACACTCCGAGCGTGTGATTCACCGGGCCCTGGTGATAAGGGCACGTTTTGGAGAGCAGCTCGTCAAAGTGGCCACGGGGCGGCTGTTTTACCCTAGGCTCTGTAGCCGTGACGAGGGGCTCGTTGCGGATGGGGGCCTTCCCCTTCCCCTTATTCTTCTTGTTGTTTTGGGCTCAGGAAGAGGAGCCCTCGGGGGCATCCTCCTTCTGCTTCCCCTTGGGGTCGGAGAAGAGGGCTCCCACCGCCTCATCGCCCGAGGCGAAGCTAGTAGCTATCCTTATGAGCTCAGTGACGCTCGTTGGGGTTTAACGCCCTAGCTCATGAACAAGCTCTTTGCAGGTCGTCCCTGCAGCAAAGGCCCCAACGATGTCAGAGTCGGCGACCTGGGGCAGCTCATTGTACTGCTTGGAGAATAGCCGGATGTAGTCCCTGAGGGGCTCGCCCGGCTTCTGCTTGCAGCTGCGGAGATCCCAGGAGTTACCAGGGCACACGTAAGTGCCCTGGAAGTTCCCCACGAAGATCTTGACCAAATCGCTCCAGTCGAAGATCATCCGCGGGGGAAGATGTTCCAGCCAGGCTTGTGCTGAGTCGGCCAGGAACAGGGGTAAGTTGCGGATGATGATCATCCTGCGCGCCGCCCAGCTGGCACGCAAGACAATAATCCGCAAGCCAAAGCTCGGGGTTCGTTTTCCCTGAGTACTTGGCGATGTTTGCCGGTTGTCGAAACCGGGGCGGGAACTTGGTCCTCCGGATAGCCTCGCTGAAGACGCGAGGACCCGGTGGCTCGGGTGAGGGCGCACGGTCCTCGTCGGAGTCGTAACGTCCTCCCCGGTGGGCGTTGTAGCCACGTGCGGCCCCGTCGGTCTTTCGTCGACCACGGGCCTGGAGAATGGCACGGACGTCGATGTCCTTGCCAAGCCGCTGGTGGACCGAGGGGGCCCTCGGTGCTTCGAGGTGCACCGAGGCCTCTCGTTCATGGCGCGTCAGGGCGCCACGATGGCGTTCCTCGGCACCACGGTGCCGGGATGCCGAGCTTTCTGCCTGGAGGACAGCGGCGTCCTCCAGGAGACCTTTGGGCTGGTCCCTGATCTGCCGGTCCTCTGTACTGGAGGGCTCAGGCATGCTCCAGAGGAGCAACGCAGCCTCCACGAGCTTCCGGCCCGCGCGTGGTTCTGGCACAGGTGTCCTGGCCCCGTCATCGGTGATTATGCGGGCCTGTACATCGCGAGCTCGGTGTCGTGCTGCTCTGCCATCTCCCTACTCCTTCTCGTGCTCCAGGGCAGCTCGGAGTTGGGCGAGGCACAAGCGGTCCTCGTCCATTCGGGCTTCGAGCTCCCGGAGTTGCTCAATATCCGGAGAATGATGGCGAGGGCGGGACGTTCCAGCCCTTGGGTCCTTCGAAGGCGTGGAACCAGGGGCTAGTGGAGGAGGTGTGTGTGGCTGTGCCTGCTCCGCCGTTGCATCATCCTCCTCCCCCGAGTGGACGTCCTCCAACACAGCTTCCTCCGGGTGCACTAGGTGATAGCACTCCCGGGAGGGGTCGATGATGCTGCTGTCAGAGGAGTAGACGCTGAGGGTGTTATCCCTCACGTCGTCAGAGGAGAGGAAGGCTTGGGGGTTGTAGACATCAAAGTCCACATTCGCCCAGAAGTAGTCATCGTCGTCGTCGCTACCAAGGTCCCATCGTGATGGCGAGACATGACTGTAGCGGTCCCATCCCTCTGAGTACTCCGGTGGGGTGGAGCTGCCGCTGCAGTTGAACTCCCCGCCACTGCGTGCTCTAGGAGAGCTCACAGGAGAGGAAGGTGGAGAGTCGTCGAGGTCGCCCTGGCCCACCAGGCGATGGACAGATGCCATCGCTTGGTCGTGCCCGTAGGCACGAACGGTACGAACGTGGGAGTCCACAGTAGTGTAGAGCCCGAAGGGAAATGTTGAGGGCGTCGCCGGCCTTCCCCAACGAGGTTGAAGGGAAACGGCAGGCGATGCCATGGCCCCTCCCACATTACTCCGCGGAGTAGTGGGGGAGCGTGGCGCCTCCACCGCTCGTGGCGTCGAGCTGGTGGTGAACGTGGGGGTGGTGTCCCACGCAGGGGGCACCGGGATGGCCACGTCACCCATGGCGTGGCCCGGATTGACGCGGTTGCACCTTCCCGGCCTAGCTGGACTGGAGCGGCGTGTGGCGTTCCCTCCATCCCCTGAAATGGGCGGAGGTGTCGCCGGGATCCCTTCCCTAGCCGCCTGCTGGGCTGGGATCAGGACGGAGATGACACGGGGCTTGGTCGGGCGGAGGTTCATCTCGAGGCCTTGGCCAGTGGCCACGAACTCGAGGCTCCTGAACCGGAGCACCGCGCCAGCAGGAAGTGCAGGGACATTGGCTGCCATCCGCAACCTGGATCAACACACAAAAAGCCCCTACCTGGCGCGCCAACTATCGGTGGTTAGATTAGCGAGTGCTACACCGGCTAGTAACCTTAGAGATTGTGGTTGAAATCACGGATGGTGTACAAGGGGTAACACCGGGTTTGTACTGGTTCAGGCAATGAATGCTCTACGTCCAGTGTGAGATCGAGTCGTGTTGCCTTGCACCGGGGTGCTTGTAGTAGGGGTTACAAGCTTAGTCGAGAGAGGGAGGGCCTCCCAAGTCTCTTTTGAGTGTGAATGTTCGTGTGTGTGTTCTTGAGTTTGTAGATTGTATGTTAGGAGGTTCTGGTGGTGAGTGCGAACGTGCCCGTGATCGGCCTCTGCCCTCCCTTTTATAGTTACAAGGGAGGGGCTAGAGTTACAAGTGCTGCCCTGTGGTTACATTGCTCAGCATGGCGGAGTCGATGGTGACCGATGGCTATCGTCAGCCACGCCTTCGTCTTGGCGCCTCGGAGGTATGGCATTAGTCATTCGGCTGATCCACTACTGTTCCATTGGTGAGTTCCAAGGCATCTCATAGTGCTGGACATGGTTGGCTACATGGCAATACGTCATGCCGTCACGTCCGACCCTGCACAGTGCAACGAGTAGATAGGTTGAACTTTGTGTATAAGCTCTCGAGGCTCAGAAGACCTTAGTGCCGTCGGTGGCGCGATGGGACGGTGCGGGAGCAGTGTCCTCCCTCGGGTGCTTCTTTTTCCTCATGAGGTACATTCCAGGGGGTAGGCGAGCCCGATCGTAAGGTTTGCCCATTCCCCCGGGTTGGCCGGACGACTGTCATTCCCCTTTTCCTGGTGTCACACGTGTGGCCGGGGCATGGCAGTCGCCGTCGTAGTTGGCGAATCTCCTCGTCAGTCCAGGGGGCCGTACGGTTGACCGTCCCTGTAGCAGTGTGGGAGGAGTAGGACCGTCAGATCGCCTGCCAGAGGAGATGGGGTAGTTGGTATGGCGAACGTGCGCGTTCGAGGCACAACTGTGTCACGGGGCCCACCCGATGGGACCATGCTTGTAAAGTGGTCAGGGTAGGTCCCGTGGCTGTCAAGTTTGCCCTGCTGACGTTGGCAGGCCTCAGGCGAACCCGAGGGGTGCGCCCGGGGAAGCTAACCTGTAGCGGGGAGCTCGGACGAATCGGAAGTCTATCGCCCCAAGCGTGCTTTCCCGAGCCCTGTCGCGAAGGCTCGGGCGAATCGGAGAATTCCTCCCGAGGGGTCCGCGCACCCGAGGGAGGCGATATGCTTCCGCACGGCTCTGTCTTAGGCCGTGCGGGAAGTTCTCGCATCGGCCGCTCCCGCATGGGCCTCGACTGGTGCGTTCTTGGGCCGGGCTTTATTCGGGGAGTATGATTTTGCGTTGAAGTTGGGTACCCCATAGTTGGGTACCCGACAAACCATTAGCTTACATCATGGGCTGCAACAATTCGGCCGATCCCCTTGACATAAGCGACGGGTTAGGTAGATTAATCAAAGAGTCAAAGCATCGTTTACTTTATAGGCTTGTATGGTGCCTATACTTCAGATCGATTGTTTAGCCGATACTGCTTGCGCTAGCTTGCTGCACGTTGTATTCTTCCAATCTCTTTCATGCATTGTCTTGTGTTTCGATTCATGTCAGGACTGATTCAAGTGTGTTAATTAACTGTAACGATCTGGTCGATCCTAATTAATAGATGCGATAGATTAAGATATGTTTCGACGCACAAGGCAATGTGTGATTTAGATCTGTGTAATATAATTTATCTTCATTTATGTTTATCTCTGAATCGGTTAAATAAGGAATCGGATGTTTCTACCTACCCTATGCGATCGATTCACGCGATCGGATGTCGGCTCTCTAGCCGATGGCCTGTTGAGAAGGCCCATTGGGCCAGATATCTGGAACCACTCGGGACACACCAGTGGTTCCGCATTATGTTACTGATCGACTCTGTTTTCTTGTCAATTGCAGGTCAAATTGACTGGCACGCTTGGAGATTCATTGGTGCTCATCCATGCCGATTGTCGAAGCTAGTTCGGTCTGTTCGCTCCGTGCTTCGCAGGACCGTTCTGGCTTCGCTGGTGTGCTGAGTGTAAACCAGATTTCATGTAAACACACTTTTTGGCACGCTCGGTTCTGACATCCTAAAAATCTCCTTGGAAAAATTTGAAACTATTTATTTATGTGTAGTTTTTCAAGTTGAAAAGGGCTTAAGAAAATCCTTCTTCACTTATATATATAAAAGTTTTGGGGAAAATATGTTTTATATTTGTTTGTTGCATACATGCTGGTGCATAAAATTTTGGGTTGTGGAGGATAGCTTGCTTGTGCTAGATTTCAAAAATTAAAATAAAAAAAAGTTGGTTTGTGAAAACAGAAAATAAAAAGGGTTTTATTTCCTCTCCTCTCCCTCCCTCCTCTTTTGGCCCAGCTCGGTCAGCCGGCCCGCTCCCTCTCTCCCTTCCCCCTTTCCCGCGCGCGCGCTAGCAGGCCGCGGCCCAGGCCGTTCGGCCCGTTTTCGCGCGAGCCAGGCCGTTGCTGCTGCGCTCGCTCTCTCTCTCTGCCAGCCCGGGCCCGCCGGTCAGTGACCGGGGGGACTTTTCCCCTACCTCCGGCCGTTTCAACGCGCGCCGCTGGCTCCGCTTCCGAAACCGCCGCCGCGGTGGCCTTGATGGCCACCCAGCCGCCCACCCGCGCGAGTGCATCCCCCGCGCCCTTTCACCGCCCCTCTCCGAGCCCTATAAAGGGCGTAGCCGAGCCCCGAGCTCCTCCTTTTCCTGTCTGCCTCGCCCATCGCCATTGCCGCCGCGCCGCCACCGTCGTTCCCTGCCACGGTGAGCTTTCCAGTGATGCCGAGCTCTCCATCATGTTCGCCGTAGCCGCCTCTCCGTCCCGGTGTCCTCCCCATTCCGTTTTGGTGGCCTCTGACCCTTCCGTGCGTGCGCCGACGAGCTCGGCGGGCTCTGTCCAGGGCACCGCCGTGCGCCGAGCCACCCGAAGCCGCCATGGCCTCCACCTCCGAATTCGCCTCCTTCCCCGCGTTGTACCGGTGCCCTCCGTGCCATCCCCCGAGTCCTGCAACCCCGCCGCGCCGTTTGCCGGCGAGCTCCACCGTACCAGAGCGCCTCGGGAGCCCGTCCCGACTCCACCGCCGAGCACGCCTTCACCCGCAGCTCACCCTGGTGCTCTTTGCGCTGTGAACCGAGCACCAATTCGCCCCGACCAGCTTCGCCGGTGAGCTCGGACTCGCCGTCGATGGTGTGCCGCCGCGCCGGAAGTGCCCCGGCGGCCGCGCCCCTCTTCTCCCCTCGCACGGCGCCCCGTTGGGACGCTCGGTCCACCGTGGACCGAGAGGAGGCAGCCCGCGCTGCCGGTCCACGCTGTGCCGTGGACCCGGCCAACCCCCACTGCCACGTGGCACACGGCCGGCTGAAGGCCGACAGCGCCCTGCCGTTTTTCATGCTAGCCCCTCTGCTTTTGGATAATTAAGCCGCGGTCCAGCGTAGTTCAAAATCTATTTGTTTTAGGTCCTGTTTTTATCAGTTTGGCCCCTGTTTGTCTCTGGTTCTTTTATTTAAGGACAGGGGCTGTTTTTAAGCTATCAAACCCCTCTATGTTTGATTTATTTGCGGTATAGGGCCTCGGTAATTATTTATAGGTCCTTAGAAAAATATTTTTAATTACAGAAAGGGCCCTGAAAATGGTTTTCTTCATATCTTTTTCATTTTAGGTCCGATTTAAGTGATTCTCGCGCTCATGTGTTCCTAGCAACGTGTAGATTTTATTTATCTATTTATTTTCTCCATTTTATGTGATTGTTTGTGGTGTATTGTTCTAACTATGATATTATCTCTTGCATGTGATGATTGTCTGTATGCATGTTGATTGGAAATCTCGCGTTTAGGGGACGACGTGTTCGAGGATCAGGACTTTGAGCAGGATCAAGACCAAGCTAACTTTGAAGGCAAGTATAACCTATGGTTTTCCTTGTTACCTAGCAACTATTAAACAATATATTCATATGCATGTGTCTAATCTTGTAAACCCTAGCTATATATATACCCGAGTAGGTTTATTGATCAATCACCTTGTTACCTATGTGGGGGGGGGGGGGGTTTATGCATATTAGAGTTACTAGATGCTATGCTCAACAATGCTATTATGGAATCTTGACTTAAGAATTATGAAATGATGGATAAAATATGTTTTTATCAACAAAGCTCGAAGGGTACTGGAGTATGGGTTTTATACTCTTGATGCCCTCTGTCAGGACTTCCATTGAAAGTTGACCTCCCAGGAAACCCGTACATCCACGAGGGTCAATGGGCTTTGATCTTAGCCAAGTAACTAGATTTTCACTATCTTGTTAGTGGTTACCGAAAGGCGCAAGAGGGGGAGCCTGGGTTTTAGAATGGGTTCCGAGCCTGTCAAGATGTGTGCTGGGCTGCGGTCACATGGTGTGCCATTCTTGAAGGAGGCCTCCATTCGCCTTGCTACTTGAAACCTCGTGGCTACTAACTTGCTAGGGTGACTAGTGAAAAGCTTTGCTGTGTTACCCTGCTCGCTCACGTCGGTAGTGTGAAGAGGGCCTTGCAAACCCTGAGCATATGGGTATACATGACTCGGGGTTAAAGCTGTACAAGCTCTGCAGAGTTTTTCTAATCTGATATATCAGCCGTGCTCACAGACACGAGCAGCCTGGAATCCCTTTTGTATCAGTTGATACCTGTGGAAGTGTTGATGGGTTTTGTTATAAGAAGATGCTCAGAGATAAACTTGTTTTACTTGGGACATGGGTTATTCATTATAATAGTAAAGTAGACTAAATAAAACTTGACCAATTAAAAGTAACTGCTATAACCCGTGTCAACCTTTTGAGCCTTGCATTCCCCATAAGTGTACTTGCTGAGCTGGGTGAGCTGACTCTTGTGGTTGTCATCTACAATAAAAATCCCGGATGGGTACCAGATAACGATGAGGAGGAGTTTGACGATTTTCCAGAGGATATCCAGGACTGATGGAGATGGCATGCCCCCAGTTGGTGTCCCCGTGGGCGGGAGTTTTTCCTTTCTACGTATTCCGCTATAATAAGACAATGCCGTTGGCAATGATGTGAACAACTGTGATATAATAAGTTATTAAGCGTTGTTCGTGCCTTAATGATGTACAATTTGTTGATATATGTGGTTTTGGACTTCCTGGGTCCACATATATCCTGCGTTTGGATTTCTTCGTAAATCCAGGTGTGACAAATTGGTATCGGAGACTGTAGGACGCCCTCTTTAGGTAGAACTGGATACCTCTCTAGGAGTACTTGAGAAAATTTTATTGCTTTTACTAATTTACTACAAATTTTCTGGTACACTACTCTTGTTCTTTGCAAAAACCTCTGATCTAACTCATATTTAAAAACAGGTCGATGGCGCGTGCCAAGCAGACCGCCCGCAAGCGCACTGGAGGCCGCGCTCCCACACGAGCTGAGTACCTGAGTCAGTTCATTCCGCAGCAGGACATCGCTGACCAGGTTGCAGCTGGAGATCCGAGCGACGACTCGGGGGACTCTAATGGCGACGAGTCCTCTGACCACTCCGACAACCGTGCCCGCTCTGACGAGGAACAGGACCAGGGCGAGGACGAGGTCCAGGGCGGAGGAGGAGACGACCCGCCGCCTAAGGACGATGACGAGGATGAAGAGCCGCGCCCAGGCTGGACCCGAGATACCTACACCGCCCCGGATGGAGACGAATTCTACCATCCCAGACTCTTGGGACTCGTACAGCGGCAGTACGCCACTCTCTCCGTTGCGGTGGAGTACAGGAGCAGGAGGTTCTCCCACCCCGACCACGCCGAGTACTGGGTCACGAAGGCTTTCGTGAAGACCTGGTGCGACGACGAGAGGGCCTGGAGGATCCGTACTGTCACCCGTGCCCTAACTCCTACTTACACCCGCGAGTTTGGAGTCGAGGATGCAGCGAGGCAGGCTCTCTACGTGCACCGGGAGACGATGTACCCCACCATCTAGGAGGACGATGACCGCTACTTCCCTCAACGCCGCCGGAGTGAGTCTGGTTGCAGGGTTGCTACGCTTCAGGAGGGTGAGGGCGCCAGGCTGGCTGCGACTGTGCCACTGGTGGTCTCGCTTAACAGCGCCTTGGACCGAGCTCTAATGGACCAACGGACCATGAGGCTGGAGCTTGAGAGTCTGCAGGACAGGGTCGACGACTTGGAGCGTCAGCAGCAGGGAGAGCAGCCAGGAAGACTACCATCTTCCATGGCGCACGACCCGGCCATCGTCGCTCGGCGCAAAAGGCACCACCCTGGTTGCACCTGCTCCCGCACGACCATGGACCCCTAGGAGCTCTTCTCATGCTATCGAGTTGCGAGTAATGCGAGTTTGAGTCATGTCCTGAGTTGTCAGTGGTTGAATCTTGTGTCATTTGAGTCGATCTAAGAACTTGAGTTTAATAATGTGGCTTAATGCTTGTGATGATGGATCATGCATGTTTTGGATTTTTGGATGATTGTGATGAGTGTGGGGCTTGTCCACAACCATCATCTTAATACTTTTTGGTTATGTTTATCTAAATAATAGTGGTTTGGGTTTGCTTCAAAATTCTCCCAATCTGCTTTACCTGAGCACCCTGCAATATTTGGATCATATCTCAAAATTTGCTTATCCTATGGCTGTGAAAATTTTATGAGCATATCTGGACTTCGCTGCCTACCATTTGCAATTGGTTTCATGTTCATAGCTATCACGGTTTGAGATTTATGGCTGTTCAAAGTCGTGACTGCCTGCTGTCAGGAAATTTCGAATAGATCTGAATGATTGCAGTTTATACCAATTTTTGCCACTGAATCAGCAAAAGTGATCTACATAAGAGTTGTATAAAATTTTTCAATCTTTCCAACGGTATAGCCCATATATTCAGATTGTTTTCAGAGAATAAATTATGATCAGATTACTGGACTGCTGATTTTTGCCTATCGCCTGAAAAATTCAGATTGTGTATCATTCCTTATGCAACCAAGTTGTGCACCTATTTTACGTTCTATGCTGATCCTACCTGAGTATTATTGACCCCTACAACAAAGAAACTCATCTAAGGTATGTACTTGTCACAGATGGTGGACACAAGGAGTGCGGGTGGCAACAGGAATCCACCTCCGCCGCCACCGCCTATTTCGATGGAACAATTGATGGCTATGCAAACTCAGCTGATACAACAAATGACACACGCCATGCAGAATATGCAAAACAATCCTCCACCACAAGCCCCTCAACAAGTCCATGATAAGCGGGGCGAGTTTTTGAAAGGTCGCCCGCTGGTATTCAACAGCACTTCTGACCCGCTCGAAGTAGATGACTGGCTTTGTGCAGTGGAGCGTCAGCTCGATATAGCACAATGCAATGATCGCGAGAAGGTTCTTTATGCCTCGGGGCAGTTTCAAGGTGCCGCTCTTGATTGGTGGGAAGCATTTCAAAATGGTCATGCGAATGCAAATCAAATTACATGGCAAGAGTTCAGGGAGAGATTTCGCTCTCATCACGTCCCTGCTGGCATCATGAGGCTCAAGAGGAAGGAGTTCCTCTCTTTGAAGATGGGCAGTATATCTGTGAGTGAGTACAGGGATAAATTTATCCAGCTCTCTCGTTATGCTCCACATGATGTGGAAGATGATCAAGATAAGCAGGAACTCTTCATGGAAGGGTTAAATGATATTCTACAGTATCAATTGCTCTCGCATACTTTTGAGAGTTTCCAGAAGTTAGTTGACAAAGCCCTCGTGATTGAAAGCAAGAAACGTGACATTGAAGTAAAGAAACGCAAGTTTCAAGAGAGGAAGTCTGGCAACAACAGCCGCCCCCGTTTTAACCAGCCGCAAAACAATCAGCAGAGGTACCAGGGTCAGCAATCTGGAGCTACCCGTTCACAGTTTCAATCGAAAAACAATTCCCAACAGTCCCAGTTCCGTAATCAAGGTGCCCGCCAGAATCAAGGTGGAAATATACCTGTGAAGACCAACACCTCAAGTGCTTACAACCCTAACAACAACAACAAATGCTATGTATGTGGTGAGACAGGGCATATCTCCTATAATTGCCCGAAGAGGACAAACCAAGGTCCGTTGACTGCTCCTAACAACCAAAAGCTGGGTGTTCACACCCCAAGCAAGCAAGGTCAACAGGTTTATGCTCGAGGCAAAGTGAACCACGTGACTTCCGAGTCCGTGCAGGAGGGACCTGGCATAGTAATCGGTACGTTCTCAGTCAACTCCCATCCTGCCTCAGTTTTGTTTGATTCTGGAGCATCGCATTCTTTTATCTCTACTCAATTTGTGAAGAAACATGCTATGCTTATGCAACCCTTGCAAAGTAATATGATGGTTAGTTCACCCGGGGGTGAAATGAAGGCAACCCTCATGTGTCCTAAAGTTAGGCTTAATATAAGTGGGGTAGACTTCACAGCAAATCTTGTGGTATTAAATTCTACTGGTTTAGATGTGATCCTTGGAATGGATTGGTTGTCAGCACACGATGCAGAGATTAAGTGTTCTGCCAGAATAGTTGTGTTGAGGACAAAGTCTGGTGAAAGAACTGAGTTTCGATTATCGACATCTGCACAAGATGATTGCCAGCTGAACCAAATGAAGGATGCTGCTTTAGAGGATATCCACATCGTGAATGAATTTCCTGATGTGTTCCCCGACGATCTGCCAGGTATGCCACCTGAACGAGATGTTGAATTCATAATAGAACTTTTACCTGGCACTGCACCAATAGCAAAAAGACCTTATAGAATGGGTGTGAATGAATTAGAAGAGCTTAAGAAACAGTTAAGGGAATTGCAAGACAAGGGTTATATACGTCCTAGTTCCTCACCTTGGGGTGCTCCCGTTTTATTTGTGGAAAAGAAAGATGGTTCACAGAGAATGTGCATAGACTACAGATCCTTGAATGAAGTGACAATCAAAAATAAGTACCCTCTACCAAGAATTGATGATTTGTTTGATCAATTGAAGGTTGCTTGTGTATTTTCCAAGATTAACTTGCGGTCTGGTTATCACCAACTGAGAATCCGTGCATCCGATATACCAAAGATTGCCTTCACGACTCGTTATGGGTTGTTTGAATTCACAGTGATGTCCTTCGGATTGACGAATGCCCTTGCGTACTTTATGTACTTGATGAACAATGTCTTTATGGAATACCTTGACAAGTTTGTGGTAATATTCATAGATGACATCCTGATATATTCTAGAAACGAAGAAGAACATGAACAACACTTGAGGCTAGTGTTACAGAAACTAGGGGAACATCAGCTATATGCCAAATTAAGTAAATGTGAATTCTGGTTGATAGAAGTGTCTTTTCTTGGACACATCATTTCAAATGGTGGAGTGGCAGTTGACCCAAAGAAAGTAAAGGATGCGGTAAATTGGAATCCTCCTAAGAATGTGAGTGAAATTCAAAGTTTCTTGGGTATGGCTGGATATTATCGGAGGTTCATCGAAGGGTTTTCGAAGCTAGCAAAACCAATGACGTCTCTGCTCAAAAAAGATGCGAAAAATTTGTCTGGTCTGATAAGTGTCAAGCAAGTTTTGAAGAGTTAAAGAGAAGACTAACCACTGCTCCAGTGTTAGTGTTGCCAGATCTTTCTAAGAGTTTTTCCATATATTGTGATGCATCAAGACAAGGATTAGGCTGTGTCCTTATGCAGGAAGGCAGAGTTGTTGCGTACGCCTTGAGGCAGTTAAGAAAACATGAGTTGAACTACCCGACCCATGATTTGGAATTGGCAGCAGTGGTCCATGCATTAAAAATATGGAGACACTATCTGATTGGTCACAAGTGTGAGATTTATACTGATCACAAAAGTTTGAAATATATATTCACTCAGTCGGATCTGAATCTGAGACAACGAAGATGGCTTGAATTGATTAAGGACTATGATCTTGAGGTACATTATCATCCCTGAAAGGCAAATGTGGTAGCTGATGCTCTCAGTCGTAAAAGCTATGCTAATGTGACTAGTGTGTCTCAACTATCAAAAGAGCTGTGTGAAGATTTTGCAAGGTTAAATATAGTAATGGTGACTCACACAGTAGAACTAGAGGTTGAACCTACCCTTGAACGGGAGATCCGAAAAGGACAGTTGGAAGATGAAAAGATCAAAGAGATTGCCGAAAACATTATAGTCGGCAAGACTCCTAGGTTTCGTATGGATGACCAAGGGACAGTATGGTGTGGAAACAGAATCTGTGTGCCCGACTCTAAGGAAATTAAGGACATGATACTAAGAGAGGCTCATGACTCAGCATACTCCATTCATCCAGGGAGTACAAAGATGTACCTTGACCTAAGAGATAGGTATTGGTGGTGCGGAATGAAACGAGATATAGCAGAATATGTGGTCATATGTGATAAGTGTCAGCGAGTTAAAGCAGAACATCAACAACCCGCTGGATTACTTCAACCCATGAAAATACCCGAATGGTAATGGAAAGAAGTAGGTATGGATTTTATTGTAGGATTACCACGTACACAAGGAGGTTATGATTCCATCTGGGTTATTGTTGACAGACTGACAAAAGTGGCACACTTTATTCCTGTCAAAACAACATACACTGGTGCACAACTAGCAGAACTGTATATGAAGAGGATAGTATGTTTGCATGGAGTTCCTAAAAAGATAGTTTCTGATAGAGGAACTCAGTTTACGTCGCAATTTTGGCGGAAACTTCATGAGTCAATGGACACCAAACTAAATTTTAGCTCCGCTTATCATCCGCAGACTGATGGGCAAACAGAGAGAACTAATCAAATCCTGGAAGACATGTTGAGTGCATGTGCACTACAATATGGTAATAGTTGGGATAAAAGCCTGGCATACGCAGAATTCTCTTACAATAACAATTATCAGAAAAGCTTGAACATGTCACCGTTTGAAGCTTTATATGGCAGAAAGTGTAGAACACCTTTGTTCTGGAATCAGGCTGGAGAACGACAACTGTTTGGACGTGACATATTAAGAGAGGCAGAAAAACGCGTACATATTATTAGACAGAATCTGAAAGTGGCACAATCTAGGCAGAAAAGTTATGCAGATGTAAGAAGGAGAGAATTGGAATTCAAATTAGGAGATTACGTATATCTCAAGGTTACACCTATGAAAGGAGTCAAAAGATTCAGTGTCAAAGGAAAAATCACCAAGATATGTGGGTCCTTTCAAGATCCTAGCAAGAAGAGGGGAAGTGGCTTACCAACTCGAGTTGCCAGAAAACCTATCAGGAGTACACGATGTATTCCATGTGTCACAGCTTAAAAAGTGTTTGCGTGTACCCGAGGAACAGTTGTCTTTGGAAGAAGTAAAACTCAAAGAGAATCTCACTTATGAAGAGGTCCCTATCAAGATTTTGGACATTGTAGAAAGGATCACTAGAAGTAAGATCATCAGAATGTGCAAGGTTCAGTGGAATAGGCATTCAGAGGATGAAGCAACATAGGAAAGAGAAGAAGACCTTAAAACAGCTTACCCTCATCTTTTTGAATCTATCGAATCTCGAGGGCGAGATTCATTTTAAGTGGGGTAGGTTTGTAACATCCTAAAAATCACCTTGGAAAAATTTGAAACTATTTATTTATGTGTAGTTTTCCAAGTTGAAAAGGGCTTAAGAAAAATCCTTCTTCACTTATATATAAAAGTTTTGGGGAAAATATGTTTTATATTTGTTTGTTGCATACATGCTGGTGCATAAAATTTTGGGTTGTGGAGGATAGCTTGCTTGTGCTAGATTTCAAAAATTAAAATTAAAAAAAGTTGGTTTTCAAACAGAAAATAAAAAGGGTTTTATTTCCTCTCCTCTCCCTCCCTCCTCTTTTGGCCCAGCTCGGCCAGCCGGCCCACTCCCTCTCTCCCTTCCCCCTTCCCCGCGCACGCGCTAGCAGGCCGCGGCCTAGGCCGTTGCTGCTACGCTCGCTCTCTCTGCCAGCTCGGGCCCGCCGGTCAGTGACCGGGGGGACCTTTCCCCTACCTCCGGCCGTTTCAACGCGCGCCGCCGGCTCCGCTTCCGAAACCGCCGCCGCGGTGGCCTTGATGGCCACCCAGCTGCCCACCCGCGCGAGTGCATCCCCCGCGCGCTTTCACCGCCCCTATCCGAGCCCTATAAAGGGCGTAGCCGAGCCCCGAGCCCCTCCTTTTCCCGTCTGCCTCGCCCATCGCCATTGCCGCCGCGCCGCCACCGTTGTTCCCTGCCACGGTGAGCTTTCCGGTGATACCGAGCTCTGCATCGTGTTCGCCGTAGCCGCCTCTCCATCCCGGTGTCCTCCCCATTCCGTTTTGGTGGCCTGTGTCCCTCCCGTGCGTGCGCCGACGAGCTCGGTGGGCTCTGTCCAGGGCACCGCCGTGTGCCGAGCCACCCGAAGCCGCCATGGCCTCCACCTCCAAATTCGCCTCCTTCCCCGCGATGTACCGGTGCCCTCCGTGCCATCCCCGAGTCCTGCAACCCTGCCGTGCCGTTTGCCGATGAGCTCCACCGTACCAGAGCGCCTCGGGAGCCCGTCCCGACTCCACCGCCGAGCACGCCTTCACCCGCAGCTCACCCTGGTGCTCTTTGCGCTGTGAACCGAGCACCAACTCGCCCCGACCTGCTTCGCCGGTGAGCTCGGACTCGCCGTCGATGGCGTGCCGCCGCGCCGGAAGTGCCCCGGCGGCCGCGCCCCTCTTCTCCCTTCGCACGGCGCCCCGTTGGGACGCTCGGTCCACCGTGGACAGAGAGGAGGCAGCCCGCGCAGCCGGTCCACGCGGTGCCATGGACGCGGCCAACCCCCACCTGCCACGTGGCACACGGCCGGCTAAAGGCCGACAGTGCCCTGCCGTTTTTCATGCTAGCCCCTCTGCTTTTGGATAATTAAGCCGCAGTCCAGCGCAGTTCAAAATCTATTTGTTTTAGGTCCTGTTTTTATCAGTTTGGCCCCTGTTTGTCTCTAGTTCTTTTATTTAAGGACCAGGGGCTGTTTTTAAGCTATCAAACCCCTCTATGTTTGATTTCTTTGTGGTATAGGGCCTCGGTAATTATTTATAGGTCCTTAGAAAAATATTTTTAATTACAGAAAGGGCCCTGAAAATGGTTTTCTTCATATCTTTTTCATTTTAGGTCCGATTTAAGTGATTCTCGCGCTCATGTGTTCCTAGCAACGTGTAGATTTTATTTATCTATTTATTTTCTCCATTTTATGTCATTGTTTATGGTGTATTGTTCTAACTATGATATTATCTCTTGCATGTGATGATTGTCTGTATGCTTGTTGATTGGAAATCTCGCGTTTAGGGGACGACGTGTTCGAGGATCAGGACTTTGAGCAGGATCAAGACCAAGCTAACTTTGAAGGCAAGTATAACCTATTGTTTTCCTTGTTACCTAGCAACTATTAAACAATACATTCATATGCATGTGTCTAATCTTGTAAACCCTAGCTATATATATACCCGAGTAGGTTTATTGATCAATCACCTTGTTACCTATGGGGGGGTTTATGCATATTAGAGTTACTAGCTGCTATGCTCAATAATGCTATTATGGAATCTTGACTTAAGAATTATGAAATGATGGATAAAATATGTTTTTATCAACAAAGCTCGAAGGGTACTGGAGTATGGGTTTTATACTCTTGATGCCCTCTGTCAGGACTTCCATTGAAAGTTGACCTCCCAGGAAACCCGTACATCCACGAGGGTCAATGGGCTTTGATCTTAGCCAAGTAACTAGATTTTCACTATCTTGTTAGTGGTTACCGAAAGGCGCAAGAGGGGGAGCCTGGGTTTTAGAATGGGTTCCGAGCCTGTCAAGATGTGTGCTGGGCTGCGGTCACATGGTGTGCCATTCTTGAAGGGGGCCTCCATTCGCCTTGCTACTTGAAACCTCGTGGCTACTAACTTGCTAGGGTGACTAGTGAAAAGCTTTGCTGTGTTACCCTGCTCGCTCACGTCGGTAGTGTGAAGAGGGCCTTGCAAACCCCGAGCATATGGGTATACATGACTCGGGGTTAAAGCTGTACAAGCTCTGCAGAGTTTTTCTAATCTGATATATCAGCCGTGCTCACAGACACGAGCAGCCTGGAATCCTTTTTGTATCAGTTGATACCTGTGGAAGTGTTGATGGGTTTTGTTATAAGAAGATGCTCAGAGATAAACTTGTTTTACTTGGGACATGGGTTATTCATTATAATAGTAAAGTAGACTAAATAAAACTTGACCAATTAAAAGTAACTGCTATAACCCGTGTCAACCTTTTGAGCCTTGCATTCCCCATAAGTGTACTTGCTGAGCTGGGTGAGCTGACTCTTGTGGTTGTCATCTACAATAAAAATCCCGGATGGGTACCAGATAACGATGAGGAGGAGTTTGACGATTTTCCAGAGGATATCCAGGACTGATGGAGATGGCGTGCCCCCAGTTGGTGTCCCCGTGGGCGGGAGTTTTTCCTTTCTACGTATTCCGCTATAATAAGACAATGCCGTTGGCAATGATGTGAACAACTGTGATATAATAAGTTATTAAGCGTTGTTCGTGCCTTAATGATGTACAATTTGTTGATATATGTGGTTTTGGACTTCCTGGGTCCTCATATATCCTGCGTTCGGATTTCTTCGTAAATCCGGGTGTGACATCGGTGGGACTACTTCATTGAAATCATGGCTTCTGATAGGGGCAAGGCTCCCCGTGTAACCATGGAGGATCTAGCTCCGTTGTCGGCCGGATATTTGGAGGAGTACCTTACCAAATTCCGTGAGGCCTGCCTCGAATGCTTCACCAAGAGCAATGACAATTTCGTATACCAGGACAAGGCGTTTCTTGGATATCCTCAACATAAGCAGTCTGATGCATCCGAAGTGGCGGGGACATCAACCCAGTCGCAATAGCCAAAGGGGGCAGCAGAGGATTTCCCTGGAGCAGGTGCAGATCTGCGATTAGTTGAAAAAATGACCCCTGGTCACCCAGAGCCAAGACAAAGCCGCGACTCAGGTCATCCAACGGGACAAGGCTATAATCCATATGTCGACCAACAGCTGCCAAGGAAAGATGATGACCTGGTGTGGCGCATGACCAATATGCTCAAAGAGCAATTTGGTCTGAAACCAAAGGACGCAACAGTCTTGTACAGGCATCCATACCCAGAATGGTTGGATCGAGTAGCTCTGCCTTATCGTTATCGAATCCCTGAGTTTTCAAAATTTAGCGGGAAGATGAGGTCACCACAATGGAGCATGTCAGTCGGTATCTTACACAGTTGGGGGAAGTTTCGAAGGGGTCGGCCCACAGGGTGTGGCTTTTTTTCGATGTCGTTAACCGGGCCGGCGTTCACGTGGTTCGTATCCCTGCCGCCAAACTCAATCGCCTGCTGGGATGATTGGATAAGAAGTTTCATGCACACTTCTACACAGGAAATGAAGAGAAAGGCATTGCCGACCTGGCAATAATGAGGCACAAGCCCACTGAGTCGGGGGCTGATTTCATTCGGAGGTTCAGAGATGTCAGGAGCCGATGCTATTCGTTGGGATTGCCTAACAGCCAGCTCTCATAGTTGGCTACTGTGGGGTTTCCATTGGCTGTAATGGAGAGGTTAGCTGGTACAGAATTTGAAAATTTGGGCCAATTGCTGCAGAAAGTTACAATGATGGAAGAACAGCTGCAGAATTATCGCCGAGAAAGCCGTTTCAAGAAGGATGCCCTCTTCAGCTGCAGACACCCTAGTGAAGGAGGAGGTTCCGATGACAAGGTAACTGCCGTCGACATGAAATGGGTAACAGAGGTCCCCAAGACCAAGAGCAATAGGAGGCAGAATGAGTTTGGGGGTTATAATCTTGACCAGCTGTTCGACTTCCTGGCAGAAAAGGGACAGATAGAATTCCCGGCGGATTATGCCATGCCGAGTGATGGGCAGCTGAAATGGAAGAGCTTCTGCAAATTTCATGCAAGGGACTCTCATGACACCAATGATTGCTAGACTTTTAGGCAACATATCCGGAAGGCCATTCAGAGAGGGGCTTTGAAGTTCGAAGGTGCCAAACCCGCAGCTCCCGGGGGAGGCGCTAGCTCAGGCAGTCAGAACATGGTGGAGGCGTCGATCCCCAGAAACGGAGAGATCGAAGAAAGCAGCGACAATTGATCCTGAAGTCCAAATATCTCTGGAAGAGATCGAAAAGGAAAAAGGAGGCCCGTGTGTGTCTGAAGGGAAGATAGAGGTGCAGGATGCTGTACAGCAGGCCATTTTTGATAGGCCCATCAGGCACCGGCATTTGAAAACTCTATATCTCGAAGGATACATCAACGGAGTGCAGATGACCAGGATGATAGTAGATGGTGGTGCTCCTATTAACCTAATGCCGCTCAGGGTGCTTCGTGAGCTTGGCAAGGGTTTGGAAGACTTCGCAAAGACTGGTATAAGGGTGAGAGACTTCGGTGCCAAAATAACTCCGACTCGGGGGCAATTGATGTCGATTTAAAGATTGGAAGGAAGACCCTGACTACTAATTTCTTCATCATTGACGCTGGGAGTACGCACAGTGTACTCCTTGGACGTGACTAGATTCACGCCAATTGCTGTGTTCCTTTCTACAATGCATTAGTTTGTGATCTAGTGGCTTGGAGACCAAGTAGAGATAGTCGAAGCGGATCGCCCTGAGGCCGAGACTCTCACAAATGGCATGCTCAAAGAGATAGAGAGGTTTGGATGTTTCTTAGGGAAAGGCAAGAATGGAGGCATCGCTGAGGCCAGTAGTGAGTGTCAACAGCCGATATGGGCAATCGGCTTAAAAAATTCTGTTTAATGGATAATTCGATAGATGGAACCGATGGGAAAATGGGGCAAGGTTTCACGTCGGCTGATGTGTTGGAACAGGTAGACATCGGACCCGGAGACAGGCCAAGGCCGACTTACATAGCCGCAAATTTGGAGTCTGATTTCAAGAAGGAATTAATTAGTCTGCTGAAAGAGTATAAGGATTGCTTTGCATGGGAGTACTATGAGATGCTACGGCTGCATAAATCTATTGTCGAGCACCGATTGCTGATAAAGGATGGGTATTTCCCTTTCAAGCAGGCTCCAAGGAGGTTCAGATCGGGAATATTCGAAGACGTCAAGAAAGAAGTGGAAAGGTTGTTAGAAGCCAAATTCATACGGCCATGCCGGTACGCAGAGTGGATATCAAACATTGTCCGATGAGGGTGTGCATTGATTTCTGGAATCTGAATAAGGCGACTCCTATGGACGGATATCCGATGCCAATAGCCGACATGCTAGTCGACGCTGCAGCAGGACATCGGGCCATTAGCTTCATGGACGGCAACGCTGGCTACAACCAAATCTTTATGGCCGATGAGGACATTCCCAAAATAGTCTTCAGGTGTCCAGGAGCCCTCGGGTTGTACAAGTGGGTAGTCATGATGTTTAGCATGAAGAATGCCAGCCACATATCAGAGGGCAATGAATTACATCTTCCATCGGCTAATTGGCAAGATCGTCGAGATATACATTGATGATGTGGTAGTAAAATCAAAAGGCTACAAGGACCATAGGGCCGATTTGCGGGCGACCTTGGAATGCACTCGGAAGCACGGGCTAAAGATGAATCCTAACAAATGTGCGTTTGGAGTATCAGCTGGTCAATTCTTGGGATTCATGGTGCACGGAAGTGGCATTGTCGATGAGATATCGTCGGCGGTCTACCGACGGGTATGCCCAAGGTAGTAGATTGATAAGTGAAGGTGTGCCTGAGATGAGCAAGAGTTGCACAGTAAGCGCGAGTCAAACGATTTAGACAGGTTCAGGCCGCCGCGAGGCGTAATACCCTACGTCATGTGTGTTGCTGTATTGTATTGCTAGTAGATGAGATGAGTTGAGGGGATCCCCTGCCCGCCTTATATAGTCTGGGGGATAGGGTTATAAGTCGGGTTTACCATGTATATCAGATTACAATCCTAGCCGAACAAGGAAACTAATCGGTTAGATATTAGGAAAACTATTTCCTTGGCCGCCAAGACTTCTAAGCCGGTGGATGTGCATGATCTTCTGGAGAACGTGCAGACGACGCGTCCTTGGCAGCTCGGGCCTGGTCAGATGATCTTCTCACCATGTATAGCCATGTGGATATATGGGTTTATACCCCCACAGGCATTGAGATTGGTGAGAAGAGCATAAAAGCAATCGATGATGCAGTACCTCCAACAAACAAGGAGTTACAATCGTTGCTTGGGAAGATTAATTTCATAAGGAGATCCATATCCAACTTGTCGGAGAAGGTGTTGCCGTTCTCACCACTGTTGAAATTAAAGAATGATCAGGAGTTCAGATGGGGTGACATACAGCAGAAAGCATTTGAAAGTATAAAGGAATATATGAAATCTCCTCCTGTGATAAATTTTCCGCAAGCAGGGAATCCTTTTAAGCTATATGTGACGGCCGAAAGCCACACAATTGGCTCGGCCCTTATGCAAGAATTTGAAGGTAAAGAGAGGGTTGTTTTCTATTTGAGTCGAAGGTTGTTAGATCTAGAGATAAGATACACTCCCACTGAAAAGTTGTCTTTGTGTTTGTATTATTCATGCACCAAGTTGAGGCACTACCTGTTGACGGCGGAATAAGTGGTGGTGTCTACGTAGGATGTCATCAAGCACATGTTGTCTATGCCGATTCTGAATGGGAGGATTGACAAGTGGATTCTGGCGCTATCAGAGTTTGATTTGAGGTTTGAGTCAGCCAAGGCAGTTAAAGGTCAGGTAATGGCAGATTTTGTGACTCAGCACCATGGAAGCCAGGCGAACTATTCCGAAGCGATGCCATGGACTATATTTTTTGATGGATCCTCATGCAAGCAAGGCGGAGGTATTGGTATTGTTTTGATTTCACCTCATTGGCGGTATTTTGAGTTTGCCTATCAAATTGGCCCAGTGGTGACTAATAATCAAGCGGAGTATGAAGCTATGCTGAGGGGACTTCAGCTTCTACAGGAGGCAAAGGCCGTTGTAATTGAGGTGTTTGGAGATTCACAATTAGTGATAAACCAGTTGCTCGGCCAATATGAATGCAAGAATGATGTGCTCAGGGGGTATTATGACCAATGCAAGGCATTATTGGATGATTTCTTGGCATTTTCCATGGCCCATATCCCTAGGGGGCAGAACGAGGAGGCTAACCGGCTAGCTCAAGATGCATCTGGGTATCGTCCGGTCCAGGAGGTGTTCAGTACAGAGCAGACAGAGGGAGACTGGATGACTGAAATAGCCGATTACCTCATAGATGCTTCACAGAAGGTGAGCAGGATGCTTATGTATAAGTCCATCAAATATGTGTTACTCGATTGACAGATGTATTATAAGACCGTTGAAGGTGTGCTCCTCAGATGTCTGGGAAAAAGGGAGTCGGAAAGGTTGATGAGCGAAGTGCATGAAGGAATATGTGGGGCTCATCAGTCTGCTCACAAATTGAAATGGATTATCAGGAGAACTGGGTACTTCTGGCCAACTATGTTTACCGGGGATGCCAGAATTGTCAGAAGGTTGGTAATATTTAGAAGTCACCAGCCTCTGCTATGAATCCTATAATCAAACCGTGGCCGTTCAGAGGTTGGGGAATTGACTTGATCGGCCAAATATATCCTTCATCAAGTAATGGGCATAAATTCATATTGGTTGCAACGGATTATTTCACCAAGTGGGTTGAGGCAATTCCTTTGAGGACCGTCACCTCTAAAAACAATGTTAAATTTGTCAAGGAGCGTATCATTTATCGGTTCGGTATCCCTCAGACCATAACAACCGATCAGGGCACCATGTTTACTTCAAAGGAGTTCAGGGAATTTGCAGTTGACATGGGATCGAGCTGTACAATTCCTCTCGCTATTATGAGCAGGCGAATGGTCAATGTTGGTATAAATTAACTACACTCTATTAAATATTATTATTATCAAAGTATCCACAAGCGCAAAGAATAAAACACCGATGTAGCACCTCACCAGACAATCCCGGTTTTAATATCGAACCCAAAGGAACAGTAGGTGATACTGACTAAGTCTATTGATTCTTAACCCGATAACACAATCAATCTAGAGAATATCAAGAATGAGGATATAACTAATGATTATCTAGATCCGACAACCGATAAACTTTGAATAATATCGTTCTAATCGGGCAGTGAAATGAATAAGAGCGGAAATCAAAGTTCCCTCCTACCAAACACTTATACACCTATCGATCCTATCAACGGGAAGTGGACTACAGAGGAATCAACGCAGTTGTCACCTACGCGAACTACCACTATCCGGCCAATCAGGGACATTCACAAGTAATTATAGCCCAGACACCGCGTCTACACTACAAACTACTACTTCAACCAAGGAGCTGCCAAGATCAAAGCACTCAAATAGAGTTAGTAAACTTAAGAACAAATGCTTACTTGAATCAGGATTGAATACAAAAGTACCTCAGAACGCAACTCCGGGCGAGGGAGCTGAATCCAGACAAATACAGCTACGAAGAAGCTTCGACAGGCCGGGACTCCTCCGAATCTCTACTCATCTACTCTATATTTCTAATCTCTCTCTTGATTGCTAGCCTAGATCTAGTGGATATCTATCTAATGCTTCAGGGTCTTCATCTCTTGATCTGGCTCTCCTCCAGGGTGGTCTGGCCCTCTATTTATAGTCCGGTGGGTTGAACGCTGTCGGGCACCAAAGTATGTGGTACCCAACTTCGATGCAAAAACGCTCATTTCCAACGCGGCCTGGCCCAAGTAAGGCCAGTGGAAGCCCATGAAGGCCGCGCCCGAAGCCCACGAAGGCCGAGTCTACGGAGGCCCACAAAGTCACACCACTAATGACCGCCAACCCTCGGAAGAGCGGCGCCCTCGGCGCCAATTCTTCGATTCGCCCGAGCCTCCCCGGGAGAGCTCGGGAGAGCGGCACCCTCGGCGCCCATTCTCCGGCTCGCCCGAGCCTCCCCAGGAGGGCTCAGGAGAGCGGTGCCCTCGGGCGCCAAATCTCCGATTCGCCCGAGCCTTCACGAGAGGGCCCGGGACAACAGCACCCTCGGGCGCCAAACCTCCGATTCGCCCGAGCCTCCTCATCTCCCTCTAGCGCAATCCTTCTAAAGGCATCCAATGCACAATCGACGTCAGCAGGGCAATCTTGGACCACAAGGGACCCCTCTGACCACTTTACAGGCGCGGCCCCACTGACTGGACGCCGCGAGGCGACGGCACCCCACTCGTGCACGTCCTCCGTACCAACTGCCATACCTCCCCCGCTGACCGATACCACGGCTCCACTCTTTACACTCCGTCCCAAGGACAGTCAACCGGACGACGCCCCTTGCTGACGAAGAGATTCTCCAACTACGACAGCGACAGCTCCTGCCCATTACGCGCGAGCCTCGCAAGGACAGGAGAGGTGACGGCTGTCCTGCCGACCCGGGAGTATGGGCAGTGTAGTAACAGGGCCGTTCGCCCATTGGGAAGGTACCACGCATGAGAGGAAAACACGCCCGAGGGAGGACACCCTAATGACCGGTCCCGTCACGCTCTCGACGGCAAGGAAGGCTACCGAGCCTCGGGAGTCAATCTTTGAGAGTCAACCAGTCTTCTCGTTGCAGTGTATAGGACCGGACGCGACGCCATGACGCACCGCCACGCAGCAAGCCACGTCACATACACTGTGCCACCTTGGAACTCAACGATCGAACAGTAGAAGATCAATCGAATGACCGAAGCCATATCGCCGAAGCGCCAAGATGATGGCATGGCTGACGATAGCCACTAATCAGCTCTGCTCCCACATGCCGAGTACCGTCATCATAGGTCACTACGTGTAACTCCAGCTTCTCCCTTGTGACTATAAAAGGGAGGGCGGAGGCCAGTGACAGGGGGAAGAAAAAACCAATTTCAGGACACCAACATACACACGACACAGCAACCACGAAAACGAAAGCATCCTCTCCCACGCACAAGAGACTTGGGAGCACTTTCCTCTCTCGCCTAGCTTGTAACCCCCTACTACAAGCACCCCGGTGCAAGACAACACGACTCTCCTCTCCACTGGACGTAGGGCTTGCTTGTCCTGAACCAGTATAACCCCTGTGTTCCCCCTTGCACACCATCCGTAGCTTCAACTGCAAAACACATATTTACTAGCCAATGTTAGCCCCTCTAAAAACTAGCACCGACAAACGCGTGCCGTTAGATCAAACCGAATTAACCAAGGGCCCAGATGACTCCTCAAAGGCGGTGGTAGAAGACTCCAGAATACGGCAGGTCAAAACCCTAAGGGGCGCCACCCGGCCCCCCTTGGGGCCTGCCGGCCCCACCTGGGCAGGTGCGGGTCTCCGATTGCTTCGGGTGCCTTCTACACTCTTCCAGGGTCCTCGTGATGATGTTTCCTTCGTGGTCAAGTTTCGTTTCTTTTATGCAGTTTAATCCCTCTTTTATGCTTTTCTGGAATAATCCCTGGAAAATATACAATTCACCAAAACTTGTGAAAATTATTAGTAATAACCCTATTCTACTGGATATTCATGTTTAATGCAGGGATAATTGATAATAAAATTTAGACGATAACAAGTGTCAACAATTACCCCCACACTTAGGCTTTTGCTCGTCCCGAGAAAAAGGTTGGTTTTAGATGTAAGATTTTTAGAGAGAATGGAGCATTTCAAACATAACTTGAGAGTGCATTATATAAAACTAGTCTAGTCATGAATGTACTATGGAATTCAAAGTGTCTACCATGAATCTTTGAGTAGTTGAAGAACAGAATAGCTTGAAAACCGATCACTTTCTTCCTTTAGTTAAGTCAATTGGAGGGTATGTAATTTTGCAAATAAACTTAGCTTTACCTTCTCTTTTTGTAGTACTCTCGAACCACTAATATATCTGGTATTTTTGTATCCTTACCATGGCATTAATGAAATTGCCTTCTTTACCCTGCTTCTAAAAAGCTTATGTGGATCTTAGGTAGGTAAAATATGAAAACATAGTGGAAATGAGGCATATAATCGAATCAAGCTTTATTTGGTGGAATATGGTGGAACCTATTTTCTACCTTGCTCCTTGAGAAAATAAATCTCTCTTTTATACAATTGAGCTTATTCAGAGAGTATGAGGTATATCTCTCTCTCTCTTTCTCTTTTTTTTCAAGGGAGGCGAGTATCTAAGTACCCATTGTTTTAATTTCTTCGGACATTTGTCCATTTTTATACTCCCTTCTTCTTTTGCATAGCTCATACCTCTTTTGAATTTAGTAGTTGAGAGACTTTAACAAAACATGGAGCAATTATTTGGTGACTATGCTATATAATTATTTTTGGTGTTTTCTCCCAGTGTAGGAGGGAAACATTTTTAATAGAATGACTCGCTATTACTCCGGATTAGAGTAATGCTTATGTGGAATTGACACTTGATTCGAAAATATGACAGATTTCTTCAAAGGGTTACAAAGGTTGACCAAACTCAATACAAAGACAAGTATTATATGTAGCAGGCTTCTATCCTATATATGGCTCTGGTAGGACAGTATTTTTACCACAAAGGAGAGGTATAACTAATTATTTAAATTTTCGAAATAAAATCTCCAAAGACAAAACATCAGGGATTGAGTTCTTATTACTCAACTATATCATGTTTCACAACGACTTAAACAATCATGGGGTCCCAATAAATAGTTTCTAATAGTAACATGATTCCTAGAAAAGTGTTATATAGTTTATTCTTAAGCCATGAATTAAACAGTCTCTTCTTCTCTTTTAAAAGTAATTTAGCATGTGAATTTTAATTCGGATCGAAACAGAAATCGACACATGTGCAATTATATTGTATGGGGATCAAACCTGACCATGACCGAGAAGGGGATGCAGAGGGTGCAGAGGGGGGCCGGCTGGCCTAGGTAAGGCGCCGGGTGGCGTGCCTCTGTGGTCCCACGGGGTCCACTTCGGTGCGCGAGGTTCTGGTTCGATTGTCTTCCGAATTACGTGATTTTCCCGAGCGAATTGATTTCCATAGTCGCGATGTGCCTCGCCCACACTTGTTTTCCTGCATACTTTTCGGCGCAACATGGAGACAACATGCGTACCAAAAATATAGAGAGTAGAGTAGATTAAAATATTAATATTGATAAAAAGAATAAGGCACTTTATTCATTAACAATACTAGATAACTCTAACAACCGACTGAGCTAACGACTGCCCTAGCTCATTAGGCTTACCGAATCTAACACACTTAATATCATAACTCAAACCTAGCACACTCAATAATATAATCAAACTTAACACACTTGTGCCTTATTACATAGTTAACGAGGGCAACTTAAGGCTTCCCCTTCTTCGCGAGCTTCCTAATTTCTTCCTTAAGCTCATCAACCTCTTCTTTCAGCTAATCTTTTTTGTGCTTGAGACTGCAAATTAACTTGACATGGACTTCTATCTGCTTAGTCATGTTGCTCATAACCTTATTCCTTAAGTCCTCATTCCTCTCTATATCCCTAACGGTGCTAGAGAGAGCTTCCATCTTCTTATTGAGGATTCGTAGAGAGAGCTGAGGCTGTCTGGGAGCTTTCTCTACTGCTAAGGCTGATGCAGCCCTCTGCTTTTTGGGCGGAGGTGGTATGGAATCAGTGTAGCGGACTTGGCCTGGACGTGCACGAACTCCTTGGATGGCAGGACGAGCAGTGTTGTACTTCGCACATACCAGCGTTTCGTTCTTGTTGGTCTTGACCGATAGGAGTCGCTCATTGTCTGTAGGTGTATGAAGTGGGGTGCCTCGGGGAGTGGCGATCTGCTTCCCCTTGGTACCATCTTCCAGCAGCAGTCTTTCGGGTGGTGATGGCAGGGCAGGCTTGGCTTGCGCGAAGTAGACTTGCTTGCACTGCTGTGGCACAGTTGCGAGATGCTTCGGCGGCACGACGGCGAGAGGCTTCGGTGGCACGACGACGATGGCCTTCGAGTCGTCGTTTGGGATGAAGTCTGCGCCGAAGACTGCTTTGTCTGCCATTGCTACTAGATCTAAACTGAGAGTTTTCTCTGGAAGGAGAGAGGAGGCAATAGATGAGATGCAAATTGAGGGCGGTATAGGTGCGTATTTATATGGGTTTCTGGAGACAGGATAAGCTCAAATCCAGGTTCTATGGGATTCGTACGAAAGAATATCCGTACACGCCGGGATTCTGCGTGGTTGCAGTTCGGAAGGGTGTAAAAAGGAAAGGGAACAAGAGTCGAGACGAGAGGGGCTAGGAGGGCGCCGCCCAGCCCCAGAAAGGCGCCGGCCGGCCCCACCAAGCGGCCTCTCGAGGTGGCCGTGCTCGTGGTGCCTCCAAACTCCACATAATTTCTAATTGTTGCGGTGCGCGAATATTTTTCGTAACGAACGATGACGGGACTAAAAAGTTGGTAGTTGGACAAAGTCCAGCCCGTCAACAACTTCTGAATTAAATCGTTCTAAAAATAATTTAAGTCAGTGACCATTTACTTTGAATAATATACCTTCATGTGATTGTAGAGTTACCGCTCCATGTGGCGATGCATTCACAACCGTAAATGGTCCTTCCCATTTACTTCGTAGTTTTTCAAGCCCGAATAATTTGAAGCTAGAATTAAAAAGTAATACCTTATCTTCTGGTGCAAACTCTTTCTTCTTGATCCTCTTGTCATGCCATCTTTTTGTTCTTTCTTTATAGATATTTGAATTGTGATAAGCCTTTTCTCTCCATTCTTCCAATTCTGATAGTTGCATCTCTCTCTTTTCTCCAGCGGCTTCAAAGTCCATGTTCCATATCTTAATAGCCCAATGAGCTTTATGCTCTAACTCCACTGGTAAATGACAGGTCTTACCATATACTAGCTGGTAAGGTGACATGCCCAAAGGTGTCTTGTATGCGGTCCGATATGCCCAAAGTGCTTCGGGTAATCGGTCCTTCCATGCAGTACCCATCTCATTTACTGTTTTCTGTATAATATTCTTGATTTGTTTGTTTGATGTTTCTGTCTGGCCACCTGTCTGAGGATGGTATGGTGTAGCATCATTATGACGGATGCCATGAGCTTGCAAGTATCGGTGAAACTTTTTATCAGTGAAGTGTGTCCCTCCGTCACTAATGACCATCCTTGGTGTTCCAAACCTTGGAAATATAATCTCTTCGAACATCTTCTTTGAATGTTTGGAATCAGCATTGATGCATGGCATAGCTTCTACCTACTTGGATACATAGTCAACTGCCACCAGAATATATTCATAATTTCTTGATTTCACAAATGGTCCCATGTAATCAATTCCCTAGACATCAAAGAGCTCCATCTGGAGATTGTTGGTGAGTGGCATAGCATCTCTTGCATTGATATTTCTATGTCTCTGACATGATCCACATCTCCGGACAAAATTTTTGGTGTCTTCATACATAGTTGGCCAAAAGAACCCACTCTGCAAGATTTTAGCATGAGTGCGGAATGCTCCATAATGACCTCCATATGGTGATGCGTGAATGATCTGCATGCCCTCTTCTACTGGTACACATCTTCTAAGTAATCCATCTGGACAAATTCTGAAGAGGTATGGTGGATCCCATATGTGGAGACGACTTTTATAAATGAGCTTCTTTTTATTTTCCCCTGGTGGTACATAACCTGCAACCATAAAGTTGACAATATTCGCGTACCAAGGGTCTGACTTGGTCACTTTAAACAACATGTTATCTCTCAATGAATCATTAATAGGCAATTCCTAAGGTTTCTTAGTGTGTATTCTAGACAAGTGATCAGCAACTTGATTTTCTGTTCCTCTTCTGTCTTTAATTTCTAAGTCAAATTCTTGGAGTAACAAAATCCATCTTATCAAACGAGGTTTAACATCTTTCTTAGTGAGCAAATATTTTAAAGCAGCATGATCAGAATAAACAATTACTTTTGCTCCTACTAAGTAAGATCTAAATTTATCAATAGCAAAAATTACAGCTAGAAGTTCTTTTTCAGTTGTTGCATAATTTAATTGTGCTCCTGTCATAGTTTTACTAGCATAAGCAATTGCATGATGCTTTTTATCTTTTATTTGTCCTAATACTGCCTGTTGACATCTACTAACGTCGCCAAATATAACTATATAACTTTTAATGCGAGAGACAAGATTAGAAGATGAATGGTAATTAATTAACTTGTCATTAGCAACTAGCCACTTTTCTATTACCAACATTCTTATGCAAGAACTAGGTTGTCATCCCTAATTAATAATGCTAAGAATAAATAAAGGTTTCATATATTAATCTATGTGACTAGGCAGAAATAAATAATATAAACTAAGATCAGTTCTGCAAGCGGACAGATAATTATACCATCGTAGCATTTTACCTAGGGAGTTCTACCAGGATGTCGATTTATATTTATACCGCTGGGAAGGACTAAGAATAAACTACAATCTATTATATTGATAGTGATGGTATACAATAGATAAGTGACATTACCGATGTTATTTACTCTACTCATAACAGGAAGAGGTCACAAGGTAAACAAAGATAAAGGTGATAAGTATGATCAAGCATCATAAATAAAAGATAATCATCAGAGCACTTCTCTAGTCATAGTAATAGCTAGCCAATGGATAAACTAAGGAATTAATATCAAAGGTAATTCTATAACTACATCAATGAATAACTCTAATTAGTGCAATTACATCTAGCAATCATTGTTAGACTAATCCTATATCATGATCACATGCAAAGGGCATCATCTAGGAAAGGTGTGAAACAGAGTCATCACCCAACTTCGCGACCGTGCCTGCTGGCCTACATACGGGGGGGTGGACTACAGAGGACTCAATGCAGCTGTCACCTACGCGATCTGCCACACGACCCGGCACATCAGGGTGCACTCGCAGATAAACAGAATACCTAGACACCATGTCTAGATATCGTTCATCATCTATTTATCGTACGCATGAATAAACACTATACGAGTAATTACATGAATTCAATAAGATCAAACCAACTATACTAGACATATAATCAAAGTAGACAAAGACTATTGTAATCAAGAACATATAAACTATTAAGAACAATGTTTCCCTAATCATAATGAAGAATACAATAATAGAGAAAGAACTAGAATTATACCGAACTCCATGCTCCAGACAGACGTGGCGGCTCCAGATCCACCGAAGAACTAGAATTCCTCTACTCTCTAATCTAACTAGGCTAGAACTATGAACTAGGAGGCTCTTGATGAACTAGGAGGCTCTTGATGGCTTGAGGATTTGATGCCTTGAATGAATGATAGGTTGATGCCTCGAGGGGGGTCTGCCCCTTTATTTATAGCCCGGTGGGATGCACGTGCGCCGTAGGATCAAACCGACTTGAAACAAGGGCTGAGATGACTCCACAAAGGCAGTGGAAGAAGACTCCAGAAGTTGGGACGAAACCCTAGCAGGGGGGCACCGGTCGGCCCCACCCTGGCGCCTCGGGTCCCGGTGCCTCGGGTGTGTTCCAGATGCTTCTAGTGTTCTCGTGATGATTGTTTCCTTGGCGGTTAGGTTACGTGGTAATCATGCTCTTTAACCCTTCTTTTATGCTTTTCTGAAATAGCCCCTAG
Organism: Eremochloa ophiuroides; assembly: GCA_038502445.1. Taxonomy (NCBI): domain Eukaryota; kingdom Viridiplantae; phylum Streptophyta; class Magnoliopsida; order Poales; family Poaceae; genus Eremochloa; species Eremochloa ophiuroides. Next base: position 108,162,568 of record JAHLJS010000001.1, on the reverse strand, counting down.
AAAATACAGAACATGCAAAACTCATGGAAACTGTCAGTTGAAACCCTAGACTAGTGTGTATTCATGTATCCTTTAGTGTTTAAAGTTCTAATAAAAGTTAACGTTATCCACAGTCAACAACACCCCCAAGATTACCTGTTTGCCAGTCCCTTGGCAAACAAACTAAGCCTAATTACTAATGTAATTGGATCAGGACTTGCTACAATGTTTTCATACTTTCCAAGTACACATGCTGTAAACATAGATTCTCCTCCGGATTAGACAAAACTGCTCTAACTTTTAAACTTACTCATTTTACCTTTAACTATGGGACTTTACAGCTCTTGCCTTAGTCTTGAGTAATCGAAAGAAAGAACAATCAAGTCTTGCACTATGTAGCAAATTTTTCACAGTACCAATATCCCGGAGTTTTGCAAGTTTTCAAAATAAAACTCAGAGCTATAATTGTATGACACCCTCAAGTCTCTTAATGTATATGGTATTTGTGGATCTCACTTAAGGCATTAATGTTATGCCTTCCTATAACTAAGGATTTATAGTGGAGCTTATAGGAGTGGCAATAACAAGGTTTAAGCATATTTGCAATTCATATGTTGCAAAGTCAAACAATGGATCCACAGAGAATCGAGGCATACAATTAAACCAAGATGTGCATGTGTGTGGGATATGGTGGATAGGTGTATATGTGGTATTTAGTGGCTATTTCTAATTCTACTTTTGCTCTTTGAAAATGATTCACTCTCCTTTGTAACTTGGAGGAACACATGGGCTATCTTTATTCTTTTTTTCTTCTCTCCCTCTTTTTTTTTCCGGGAGGCGGGCATCTAGTACCCTTTGTTTTAATGCTGGGACACTTGTCCATCTTTTAGACCCTTTTTATATTTTTGTATAGCCATATGTATCCTTTGAATATGAATAACTAGAGAGATAATAATGAGAACTTAGAGCAATTATAACAAGGCTGTCCTACGGGGTTTATATATATATTTTTGGAGTTCTCTCCTAGTGTAGGAGAAAATATTTTCATGATGAACATTGATGAAAATGGAAATGGTTGCGATTACTCTCAGGGTAGGAATAATGCATATGTGCTAAAGTGTGTACGTGATCTTGGTTTTAAAAGCATGACAAGACTCTCATATGGTATTCAACAAAGGTTTACTGAACTCAATGTAAAGCAAGCAGCATGAATGTGCAAAACGTTTTTCTATCTAGATGTATCATATATGGCTTTGGTAGGAATTCACATTTTTTAATACAAGAGCTCATCACGTAAATTTTAAGTTTTCAAAATTAATCTCCAGAACTTAGTAATGCTAGGAATAAGATAAATAGTAGCTCAACTTTCATGAATCATATCAATCAATTACATAGAATTAGCTCAAACATATGCCTCCACTAGTTTCAGGTTCAGAGTAAATTCTTAAGTTAAAACAGCAATATCTAAAACTCAGGAGAATTTAAGTTTGACAACTAGGCATTTGAAAAGTATTATCACAGAGCAACTATTCATCATCTCCAAGACAAAATTTTAATGTTCATCATTTTTAATTTAGTTCTAGCCTAGACTGACTCTAAACAAACTCTAATATATAGATAGATATTTATTTGGTTTTTTAGATTTTTATCTTACTAGCTAACTCACGCGAAAAAAATGATATAGTAATAATGATAGGATAGGAAACTTATACTTAGCTATATTTTAATTGGAGGGTGCCCTCCCCCAAGTTTGACGTTTGACAGGGTCTTTGATATTGCAAATTGAGTGATCCTTCTGAGCAGTGTATCGGCAGTGTAGAGGCGTCGGGTTGACTAGCTCCTTAATCTTGTATTTTCCTATGAAACTTAATTGCCAATAAAAATATCATATCTTATGGAGAGGGGTTAGGTTTAATACCACTCCATGGTAAGTGATTGATTTTATACTTCCAGCAGAAGTTTAAGCTTCTTTACCCAATTAAGAAATTTCTTTAAGAGTGTGGACCTTCATGTGCCCACATATTTTTGGTATTTTTTATGAAAGGTGTGGACCTTCATGTGCCCACATATTTTTTGGTATTTTTAGATTTTCCTATGATACTATGGTGAACCTTCATGTGTTCACATATTTTTGGTATTTTGTGTTTGTATAAAATAGACTCAATAAGCGCATGGGTATAATTACCTGATAACTGGGGGATGCTCCTCCCCCAAGCTTGATGTCTGCAATACTTGGTGTTTGAATGATCTTCAGAGCGAGTTGTTTAGCAGCAGTCCTGATGATTGCCACTAATAGACTTTCTCCTTAGTCATAATATCATTCCTGCATAGTTATACTCCAACGAGAAAACCAAAACTCGAGGCTTGAATTATCAAGGGGTTAGCGGTCAGCCAATGAGCACTTTTATTATTCTTTGAGTTGATTTGAATTAATAGATTTTAGCAGGATTCCAACAGGATTCTCTTTTTAGGATTTTCTAATATTCTTATGCAGAAATCAAATATGTATGCATGCTAATAATTTTTATGCCACCACAGGGAATATTCATTCTCATGGGGCCTAGGATTTTCATAATTCAACAAAGCAATTATAAATATTATTACCATCTATAAATCATTTTTATTTTTATGCCACCACAGTAAATATGCCTACAGGGTTACCATAGGTTCATTCACATGGGGCTTTAATATTTATGATGCAGTAAATTAAGCAGTAAATATTTTTGTTGATTTTACTATTTTTATGCAAAAATGATTGTACTAATAAATATGCTAATAAAAATTATTAATGAATGCTAAATTAATTAGATAATTACCATTCTAACCTTATGGCTAGGGTACGGAATTTAAAGTCTACCGACAGAACTTAGATAGAGGAGAGTACTTACTCAGTAGGTTCATTGTCTGAGGTTAACTCAGTCAATTCCCCATTTTGCGGTGGTGTAGCAGGTGCTTCTTCTTTCTCCTTCTATCTCTTTTCTGTCTCTTATGCTTCTCTCTTTTCTAGCTCTAGCTTTTCCTTATATGCTTCTCTTGATTCTTCATCTCTCTTCATCCATTCTTCTACTTGTGCCTGGATCTCTTCTTTCTCTGCCTTAGAAATCTGGTCCATCCTCTCAGCTTCCGCTTCCCACTCACTCTAGCGTGGTGCTTGTACGACTTCTTCTTGCTCCTTGTAGCAGTCTTCATACTTCACAATCCTTCCAGGGAACTCCTCCCATGCACAGTGAGGCTGGGTAGCCTGACGGTGGGCTTGGCGTTTTCTTCTGTTGCGTTGCTTCCTGATCTGCTCATGGTTAAGATGTGTTTTGAATTGACAGCGTACCTTTCCGGTGGGTAGGTTGAAGTGGATCTGTCCAGACCCGATGTAGATGATAGCATTGGCGGTGTAATGGAACGGTCTTCCCAAAAGAATAGGCGATTCATCGTCCCCCTGCGTGTCAAGAACTAGAAAATCTGCGGGTATATATTTATTTTGAATTCTTACCATTACATCCTTAACTACGCCTTCAGGGAATCTCAATGATTGGTCCGCCATCTGCAACTGAATATATGTTGGGTATAATGGTAAATCATCAAATAATTCATCATATACCTTTTTGGACATTACGTTGACGCCTGATCCAGTGTCGGAGATGGTGTTGGGAAAAGTGATGTCTCTGATTGTTCATTCGATAATTGGTACTCCTGGGTCACCTTTCTTTGTTGGAAATGGTTTTGGGAGCATATGCTCATTTTCTGTGTTTATGGCATTGATTATCTGAGCGGTTCCTTCAGGTACATGCTGGGGCTTGTTCTTCCTCCATCTTCTATTGTTCTTCTTCTTGGGTGCGGGTTGTTGTTGTTGCTCTTCTTGTTCATGGAATTGCTTTGGGACTGCAGGATTCTTGAGGATGCGGTTCTTGAATGAAAATCTCTCCTTCCTGTCCTTGATGGAGAGGACAATCTTGGCATGTTTCGCATAGATGATGGCTTTGGTTGTGCACAAGAATGGTCATCCCAAGATAATGGGTGTCTTCTCATCTTCTCCAGTATCCATGATCACAAAGTCAATTGGGACATATGATTGCCCCACTCTGATAACAGCTTCTTCTAGTACTCCCTCGGGGTAGCAAATGGACTGATCTGCAAACTGCAAACGCATATCTGTGTACAACAAAGGATCGCCTAAATTTCTCTCATAGATTACCTTGGGCATTATGTTGACACTTGCGTCGAAATCGTAGATAGCCTCTGGAAAGTTGTGACATTCTATGGAGATAGAAATCACAGGTCTTCCAGGGTCTCCCATCTTCTCAGGTAGTGAGTGATCTATCCACTCTATATCTGCAGGCTCAATTTGGTATTGTGTTGCATTGTGAATATCAACAAGGTTAGCAGTTTCTAGATCCTCCGGCTGGCCCGGAATCTTTCCTTTCTCAAATGGAGGGACAGCAGCAACAAGCTGAGCTAATGGTGATTCTAACAATTTATTAAAGCTGTGCTGATTCTTTATAGCAGAAGCAAAGGTATCCATTCTAGTATTTATATTTTCTAAAGCTTTATCATTCGAGGTTACCTTTCTAGACATTTGATCTAATAATTTAGATTGATCAGGAACTAAATCTCTTAAAGACGGAAGATTGTAATTATTGTAATTATTACCTTGGTTATTACCTTGGAAATTACCTTGTCGAGGTTGCTGATTTCATCCTTGGTTTGGCTGAGGACGATAGTAGGTGTTGTTGTTGATGAAGTTCACATCCTTTTGCAATGTAGGGCTGTTGACAGCTGAATGCCCGTAATCTCCACATTCTTCACAGGTCATGCGAGAATCATTGATATGCATGACTTCCTTCTTCTCTATGTCGAGCTTCTTCATGATGAGGTCTAGCTTGGCAGTGACCATGTCAGTCTCCTTCAGATGATGGATGCCTCCTCCTCTCTTGCGAGGTTGAGTACGTTCTTCATTACAGCTTGAATTTGAGGCCATCTTCTCAACAAGTGCTTGAGCTTCTGCAAGCTTAAGTGATAGGAAAGCTCCTCCAGCAGCAGCATCTATGGACTCACGGGTGCTTGAGATAAGCCCGTGGTAGAAGGTCTGCAATAGTAGTCAATCCTCTATCCCATGATGAGGACAGTCTTCGATGTAATCTTGGAATCTCTCCCATGCTTCAGTGAATGATTCGTCATGTTGCTGATTAAAACTTGAGATTTTCCCACGCAGAGCATTTGTATTGCCTGTAGGAAAGAACTTTGCCAGGAAAGCAGTTGAGCATCGGTCCCATGTAGTGTTCTTGTCTTTGTTCGTGTAGAACCACTGCTTGGCTTTCCCAAAAAGTGAAAACGGGAAAAGGCGGAGTAAAATAGCATCTCTTGGTACTCCTCTAATCGTGAAGGTGCTGCAAATCTCTAAAAAGCGTTGTAAGTGTGCACTTGCATCTTCATGAGCTTTTCAACAAAACTGGCTGACTTGAACCATGGTGATAAGAGCAGGCTTGAGCTCGAATCCATTCTCCCCGTGTTGACTGCTGGTTCAGTCCGGATGTTTTCTGTTGTTGGGGCAGAGAACTGCGCAGCATCTTCTTAGCCATGTCTTCAAACACAGGAGATAAATCTTCTCCTAAGTGTTCTTCTTCCAATGTTGGAGCTGGCTCCTTTGATAAACTAGCTCGAGAAACGATGGGTGTTTTTTATAGTGATTCAGGATCTTCCCTCGTCGCTACAAACTTTTTTCTTCTCAGGAGTTTCTCTGGATTGTCAATATAATTATTTGGAAGAGAAAAACCATTCATTCATCACCCTGCATAAGATAAGAAAATGATAAAAACAAGGGTATGCCTGTTCGAGTTAGAGATCAATCGGTAATACAATCTTATCCATTATGTATACATATGCTATCCATATTTCATAAGTTTATGTGCCTTCCCCGGCAACGGCGCCAAAAATGCTTGTTGATATCTACTAACGTCGCCAAATATAACTATATAACTTTTAATGCGAGAGGCGAGATTAGAAGATGAATGGTAATTAATTAACTTGTCATTAGCAACTAGCCACTTTTCTATTACCAACATTCTTATGCAAGAACTATGTTGTCATCCCTAATTAATAATGCTAAGAATAAATAAAGGTTTCATATATTAATCTATGTGACTAGGCAGAAATAAATAATATAAACTAAGATCAGTTCTGCAAGCGGACAGATAATTGTACCATTGTACACCCTCCATTTCAATTTATAAGTCATTTGACTTCTTTGGCGTCAAGTTTGACCACTCGTCTTATTCAAAAATTTGATAAAAACATGATATTTTGTGTTATGACCTGCTTTATTAACAAAAGTTCTTCAAGAATATATTAAATTTAACTCTTTTTATGCAAATTTTTTGAATAAAACGAGTGGTCAAACTTAGGGTTGAAAAAGTCAAATGATCTATAATTTGGGACGGATTAAGTAGCATTTTACCTAGGGAGTTCTACCAGGTTGTCGATTTATATTTATACCACTGGGAAGGACTAAGAATAAACTACAATCTATTATATTGATAGTGATGGTATACAATGGATAAGTAACATTACCAATGTCATTTACTCTACTCATAACAGACAGAGGTCACAAGGTAAATAAAGATAAAGGTGATAAGTATGATCAAGCATCATAAATAGAAGATAATCGTCAGAGCACTTCTCTAGTCATAGTAATAGCTAGCCAATGGATAAACTAAGGAATTAATATCAAAAGTAATTCTATAACTACGTCAATGAATAACTCTAATTAGTGCAATTACATCTAGCAATCATTGTTAAACTAATCCTATATCATGATCACAGGCAAAGTGCATCATCTAGGAAAGGTGTGAAACAGAGTCATCACCCAACTTCGCGACCGTGATTGCTGGCCTACATACGGGGGGTGGACTACAGAGGACTCAACGTAGCTGTCACCTACGTGATCTACCACACGACCCAGCACATCAGGGTGCACTCGCAGATAAACAGAATACCTAGACACCACGTCTACATATCGTTCATCATCTATCCATCGTACGCATGAATAAACGCTATACGAGCAATTACATGAATTCAATAAGATCAAACCAACTATACTAGACATATAATCAAAGTAGACAAAGACTACTATAATCAAGAACATATAAACTATTAAGAACAATGTTTCCCTAATCATAATGAAGAATACAATAATAGAGAAAGAACTAGAATTATACCGAACTCCGTGCTCCAGACAGACATCGGGGCTCCAGATCCGCCGAAAAACTAGAACTCCTCTACTCTCTAATCTAACTAGGCTAGAACTATGAACTAGGCAGCTCTTGATGAACTACGAGGCTTGTTGACGGTGGATATACCCAAAAATCCCACATTCAAACACCGTCAACAGGCCTCGGATTCAAAGGAAGATAAACATATCATGAGCATATTTTATTAATAACTAGTTCCACATGTACTCTTAAGCTTGTAAACGCAAGGAACATCAAAACAGTGTAAAAGTGAGCAGCTAGGGGCCAACTACATGGTTCGGCCGAACCATGTCTTGTTGCCCCAGGCCACCACCTTTCAACACAGTGCATACAACATCAAATGGAAGAGATCAAAGCCAAGGGTGGGCCCACCCATGGGTCGGCTGAACTACCCATGGGGCCCACCTAGCTCTGGTGACGTGGCAGGATCCGTGTGACACTCCAACCAAGTCATTTCATCCATCGGATCAACTTGTGATTTCATTCAATGGTGGAGATCAAAGGCACACGGATTGAGGCATGAAACGAAGCAATCAAGATAGAACAAGTACCAGGAGAGACCCTATGACTGGTGGGGACCACACCTGGCCTGGCCCCACCCGTCATAGGGGTCGGCCGAGCCAGGTGGTGTGGCCCCTAGCCACCGACGTTCCCCACCGACTCCAGGCATGCTTCCCATGTGCTCAAATTGCCAAGACCGTCCATTTTGGGGCGGTTACAAGGCGGTGGATCCAACGGTGGAGAGTTGAGGAGCACACAGATCGCTGACGTGGCATCCCCCCACTCTCCACTATAAGTAGAGGCTGCCCACTCCTCTTCAATATAACACAAGACACCCAAGAGTCACAAGTCACAAGAGTTTTACTCTTTAGTAGTAGTATTAGTCTAGTGTGGGAGTTAGAGTCGAGTCGAGCTACGCTCGGAGTCTCCAGAGTCGTCTGCTGGAGAGTCTGGTATAGCTCTGGTACCTTTCTCTTCTGTAAGACTTTATCTTTATTAATATATTATCTTTACTTTACTTTACTAAGTCTCTACTTAGTGCATTACTATTCTTTATAGTATTGTTGTGTTTTGTCTTAACTTATAGTTGAGTTATATTGGATAGTGATCCTGTGACCAGCTCACATGTGTAGTTCATCGCCTGTCATAGGGTACTTTAGTTGTTGGTACGCAACTAGAGTAGTAAGAATTAGTGTAAGCGTGGTGCTTAGACTAGATCTTGCCTTTGAATGCCGCTTGTCGCACGGATTGTTTGTGGGTGCTAGCAGGTGGTGACAGGCCTGTCTAGTCTTAGTATCCCTCCACGTGTTTTACGCAAGTTCTTAAAAGGTAAGCTCCCATAAGAGAATAGCCGGTTCGGGTAGAGGTTATATCCCCTACTGTCTCGCCTATCCCCTACACACCGGAAGTAAGGTAGCTGTCTTGATATACTTCATCTATTTGATAAGATAGTTCACAAGAGTAAGGTGTCATAGGAGTCTTATACTCACTCGTTGTCCTCCTACCTAGCTATTCTCTACTAGTTATCTTAGTTATCCCAAAACCTTGTCGTGTCTTGGTGTCATTACCCTTTCCTCTATATATCAATTTACCCCCCTATCACTCGTTGATACTAAGTTGCTATAGACTTAAGGATCTCTCTCTTTTTATTAATTATTCCTAGCAACTGCTTTCCCTTGGGATAAAAATAAATAACGATACCTTGAAATACTCCCGGGTGAAGTGCTATAGCAGTATATTCTGTGCGCTTGCGGAATTATCCAATAGACATAAGAAATACCACAGGCACTTCTGACGCCGTTATCAGAGATAGCCTAACACCCTGTCTCTGGTGGTCGCGCTAAGAAGTGTCAACAAGCATTTCTAACGCCGTTGCTGGGGAAAGCATCAGTCTAGGAATATTAATAAAAAAATTGAATCCGGAGTCTACTATCAATTTAGTTATCAAGTAGTGTTAGGGGCTTACCCCTGTCTGTGTTTCTCGTTACTGTGATGCTAGACAGTGTATGAGCGGTTTCCAATTGCCGTCGAATTATATTGAAGATCCCGAGCAATTGTTGAGAAGAACTTGACGCCGTCAAGTTCCACCTCAAAGGTTCATCTCAAACCTGAATCCGTTCGAGGAAAGAGGCTCCGCATTATCAATCAAGGAAGCTATGGCCCAAAAGACCATCTCTGAGTTATCTGCGCCATCCGCTGACAACATTGCCACCGGACCGTAGTTCAACTTTGGAGATGCTACCTTTGAGCTCAAGCCTGCACTTATCAACATGGTGCAAGGTAATCCATTCTGTAGAAAGCCACACGAAGACGCCAATGCCCATCTCCAGCACTTTCTGGAGGTGTGTGGGACTTTCACCATCAAGAATGTCTCGGCTGATGCCATCCGTCTTCGCCCACTACACCACAACACTTAATCACCATCAGACGTCTGTTGCTAAAGAAAATAATTACCGTTGGACGGTCCGTTGCTAAATATTCTCCTCCAATCATCCGTTGCTAATATTGAGTACTTCGATGGATCTTCCGTTGCTATAACTATTTTGTTTTTGCGTTGGACTATCTGTCGTGTGTAACTGAGCCGGATCGTCCGTTGTTAAATAAAAGTATGCATTGGCGCGACGTTTTTTGGCCCGATCCTGCGAAAATTTTAGCCCAAAATGTTGTAAACCCTAAGTCACCACGCCTAAGGCCCTCACCCAGCACGCGCTGCCGCCGCCCCACACTACCCACGTCACCTGCACGCGCCGCCGCGTTGGCTGAGCCCAACCGCCGGCCACACGCCTCTCCACGCCGCCTGTATGCGCCACCCACGCCTTCCCCCGCCGCCTGCACGCGCCGCCACCCAGGCGGAGCCGAACCGCCGGTCCCACGCCACCCCACGCCGCCTATATGCTGCCGCACCACACAGCATGCAGGCGCCACCGCCCCGGCCAAGCCCAACCGCCGGCCGGCCACCCCCGCCCCTGCCCCTGCCGTCGTCGGCTGCTGGCCCGGCCCGGCCGCCGCTGGCTGCCGGTCCGTTGTAGCTGTTGCCGGCCTCCGGCCCATCCCTGCCCCGCCGGCCAACATCCACCCGGCTGCTGGGCGAAGGTCCCGGGAGCACCCTCCTCGGCATCGTCTACTGTCTACTAGCTCCTACCAGGCACCGCCCGCTGGCAGGTCCCTCTGCAGCTCGTTGTATTGGTTGTTTCTTTTTTGGGGGAGCACCCTCCTCTGCATTCGTCTGTTTCTTTTTTGGGGGAAATTGTTTTTAGCCTCAAACTTGCTTGTTGTATTGGTTGTTTCAACTGAAAGGAGAGGGACTAGGTGCTTTGTCAATTTGTACGACATTTGTGGACTGAAAGAAATAGAGCCAGAGAGGGAGAAAAGAGATGGAAACTAGCGAGACAGCTTATATTGTGTCCTTGCAAACTGAGTCATGCTGATGCTAGAAACCATCCTAATTTCTAGATTAGGAGCACCTAGGAGGATCTATTTTCATTTTATATTGCAAGTTATTGGTCAATAGGTCTTGGGAATTTTTTTCAGCCTCAATAGGTCACGTATGGCTCCAATAGGTAGTATGTGCTGCTTCTAAGTGTGATAGGCTTTAGCTAAGTTACGTGATATGTAGTGGAATCTATAGCTACTAGTGTCACGGGCAAGCAGGAGATTTAAGTTAGCATGGCTTTAAGTTTGGCTTGTCTTGTAATGATTTTTAATGGCATAGGATATATTAGCTCAAGTATTAGCTTCAATTTGTCATGGACAGCAGGAAAATACATGTGGATCTCATGTAAAAATATATGCTATTGCAGGTTACCCACTTGCAGACCATGTTTGAATCATCCTGTACGAGCAAACGTCATTGGGTGAAACATCCAAGTGAGGTAAGCATCAAGCTGGTCGTTTACTTCTGCGCTCCATTTTGATTCATTGTGTAAATTGTTTCATTTTCACTAGCCACCTGTTCTTAGGGTAAAGGAGGTGCCTATTCTCTTGCAGTTATGAGGCACATGGCATGGCTACAGATTTCAACCATACCTCTCTATTGGCAAGTTTATTTTATATGTCCACCTTTATTCCAGTTTTACTTTTGTGGACAACACAAGCACATCCCATGAGCACAAAAAGTTTGCTTCAATATGTCAGTACTGAAAACTGTTTGTGCCATATCATTTACCTTCGAGTTGTAGGATACTTATTGCATATCCTATTATGCTACACTACATATCATATAAGATCTTTAGTTTCTGAGCCCCAGCTGCTGAGTCTTTCAGAAAAATTAGATATGCTGAGTCTACAAAAGAATGCAGCTCGCCAATCCAAAAGGTACGGCAATGGAGACTAACTGTTTTGGGGATTATATGTTTGCTGCTAGTTCTACAATATTTTCTGAAACGAACAAGCTAAGATTCGATTTTACAGCTCCAGTACATTTGTTGGTAAAAACCTTAAAGGACCTTAATTAGGTTAAGTTAGATCAGTAGAGATTGGGATGGAAGGTGAAAGTAATTTTTACCGGAACAATTTTTTTCTTCTGCAATTTTGGTAGTCTTATACCATGGAAGTACTCTCCTGACTGATGTGAACTTGTTGTAAGTTTTTAATCAGTATAGTATCACGGGCAGTCGGGCACCAATTGGCTTGAAGTATTTCTCTCCTGAAGTCCATGTATTCTGATAGAGTTTTCTGTTTCGCATCACCAGTGATCCTGCTATGGGTCAGGAAAAGTACAATCCTGAATATTCACTAAAATATTATACTATTTAGCGGCTTTGGAGAAGCCCCAAATTTCGAGGAGCCCCAATTATCTGACTTGTTTTTGCTTTGCAGCCTGTTCTCTTCAGTTTGAATGCCATCATAGGCCACATCAGGCCTGACCAGAATGTGGTGCCGTTCTTGCCAAGACCTACAGCTAGAAGGTGACTGAAGGTTTTGTATCTGGATATATACTGGTGTGAGGGATCCCAAAAGAATGACTGAATGCTCACTGAGGTAAAATCATTAGCAGAAGCCTGCTACTATTATCTATTTGGTGCCAAATCTGATTGTTTCCCTGCTGCAGTGCCGGTGAGCTTGATTGTACTAGTGAGGCATGGCTGCAATCTGAGTGAGTACAAAACCACTGGCTGTTGATTTGACTAACAACTATTTAGTATTAATTACATGATTTGAGAAGACTAGTCCTTGAACTATAAAAAGAACTAACAGTGAAATATCTATGGCTATCTAAAATTTTTCTAACTTTTTATGATGACAATTTAGTCGGTATTTTCAGTCCTGCAAGTTTTCGTTGTATTCTTGCTGTCTCTATCATCGTGCAGGTGGAATTTTGTCTTGCAGATCATCTTTGCCTCTTGTTGCTGCAGACTGATACCTCTTTGTTGATCCTTCATTTTTGGTGATGGAAATTGTAGCAATCTTTGCAGGTCCTGAGTTCAGCTTACATGTGTATTATCACAATAGTTTATGATGAATTATTTACTCATCATGTTAATCACGTTAAGTGAGTAGTATGATGTTGAGTGACATTACATAGATCAATGTACTTGTTCGATACATTAGTCAATGTATGGATAATGTGATCACTTTTGAATGTCATCACTTTTGTATACGGGAATCAAGGTATAGCTAATGTTTGATCATCAGCTATACCTTTATGCCAATTTTTATTTTTTTACCTATTTAGTTGTGTCCGATGGACTGTCCGTTGTTAAATATTCTTATTGTAATGGAATGTCCGTTGCTAAAAGCTCTAACAAGCGGTCTATTGCTAAACTTTGGACCATCGAACTGTCCGTTGCTAAATATATTGTTATACAGCAATGGCTTCATTAGCATCGGCAGCGGTCCGTTGCTATAGCATTTAGCAACGGACAGCTCATCGCTATACACCCTTTTTAGCAACGCACTGTCCATCGCTGTTTAAAGGTTGTGGTGTAGTGGCCTGTTCCCATTCTCACTGCTTGGGAAGGCGAAGCAATGGTTCTATGCCAACAAGAGTGAATTCACCACCTGGGAGAAATGTGCCAACGCTTTTCTCAAGAAGTTCTTCCCAATGGGAAAAATAAGCGCTCTCCGTGGCAAAATTTTAAGTTTCCAACAACAAGCGGATGAGATGATTCCCGAAGCATGGGAACGTCTCCAGCAGTACATTCGTGCCTGTCCTCATCATGGGATTGAAGAATGACTCCTAATCCAAGGTTTCTACCATGGGCTGACTGGATTAGCCCGTAGTCACTTTGATGCTGCAGCCGGAGGAGCATTCCTGCAACACAATGTTAAGGATGCTAAGGACCTCATTGAGAAAATGGTTATCAACCAAGGATGGAATGAGGAACGCCTCCAACCCAAGAAGAGGGGTATGCACACCGTTCATGAGGTGGACATGCTCTCAGCAAAAATGGACCTCTTGATGAAAAAGATTGAAGAAGGTTCCAAGAAGGAACAAGAGGCCATTAGACCCACTGCCACCGCACGAGCAATTGAAACTGATCCATGGTGCGAGGTATGTGGTGGAGAAGATCATTCGGGAAACAACTGTCCCGAAACAAAGGAGGAAGTGAGCTTCATCAACAACAACAACAACAATGGGTATCGACCCCAGCAACAAGGAGGATGGAACTCGCGCCCCTTCTACCAAGGAAATCAAGGTAATGGTTACAGCAATAATTTTAATAATTCTTATGGTAACCAACCTTCTCTTAAAGATCTTGTTTTAGGCCAATCTAAAATCAATGATAGCATAAACAAGAAAATAATGGCTAATGATAAGATTCTTGAAAATCTTAATGAGAAAATGGATAGCTTTAACACTGCTATGAAAAATCAATTGAGCTTTAATAAAATGCTAGAAACCCAATTACCTCAAATAGCAGCAGCTGTCCCATCATTCGAACAAGGTAAAATCCCAGGGAAACCTGAGGAACCAATTGAGGGTGTTAAATTAATTTTCACGAGGTTTGGTAAGCCTCCGGTTAGGCAAAACCCGTGTTATCTTCTTGATCCACCATTCATGGCCAAGAAGAGTGCCCTTGGCCATCCTACCATCACCTGCGAGATTGGGCCACACACCTTTAACAACGCCTTCTGCGACCTTAGATCTGGAGTGAACATCATGTCCAAGGTAATGTACGAGAACTTGCTAGGGGACCTTTGTACCCCACTTTTGTCAAATTGCAGATGGCCGACCAATCCGGTTCCCCGAGGGATTGGCAAGGGACATCCTTGTCAAAATTCAAGATGAATACATCCCCGCCGACTTCATCATTCTTGACATGGGGGCCGATGACGAAGTCCCCGTCATCCTGGGAAGGCCGTTCCTCAACACCGTGAATGCTATCATCTACGTGGGATCCGGCCAAGTCCACTTCCAACTCCCAGGTAAGAGAATTAAATATCCTTTCACTGGTTATAAATCGATGCAACAGGCAAGGAAGAATCTGTGGAGAAACAAGCCACAATATGCACCCACCGAAAGAATCAACTGCCAAGGTCCAAAAAGGCCGAACTGGTAGGTAAGGCTGAGGTGGTAAACAAGGCTGACTCCGCTGAATCACAAGCATCAACCAAGAAGCAATGGTGGAAGAAAGAGGTGCGATCATCACGGTCTCCATCTCCGGGACCGATCGAAGCACCCGAAGAATGAACTGGAGAGGTCCTGCTCTACGGACCTAAAACATGGAGCCCTTGCTGGTAAGGTAAATCAGTATTTATCTCACATTTAATTCCTGCATTTTAATTTTTGCATTTTCTTCATTGCATTTCATATTTAAATTTTGGCAATAATTTGTTTCGACAAAATAAAACAAGTAGATGAATAAAACTTGAAAAAGATTATTTCTGCTCACACCTGAGGTGGTGGGACCACCTAGGTGGGGTCGGCCGACCCCACCATGGGGCCCACCCACCTCTAGTGGTGTTGGCCTGGTGTCCTGATCATGCTCCTAAACTTTGAACACTAGCTCCTTTTGAATTTTGGTCGACCATTCTTTTGTCATGACCACTCTCATATGCTTCAAGGAGAATCCAACACCCACATCCATCCAAATTTTGAAAAGTGGACACTTTGGCATGTATGAGTGCTCCCATGGTCCATGGGAATCACTTTAAACATGTCCCCACTTTTGTCATACACCTTTTACCTTTACAAAACACTAGACAAGCGAATCTCTGAAAATTTCAAAACTTTTGGTGCACCACTAGTCTCTACTTTCCTGGACACACTGTTTAGAGCTGAAAGGGGAAAAAACCTGGTTCGGCCGACCCATCAGTTGAGGGCTGTCAGTGAGGACAAGTTTGAATTCAAATACATTGCCTGTCCAAAGTTGAAAACAATAAAAATCTGGCAATGGGGGGGTCGGCCGAACTGGGCCTAGTGTCCTAGTCACCAGCCCTTCTCCCCCTATAAATACCCTTGCATTGTGTGCTCAAATCCACACCCAAACCAGCTGATTTCTGCCGAGCACACAATCTCTCTTCTTCTCTCCATTTGAGCAAGGCCTTTCTCAAGTTTAGTTTAAGTTTAACCACTCAAACCAAAAATCCAAAAAAAATATTGTAGTAGTAGAAGCTTGTCTCAGTCTCATCTTTGCTCTCAAATTCTTGTTTGTGGAGGTAGCCATACCCCACAAGGACTACTAACTGTGGGATAGCTAACGCTAACGCTAACACTAATCCCTGTTGCTGTAGTGTGTTCTTATGTGAGCTCATTGTTGCAGGATGAAGAAGTTCTCCTCCGCACTCAAGAAGGCCAAGAGTGTCGTAGGGAGTTCCTCCCGACGACCCCGTCATGATGAAGATGAAGGAAGAGAAGCCCCACCAAGACGAAGCTTTGGAGTGCCTTCCGAGAGGACGTTTGATCCCGAGAGCGGCCTCATGCTAAATCAAGAAGAGTACCAAAGGTACACCTCCATCCAACACCAAGGGTATGAACATACCAGCATCATCGACCCTGTCCTTTTGGACAGCACAGGTATGACCGCGGAATTCAATACTATTTTCAATACAATCGGTTGGGGAAGTTTTTGGGAAGTGCAAGAACTTGGAATAGAAAAGCTCACCATTGAATTTCTATGCTCTTTACAAGCCACTGAAAATAATGTCTACTTTCGCATGTTCAACCAAGAGTATAATTTAACATGGGGAGTTTTTAGCATGGCACTTGGTTTTGATAATGACTGTCATCTAGATCTTGTTAATGCAACAAGAAGATTTGATAAAGCTGAATTTTGGAAAGCTATAACAGGATCTAATGATTGCTCTGACCCTAAAACCGATGAAATCCATAATCCTACTTTGCGCTTGATCCGCTATTGGATGGCTATAACTTTTTTCCTGGCTCTAATGTGCAAGTTCTTTACAATGATGAATTAAGACTGCTCTATGCCATGACAAAGAAAAAAAAAGTTTCACCTGCTAAGATGGTAGTCCACTTTTGGCTTGGTATTTTCCATAGAAGCGAGCCCATATTCTTCACTTCTTTTATCACTCGCATTGCAGAAACAATGGACTTGCTAGGTGAAAAACATTACTTTGAATACATTGCTTCTCCTAGAGATATTGTGACCGAAGATTTCTTCATAAGCACTCAAGTCCTAAAAAGAGACGAAAATGATTATATAAAAATGATTTATCCCGGCCATACAGCCGAAATCTCTCTCCCTTGTGAGAGGCGTCGGTTGTATGTGCTGCGCACACTAACCATAAATTGGGACCGAGAGGCAAGAAACCAAAATATTGCAGGACCAAGAAGGGTGACAAGGAGCATGTCGCAAGCCGTCCAATTTGAGCAAGGTGGCACATCACGAGCTGCAGGGAGATATGAAGAAGGCGATGAGGCAAGTTCCATGGACATTTCAAGGTCCACGGAACAGCCTCAACAGCACACTCCAAGAGTGCCCACTCCCCGTCCGTCCACACGGGCGAGGGGTCGTCGAAGCCAAGGATCGGAAATGGACCAACTTATCAATGACATGGGCGCAATGCAAGTTGAGCAAGACGCAACTCTGAATATAGCACAACAAAATGCTCAACTATTGCAAGCTATCCAAGACGAAGAAACACAACGCTGGGCGGGATGGTTCCAATACTACCCGCCACCACAATGAGCAAAAGGACAAGCTTGGGGGAGATCCTCTCCCCCACTAAGGTAAGTATTCTATCCTAACTATTTACATTATTTTAATTTATTGCATATAAAAAAATGCATAATATAAAAATACCAAAAATATTTCCCTTATTTCCACATGTCTCATGAATATTTATCTTCCTCGTAGAAATGATGAATAGTTGCTTTGTTAATGTTTCTTAAATGCCTAGTTTACAACTTAGTATTTCTTTGAGTATGGATTACTTGGCTCATTTAAATCATCATGAACCTGAAACTTTATGGATGCTAAGTGCTAGACTAAGTCTAAATTGTTGTGAGATATGATATAGTAAAACAAGAGCTACTATAATATTATTCTAAGCATGCATGATTACTGGAGATTTATTTCTTAATCAATCAAAACCTTATTGTTCCTCAATGGTGATAAATTTCTACCACAGCCATATATGTTACACATATCTAAAACCTTTCACTTAAGCTATTTGCTTTGTATTGAGTGTTGTCAAGTCCTGTTGACCCTTATTGAGAGACTTATCATGCTCCCAAGATCAAGATCACGTACACACCACATATATATGCTGCTTCTACACTGGAAGTACGCAACCACATGCCTTTCATTTTCACCAAATAAATGCTCCATGAGTTAAAGTCATAGAAAATCTCTCTTAGTTATTATGCTAGAGGAGACAAAAGGCTATGCAAAATGAAAAGAAGAGATGGACACAAGAAAGTCCATAGAAAAGAAAAGAGAAATACTTGGGTAAGTTTAGGCTCATAAATAAAAGAGAAAAATAATAGCCATGTCTCTAAAATTTATTAGAGAGAGATACAATTTCAAATAGAGGAGTATTATATTCCATCGTCATCCACACACTTGCACATCTTGATCTAAGGGCATGACACTTCTCTCTTTGGATCCAAGCTTTCACTCTACAACATATGCAAAGTAAGTATGCTATATTCTTTCATTCCTACCTTAAGCTCCACATAAGCCACTTTTAGAAGTAGGATGATAAAGAGAAGGCAACATTTACTCTATGCCTTGGTAAGGAATCATACACTATATGAGCGACATGAGAGAACCATATGTGGAACATTAAGTTGTCTTTTGCAAAACATTGCTAAAACCTCCAGTATGAAACAAAGAATGAGAAAAGTAGTGCTCAAGTTAAACTGTTCTGTCTCTCAACCACCTAAGGCAAAAGGAAAGGTCATTAGCTCCATAAAGAACTAAGGTGAAATGGGCGAATTTTTATAGCTAACTTTTCTATTCAAAAGAGAAGTATTTAGTTGTACACATGGTATTATTGAAACATGAACATTGTAGCAACTCCTGATCCACCGAGGCTAAGTTTAATTATTTGCTCGGGACGAGCAAAGGTTAAGCTTGGGGGATCTTGTTGACGGTGGATATACCCAAAAATCCCACTTCAAACACCGTCAACAGGCCTCAGATTCAAGGGAAGATAAACATATCATGAGCATATTTTATTAATAACTAGTTCCACATGTACTCTTAAGCTTGTGAACGCAGGGAACACCAAAATAGTGCAAAAGTGAGCAACTAGGGGCCAACTACATGGTTCGGCCGAACCACGTCTTGTTGCCCCAGGCCACCACCTTTTAACACAGTGCATACAACATTAAATGGAGGAGATCAGAGCCAAGGGTGGGCCCGCCCATGGGTCAGCCAAACTGCCCATGGGGCCCACCTGCCTCTAGTGACATGGCAGGATCCGTGTGACACTCCAACCAAGTCATTTCATCCATCGGATCAACTTGTGTTTTCATTCAACGGTGGAGATCAAAGGCACACGGATTGAGGCATGAAACGAAGAAATCAAGACAAGACAAGTACCAGGAGAGACCCTATGACTGGTGGGGACCACACCTGGCCTGGCCCCACCCATCATAGGGGTCGGCCGAACAGGTGGTGTGACCCCCAGCCACCGACGTTCCCCACCGACTCCAAGCATGCTTCCCATGTGCTCAAATTGCCAAGACCGTCCATTTTGAGGCGGTTACAAGGCGGTGGATCCAAGGGTGGAGAGTTGAGGAGCACACGGATCGCTAATGTGGCATCCCCCCACTCTCCACTATAAATAGAGGCTGCCCACTCCTCTTCAAGATAACACAAGACACTCAAGAGTCACAAGTCACAAGAGTTTTACTCTTTAGTAGTAGTATTAGTCTAGTGTGGGAGTTAGAGTCAAGTCGAGCTATGCTCGGAGTCTCCGGAGTCGTCTGCTGGAGAGTCTGGTATAGCTCTTGTACCTTTCCCTTCTGTAAGACTTTACCTTTATTAATATATTATCTTTACTTTACTTTACTAAGTCTCTACTTAGTGTATTACTATTCTTTATAGTATTGTTGTGTTTTGTCTTAACTTATAGTTGAGTTATATTGGATAGTGATCCTATAAGCAACTCACGTGTGTAGTTCATCGCCTGTCATAGGGTACTTTAGTTGTTGGTACACAACTAGAGTAGTAAGAATTAGCGTAAGCGTGGTGCTTTGACTAGATCTTGCCTTTGAATGCCGCTTGTCGCACGGATTGTTTGTGGGTGCTAGCAGGTGGTGACAGGCCTATCTGATCTTAGTATCCCTCCACGTGTTTTAGGCAAGTTCTTAAAAGGTAGGATCCCATAAGAGAATAGACGCTTCGGGTAGAGGTTATATCCCCTACTTTTTCGCCTATCCCCTACACACCGGAAGTAAGGTAGCTGTCTTGATATACTTCATCTATTTGATAAGATAGTTCATAAGAGTAAGGTGTCATAGGAGTCTTATACTCACTCGTTGTCCTCCTACCTAGCTATTCTCTACTAGTTATCTTAGTTATCCCAAAACCTTGTCGTGTCTTGGTGTCATTACCCTTTCCTCTATATATCGATTTACCCCCTATCACTCATTGATACTAAGTTGCTATAGATTTAAGGATCTCTCTCTTTTTATTAATTATTCCTAGCAACTGCTTTCCCTTGGGATAAAAATAAATAACGATACCTTGAAATACTCCCGGGTGAAGTGCTATAGCGGTATATTCTGTGCGCTTGCGGAATTATCCAATAGACATAAGAAATACCACAGGCACTTCTGGCGCCGTTATCAGAGATAGCCTAACACCCTATCTCTGGTGGTTGCGCTAAGAAGTGTCAACAAGGATCTTGATGGCTTGAGGACTTGATGCCTTGAATGAATGATAGGTTGATGCCTCCAGGGGGTCTGCCCCCTTATTTATAGCCCGGTGGGATGCACGTGCGCCGTAGGATCAAACCAACTTGAAACAAGGGCTGAGATGACTCCACAAAGGCGGCGAAAGAAGACTCCAGAAGTTAGGACGAAATCCTAGCAGGGGGGCGCCGGCCGGCCCCACCCTGGAGGGTCTCGGGTCCTGGTGCTTCGGGTGTGTTCCAGATGCTTCTAGTGTTCTCGTGATGATTGTTTCCTTAGCGGTTAAGTTACGTGGTAATCATGCTCTTTAACCCTTCTTTTATGCTTTTCTGGAATAGCCCCTGGAAAAGATAGAACACGCAAAACTCGTGAAAACTGTCAGTTGAAACCCTAGACTAGTGTGTATTCATGTATCCTTTAGTGTCTAAAGTTCTAATAAAAGTTGACGTTATCCACCTCAACACTGCCCCTACAGCATAATCACTAGCATCACATATAATTTCAGAAGGTAAAGACCAATCAGGGGGTTGAATGATTGGTGCTGATGTAAGTGCTTCTGTAAGAATATTAAAAGATTTTAAACATGCATCATCAAATTCAAAAGGAACATCCTTAGCTAGCAAGTTAGTCAGTGGTCTTGCAATATGTGAAAAATCTTTTATAAATCTGCAATAAAAACCACAATGACCAAGAAAACTTCGGATTCCTTTTATATTAACAGGTGAAGGTAGTTGTTCAATTACTTCAATTTTTGCCTTGTCTACCTCTATACCTCTTTCAGACACTAAATGTCCTAGCACTATTCCTTCTCTAACCATAAAATGATA
Organism: Eremochloa ophiuroides; assembly: GCA_038502445.1. NCBI lineage: Eukaryota > Viridiplantae > Streptophyta > Magnoliopsida > Poales > Poaceae > Eremochloa > Eremochloa ophiuroides. The sequence continues at coordinate 108,141,251 of JAHLJS010000001.1, read as the reverse complement.
TTTTTCCCAATTAAGGACTAAGTGCTTTTCTTCACATCTCTCCAAACCTTATCTAGATTTTCTAGACAATCATCAAAAGTTTTTCCGTAAACTGAAAAATCATCCATAAAAACTTCCATGATTTCTTCTATCATTTCAGAAAATATAGACATCATACATCTTTAAAAAGAAGCAGTGCATTACATAATCCAAAAGACATTCTATGATAAGTATAAGTTCCATAAGGACATATAAAAGTGGTTTTGCTTTGATTATCAGGGTGGATAGGAATTTGATGATATCCAGAATAACCATCAAGGAAATAAAAGAAAGAATTATTTGCCAAACGCTCTAACATCTCATTAATGAAGGGCAGCGAAAAATGATCTTTCTTGGTTGCTTCATTGAGTTTTCTATAATCTATACACATTCGCCATCCTGTAATAGTTCTCTGGGGTATTTATTCATTTTTATCATTTTTAACTACGGTCATACCACCCTTTTTAGGTACAACTTGAACAGGGCTTACCCACTCACTATGCGGAACAGATAAATAATCCCAGCATGCAAAAGTTTTAAGATCTCTTTCTTAACAACTTCCCTCATCGCATTTTGAAACCTACGTTGGGGCTCTCTAGAAGGTGTAATATCTGGGTTGGTTGGAATACGATGGGTGCATAAAATAGGACTAATCCCCTTAAGGTCTTGGAGTGAATAACCAAAAGCAGCACGATATTTTTCTAAGACAGTTATTAATCTAAAAGACTCTTCATGAGAAAGTTTATCACTAATAATCACAGAAGAATTTTGATCATTATTCAGAAAAACATACTTAAGAGCAGAAGGTAGTTGTTTAACCTCAATAGAAGGCTTAGGTGGCTCTAGCAATTCATTCAGAGGTTCAGGATCAATCGGATCCTCCTCCTCTTCATTAATGAAGAACTGAGTATCATCCTCTAAATTAGGTTCAATAAATTCCTCAAATAACACAGCCTTAACTTCTTCTATAAGATTTAACTCAGGAGGTGGCTCTGCCTTAGCTCTTAATGCATGAGTTATAGGCACTGAGAGATTAAATCATTTCCCAAGTTTAATATCTAAATTGCCCGCAGAACCTTCTCGCAAAAGCTTTCCTATTGGTAATCCAATCATTACATCAAAATCCCAAACATCAAAGATATAGAAATTCAGTAAGATTCAGAATTCATTAATCACAATAGGAAGAGAACATAAAACACCTGAACTAGGAATAATATGTCTTGAACGATTTTTCAATAATTTATTTGTAGGAATTGATGGCATATCTTTCAAGAATTTTTCAGCAAATGTAAGAAACATGATATTGACACCTACTATTGGATTATAAAAGGCATCAAAAGGATATGCATCAATTTGACATTTAATAGTTGTTGACATCTACTAACGTCGCCAAATATAACTATATAACTTTTAATGCGAGAGGCGAGATTAGAAGATGAATGGTAATTAATTAACTTGTCATTAGCAACTAGTCACTTTTCTACTACCAACATTCTTATGCAAGAACTAGGTTGTCATCGCTAATTAATAATGCTAAGAATAAATAAAGGCTTCATATATTAATCTATGTGACTAGGCAGAAATAAATATAAATAATATAAACTAAGATCATTTCTGCAAGCGGACAGATAATTATACCATTGTAGCCTAGGGAGTTCTACCAGGTTGTCGATTTATATTTATACCACTGGGAAGGACTTAGAATAAACTACAATCTATTATATTGATAGTGATGGTATACAATGGATAAGTGACATTACCGATGTCATTTACTCTACTTATAACAGGCAGAGGTCACAAGGTAAATAAAGATAAAGGTGACAAGTATGATCAAGCATCATAAATAAAACATAATCTTCAGAGCACTTCTCTAGTCATAGTAATAGCTAGCCAATGGATAAACTAAGGAATTAATATCAAAGGTAATTCTATAACTACATCAATGAATAACTCTAATTAGTGCAATTACATCTAGCAATCATTGTTAGAATAATCCTATATCATGATCACATGCAAAGGGCATCATCTAGGAAAGGTGTGAAACAGAGTCATCACCAAACTTCGCGACCGTGCCTGCTGGCCTACATATGGGAGGTGGACTACAGAGGACTCAACGCAGCTGTCACCTACGTGATCTACCACACGACACGGTACATCAGGGTGCACTCGCAGATAAACAGAATACCTAGACACCACGTCTACATATCGTTCATCATCTATCTATCGTACGCATGAATAAACGCTATACGAGCAATTAGATGAATTCAATAAGATCAAGCCAACTATACTAGACATATAATCAAAGTAGACAAATACTATTGTAATCAAGAACATATGAACTATTAAGAACAATGTTTCCCTAATCATAATGAAGAATACAATAATATGGAAAGAACTAGAATTATACCGAACTCTGTGCTCCAGACAGACGCCGGGTCTCCAGATCCGCCGAAGAACTAGAACTCCTCTACTCCCTAATCTAAGTAGCCTAGAACTATGAACTAGGAGGCTCTTGATGGCTTGAGGACTTGATGCCTTGAATGAATGATGGGTTCCTTCCTCCAGGGGTGGTCTGGCCCTTTATTTATAGCCCGGTGGGATGCACGTGCGTCGTAGAATCAAACCAACTTGAAACAAGGGCTGAGATGACTCCACAAAGGCGACGGAAGAAGACTCCAGAAGGTGGGCCGAAACCCTAGCAGGGGGCGCCGGTCGGCCCCACCCTGGGGGGTCTCGGGTCCGGTGCCTCTGGTGTGTTCCAGATGCTTCTAGTGTTCTCGTGATGATTGTTTCCTTGGCGGTTAAGTTACGTGGTAATCATGCTCTTTAACCCTTCTTTTATGCTTTTCTGGAATAGCCCCTGGAAAATACAGAACATGCAAAACTCGTAGAAACTGTCAGTTAAAACCCTAGACTAGTGTGTATTCATGTATCATTTGGTGTCTAAAGTTCTAATAAAAGTTGACGTTATCCACCGTCAACAACACCCCCAAGCTTACCTGTTTGCCAGTCCCTTGGCAAACGAACTAAGCCTAATTACTAATGTAATTGGATCAAGAGTTGCTACAATGTTTTCATACTTCCCAAGTACACATGCTGTAAACATAGATTCTCCTCCGGATTAGACAAAACTGCTCTAACTTTTAAACTTACTCATTTTACCGTTAACTATGGGGCTTTTCAATTCTTGTCTTAGTCTTGAGTAATCGAAAGAAAGAACAATCAAGTCTTGTACTATGTAGTAAATTCTTCACAGTACTAATATTGAGTTTTGCATGTTTCCAAAATAAAACTCCGAGCTATAATTGTATGACGCCCTCAAGTCTCTCAGTATATATGGTATTTGTGAATCTCACTTAAAACATTAATGTTATGCCTTACTATAACTAAGGATTTATAGTGGAGCTCATAGGTGTGGCAATAATAAGGTTTAAGCATACTTGCAATTCATATGTTGTAAAGTCAAACAATAGATCCACAGAGAATCAAGGCATACAATCAAACCAAGATGTACATGTGTATGGAATATGGTGGATAGGTGTATATGTGGTATTTAGTGGCTATTCCTAATTGTACTTTTGCTCTTTGAAAATGATTCACTCTCCTTTGTAACTTAGAGGAACACATGGGCTATCTTTATTCTTTCTTCTTTTTTTCATTCGGGAGGCGGGCATCTAGTGCCCATTGTTTTAATGCTAGAACAATTGTCCATCTTTTACTCCCTTTTTATATTCTTACATAGCCACATGTATCCTTTGAATATGAATAACTGGAGAGATAATAATAAGAACTTAGAGCAATTATAACAAGGCTGTCCTGCGGGGTTTATATATTTTTGGGTGTTTAGTCCTAGTGTAGGAGAAAACATTTTCATGATGAACATTGATGAAAGTGGAAATGGTTGCGATTACTCCCAGGGTAGGAATAATGCATATGTGCTGAAGTGTGTACGTGATCTTGGTTTTAAAAGCATTACAAGACTCTCATATGGTATAAACACCTATATTAAGTCTGATTAGCCTACTCTGATATGTTTTGTGTTCTAAAAGTAAATTATTAAATGGATTAATTAAAATATGATTAATTAGCTTGGCTTTTAAAAATTAAAATATAATTTGATTACTCTGATTTAGTAGGCTCCACGTGATTTTCTCAATTAAAGTAAATCAAGCTAGTAGTTGTAATTTTGCTTAGCATATTTATTAGTACAATCATTTTTTTCATCTTAAAAATATTAAAACCAACAAAAATATTTACTGCTTTATTTACTGCATCATAAATATTAAAGCCTCATGTGAATGAACCTATGGTAACCCTGTAGGCATATTTACAGTGGTGACACAAAAATTATTAGCATGCATACATATTTGATTTCTGCATAAGAAAATTAGAAAATCCTAAAAAGAGAATCCTGTTAGAATCCTGCTAAAATCTATTAACTCAAATCAACTCAAAGAATAATCAAAGTGCTCATTGGCTGACTGCTAAGCCCTTGATAATTTGAGCCTCGAGTTTTGGTTTTCTTGTTGGAGTATAACTATGCAGGACTAATATTATTACTAAGGAGAGAGTCTAGTAGTGTGGCACCCATTAGGAATGCTGCTAACCAACTCGCTCTGAAGATCATTCAACCACCAAGTATTGCAAACATCAAGCTTGGGGGAGAAGCATCCCCTAGTTACCTGGTAACTTTATCTATGCGCTTCTTAAGTCTACTTTATACAAACACAAAATACCAAAAAATATGTGAACACATGAAGGTAAACCATAGTATCATAGGAAAATCTAAAAAAATACCAAAAATATGTGGGCACATGAAGGTCCACACTCTTAAAGAAATTTCCTAATTGGGTAAAGAAGCTTAAACTTCTGCTAGAAATATAAAATCAACTACTTATCATGGAGTGGTATTAAAGCTAACCCCTCTCCATAAGATTTGGTATTTTTATTAGCAATTGAGTTTCATAGGAAAATACAAGATCAAGGAGCTAGTCACCCCGACATCCTTACACTGCCGATACACTGCTCAGAAGGATCAATCAATTTGCAACATCAAAGATGTAACACCCCAAATTTTGCTAATTTTTAAATAGAGCTAAATTGATTTGATTTTGTATTTTTTGTGTTTATGAAAACATCGGAAAATTAAAATAATTATTAAGTTAAAATTCAACTAGGGATTAGCAACATGTTTGTGCACTCATGCCCTTGCATATGATTTATTTTGGTTGAGTGGTCTTTGACAAAACTAAAAATAATTCAAATTATTTTGTAAATGATTTTATGATGTGAGTGAATAAAGTTTTAAAATGCGTATAGTACCACGATCTTCTCTGTGGCAAGTCTCTGTCTCTTTCTATAATCAAATTCCGTGTTTCTCAACTCCATCCCTTTTAGCAAAGTTTTTCAGAACCTTTTCTTCAGCTCTAAATCACTTTTTAGTGCTCATCGTTCATCAACTTATCTCTAAAAATTTTCCGCGAATTTTTCTTGACTTTTCCGGCCCTTTTTCCTATTTTCTTTGAGTAAAATCTAATTTTTAGATGCTCAAAAATACCTTTTCATCAGCTCCAAATAATTTATTTCGGTTCATCATGTTCCAAAATGTCTCCTACAATTTTTCCATAATTTTCGGAACCATCGGAATATTTTTCGGGACCCAAATATTAATTTTGGATTTTTCTGGAATTATTTAATAATTCCGAAAATAATAAAAAATATCTTATTTTTCCCAGCCCTCAAAGCCCAGGTGCAATAATCTTAATGAATTCCTTTGGCCGTTGCATTTATTTACTAATGGGCTTTACTGATTATTTTAGCCCATTAGTGAAAGAGGAGTGCAACATCGATTAGTACCATACTGCTAATTAATGTTGAGGTGACGAGTTCTCCTCCCTATATATATCGGCTAACACCTTGGGCAAGTCACACCAAAACTATCGTCATAAGGAAAGCCCCTAGTTTGAGAATCCTGATAGCAATAAAATTTTCTCCGGTGGTTCCTGATCCGGTGTTTCCAGCTCTTGGCAGCGACGTCATCAGCGCTTTTGTTGGTGAACATCGGGCCATCGTTCTTCTGCCGCTGCTGGAGCGTCGCAAGTGCTGGGCTCCAGAACTCAATATCCATCACCAATCTATCGTGCGCCGCCGCTCTGATCCTCATGGAGGCTCTCTGTCGCAGTCTGTATCAGGATCGGCTGGCAAGATCATTCACTGCCTGTTGTTCCATTGTTCTTGAGAATAATCCAGCATCTTCAATTCTTATCTATTTCTCGTCTACTCGTTTAGCTTCTCCTCTCGTTGTATCTGTTGCAGTAGTAAACAAAGGTTGACTGAACTCAATGCAAAGCAAGCAGCATAAAAAGGTTTCCTATCTAGATGTATATATATGTGGCTTCGGTTGGAATTCACATTTTGTCATACAAGAGCTCATCATGTAAATTTTAAGTTTTCAAAATAAATCTCCGGAACTTAGTAATGCTATGAACAAGATAAATAGTAGCTCAACTTTCATGAATCATATCAATCAACCACCTAGACTTAGCTCAAACATATGCCTGTTGGCGTTTCTTAGCATCACTACTAAAGATAGACTATAAGTCCGTCCTTAATAATAATACTAGAAACATAAGTTGACATTCCCAACCACCATTACTTCAGAAAGGTAACCCTTGGCCCTTAATGGCGCCGGCCTAGGTAATGCAGTCTGGTAATAGCAATTAGAAGTGCCGGATTGGCCTTCCTAACTGTCATTACTTACGATATGCAGAACTGTGACACGGCGCCGTGGGGTGCACAAGAGTTACAATCCTTAAGTAATAGTACTTAGGTACGCCAATCGATAGCTCAGTAAGAAATAAGATTACTCTGCAAGCGCACAGAACTATCATTGTAGCATTTCAACCCGTGAGTATTCAAGGGTGTCGTATTTATAATTTTCCGTAGGAGGGCAATATGCATCAAGCGTGGTGTAAACATGATCACTTATTGAGTGCAATGGTAGGCATAGAGTAAACAGGAATAAAACATGATTTCAAAATAGTGGACACACATTTGGGTCAACCTCAAGGATAAAAAGGGAAAATAAAGAATAAAAGAATATAACTAACTGAGCAGGCATTGGTCATATATAATTATGCAAAGAACTGCTAGCAACACATCTAATTAATAAGTCTAGTATCAGGACTAAGTTTGGGGTGATAGGGAGATCTCCGCAGCTGGTCTGTCAGCCGATAGAGACTTTAGGAACTCCTACTTCAATATCCGAACATGGGGGAGTGCTAGGGATGGACAGGGCTGTCACCACCTGCCCACCTACCCCTCTGCCCGTGGGATACTGACATATTCGCCGATCTCCGCATACCTGAGCACCATGCTCACGTACTTGGAAACAACTCCTAACCTCTACGGACCCCAACCCTTCGGATTGACAGGCTAGGTTAAGAGTAACCAAGAAGGCACGACACCTCATTCCTAGTTCTTCCTCTATTCATACTAATTCGATGAACGATGAAGAACGACAATGAACAAGTCAAGAACATGACACATAAACTATATTCTAGTCTATATATTATGCTCATAACAAGATCATAACTCTGCTCTAGTTCATATGCATGATCATATAAATATGATAAGAACTTGCTCATGGAAGAAGACCGAATTGTATTCATACCAAGATGATCCTTTTCTTCCAAGGAGACAAGCTCTCCTTGATAGCTCTTGCCTTGCTCACAAACTACTAGTACTACTCTAAAGATACAAATGAGAGGTGTGAGGTAGATGACCCCAAAATGATGTGTGTGTGAGAAAGGGTGGAGCATCATCTATTTATAGCTAGGATAGGATGGTTTGGGCGTCTCCAGGTTTGGAAGGAGGTGAAACCGCCCTTGGGGAACCGCCTAGAGCACCGCCTCCGAAGACTGGGCCCGGGAGGACCCACTGGGAGACTGGCCGCCCCCGGGACCGGCCACCCCCTAGTGGGGCCATCTGGCCACCGCCTTCGGGTGGTCGGTTCCGCCCTGGGCCTGGACCTCTCCCGTGGTTATGATCAGGCCCAGGTATGCATCGAAGGTGGGCTTCTTTATTATTCTTGTTTGCGCATTTGTTGAATACGTCTTTGGCTTTTGCGCTTTCTCCATGATGTTGTGCATTTCCACTTGTTACACCATAAATCCTGCAAAACTTGAATATTAAGGGTACAAGTGGAACTTGTTAGTTGTAAAGGCATATGTGCTAGAATATGATTGTCTTTCTTCTTTTTAGTCTAAGTTGGAGGCATAGAAATGATCCATAAGGACCGCCAACAATGCCTCCACAAGTTTCAGGTTTAGAGTAAATTCTTAAGTTCAAATAGCAATATCTAAAACTCAGGAGAATTTAAGTTTGATAGCTAGGCATTTAAAAAGTATTGTGACAGAGCAACTATTCATCATCTCTAAGACAAAATTTTAATGTTCATCATTTTAATTTAGTTCTAGCCTAGACTAACTCTAAACAAACTCTAATATATAGATAGATATTTATTTGGTTTTCAGATTTTATTTTACTAGCTAACTCACGCAAAAGAAAAATGATATAGTAATAATGATAAATAGGATAGGGAACTTATACTTAGCTGGATTTTAATTGGAGGGTGCCCTCCCCCAAGCTTGACTTTTGACAGGGTCTTTTGTCACACCCAATTTTAAGGATAAAATTGAATGCATAACCTTATGTGCGCCCCAGGATAAGTCACACACATAAGCTGACAAATACAAGGTAATATCAAAAGACAATGATCAAATACATAACGTAGTATAATTAGAATATAACCTTAAGTAGCAAAACAGCGGAAAGACTCTCCGATCTTCGCGTGTAGACGCCAACTCCACAGGGACACAACTGATTGGTTGACCACAAGCCTAGCACTTCCAAACTAGCAATCTGATAACCACCTGAGGTGTGGGGGGAATTGCAAGAGTGAGTCCATGTCGAACTCAGCAAGTATAGTAATCTCATGATCAATGTAACATAAATAATGTAAAACATAAAACAGTAAAAATGATCATGTGATGGGTAAAGATGATTCTTTTGGCTAGAGATACGATCCTGATGGTGCTCCATATTGATATAAAAGTTGGTATGTGGGTTCCATACTTTAAAAGGTAAAAGATAAAAGATAAAAGATAAAAGTATAATACAAGATTAAGATAGACTAAGCCAAAATCAGCAAACCGTTCCCCGACAACGGCACCAGAAATGCTTGTTGGTATAAATTAACTGCACACTATTAAATATTGTTATTATCAAAGCATCCGCAAGCGCACAGATAAAACACCGATGTAGCACTTCACCAGACAATCCCAGTTTTAATATCGAACCCAAAGGAACAATAGGTGATACTGACTAAGTCTATTGATTCTTAACCCAATAACACAATCAATCCAGAGAATATCAAGAATGAGGAGATAACTAATGATTATCTAGATCCGACAACCGGTAAACTTTGAATAATATCGTTCTAATCGGGCAGTGAAATGAATAAGAGCGAAAATCAGAGTTACCTCCTACCAAACACTTATACACCTATCCATCCTATCAACGGGAAGTGGACTACAGAGGAATCAACGCAGCTGTCACCTACGCGAACTACCACTATCCGGTCAATCAGGGGACATTCACAAGTAATTATAGCCCAGAAACCACGTCTACACTACAAACTACTGCTTCAACCAAGGAGCTACCAAGATCAAAGCACTCAAATAGAGTTGTAAACTTAAGAACAAATAAGAATAAATGCTTACTTGAATCAGGATGTTGAATACAAAAGTACCTCATAACCCAACTTCGGGCGAGGGAGCTGAATCTAGACGAATACAGCTACGAAGAAGCTCCGATAGGCCGGGACTCCTCCAAATCTCTACTCATCTACTCTATCTCTCTAATCTCTCTCTTGATTGCTAGCCTAGATCTAGTGGATATCTATCTAATGCTTCAGGGTCTTCATCTCTTGATCTGGTTCTCCTCCAGGGGGTCTGGCCCTCTATTTATAGCCCGGTGGGATGAACGTGTGCCGTTAGATCAAACCGACTTAACCGAGGGCCCAGATGACTCCTTAAAGACGGTGGAAGAAGACTCCAGAAGGCGGCGAGTGGAAACCCTAGGGGGCCACCGCCCGGCCCCTCCTTAGGGCCGGCCAACCCCACCTTGGCAGGTGCGGGTCTCCGGTTGCTTCGGGTGTCTTCTACACTCTTCCAGGGTCCTCGTGATGATGTTTCCTTCACTGTCAAGTTTCGTGCCTTTTATGCACTTTAATCCCTCTTTTATGCTTTTCTAGAATAATCCCTGAAAAATATACAATTCACCAAAACTTGTGGAAATTATTAGTAATAACTCTATTCTACTAGATATTCATGTTTAATGCAGGGATAATTGATAATAAAATTTAGATGATAACAAATGTCAACAGTCAAGAAGAAGTGTCAAATCCGATCTTGATCAAGGTCATAAAGAAGAAGATTGAGCAGTATCCGAGAAAGTGGCATTTGACTTTGAACCAAGCATTGTGGGCTTATCGGATGTCTCTACACGGACCGACTAAAGCTACTCCCTATGAGTTAGTATATGGGCATGCTGTTGTTTTGCCATGGGAGACGGAATCTGGGTCACGACGGGTTACATTGCAAAATCAGCTCACAGCCGGTGAATATAAGGATATCATGAGGGACAGTTTCGAAGATTTAAACTATCATCGGCTAAAGGCTTTGGAGAATATTGAGGCAAATAAGCAGAGGGTAGCCAGGCATTACAATAAGAAGGTGAAACACAAATAGTTTGCCGAATTAGAGCTAGTGTGGAAAGTGGTATTACCTATTGGTACTAAAGATGGCCGATTCGGCAAATGGTCACCTAATTGGGAGGGCCCGTTCTGGGTCATACGGTGTGCACCTAGCAATGCATAGATTCTACAGGACCTGGAGAGGAATGAGTTTGCTAGAGCTATCAACGGCAAGTACCTGAAGAAGTATTACCCTAGTATCACGATTGGAACCTGAGCAGATGGTTAGAGCAGTAAGGGGTTAATAGCCGATTTCATCCAGAAATCGCCTTTAGAGATAAAAAGGGGGATATCAGTGCTCGGTTTTGACAAAGTATGATGATTGACTTCCACAAAGGTCGTTCGGAGACGAACGGAGAGTGATCATCAGGGCCGAGTAATAGCCGATTCTGAAGAGAGAATCCCCTTAAGCATGAAAAATAAACCCTCGATGGGGTGAAATAGCCGATGTGGAAGACATCACCTTCAGAACAAAAATAAAGAAACACAACAACAGCAGGTGTTGATAGATACTAACACTATCAAAAGAATATAGCCAAATCCATCCTCTAGCAGTGGTAACAATACTTCTCAACGCGATCACTAGGGTTGTCAATCCCTAAGCTCAAAGTATGTGGTTGTTGACACTTCTAACGTTGCTACTAGGAATAAAGTTATTTCTAGCAACTGTGCCAAAAATGCTATGGGTAGCACTATAGGATAGGTAATGGGATTCTGCAAGCGCACAGAACTATCGTGTAGCACTTTACCTAGGAGTACCAGGTGTCGAATTTATATTTTCCCAAAGGAAGGCGGGGTTTGTGATTCCAAGGATCTGATAGTCAAGGATCTAGATATGGATAAATGGGGTAATAACCTTAGATAGTTCTAGAGTTTTGGGGGAGAACTCTATCTTAGTAAAAGATCAAATGATTGTTATACCAAAGAGACTGCTATACCCGGGACGCGCAAAGTCCTAAACTCACCGGGGTTCGACTGATTAGGCACCGTACGTACCAAAAGCCTACGCTGATAAAACCAGGCCAAACGTGGTGGAATCCAGAGGATTCTAGGGCTGTCACCATCTAGAACCTACCACTACTATCCGTGGGTCTAGCCGCACTCAAGGGTAAGCTATAGCCTAAGCACCGCGCTTAATCTATAAAACTTACTACTCTAACTCGAGCTCAAGAATTAGAGCACTCTAACCAAGCAATGAGCAAGTATATAGCTACTTAAAGTATAACAATAAATAAATGAAGAAGGGGATGTTTATTACCGATAAGAGTAAAGAACACCGCAGAGGAGGTCACCGACAGACCCGGCTCCTCAATAGACTTCCTCCTTCTCCAGACTTCTCTCACTACTCTACTCTTCTCTAGCTAGCACTATTCCTAAGAGCAGAGCTTCGCTAGAGAGAGAGGAGCTACTACTGACTATGAGCTGAATCTCTAGTGATTTCTAGAGGTGTTTCTAGTGGTTTCTAGTGGTTTCCGCTTACAAGTGAGGATTCAAGTCCTATTTATAGTGTAGGAGAGCTCCAGGCGTACTTGTAGGGGTCCTAGAGGTCAGTGGCACGAAGAGGCAGGGCGGGCGCCCTCCTAGGGGGCAGGCGCCCCCTTGGATGCACCGTCTTGCATCCAGCGGCCCTCCTTCCTCCCCTATGGCGGTTGCAAGGTCCGTTTGTGTCCTGAAATGACGGTTTGCAACCCCTGGGAGGATGACATGTGGGTCCTTCAATCCATGGCACATCACTTGATTATCGTTGGATGAAAACCGACTTCGTTTGATGGTATGGATGACTCCTGGACATCTTCCCTCGGATTGTGGACATGGCACTCACTTTGGACAGGGCGGGCGCCCTGTTGATAGGGCCACTGGATCCTCATGCCTTGTCTCTGTGCTGTTGATATTGTTTCAACGTGCCACAGGCCATTTGGGAGGATGGCACACGGATCCGTGAGGTGGCATGCCAATTTGGCACCATACATAGGGCGGGCGCCCTATGTAGGGGGAGGGCGCCCCCCTCTGGCTCCTATGTGGCAGCTGAGGTGTTGAGGTGTCTTGGAATGCTTCAGTTTTGCCTTGTTTTACCATTTTTCCTGCATACACAAGATTTCTCCAAGGACATGTGGAACTAGGTAAGTTTCAAAGTGAGTTCTTTGCTTTTCATATGGTTTTATCTTGATTATGGGTTAAATGTTGATGGTAAAATAGGGTGTTAGCGACCGTCAACAAACTCCCCCAAGCTAACCTTTTGCTTGTCCTCAAGCAAAGATGTGGTTTTAGCATGGCAATGTTGAATCAAAAATTTCTTTAATGTAATAATTCACAAAGATCTTGCATACAGACCAACACTATTCTAGTATTGAGCATGATTCAGAAATTCATCTTATGTCTTAACTACATGGGGCTTATAGCTTTTTTCACCATGGGTCATGCAAAAACAAGAAAGAATAGATAAGCAGATACTTCACCCCTTACTTTGGTAGAGTGAAACCATTTACTAGAGATTTTTTATTCTTTTGAAAAATAAAATCTTGCTTTGGTTCCTTTAATGGTACTCTCAACCACTCCTTAGTGTGATGGACCTCACAAGAGCTCAAGAGAGCTTTTCATGTCTATCCTAAGCTTATGTGGGGTTTATAGGATTGGAGCAAAAACATACTTGAGCTGAATGTATTGCAAGATTAGACTCTTAGATCGCAGGGAGCAATAAGTCATATAGAATGATCAGGAAGTGCAAGTGTAAATTATTTGGTGGGCTCCTTGAGACTTATTCCTTTGCCTTAGACAGGGGAGAGTGTGGGGGTATAGACCCATATACCCGCATGACAATACTTGGGCCAAGTCATCCGATCAGGCCCGGACTGCCAAGGACGCGTCGTCTGCACGTTCTCCTGAAGATCATGTATATCCGCCGAAGACTTGGCAAACAAGGAAATAGCTTTCCTAATATCTAGCCGATTAGTTTCCTTGTTCGGCTAGGATTGTAATATGATATGTATGGTAAAACCGACTTGTAACCATGCCTCCCAGACTATATAAGGCGGGCAGGGGATCCCCTCAATTCATCTTATCTAATAGCAATACAATACAACAACACAGGACGTAGGGTATTACGCCTTGCGGCGGCCTGAACCTGTATAAATCTCATGTCTCACGCTCCCATCGTAACTCCTGTTTGTCTCAGGCGCACCTTCACCGATCAATCTACTACCTTGGGCATACCCCTCGGTAGACTATCGCTGGCATTCCGTCGACAGTTGGCGCGCCAGGTAGGGGGTGTGCTTCCTGATCCATGGCGAACAAGGTGATTTTTTCAAGCTCCATCGAGCTCCCGACACCGGACCAGATCTTCACGGTGGGATCAATCACCTGGAGCAACGGTCCCGACGGTGAAGGAAAGATCATGGATGCGGCCCAGATCGCATCTACTCCGACTCCTCCAGCAACCTCCGTCCCGGCAAGAAAGCTCCCACGCTACATCCGGAAGATCATCGACAACGACGACCTGATCAGATCCATAGATCGGATCTCCCAAGGCCTGTCCGAGAGTCTCCGAATCTTGGAAACAACCGCAGACCGCCTTCAGCGCCCATCAACGGCGTGACGACCTTCTCCACCCTGCCAGGACGTGACTCTGGCTATCACCATCACTCCTCAGGGACATGTCGTCGAGCTACGACCCCGAGCAGTCGCGAAGGCCTCCGACCACGACCTCCCGAGTGGCTATATGCCGTTCGGTCTGTGGAACGCGACTTCCAGTTTCGCGCATCTACTGCGCTCCTCCGACCACATCTCCTCCGATCACGTCGGCACCAGCTCCAGCTTCATCATCGCCGACAACGACTGCTCTGACTTCGACGACGTGGAAGGCGGCGATCTCACTGATCTGCCTCCTCCTACTGGTCGGTTCATCGGCGGGCCCGTCCTCGCCATCAGCAACGACAGCGCTCCTCCCCTGAATGAAACCAAAGAGGCCCGAGCAGCAAGCGAGGGGGGAAACGCCCACCGAAGACGGCGTCGCGAGCTGCAAGCCGAGGCAAGGAAGGCCACCGTGCGGAACTTAGAGCAGAATTCGATCTGGTCGGCAAACACCAGGTCTACAAGACACCAAGTGTAAATGTCGCCGTCGCGATAGAGGAGGCCAAAACTGGCCCCGACACCTGAAGTGGAGCGCCTTATGGTTTTCCTCTAGGCAGCCTAAGTCCAGATCAACGAAGAACGCCAGTTACCACCTCCATCACATTCCACTGTGTCGGCCACCGAGATCATTCACGACGATGGTGGTCACTCCCACGGCGGCCGGAGACGTCGTCGCCAAGACGGAGACCAGGAGGTCAACCAGTCCGACCTCCATGAAAATCTGAAGACCAGAGATCTCCAGGGGTGCATTGAGAATCGGAGGAAAGCTAGGCACTCAGCAGAGACTGAGCACCGCAAAGAATAGCGCACGGCCCTCCGGTCAACGACAAAAATGCTCCTGGACTCCCCTTCACGGCAGAACTCCAGGCAGTATGCTGGCCGCCGAACTTCAAGATCGTTGGCATTGAGACCTACGACGGCACCGTCGATCCCACCAAGTGGCTTACCGTCTATGAGATCGCGGTCAAAGCTGCTAGGGGAAACTCCGACGTCATGGCGAATTACTTGCCTGTTATGCTCAACGCATCCGCTAATAATTGGCTGCTGAGCCTGAAGCCGAACTCCATCGACACTTGGGACCAGCTGAGAGAGCAATTCATCAACAACTACAGTGCCACCTTCAAGCAGCCTGGCACAAAATTTGATCTTGAGAAGCTCCAGCAGGCGTCGTGAGAATCATTGCGGGATTATATTCGGCACTTCTCAGAAACTAGAAACAACATTCCTGGCGTCACGGATGCTGAGGCTATCTACGCTTTCATACGTGGCCTCCGACCTGACGAAAAGCTTCAGAGGAAGTTGTACCGCAGCAGACCAGACTCCATCGCCGAGATGCTACGCATCGCCAACAAGTATGCCGAGGGGAGCGAGGCGGCCCGCCACTCCGTCCATAGCCGCCTCCACTTCCCCGACCGACCACGCCGCGAGGACACCGACCGCCGATCTGATCGGCGCCATGATGACCGAGGAGCCCGGCGAGACCACCACCGCGGCGAACGCGATCGCCGCGACCAACATCGCTCCGATCGACGTCGCCACGATGAACCAGAAGGCTCCAGGGCTGGAGAAAGGCGTTGCCACTACCAAGTCTACAACACCCGACCAGCCCCGAAGCGCAATTATGAAGAGGCTTATGACAAGCTCCTCGATAGTCAATGCCCCATCCACAAGTTCCACAACCATACCATGAGCGAATGTTATGGCTTCTCCAGGGCGTTCCTAGAAGAAGACAAGAAGATGGCTCGCATAGAGTCCGAGAGAGACAAGCACGATGACAACAATGACCAGCCTTTAGGCTTCACTGAAGCTCACCGAACGGTCTCCACGATCATTGGTGGCCCATAGCCATGGAGTCGAAGAGAGAGTAGAAGCTCGTCGCTAGACGTGTCAACTCCGTCGCCAACCATGACGCCTCCATCACTGACCCTAGATTTCCCCCTTGGTCACACAAGGCCATCACCTTCAACAGAGGAGACCAGTGGACGGAGATCCCATACTTAGTGCGCTTCCCACTGATCCTCGACCCGGTGATACGCAAGACACATTTCCGCAAGGTGCTGATCGACGGTGGCAGTGGCCTCAACATCATGTTCTCCGGAGCCACCAAGGAGCTCGGACTCTGAGCAGAAGACCTTGAGCCGACCACGGCTCCGTTTTGGGGAATCGTCCCAGGGCAGCCCTCCTACCCCTGGGACAGATCAATCTGCCTGTCTATTTTGGGACACCACAGTTCTTCCGCATCGAGCACTTTGACTTCTTGGTGGCCGACTTCGACGCCGCGTATCACGCCATACTCGGTCGTCTAGCTTTGGCTAAGTTTGGGGCCATCCCCAACTACACCTACCTCGTCATGAAGATGCCAATGGAGACCGGCATCCTTACGGTCCGCTCCAACCTCCAAGTCACGTACGACTGCGAAAAGGAGGCCATCGCCATGTCAGAAGCCACCGACGTCTCCATCCTGATGAATACGTGCACAGTGAACGCACAGAAGCTGGCGCACGAAGAACAGGTCATCACAGAGAAGACCCCGCCCAGAGCTACTACCAAGAGCAAGGAGACAAAGGATATCATCCTCGTTCCCGGTGACCCGAGTAAGACTACTTGCATCGGGGCAGATCTCGACCCCAAATAGGAAGACACGCTCCTCAGCTTCCTCAGAAAGCACGTCAGCGTCTTCGCGTGGAAACCCGCGGACATGCCTGGCGTACCGAGGAAGCTGATCGAGCACTCCTTGAATGTCTCAAATACCGCCAAGCCCGTCAAGCAGAAGCTCCGGTGTTTCTCTCTAGACAAGAAGGAGGCTATTAGGGTAGAAATAGCTCGGCTCCTAGCAGCCGGCTTTATTAAAGAGGTGTATCATCCCGATTGGTTAGCCAATCCAGTTCTTGTAAGAAAAAAGAATAATGAATGGAGAATGTGCGTTGATTACACCGATCTCAACAAACACTTCCCTAAAGACCCCTTCGGTCTACCCCGCATTGATGAAGTCGTCGACTCCACAGCCGGCTACGAGTTACTCAGTTTCTTCGACTGCTACTCCGGCTACCACCAGATCGCCTTGAAGGAAGAAGACCAGGAGAAAACCTCCTTCATCACTCCTTTCGGGGCCTACTGCTACAAGACCATGTCCTTTGGCCTGAAGAACGCTGGCGCGACATACCAGCGGGCCATCCAGGCATGCCTCAAGGATCTCATTCCCGACATCGCCGCAGCTTATGTCGACGACGTCGTCATAAAAACCCGAAAGGCTGAAGACCTCATCTCCAATCTTGAAGCAGTCTTCAAAAAGTTGGATGATTTCCAATGGAAACTGAACCCTTCCAAGTGCATTTTTGGTGTCCCGTCGGGCAACCTGCTCGGTAACATCGTCTGCAAACAAGGCATACTCCCTAATCCAGAAAAGATTGAGGCCGTCATGAGAATGAAGCCCCCAACCAACGTCAAGGATGTTCAGAAGCTCACTGGGTGCATGGCAGCCCTAAGCTGATTCATCTCCAGGTTAGGCGAAAAGGGCCTTCCCTTCTTCAAGCTCCTCAAGGCAGGCAAAAAAAATTGTCTGGTCGGAAGAGGCCGATCAAGCCTTCAAGGACCTAAAACAGTTCCCGGTACATCCTCCGCTCCTTACAGCACCCAAGAAATACGAAACTCTGTTACTCTACATCGCCGCGACAAGCAATGTTGTCAGCACGGCAATAGTCGTCGAAAGGGAGGAAGACGGTCACGCATATCCGGTTCAGCGACTAGCCTATTTTATCAGCGAAGTCTTGAATGAGTCCAAAGCTCGCTATTCGATGGTGCAGAAGTTGATCTACGCCATCCTCGTCACGTCACGCAAGCTCCGTCACTATTTTGAAGCCCACCGAATCATGGTTACTGAATACATATTTTTTTGAAGCATAGATATATGGGCACCTGCCCATGGGACACTTGTCCTCTTTTGTTTTCCTTGAGCACTTGCTCTTTTTTTCAGTAACCTATACTCCACATCTATCAAAAGGACAAAAGTTGATTGTGGTTGGTTGTCTCAATTGGTGTGTGGAGCATAGATGTATACTTCCAGTGTAGAAGTAATACATAGGCGGAATGTGTACGTGATCTTGATCAAAGAATATGACTAGTTTCTCTACCTAGATCAAATAAGGTCTAAGCAGGCTCAAAATAGACACGAGCTCTTTCTTTTGGTGATTTCAGTAGTTTGTGGATGTATGGCTTGACGGTAGGTATTAACTACATAAAGGAACCATGAGCAAGAATTTGAATTTTATAAATCAAAATCTCTAGTTGGTTCTCACTCATTCCTTAGGTCAGGTAAAAGTTCTACTTATACCAATTTTAATCTTGCAAGAGCATAACTTAGGTTATTAGCATGTGCAACCTGTTGACATCTACTAACGTCGCCAAATATAACTATATAACTTTTAATGCGAGAGGAGAGATTAGAAGATGAATGGTAATTAATTAACTTGTCATTAGCAACAAGCCACTTTTCTATTACCAACATTCTTATGCAAGAACTAGGTTGTCATCCCTAATTAATAATGCTAAGAAAAAATAAAGGTTTTATATATTAATCTATGTGACTAGGCAGAAATAAATATAAATATAAAATAAGATCAGTTCTGCAAGCGGACAGATAATTATACCATTGTAGCATTTTACCTAGGGAGTTCTACCAGGTTGTCGATTTATATTTATACCACTGGCAAGGACTAGGATAAACTTTAATCTATTATATTGATAGTGATGGTATAAAATGGATAAGTGACATTACCGATGTTATTAACTCTACTCATAACAGGTAGAGGTCACAAGGTAAATAAAGATAAAGGTGATAAGTTTGATCAAGCATCATAAATAAAACATAATCATCAGAGCACTCTCTAGTCATAGTAATAGCTAGCCAATGGATAAACTAAGGAATTAATATCAAAGGTAATTCCATAACTACATCAATAAATAACTCTAATTAGTGCAATTACATCTAGCAATCATTGTTAGACTAATCCTATATCATAATCACATGCAAAGGGCATCATCTAGGAAGGATGTAAAACAGAGTCATCATCCAACTTCACGATCATGCCTGCTGGCCTACATACGGGTGGTGGACTACAGAGGACTCAACACAGCTGTTACCTACGCGATCTACCACAGGACCCGGTACATCAGGGTGCACTCGCAGATAAACAAAATACCTAGACACCACGTCTACATATTGTTCATCATCTATCCATCGTTCGCATGAATAAACGCTATACGAGCAATTACATGAATTCAATAAGATCAAACCGACTATACTAGACATATAATCAAAGTAGACAAAGACTATTGTAATCAAGAACATATGAACTATTAAGAACAATGTTTCCCTAATCATAATGAAGAATACAATAATAGACAAAGAACTAGAATTATACCGAACTCCGTACTCCAGACAGACGCCAGTGCCCCAGATCCGCCGAAGAACTGGAACTTCTCTACTTCTAATCTAACTAGGCTAGAACTATGAACTAGGAGGCTCTTGATGGTTTGAGGACTTGATGCCCTGAATGAATGATGGGTTGATGCCTCCAGGGGGTTCTACCCCTCTATTTATAGCCCGGTGGGATGCACGTACGCCGTAGGATCAAACTGACTTGAAACAAGGGCCGAGATGACTCCACATCGGAAATGGAAATTTCGAGATCCGTACAGGCCTTATCTCGATGGTGCAGGCAGCCAGTTCTGTGGCTTGCCAAGCGAGGATGCAAACGCTCATTTGCAACACTTCCTTGAGCTGTGCGACACCATTGTCATTAAAGACGTCGCACAAGACAGTATCAGGCTCCGCTTGTTTCCTTTCTCCCTCACGGGGAAAGCGGAACAATGGTTCTATCAAAATAAGGAAGCCGTCAACACGTGGGACAAGTGTTCCGCAGCATTCCTCGCCAAGTTCTTCCCCATGAGTAAGACCAGCGCTCTGAGGGGGAAGATCTCACACTTCCAGCAATCTTCCCTTGAATCTATCCCCGAAGCATGGGAAAGGCTTCAAGAGTACATCCGAGCCTGCCCTCATCATGGAATGGAAGATTGGCTCGTGCTCCAAAACTTTTATGAAGGCCTCACGGCCATGTCAAAGGGGCACGTAGATGCCGCAGCTGGAGGTGCATTCCTCTCCCTCACCATCGCGGATGCAACTGCACTCATTGAGAAGATGGTGGCCAATCAGAGTTGGGGAGAAGGAAGAAAACACAAAAAGGCACGCATACCGTGAAGGAGACGGACTTGCTTGCCGCAAAATTAGACTTGCTGATGCAAAAGCTGGACGATCGTGCTACCAACCCTTCCATGAGTACCGTCCAAGCCATGGATTCACACATGACGTGTGAAGTCTGTGAGAACGTTGGCCACTCGGGGAACAACTGCCCCGAAACCCAAGAAGAAGCTTCATATGTCAACAACAGGTTTCGCCAACCACAGCAAGGTAATAACGGGTGGAACATCCAACACCGCCCGCAAGGTAATAATTTCAATTCAAATTTCAATTCAAACCAACCTTCCTTAAAAGATCTCGTTCTAGGACAAGCTAAAATCAATGAAAATTTAACCAAAAAGCTATCCTTCAACGATAAAATGTTTGAAAATATAAATGCCAAGCTTGAAACTTTGTCTTCTTCTATTCAAAATCAAGCAAGTTTTAATAAAATGATAGAAACACAAATGGCACAAATAGTTGCTTCTATTCCTGTCAACAACACGGGAAAAATCCTGAGGCAACCCGAGACTTCTCCCGAGTTTGTTCATGCAGCTACAGATCAATAAAGGAAGAGAAGTCTGGCCAATAGACTATAAACGTTGAGCCCTTGCCGAAGGTCATCGGTAGTTATCAATATATATATATATATATATATATATATATATATATATATATATATATATATATATATATATATATATATGTATGTATATATCTATATTCATATATATATATATATGCATAATAATTATCTGAAGGGGCCCACACCATCATTCAAGCTTGGGGGAGGTGTCCCCACTCAGGTATTGTATCTTATCCTTTTGAAAATATATATATATATATATAAAATAAATAATAAAATTATTTCTTGCATAAAAGAAATTATTCCTTCTTCCTAGATTTATAAAAATTTATCTTTAGTTCAAAATAAATTCTTCTCCAAAAATTCTATAAACATAATTTTTAGAAAGAATAAATTTTGTTGAGTATAAATATTATTTTTAAATAATTTTTGAAAATCAAAAAGTTTCAAATAAAACTTGTGGAAAATCAAAAACTGGAGCAAAATTTCAAATGGGAGTCATTCGTAACCGGCTACACATTAGAAATAGCCGTTAGAGGGAACTTAAAAAAACTGGGCGGAACCGACATCAGCAGGGGACCGGCCGGTCTCAGGGGCGACCGCCCCCTGGACAACGTCTCTGCGGCACAGCCTTTTACCAACGGTCACTAGCCGTTGCAAGGAGCACTCCCTAGCCTGCTATCAGCTCTATAAATACCAGAGCATTCGGGTGGAGCTCCTCACCCCTCTCATTCTCACATTTTTTTACTCCCTCCATCACTCTCTTGCTCCACCATTCTCCAAGCATTTTTCCACGAAGTTCAAGCACAAGGAAATCCTGCACAAACCTATCCCACTCCCATCACAAGTCAAGTTCTTGTGCCAAGCTCACCATGAGTGGGATCGGAGATTGGATTTTCGGCATGTTCCGGAAAGGCCCTCGCTCTCGTGGGGAGTCTAGTCAAAGTACTCCCACACGTGGGGAGAGCCCGCTACATGAAGAAGAGGAGGCGCCAAGAGGCCACGCCATCGACGAGGCCGACGCTCCCTTCATCGACTTGGAGAGCGAGCGGGAAATGCAAGCATACAACCTCCTCAAGGGACGCGAATTCCTGCATACACCGGCTTTCGACCCACACTTCCTCCAGCAGACAGGTATGAATGACGAATTTAATACCATTTTCGAAAATGTTGGTTGGAGCCAAGTTGCCCCCGTGCACAAACTTGGATCTCGTCTTTTGACCATCCAAATCTTGGGCACTTTACAAATTTTCGATTGTGGTATTACTTTTCGCTGCTTTGGGAAAGAACATAACCTTTATTGGAAAGATTTTGCTACACACTTGGGTTTTCATGAGCGATGCTCTGTTGATTTGGGTTTCACTCTTTCGGGTTATCAACGTCATGCTTTTTGGCACTTGATAACCGGACAAAATGTGACTGAAAAATTCCAACCCAACATCAACACCATCCACCATCCTTCTTTAAGGTTTATGTATAAATGGATTGCTAATTCTTTCTTTCCTAGAGATGACACTCACCATGCCTATGATATTGAGTTGAAGATGCTTTATGCCGTGCTTAAAAAGATTAAAGTTGCTCCTATCTATGACATTGTTAAGCACTGGTTAAACTCTTTTAAAACTTCCACACCAATTATGTGCACTTCACTCATCACACATCTTGCTGCTAGTGTTGATCCTCATGGTGCTAATACTATTGTTTATCTCTCCACTCCACGCATTATGATCAATGAGTATTATTTTACTCAAGGTCATACCCTAAAACGTGATGACTCGGGAACAAACCTGGTATTTTATTATCCGGGATATATAAACGAGATTCCATTACCTAACCCGGATCTCGCTTTATATAAATCCCCATCTCTCACCTTCGACCTTGTCGAAAAGGAAGAAGCACGCAAGAGTTCTGTTTCTCGCAGGAGATCACGAAGGAGAGAAGTACAGGAGGAAGAGCCTGCGCAACCTGTGCAGCCTACACCACACCCGGCCATGCCTACCACAATACCAAGGATGGAATGGTCCCCGGTCATATCTACACCTGGGTTCACCCCTGGGTATGGATATGGTATGGGACATGTTCCTCATCCTTATGCGGCTGGAGGGTCAGGGTGGCAACACTCGCAGGAGGCAGGGGGATCAAGGCATCCTGAGCACGACCATTCTCCACATTCTGAAGGCATGCCACCTCCGATACACCCACAGCCGGTCACACTAGAGATGCTCAACACACGCATGGGAGGACTAGAATTGCAAAACAGACAAATTCAAGGTACACTCAATGCTCACATCCAGACTTCTACCCAATGGCATGAGCAGTACCAGCAGCAATTCATGGACCTCGAAGATGCGAACCGGTGGCGGCATCAGGCACAGATGGCCTACCTTTGGTCTATGGGATAATTCCCGGGACCTAGGCCTTGAACTAGCTTGGGGGAGGAGATTCACAAGAGGTAACATGTATCTTTAAATTTCTTGCACTTTATTTCTCGCACTTTTAAATTCTGCAATTTTATTTCCTTGTTAAAAATAATAAATAAAATATTCCACTCCCATATGTGCTAACATATGTTAGTTTCTCTTCTGTTGAAATGATGAATAGTTGCTCTGTCTATAATTCGTCTGTGTCTAAGTTATAACTTAGTATTCCTCAAGATTTAAATTTGTTGGCTAAAAATATCTCATTCTAAGAACTTGAAATCTTGTGGGTTGCAATTGCAAGATCCTTTTCTAAGTTGTTGCAAGATATGAGATGATAGAAATAGACTTTGCTATGACTTTGTTCTAAGAGAAACTTGACATCCGGAGATTTCTTTTCAAAAATTCAAAAATCAAAAGTTTTCCAATGATTATGAAATACCTACCAAGGCCATATGACATGCTCTACTTTTACAAAAACTTAGTCATATGCTACTTACGGAACTTTGAGTTAAGTCAAAACGCTGAGACCTAGTGAGATTATGATCATACATCGATGATTGAGATTCACGTACACCCACTAAATAAAGCCGACTCTCATCCTGAGAGTTGCGCATAACATGCACCTTTCATACACCAAATAAAAATGCCGACCCTCACTGTGAGAGCTGTGCATACAAAAAAGTTTTCACTCCTTGTTCGCCATCATGACGTCTCTCCATCCAAAAGTTTTCATATGTCAAATCAAAATATGGGCTATGCTAAAAAAAAGAGAGCCAAAGGGCATGAGAAAATAAACGGGAAAGAAAATACAAATACCCGTTCAAACAAAATGATGATATTTCTATGGCCCATATTCCTCCAAAAAGTTTTATTCCATCCAATAAGAGAGAGTCATGAGGAATGGAGTACCAAAAAGTTTAGAGATAGGTTTTTACCATACTCATATTCCACACACTTGCACGTCTCAATCAAGGTATATGACTTGTATCTCCTTATGGTCCGGTCTTTGACTCAGCAATATAAGTAATGTAAGTATGCCCACCTTCATACCTACCCAAAACTCCACTCTCAGCCTTAGTAGTAGGATGAAAAGGCAACACTACAATGCCTTTGGTAAGGTAAACCATACACATTGAGGGATTGAGAGAATCATTTGAGGAACTTGGTTTATTTTGCAAAAATTCATAAAACCTCTAGATCAAAGGTCTATCAAAGAATGAATGATTGGTGAGTCTATTATAACCATTCTAACTTGCAACCGCCCAAGAAATTGGAGAAACTACAAGCCCCATAAGAAATCAAGGTAAAGAGTGGATAGAATGCCAACTTATTTAAATTACGAATGAATGTTATGTTATAGGTATGACACTTATGAATTATATCGGCATTGTAGCAACTCCTGATCAACAACCATACTTAGCTATTTGCTCGGGACGAGCAAAGGTTAAGCTTGGGGGTCTTGTTGGTGGTCCTTATGGATGAATTTTATACCACCAACTTAGACTAAAAAGAGAATTGACAATCATATTCTAGCACATATGCCTTTACTATTTACAAGTTCCACTTGTACCCCTAGCATTCATGTTTTATAGGTTTTATGGCATAACAAGTGGAAATACGCATCAACATGAAGAAAGCGCAAAGTCAAATGACGAATCCAACAAATGTGCAACCAAAGAATACTAAAGAAGCCCACCTTGAAAGCGTAACTGGATCCATCCGCAACCAAGGGAGAGGCCCAGGCCCAGGGAGCAACCGACCACCCGAAGGCGGTGGCCAGTTGCCGCCTCCCTGGGTCCGACCGCCCCCGGGGGCGGCCGCCCCCCAGATGGCACTTCCCGGACCCATCTTCAGCCACAGTACTCAAGGCGGTTTTCTGATGGCGGTTTCACCTCCTTCCATGTTTAGATGCACCAAACCGTCATAATTCCACTATAAATAGATGGTGCTCCATCCCCTTCAACACACACATCATTTAGAGCAAGGCAAGAGCTATCAAGGAGAGCTTGTCTCCTTGGAAGAAAAGGATCATCTTGGTATGAATACATTCGGTCTTCTTTCATGAGCAAGTTCTTATCATACTTATATGATTATGCATATGAACTAGAGTCTAGTTATGATCTTGTTATGAGCATAGTATATGAGCTAGAATGTAGTTTATATATCATGTTCTTGACTTGTTCATCATCGTTCTTCATTGTTCATCGAATTAGTATGAATAGAGGAAGAACTAGGAATGAGGTGATGGTTCGTCGTGCTGTCATGGCTGCTTTTAACCTAGCCTGTCAATCCGAAGGGTTGGGGTCCGCAGGGGTTAGGAGTTGTTTCAAAGTATGCAAGCATGGAGCTTGGGTATGCGGAGATCGGCGAATATGTCGGTATCCCACGGGCAGAGGGGTAGGTGGACAGGTGGTGACAGCCCTGTCCATCCCTAGCATTCCCCCACGTTCGGATATTGAGTATGAATTCATAAAGTCTCTATCGGCTGGCGGACCAGCAACGGGGATCTCCCTATCATCCCAGACTTAGTCCTGATACTAGAACTACTAATTAGATGATTTGCTAACAGTTCTTTGCATAATTATATATGACCAATGCCTGCTCAGTTAGATATATTCTTTTATTCTTCATTTTCCTTTTATCCTTGAGGTTGATCCATATGTGTGTCCACTATCTTGAAATCATGTTTAACTCCTGTTTACTCTATGCCTACCATCGCACTCAATAAGTGATCATGTTTACACCACGCTTGATGCATATTGCCCTCCTACGGGAAATTATAAATACGACACCCTACTCACGGGTTGAAATGCTACAATGATAGTTATGTGCGCTTGCAGAGTAATCTTATTCCTTACTGAGCTATCGATTGTCGTACCTAAGTACCGTTACTTAAAGATTGTAATCCTTGTTGCACCCCACGGCGCCGTGCCACAGTTTTGCATATCGTAAGTAATGACGGTTAGGAAGGCCAATCCGGCACTTCTAACTGCTATTACCAGACTGCATTACCTAGGCCAGCGCCGCTAAGGGCCAAGGATTACCTTTCTGAAGTAATGGTGGTTGGGAATGTCAACTTATGTTTCTAAGTATTATTATTAAGGACGGACCTTTAGTCTATCTTTAGTAGTAATGCTAAGAAACGCCAACAAGCATTTCTAGCGCCGTTGCCGGGGATGGACTTGTAGTCTATCTTTTGTAACGACGTTAAGAAATACCAACATGCAGAACAACTTTTCATAATGTTCTTTAGACATGATGTTAATGCTAGATCCTAGATCGCATATAGCATTATGGAAATTTTGAGATTGAATAGAGCAAGATATGAGAGGGGTTCCAAGATCTCCCTTTTTAGTTGGAAAATTCCATCCATCTAATTCATAGCCGTGATAACTAATAGTAACAAGATTAGCAGATTCCATGATTGTTTTAGGCTTCCCTGGTATTCTATCTTTTTGAAAAGATGGAATTGCAGCAGCTAGTTGTGCTAATTGGGTTTCAAGCATCTTATTGAAATTAAGTTGATTCTTAATTGCAGAAGAGAAATCATCCAATTTAGCATTTATGCTATCTAGCATCCTATCATTAGCATGGTGCTTCTTGTTTATACTATTAGTCATTCTACCTTGACCATAGACAAGATCTTTAAGAGGAGGGTAGTTATTACCTTGGTTGTTTGGACGTTGCGAAGAATTGAAGGTGTTACCTTGAGAATTGGAGCGCTGAGTCCATCCTTGGTTTGAAGAACGAAAATTATTATCATTGTTGATGAAGTTGAGGTCTTCATGTGTCTCAGGACAATGGAGTCCAAAATGTTCAACTTCTACACAGACTTCACACGTCATGTGAGTCTCCATGGCTTGCACGGTCTCAGGTGTACGCATCCTCTCGTAATTTTCTAGCCTTTTGGCCAGTAGGTCCATTTTAACTGCAATCATGTCAGCTTCCTTTAAAGAATGCATACCTCGCTTGCGCGGTTGCAGACGTTCCTCGTTTCATCCTTGATTGGACACCATCTTCTCGATCAAAGCCTTCGCATCTGAAACTTTAAGAGAAAAGAATGCTCCACCAGCGGCAGCATCTAGATGGCTTCTATCAAGAGGGGTTAATCCATGGTAGAAGTTTTGGATCAAAAGCCAATCCTCCATACCATGGTGTGGACAGGCAGCGACATACTCTTGCATTCGTTCCCAAGCCTCAGGAATCGATTCATCGGTTTGTTGTTGGAAACTAGAGATCCTATTGTGAAGAGCAATGGTGTTGCCTAGAGAAAAGAATTTCACTAGGAAAGAGTTGGAACACTTTTCCCATGTGTCCAGATCATTTCAGTTCGTATAGAACCATTGCTTAGCTTTTCCTAACAAGGAGAAAGGAAAGAGTCGCAAACGAATTGCGTCTGGGGTTACTCCTTTAATGGTAAAGGTGCTGCATATCTCCAAAAAGTGTTGGAGGTATGCATTAGCATCCTCATGAGCCTTGCCATAAATTGGGTTAGCTTGAACCATTGTGATTAATTCTGGCTTTAACTCGAACTGAGTGTTCACCTCGATGACACCAGGGCCTATTGCTATATTAGCAGCAGAAGGTGCAGAGAATTCACGGATGGTCCTTTCGGCCATATTCGTGATTCTAAGGATAACTATCTAGACTTGACTCAAATCAAAGGAATTCAACAGTTGCCTTCCCCGGTAACGGTGCCAAAAATGCTTGTTGACAGATACTAACGCTATCAAAAGAATATAGCCAAATCTATCCTCTAGCAGTGGTAACAATACTTCTCAGCGCAATCACTGGGGTTGTCAATCCCTAAGCTCAAAGTATGTGGTTGTTGACACTTCTAACGTTGCTACTAGGAATAAAGTTATTTCTAGCAACTGCGCCAAAAATGTTATGGGTAGCTCTATAGGATAGGTAATGGGATTCTGCAAGCGCACAGAACTATCGTGTAGCACTTTACCTGAGAGTAAAAGGGGTCGAATTTATATTTTCCCAAAGGAAGGCGGGGTTTGTGATTCCAAGGATCTGATAGTCAAGGATCTAGATATGGATAAATAGGGTAATAACCTTAGATAGCTCTGGAGTTTTGGGGGAGAACTCTATCTCAGTAAAAGATCAAATGATTGTTATACCAAAGAAACTGCTATACCCGGGACGCGCAAAGTCCTAAACTCACCGGGGTTCGACTGATTAGGCACCGTACGTACCAAAAGCCTACGCTGATAAAACCAGGCCGAACGTGGTGGAATCCAGAGGATTCTAGGGCTGTCACCACCTAGAACCTACCACTACTATCCGTGGGCCTAGCCGCACTCAAGGGTAAGCTATAGCGGTTGACATCTACTAACGTCGCCAAATATAACTATATAACTTTCAATGCGAAAGGCGAGATTAGAAGATGAATGGTAATTAATTAACTTGTCATTAGCAACTAGCCACTTTTCTATTACCAACATTCTTATGCAAGAACTAGGTTGTCATCCATAATTAATAATGCTAAGAATAAATAAAGGTTTCATAAATTAATCTATATGACTAGGCAGAAATAAATATAAATAATATAAACTAAGATCAGTTCTGCAAGCGGACAGATAATTATACCATTGTAGCATTTTACCTAGATAGTTCTACCAGGTTGTCGATTTATATTTATACCACTGGGAAGGACTAAGAATAAAATATAATCTATTATATTGATAGTGATGGTATACAATGGATAAGTGACATTACTGATGTCATTTACTCTACTCATAACAGGCAGAGGTCACAAGGTAAATAAAGATAAAGGTGATAAGTATGATCAAGCATCATAAATAAAAGATAATCATCAGAGCACTTCTCTAGTCATAGTAATAGCTAGCCAATGGATAAACTAAGGAATTAATATCAAAGGTAATTCTATAACTACATCAATGAATAACTCTAATTAGTGCAATTACATCTAGCAATCATTGTTAGACTAATCCTATATCATGATCACATGCAAAGGGCATCATCTAGGAAAGGTGTGAAACAGAGTCATCACCAAACTTCGCGACCGTGCCTGCTGGCCTACATACGGGGGTGGACTACAGAGGACTCAACGCAGCTGTCACCTACGCGATCTACCACATGACCCGGCACATCAGGGTGCACTCGCAGATAAACAAGATACCTAGACACCACGTCTACATATCGTTCATCATCTATCCATCGTACGAATGAATAAACGCTATACGAGCAATTACATGAATTCAATAAGATCAAACCAACTATACTAGACATATAATCAAAGCAGGGGGGCGCCGGCCGGCCCCACCCTTGGGGGTCTCGGGTCCCGGTGACTCGGGTGTGTTCCAGATGCTTCTAGTGTTCTCGTGATGATTGTTTCCTTGGCGGTTAAGTTACGTGGTAATCATGCTCTTTAACCCTTCTTTTATGATTTTCTGGAATAGCCCCTGGAAAATACAAAACATGCAAAACTCGTGGAAACTATCAGTTGAAACCCTAGACTAGTGTATATTCATGTATCTTTTGGTGTCTAAAGTTCTAATAAAAGTTGACGTTATCCACCGTCAACAACACCCCCAAGCGTACCTGTTTGCCAGTCCCTTGACAAACAAACTAAGCCTAATTACTAATATAATTGGATCAGGAGTTGCTACAATGTTTTTATACTTTCCAAGTACACATGCTGTAAACAAAGATTCTCCTCCGTATTAGACAAAATTGCTCTAACTTTTAAACTTACCCATTTTACTTTTAACTATGGGACTTTACAGCTCTTGCCTTAGTCTTGAGTAATTGAAAGAAAGAACAATCAAGTCTTGCACTATGTAGCAAATTCTTCACAGTACCAATATCCTGGAGTTTTGCAAGTTTTCAAAATAAAACTCAGAGCTTTAATTGTATGACACCCTCAAGTCTCTTAATGTATATGGTATTTGTGGATCTCACTTAAGGTATTAATGTTATGCCTTCCTATAACTAAGGATTTATAGTGGAGCTCATAGGAGTGGAAATAACAAGGTTTAAGCATACTTGCAATTCATATGTTGTAAAGTCAAACAGTGGATCCACAGAGAATCAAGGCATACAATCAAACCAAGATGTGCATATGTATGGAATAAGGTGGATATGTGTATATGTGGTATTTAGTGGCTATTCCTAATTCTACTTTTGCTCTTTGAAAATGATTTACTCTCCTTTGTAACTTGGAGGAACACATGGGCTATCTTTATTCTTTCTTTTTTTATTCTTCTCTCTCTCCTTTTTTTCGGGAGGCGGGCATCTAGTACCCATTGTTTTAATGCTGGGACACTTGTCCATCTTTTACTCCCTTTTTATATTTTTGTATAGCCACATGTATCCTTTGAATATGAATAACTGGAGAGATAATAACAATAATAAGAACTTTGAGCAATTATATCAAGGTTGTCCTACGGGGTTTATATATTTTTTTGTTGTTCTCTCTTAGTGTAGGAGAAAATATTTTCATGATGAACATTGATGAAAGTGGAAATGGTTGCGATTACTCCCAGGGTAGGAATAATGCACATGTGCTAAAGTGTGTACGTGATCTTGGTTTTAAAAGCATGACAAGACTCTCATATGGTATTCAATAAAGGTTGACTAAACTCAATGTAAAGCAAGCAACATGAAAAGGTTTTCCTATCTAGATGTATCATAGATGGCTTTGGTAGGAATTCACATTTTGTCATACAAGAGCACATCATGTAAATTTTAAGTTTTCGAAATAAATCTCCAGAACTTAGTAATGCTAGGAATAAGATAAATAGCAGCTCAACTTTCATGAATCATATCAATCAATTACCTAGACTTAGGTCAAACATATGCCTCCACTAGTTTCAGGTTCAGAGTAAACTTTTAAGTTAAACAACAATATCTAAAACTCAGGAGAATTTAAGTTTCACAACTAGGCATTTGAAAAGTATTGTGACAGAGCAACTATTCATCATCTCCAAGACAAAATTTTAATGCTCATCATTTTTAATTTAGTTCTAGCCTAGACTGACTCTAAACAAACTCTAATATATAGATAGATATTTATTTGATTTTTTAGATTTTTATCTTACTAGCTAACTCACGCGAAAAAACGATATAGTAATAATGATAGGATAGAAAACTTATACTTAGCTAGATTTTAATTGGAGGGTGCCCTCCCCCAAGTTTGACGTTTGATAGGGTCTTTGATGTTGCAAATTGAGCGATCGTTCTGAGCAGTGTACAGGCAGTGTAGAGGCGTCGGGTTGACTAACTCCTTGATCTTACATTTTCCTATGAAACTCAATTGCCAATAAAAATACCATATCTTATGGAGAGGGGTTAGGTTTAATACCACTCCATGGTAAGTGATTGATTTTATATTTCCAGCAGAAGTTTAAGCTTCTTTACCTAATTAGGAAATTTCTTTAAGAGTGTGGACCTTCATGTGCCCACATATTTTTGGTATTTTTGTGAAAGGTGTGGACCTTCATGTGCCCACATATTTTTGGTATTTTTAGATTTTCCTATAATACTATGGTGAATCTTCATGTGTTCACATATTTTTGGTATTTTGTGTTTGTATAAAGTAGACTCAATAAGCGCATAGGTATAATTACCTGATAATTGGGGGATGCTCCTCCCCCAAGCTTGATGTCTGCAATACTTGGTGCTTGAATGATCTTTAGAGCGAGTTGGTTAGCAGCAGTGCTGGTGATTGCCACTAATAGACTCTCTCCTTAGTCATAATATTATTCCTGTATAGTTATACTCCAACAAGAAAACCAAAACTCGAGGCTCGAATTATCAAGGGGTTAGCGGTCAGCCAATGAGCACTTTGATTATTCTTTGAGTTGATTTTAATTAATAGATTTTAGAAGGATTCCAACAGGATTCTATTTTTAGGATTTTCTAATTTTCTTATGTAGAAATCAAATATGTATGCATGCTACTAATAATTTTTATGCCACCACAGGAAATATTCATTCTCATGGGGCCTAGGATTTTCATAATGCAACAAAGCAATTATAAATATTACTACCATCTATAAATCATTTTTATTTTTATGCCACCACAGTAAATATTCCTACAGAGTTACCATAGGTTCATTCACATGGGGCTTTAATATTTATGATGCAGTAAATTAAGCAGTAAATATTTTTGTTGGTTTTAATATTTTTATGCAAAAATGATTTTACTAATAAATGTGCTAAGCAAAATTACTAATGAATGCTAAATTAATTAGATAACTACCATTCTAACCTTATGACTAGGGTACGGAATTTAAAGTCTACCGACAGGACTTAGATAGAGGAGAGTATTTACTCAGTAGGTTCATTGTCTGAGGTTACCTCAGTCAATTCCCCATTTTACGGTGGTGTAGCAGGTGCTTCTTCTTTCTCCTTCCATCTCTTTTCTGTCTCTTCTGCTTCTCTCTTTTCTAGCTCCAGCTCTTCCTTGTATGCTTTTCTTGATTCTTCATCTCTCTTTATCCATTCTTCGACTTGTGCCTGGATCTCTTCTTTCTCTGCTTTAGCAATCTGGTCCATCCACTCAGCTTTCGCTTCCCACTCACTCCAGCGTGGTGCTTGTACGGCTTCTTCTTGCTCCTTGTAGCAGTCTTCATACTTCACAATCCTTCCAGGGAACTCCTCCCATCCACAGTGAGGCTGGGCAGCCTAACGGCGGGCTTGGAGTTTCCTTCTGTTGCGTTGCTTCCTGATCTGCTCATGGTTAAGATGTGTTTTGAATTGACAGCGTACCTTTCCGGTGGGTAGGTTGAAATGGATCTGTCCAGACCCGATATAGATGATAGCATTGGCGGTGTAGAGGAATGGTCTTCCCAAAAGAATAGGTGATTCATCGTCTCCCTGCGTGTCAAGAACTAGAAAATCTACGGGTATATATTTATTTTGAATTCTTACCATTACATCCTTGACTATGCCTTCAGGGAATCTTAATGATTGGTCCGCCATCTGCAACTAAATATATGTTGGGTATAATGGTAAATCATCAAATAATTCATCATATACCTTTTTGGACATTACGTTGACGCCTGATCTAGTGTCGCAAATGCTGTCGGGAAAAGTGATGTCTCTGATTGTGCATTCGATGATTGGTACACCTGGGTCATTTTTCTTTTTTGGAAATGGTTTCGGAAGCATATGATCATTTTCTGTGTTTATGGCATTGATTAGCTGAGCGGTTCCTTCAGGAACATGCTGGGGCTTGTTCTTCCTCCATCTTCTATTGTTCTTCTTCTTGGGTGCTGGTTGTTGTTGTTGCTCTTCTTGTTGATGGAATTATTTTGGGACTGCAGGATTCTTGAGGATGCGGTTCTTGAATGAAAATCTCTCCTTCTTGTATTTAATGGAGAGGACAATCTTGGCGTGTTCCGCATAGATGATGGCTTTAGTTGTGCATAAGAATTGTTGTCCCAAGATAACGGGTGCCTTCTTATCTCCTCCGGTATCCATGATCACAAAGTTAATTGGGACATATGATTGCCCCACTCTGATAACAGCTTCTTCTAGTACTCCCTCGGGGTAGCAAATGGATTGATCTGCAATCTGCAAACGCATAGATGTGTACAACAAAGGATCACCTAAAATTTTCTCATAGATTACCTTGGGCATTATGTTGACACTTGCGCCGAAATCGCAGATAGCCTCTGGAAAGTTGTGACATCCTATGGAGATAGGAATCACAGGTCTTCCAGGGCCTCCCATCTTCTCAGGTAGTGAGTGATCTATCCACTGTATATCTGCAGGCTCAATTTGGTATTGTGTTGCATTGTGAATATCAACAAGGTTAGCAGTTTCTAAATCCTCTGGCTGGCCCGGAATCTTTCCTTTCTCAAATGGAGGGACAGCAGCAGCAAGCTGAGCTAATTGTGATTCTAACATTTTATTAAAGCTGTGCTGATTCTTTATAGCAGAAGCAAAGGTATCCATTCTAGTATTTATATTTTCTAAAGCTTTATCATTTGAGACTACTTTTCTAGACATTTGATCTAACAATTTAGATTGACCAGCAACTAAATCTCTTAAAGGCGAAAGATTATAATTATTGTAATTATTACCTTGGTTGTTACCTTGGTAATTAGCTTGTCGAGGTTGCTGATTTCATCCTTGGTTTGGCTGGTTCCATCCTTGATTTTGCTGAGGACGATAGTAGGTGTTGTTGTTGATGAAGTTCACATCCTCTTGCAATGTAGGGCAGTTGATAGCTGAATGCCCGTAATCTCCACATTCTTCACAGGTCATGCGAGAATCAATGATATGCATGACTTCCTTCTTCTCTATGTCGAGCTTCTTCATGATGAGGTCTAGCTTGGCAGTGACCATGTCAGTCTCCTTCAGATGATGGATGCCTCCTCTCTTGCGAGGTTGAGTACGTTCTTCATTACAGCTTGAATTTGAGGCCATCTTCTCAACAAGTGCTTGAGCTTCTGGAAGCTTAAGTGACAGGAAAGCTCCTCCAGCTGCAGCATCAATGGACTCACGGGTGCTTGAGATAAGCCCGTGGTAGAAGGTCTGCAATAGTAGCCAATCCTCTATCCCATGATGAGAACAGTCTTCAATATAATCTTGGAATCTCTCCCATGCTTCAGTGAATGATTCGTCATGTTGCTGTTGAAAACTTGAGATTTTCCCATGCAGAGTATTTGTCTTGCCTATAGGAAAGAACTTTGCCAGGAAAGCAGTTAAGCATCGGTCCCATGTAGTGTTCTTGTCTTTGTTAGCGTAGAACCACTGCTTGGCTTTCCCCAAAAGTGAAAACAGGAAAAGACGGAGTAAAATAGCATCTCTTGGTACTCCTCAAATCGTGAAGGTGCTGCAAATATCTAAAAACTGTTGTAAGTGTGCACTTGCATCTTCATGAGCTTTTTCACAAAACTGGCTGGCTTGAACCATGGTGATAAGAGCAGGCTTGAGTTCGAATCCATTCTCCCCCGTGTTGACTGCTGGTCCAGTCCGGATGTTTTCTGTTGTTGGGGCAGAGAACTCGCACAGGGTCTTCTTAACCATGTCTTCAAACACAGGAGATAAATCTTCTCCTAAGTATTCTTCTTCCAATGTAGGAGCTGGCTCCTTTGATAAACTAGCTCGAGAAACGATGGGTGTTTTTTATAGTGATTCAGAATCTTTCCTCGTCTCTACAAACTTCTTTCTTCTCAGGAGTTTCTCTGGATCGTCAGTGAAATTATTTGGTAGAGAAAAACCATTCATTCATCACCCTGCATAAGATAAGCAAATGATAAAAATAAGGGTGTACCTGTTTGAGTTAAAGATCAATCGGTAATACAATCTTATCCATTATGTATACATATGCTATCAATATTTCCTAAGTTTATGTGCCTTCCCCGGCAACGGCGCCAAAAATGCTTGTTGACATCTACTAACGTCGCTAAATATAACTATATAACTTTTAATGCGAGAGGCGAGATTAGAAGATGAATGGTAATTAATTAACTTGTCATTAGCAACTAGCCACTTTTCTATTACCAACATTCTTATCCAAGAACTAGGTTGTCATCCCTAATTAATAATGCTAAGAATAAATAAAGGTTTCATAAATTAATCTATATGACTAGGCAGAAATAAATATAAATAATATAAACTAAGATCAGTTCCGCAAGCGGACAGATAATTATACCATTGTAGCATTTTACTTAGGGAGTTCTACCAGGTTGTCGATTTATATTTATACCACTATGAAGGACTAAGAATAAACTACAATCTATTATATTGATAGTGATGGTATACAATGGATAAGTGACATTACCGATGTCATTTACTCTACTCATAACATGCAGAGGTCACAAGGTAAATAAAAGATAATCATCAAAGCACTTCTCTAGTCATAGTAGTAGCTAGCCAATGGATAAACTAAGGAATTAATATCAAAGGTAATTCTATAACTACATCAATGAATAAGTCTAATTAGTGCAATTACATCTAGCAATCATTGTTAGAATAATCCTATATCATGATCACATGCAAAGGGCATCATCTAGGAAAGGTGTGAAACAGAGTCATCACCCAACTTCGCGACCGTGCCTGCTGGCCTACATACGGGGGGTGGACTACAGAGGACTGAACGCAGCTGTCACCTACGCGATCTACCACACGACCCGGCACATCAGGGTGCACTCGCAGATAAACAGAATACCTAGACACCACGTCTACATATCGTTCATCATCTATCTATCGTACGCATGAATAAACGCTATACGAGCAATTACATGAATTCAATAAGATCAAACCAACTATACTAGACATATAATCAAAGTAGACAAAGACTATTGTAATCAAGAACATATGAACTATTAAGAATAATGTTTCCCTAATCATAATGAAGAATACAATAATAGAGAAAAACTAGAATTATACCGAACTCCGTGCTCCAGACAGACGCTGGGGCTCCGGTTCCGCCGAAGAACTAGAACTCCTCTACTCTCTAATCTAACTAGGCTAGAACTATGAACTAGGAGGCTCTTGATGAACTAGGAGGCTCTTGATGGCTTGAGGACTTGATGCCTTGAATGAATGATATGTTGATGCCTCCAGGGGGGTCTGCCCCTTTATTTATAGCCCGGTGGGATGCACGTGCGCCGTAGGATCAAACCGACTTGAAACAAGGGCTGAGATGACTCCACAAAAGTGGCGGAAGAAGACTCCAGAAGCTAGGCCGAAACCCTAGCAAGGGGGCGCCGGCCGGCCCCACCCTGGGGGGTCTCGGGTCCAGAGCCTCGGGTGTGTTTCAGATGCTTCTAGTGTTCTCGTGATGATTGTTTCCTTGGCGGTTAAGTTACGTGGTAATCATGCTCTTTAACCCTTCTTCTATGCTTTTCTGGAATAGCCCCTGAAAAATACAGAACATGCAAAACTCGTGGAAACCATCAGTTGAAACCCTAGACTAGTGTGTATTCATGTATCCTTTGGTGTCTAAAGTTCTAATAAAAGTTGACGTTATCCACCGTCAATAATAGCCTAAGCACCGCACTTAATCTATAAAACTTGCTACTCTAACTCGAGCTCAAGAATTAGAGCACTCTAACCAAGCAATGAGCAAGTATACAACTACTTAAAGTATAACAATAAATAAATGAAGAAGGGGATCTTTATTACCGATAAGAGTAAAGAACACCGCAGAGGAGGTCACCGACAGACCCGGCTCCTCCATAGACTTCCTCCTTCTCCCGACTTCTCTCACTACTCTACTCTTCTCTAGCTAGCACTATTCCTAGGAGCAGAGCTTCGCTAGAGAGAGAGGAGCTACTACTGACTATGAGCTGAATCTCTGGTGATTTCTAGAGGTGTTTCTAGTGGTTTCTAGTGGTTTCCGCTTATAAGTGAGGATTCAAGCCCTATTTATGGTGTAGGAGAGCTCCAGGGGTACTTGTAGGGGTCCTGGAGGTCGGTGGCACGAAGAGGAAGGGCGGGCGCCCTCCTAGGGGGGCGGGCGCCCCCTTGGATGCACCGCCTTGCATCCAGTGGCCCTCCTTCCTCCCCTATGGTGGTTGCAAGGTCCGTTTGTGTCCTGAAATGACGGTTTGCAACCCCTGGGAGGATGACATGTGGGTCCTTCAATCCATGGCACATCACTTGATCACTGTTGGATGAAAACCAACTTCATTTGATGGTGTGGATGACTCCTGGACATCTTCCCTCGGATTGTGGACATGGAACTCACTTTGGACAGGGCGGGCGCCCTGTTGATAGGGCCACCGGATCCTCCTGCCTCGTCTCTAAGCCGTTGATGTTGTTTCAACGTACCACAGGCCATTTGGGAGGATGGCACATGGATCCGTGAGGTGGCATGCCAATTTGGCGCCATACATAGGGCGGGCGCCCTATGTAGGGGACGGGCGCCCCCCTCTGGCTCCCATGTGGCAGCTGAGGTGTTGAGGTGTCTTGGTATGCTTCAGTTTTGCCTTGTTTCACCATTTTTCCTGCATACACAAGATTTCTCCAAGGACATGTGGAACTAGGTAAGTTTTAAAGTGAGTTCTTTGCTTTTCATGTGGTTTTACCTTGATTATGGGTTAAATGTTGACGGTAAAATAGGGTGTTAGCGATCGTCAACAAACTCCCACAAGCTAACCTTTTGCTTGTCCTCAAGCAAAGATGTGGTTTTAGCATGGCAATGTTGAATCAAGAATTTCTTTAATGTAATAATTCACAAAGATCTTGCATACAGACCAACACTATTATAGTATTGAGCATGATTCAGAAATTCATCTGCTTATAGCTTTTTTCACCATGGGTCATGCAAAAACAAGAAAGAATAGATAAGCAAATACTTCACCCCTTACTTTGGTAGAGTGAAACCATTTACTAGAGAGTTTTTATTCTTTTGAAAAAGAAAATCTTGCTTTGGTTCCTTTAATGGTACTCTCAACCACTCCTTAGTGTGATGGACCTCACAAGAGCTCAAGAGAGCTTTTCATGTCTATCCTAAGCTTATGTGGGGTTTATAGGATTGGAGCAAAAGCATACTTGAACTGAATGTATTGCAAGATTAGACTCTTAGATCGCAGGGAGCAACAAGTCATATAGAATGATCAAGATGTGCAAGTATAAATTATTTGGTGGGCTCCTTGAGACTTATTCCTTTGCCTTAGACAGGGGAGAGCATGGAACAGAAAGAGGGCACAGTGAACTATACCCGCTACGGCAGCGTCGGCCTCAGAAAGGCGGGCTCGCGTGGTGATGAGCTCTGATTCGGCTGTGTTAACACCAAATTTTGGGCTGGGAGCCGATAGCCGATGCCAGAAGCCGATAGCCGATACCAAGGGAAGATAGCCGATTTCGGAAGCAGACTCCATCCAGCGGAAGGAAGGAGAATAGCCGATTGAACGGAGAATCGTTTATCGGGCGAGGGTGACAGAAGGCGTGCAGCGTCGGTATTTGGTGACGTCATCTAGAGTCCGCGCCGCCAGGATGCGATCATGATTGGAGTCCGTTATGAAAGGGAAGATGTGACTCCAAGTTATCTTAGATATAGGATAGTTTGTTAGTTTCCTTATCTATTAATGAGTTGTAATTCGATTAGGACTCTACCTACGCTCAGGGTATAAATATAAGCCCTCAGCCATTGTAAAATAAAAAAAACAACAACATCAATACAACACAACTTTCGGCTCCGGCCAAACAAACCCTAGAGTCAGTCGAGTCCGGCGAGTTACTTCATCCAGGCTGGGTGTCATCCGGTGGACGCAGGCTTGCTTGTAAGTATCGTCAACCCCCTTTTAAACTATGTCTTTTTAGCGTCATCCGGTGGACGTGGAAGCATGGCGGACCAGGGTCCTTGCTAAGCTCTGTTTCTTTGGCGTCATCCGGTGGACGCGGGAAGCACAGTGAGTCAAGGATGATTCACGCTGGTTTACCCAATCAATCTGTGTTAACCGTCATCCGGTGGACGAGATGCAGATTAGGACGGTTTTCACGCGCGGATTAGTTATCGATTCGTGTTTGTTTGCTTGATTAATCTATTAGTTAACGTCATCCGGTGGACAGGCTATAGATTACGACAGTTTGCATGCATGGATTAGTTATCGGCTCTAGTTAAATTTGGCAGTTTAGCTAGATTCATTAAGTTACCGATGTTGCTTATGTTTATTGTTTATTATTTAAAGCAATCATCAATTTGCCCGTCTTGATCCATATGCGTCGGCTTATATCTAATAGATCTATATGTTCAACGAATTATGTTTGCCATTCGTTTTAAATTGACAAGATAGAATGTTTTGCACCAGCCGGTTGTATTTTGGATCTAGATTAGATACGGGTCGCACTCAAGTAATAAAATAAACATTGTCTAGATTCAAGGGTTAACGGATCTAAGTTGCAACTTCATCATGACTGCCTCGATCCACTCGATCTCCACTGTTGCAAGATTGTGATTTAGATCTATTAGCCGGAGAGTTGAAACATTGTTTACTTTATAGGCTTGTATGTTGCCCGTATACACTGAATCGGCTAATGTAGCCGATTTCATCTTATTTTATATTGAGACATCTTATATTCATGTTAGCTTGCTGTGACTACATCTTTTGTAGTATACTTCTGTCTAATGCAAGTATATGTCATTGAATTCATGTCTGAATCGGTTAACTTGAGTTATAATGCATATTTCGCTACAATCGGTTCATAACATGACGGAATCGGCTTTCTAGTCGATCTCCCATTACATCGGCTCTTCGAGCCATACAGTTGGAACTACCTGGACATACCGGTTAGTTCCGCCCCGTGATTACTGATTACTATCTTTTTCCTTGTCAATTGCTGGTCAAATTGACTGGCACGCTTGGGTGTTACTGACACTCTCAGACCGGGTCCGAAGCTAGCTGGATCTGCGAGAGCTTCACTGCCTCAAGGGTCGTTTCCGGCTTCGCTGGTGTGTTGGGCTTAGGGAACCACTTTTCGCGCCAACACACTTTTTGGCACGCTCGGTGGGACCTTTCATTGTAGACCATGGCAAAGGAAAAGGATACGGCGGACGGCCCCTCCAGGGATGACGGTGTCCTCAGGGTCAGGGTCGAAGACCTCAGTGAGGAGGACGCGGCAGTGCTGAACAAGATTGTTGAAGAATTCGCTGATGCCTGCCTGCTTTCATTCAGCAAGCAGCGTGATGGCTCAGTAGTGAAGAAGAATGCATTCCCTAGATGGATCATGGACGGCCATTCTGATAAATCTGAAGAGGAGTGTAAGGCCGACCTCAAGCAGATGCTGGAAGAAGCAGTCGGCCATCACCATAAATCCTTCCTGCAGACATTCTATAACATCATGAAGACTGTTCTCAAACGGCAGGATTGGGAGTCTCTGGGTCCGGTTTACTTCAACATACCCGCAGAGGATGCAGATCCAAAAGCAGCGGCAGGGACCTCCAATTCCTCACCGCAACAGCCGAGCCAGCCGAAAACGCCAGGGCAGAGTGCCACTGCGGCCGGTTCGGCTCAAAAAATAGCAGCTTCTCCAAGATTATACAAAGATCATACTCCGAAGGAGCTCGCCGCTTTCATGCAGGCCACTGGACAGTCGGTGAACTCGATGAACTCATCAGCAGTGAATCCGACAGATGGAAATACGCCAGCGGCAGACGTGGCTAACCCAACTCCTGGATACCATGAGGGGATCATGTATCAAGACCTTCAGGCAGCGCCGCATCTGGGGTACGCCCAGACGCCCAACAATCAGCTACTGGAACAGATGAGTGCCATGCTCCGTGATACGTTTGGCTTACAGCCGAAGACTGGGACTGGAATCAAGTATAGGCGCCCTTACCCCGAATGGTACGACCGAGTGACATTGCCGCCCAGGTATCGCTTACCCGACTTCTCCAAGTTCAGTGGGTAGGACGACATCACCACCATGGAGCACATCAGCCATTACCTGACCCAGCTCGGCGAAGCTTTGTATGAGGTAGCTCATAGGGTCCGGCTCTTTCCGCTATCACTGACAGGGCCGGCGTTTAGCTGGTTTGCATCTATGGAGCCTGGCTCGATTCAAGGCTGGGAAGATCTGGAGACTAAATTCCATAATTACTTCTTCTCCGGCACTGGGGAGAAAGACATCACAGATCTCACCAACATACGCCAAAAGCCGAATGAACTTGGATCGGCTTTCATCAAGTGGTTCAGGGAGACCAGGAACATGTGTTACTCTTTAAACCTGAACGACAAGCAGCTCGCCAAGATAGTGGTCAGTGGGTTGCTCCCACATGTCCAAGAGAAGCTTGTGGGCACCAACTTCAACAGCATCAGCGAGGTGATGCAGAGGGTGGCCGCATTAGAACAGCAGGCCCAGAGTTTCAAGAAGGATTCAAAATACAAGCAGGCCTACGTCTGTGATTCCGACTCAGAGGATGGAGAGAATGAAGAAGTAGCTGCTGTTGAGCTTAAATGGGGAACAAAGCCCATGGCCGTATCGAAGGGTTGGAGCGCGGAAGATCAATACGACTTTGACACGCGCAAGCTGGACAAACTCTTTGACCTATTAGTCAGTGCAGGCCACATCACCTTCCCAGCTGATTACGTCAAGCCATCTCCTGAAGATTTGCAGGGAAAGCCGTTCTGCCAGTCCTCACCTCACACTCTACAAACAATTGCCGCAATTTCAAAGCAGCAATCCAGAATGCTATTAGGCGCGGTTTGTTGAAATTTGAGGCTCCTCCCAAGGGGAAGATAAAGATCGACAAATTTCCATTCCCGAAAGGGCAGAACATGGTCCAGATCGCGAATCCTCTGACTAAAGTAAAGGTATTAACCTCCGAACGGGCCAGGAAGAACTCCTCAGTTAATACCGATGCACAAATCACAGCTGAGGAGCTGGCGCTGATCAAAGGAAGGAGGGAACAGAATCAGAGGCAGCCAGAGCAGGGAGAATCCAGTGGCACCAAGAGCAGGAGGCCCACACACCAGCACCTTCTGAACAAGTGGCGGCGACAGAAAGAGAAAGATCATCAGAGGCGGCTGCAGCGCGAAGAAGAGG
This sequence comes from Eremochloa ophiuroides, assembly GCA_038502445.1. Classification (NCBI taxonomy): domain Eukaryota; kingdom Viridiplantae; phylum Streptophyta; class Magnoliopsida; order Poales; family Poaceae; genus Eremochloa; species Eremochloa ophiuroides. Next base: position 108,098,071 of record JAHLJS010000001.1, on the reverse strand, counting down.
AGTACCGCAGGTGGCTCCGCGAAGAAGAAGAGGCGCGCTATCATGAAGAAATGACCCACCACCGGGGAGGTGAGGAGGATCATTGGCATTGCCCATTCTTCCGACATTGTTGGAATGAAGGCCTGAGACTGCCAACGTTGCGCAACTGCCCAGAATGCAGCGATCAGTACCGAGAGTATAGGCAGTCCCAGGTCAACCGCCGGTCTATACATCAGAGGCTGGGGAGTCCCCACAGCCCACGGGATCGGCGTGAAAAAAGGGACTCGCACGATCGGCTTGATGAAGCGGTAATTGAACGCCGACAGCCGGTTTGGCAAGAGAATCAGTGGTGCCCAGGGGATCTAACTAGGAGCCAAAGGCGCCGGGTGCAGTGGCTCAGAAACAGAGAGCTCCAAGCTGAGGGACGTGCCAAACAGGTATGGCGCGAGAAGCCTCCACAGAATAATGGAAAGGCTGTAGCCGATGCACAGATGGTGTTCGTGCTGCCTGCAGAGTTCAGAGCCAAGAAGTATGATACCGAGTCTGACTCAGACGATTCGGGATCAGAAGACGGAGTGGCCAAGTTAGTGCTCGCACAGCAAGCTACTTTTGATAAGCCAGCCAAGAATCGACATTTGAAGGCCCTCTATCTCAAAGGTTATGTCGACGGCATGCCCATGATGAAGATGTTGGTGGATGGTGGTGCCACGGTCAATCTCATGCCCTACACTACATTCCGCAAGCTAGGCAAGGGTCCCGATGATCTAATAGAAACTGATCTGATGCTCAAGGATTTCGGGGGCAATTCTTCCAACACTCGGGGGGCAATCAACGTCGAGCTAACAGTGGGGAAGAAAACACTGCTTACCACCTTTTTCGTGATCGACAGTAAAGGTGCCTACAGCTTGCTACTCGGACACGACTGGATTCATGCCAACTGCTGCGTGCCATCGACCATGCATCAGTGTCTCATTCAGTGGCATGGCGATGAGGTCGAAGTGATCCCGGCCGACGACTCGGTCAGCGTGGCGACGGCAGATGCCACATACTGGGAAGCTAGGGATCATGACTGTTTCCCTGGCAAGACTTGGGAAGAAGGCTCCATCAAGGTCAGTGATGAGAGTCAACAGCCGATCAGGGCAATCGGCTCTGAGTCTTTTTATTAAATGGAGAATCCGATCGACGGCACAGAGGGTAAGTTGGGGCAAGGATTCACGTCGGTCGACAAGCTCGAAGAAGTGGATGTTGGACCCGACGACAGACCAAGGTCGACGTTTATTGCCGCCAATTTAGACCCAGAGTTCAGGCAGGAGCTGGTTCAACTATTGAAAGAGTACAAAGATTGTTTCGCCTGGGAATATTATGAAATGCCTGGATTGGACAAATCTATTGTTGAGCACAGGCTACCTATCAAGTCAGGGTTTCGGCCACACAAGCAGCCTCCACGTCGTTTTAGAGAGGATGCTCTACCCGACATTAAGGCCGAAATCACGAGGTTGTTAGAAGCCAAGTTCATTCAAGCTTGCCGATATACCGAGTGGATATCGAACATCATCCCTGTGTATAAGAAAAATGGTAAATTACGAGTCTGTGTTGATTTCAGGGATTTAAATAGAGCTACACCGATGGATGGCTACCCTATGCCAATAGCCGATATGTTGGTAGACTCGGCTGCTGGGCACCAAGTTATTAGCTTCATGGATGGCAATGCTGGTTATAATCAAATTTTTATGGCTGATGAAGACATCCCGAAGACCGCCTTCAGGTGCCCTGGTGCGCTTGGTTTGTTTGAATGGGTGGTCATGACGTTTGGATTAAAGAATGCCGGTGCAACCTATCAGAGAGCTATGAATTATATATTTCACAAGTTGATCGGTAAGGTCGTTGAAATTTGTATAGATCATGTGGTGGTGAAATCCAAAAGCAATAAAAATCACCTGGCCGATTTGAGAACCACTTCGGAGTGCACAAGGCGACATGGTCTGAAAATGAATCCTAACAAGTGTGCGTTTGGCGTGTCAGCTGGCGAATTTCTAGGATTCATGGTCCACCGCAAAGGGATAGAGATCGGCAGCAAGAGTAGGAAGGCGATCGATGAACTCGTACCTCCAACCAACAAGAAGGAATTGCAGTCTTTACTTGGTAAGGTTAACTTTATCAGAAGATTCATTGCCAACTTATCAGAGAAGGTGCTGCCGTTCTCACCATTGTTGAAGCTCAAGAATGATCAAGAGTTCAAATGGGGTGACGTGCAACAGAAGGCTTTTGACGAGATCAGAGAATACATGAAGACTCCTCCTGTATTAGTACCGCCACGGGTAGGGAAGCCTTTTAAGTTGTACGTGACGGCCGAAAGCCATACCATTGGGTCGGCCCTTTTTCAAGAGTTTGAAGGGAAAGAGAGAGCAGTCTTCTACCTGAGCAGGCGGCTCCTTGACCCTGAGACAAGATACACACCGACCGAGAAGTTGTGTTTGTGCCTATTCTACTCATGCACCAAGTTGAGGCACTACTTACTTGCCTCGGAGTGTGTGGTGGTGTCCAAGGAGGATGTCATCAAGCACATGCTTTTGATGCCTATTTTAAATGGTCGGATAGGCAAATGGATCCTGGCGCTTTCAGAGTTTGACTTGAGGTTCGAATCGGCTAAGGCGGTCAAAGGGCAGGCGATAGCCGATTTCATTACACAGCATCACGGAGGATCGGTTAATGTAGCGGATATAGCGCCATGGACTATGTTTTTCGACGGTTCTTCGTGCAAGCAAGGTGGTGGCACCGGAGTAGTGCTCATCTCACTGCGAGGTCTGCGTTTTGAGTATGCTTTCCAGATAGGGCCGATTGTCACAAACAATCAGGCTGAATATGAAGCCGCATGGAAAGGTTTTCAGCTTCTGCATGAAGCAAAAGCCGATGCAGTTGAAGTATTTGGCGATTCACAACTAGTCATCAACCAATTGCTCAGTTTGTATGAGTGTAAAGATGAGATACCCAGAGGCTATTATGATCAGTGCCAGGCTCTCATCAAGAAGTTCATGACGGTATCTCTCTGTCACATCCCCAGGGCCCAGAACCAGGAAGCTAATCGGCTAGCGTAGAACGCGTCGGGCTATCGGCCGATACAGGAGATTTGTAACAGCGAGCAATCGGTTGATGACTGGAGGGGCGAGATAGCAGGTTACCTGGCAAATCCTTCACAAAAGGTCAGCAGGAAGCTAAGATACAAAGCCACCAAGTACGTGTTGTTGGATGGTCAGTTGTATTACAAGACTGTTGAAGGAGTGCTGCTCAAATGCCTGGGGGCAGAAGAATCAGTAAAGCTGATGAGCGAAGTACATGATGGAGTCTGCGGTGCACATCAATCAGCTCACAAGATGAAGTGGATCATCAGGAGGACTGGTTACTATTGGCCTACGATGCTGGAAGATTGTTTCAAATATTATAAAGGGTGTCAAGAATGCCAAAAGTTTGGAAATATACAAAAGTCTCCAGCTTCGGCTATGAATCCTATAATTAAACCATGGCCGTTTAGGGGATGGGGTATTGATCTAATCGGCCAAATCTACCCACCATCGAGCAAGGGTCACAAATGGATCCTAGTGGTGACTGATTACTTCACCAAGTGGGTAGAAGCCGTTCCTTTGAGGAGCGCCACTTCAGCTGACGTGATCGAATTTGTGAAGGAGCATATTATTTACAGGTTCGGCATACCTCAGACGATCACAACCGATCAGGGGACAATGTTCACTTCAGAGGAGTTTATGACCTTTGCTGACGACATGGGCATCAAGATTTATAATTCATCGCCGTACTACGCCCAAGCCAACGGACAAGCAGAAGCCTCCAATAAAATTTTGATCAAGGTCATCAAGAAAAAGATTGAGCAGAACCCCAGGAAATGGTATTTGCATTTGAGCGAGGCACTATGGGCATATCGCATGGCACAACATGGATCGATCAAGGCTTCACCTTATAAGCTAGTCTATGGACACGCTGCTGTTTTGCCATGGGAGATTCAGTCTGAGACACGGCGTGTCACGTTGCAAAACAAGCTTATGGCCGGTGAATACAAAGACATTATGATGGACAGTTTAGAAGATTTGCACTGTCATCGGCTTAGGGCTTTGGAATATATTGAAAAGAATAAGATACGGGTGGCCAAGTATTACAACACAAAGGTAAGGAGCAAGAGCTTCACCGATTCAGAGCTAGTATGGAAAGTCATTCTACCTATTGGTACCAAAGATAGCCGATTCGGTAAATGGTCGCCAAACTGGGAAGGCCCGTATCGCGTGGTGGAATGCGCTCCGGGTAATGCTTATATCCTTGAAGACTTGGAAGGGCAGAGACTCGCCAGAGCCATCAACGGGAAATATCTGAAGAAATACTACCTTAGCATCCCAGTTGGGGGATAATAGCCGATTCATGTGAATCTGGCTCTAACAGCCGATGCCGTGCAGGCGGGTCGCCTTCAGGACAAAAATGGCCGACATTGTTGTAACGAGTCGCCCTTAGCAAAAAAAAAATATATACAGTTTTGCAAATTGGATTGTTTCGGGCATGGCAAGTTCAGAAGTATCATATACATCAGAATGCCTAATACAATCTAGTTTGGGTTATTAACGCCGTCCCGGATCACGTCCTCGGCGTCGATGGACACGGAGAGACCGTCGGCATGAGGGGCGAAAGCGGCCATTAGCGTGCCGAACTCCTCCATGTCTTGGCCTGCCCGGATTCCCGGTTCGACGTTCTCTAGCACGATGCCGGAGTTGATCTGGGCGGCGGTTAGAGCTCCCGCGGCACCGTGACGGACGCCGCTCATCGCCACTTGGCGAATGCGGTGGTGCACGTCTGCAAGCTGCTCCACCTGCGTTTGCCCCCGTGCGCGGAGGACGTCGGTGACGTTTGCTACAGCCACGCGCAGTTCGTGCAGCTGCGTCATCAGAGCTGCATAAGCAAGGAAAGTCAGTGATTGGAAATGCGCCGTGCACATAGTTGGACAAAGCAGGAGATTACCCGCCACGGTGGCCTGCGACTCCGCGAGGTTGGCCCGCGCCTCCGTCAAATCAATACTGGCGACAACAAGCACGACGGCTTGGTCCTCGTTCTCCTTATCCAGCCGGCCGGCCTCTTTGGTAGCCTCGGAGTAGAGGTTGCGATACCGCACCATCTCATGGTGGAAGTGGCGGCCGTCGGCGGCGGTGTAGGAGTCGCGGGAACTCGAAGATGATTCCGAATTCGATTCCGCTCCAGAGGTGGTGCTGCGAGCCGGAGCGTGAGGGAGGTTCGGTTGTGGTGCTGTGCGACGCACCGAGGAACTAGCGCCGATTGGTGCACCGGAAGGAAGATGGAGCGGAAGACGTTGGCTGAAAGGGATCGTCAGATCAGGCACCCAGACTTAGCCAGATTCAAAGATCGACGAAAAGGGAGAATAAGATACCTGCTATGGGCTCCCCGTCCGCTGACTTGCATCATACGCCTGATTGGAGCCCTTACAGGAGCAGAGGGCCCGGCAGCGTCACCAGCGGCGGGGGTTTCCGGGGTTGCTGTCCCGGTTGCAGGAACGGCGTCACCATCCGCCGGGGCTGCCCGAGGAAGATCAGCGCCGGGGGCAAGGTTGTTCAGGCCGGCTAAAGAGCTAGCAATGCCGCTGACGAGAGATGGTTGGTGACTGCAGAAACGGATCAAATCAGATGGAAACAGCGAGGAGATGATAGGCTGACGGTTGAATTTACCCCAAAGTCTGCTCGATTCGGGCGACGCTGGCCCAGATGCGGCGGATACTCCGTTCCATCTCATCGCCGTCGACGGGCTCAGATGCCGGACGCTTCCCATGGTTTCCATCGCCGGCCATGGTCGTAAACAAGGATTGAGAGCGGAAGCGAATTGGATACAAGGAGGCGGCCGGGAGAGTTGGTCGGCGAGACGAATACGATGGCGTGTGATATTGCCTCAAGCCTGCCAACTATTTATAAGACAACACGGGCACCGAGGCGGTTTCTTTGGGAAGTGAGACGGCACGGCGGATTTTAGGTTGCAGTTAATCCGCGTTTCTTGAATCCGGAACAGTTACCAAATCGGGGAGACGAAGCGCCGCCATCAATGGTCACACACCGATCGGCTTTTTGGGTCAGGCTGTTTAGCCGATCCTATTGTGAGTACCCACAAGCCGATTCGTAGTGAATCTAGCTGAGGGGTTAAGGGAAAGCAGAACAAAGCCGATGCTAAGAAGCAGGCCCGAAAGCCGATTCGAATGTGGGACGGATCAGGCTGAGTAATCGATTCTAAGGTGCAATGCAAGCCTGAGAGCCGATTCGCATGTAGCAAAAAGTCAACATCTTTATCGGCCTAGAATGAAGAGACATACATACAGATGCGAAGAAATAATGGCGAAGAAGACCTAGACGCACTATAGCTGCTAGTGAGTTTCTCGGCACAAGGAAGACCGTCGGATCATAGTTCGAAGCATGAAGAAATCATACTCCGAACTAGGGGGGCATGTGTTAACACCAAATTTTGGGCTGGGAGCCGATAGCCGATGCCAGAAGCCGATAGCCGATACCAAGGGAAGATAGCCGATTTCGGAAGCAGACTCCGTCCAGCGGAAGGAAGGAGAATAGCCGATTGAACAGAGAATCGGTTATCGGGCGAAGGTGACAGAAGGCGTGCAGCGTCGGTATTTGGTGACGTCATCTAGAGTCCGCGCCGCCAGGATGCGATCACGATCGGAGTCCGTTATGAAAGGAAAGATGTGACTCCAAGTTACCTTAGATATAGGATAGTTTGTTAGTTTTCTTATCTATTAATGAGTTGTAATTCGATTAGGACTCTACCTACGGTCAGGGTATAAATATAAGCCCTCAGCCATTGTAAAATAAAAAAAAGCAACAACATCAATTGTAACAACCCTAAAAATCCACACAATCTAAAAATCCCAACCAATTAAAATTTTTCATTTATTTATTGAGAAAACCCATTTTTCTTGTGCAAGCATATAGGTTTCATTATGAAATTGGTAAATAAAGGAGTGTAGTTTGCATTTTAATTCCAATCACATAGAATAATAACTTATGCATCACATTTGGGATTTATTGCAATTTATGTTTGTATTTACTCAATAAATTAAAATGGGCAATATATGTATATATACACTAAACTGAAAACAGAAAAGGAGAAAGAGAGTTCGGCCAGCCAGTCAGCCCGAGCCCGCCCGACCTTCCTCTCCTCATCCCACCGCGCGCGGCCCACGTCGCGGCTCGGCAGCGCACGCGCACGACCGGCACACACGCGCTCGCGCTCGCGCTCGCTGCCAACCCGGTCCCGCCTGTCAGCCGCTCTCGTCCCCCCCACTGTTCTTCTTCCTCACGAAGGCGACGCGCCTGCCGGGGGTGTCGCGCGAATGGCGTGACCCCGGTCCCACAGCCGACCGCATGGCAGAGCCCTGACCCCGCTGTCCCCCTCCTGTCCCCTCCTTTCTTGGCCGCCAAGCGAACCCGCGCCATCCGGAGCCCTAGATCCACTCGAGCCACGGCCCTTCGATCGGCCGAGCGCAATCGAGACCGTTCGCCATTGGAGCTGGCCAAGCTCGCCTATAAATTGGAGCACCCCGAAGCCCTACCCTCATTTCCCCTCGCCGCCACCGCAGCACAGACCGGCACACCGCACCAAGCCGAGAGAGAGAGCATAGGAGAAGGGCGGAGCAGGGGAGGAGAAGCTGCCGGAGCGCCGCCGCCGCGGAGCACGCCGGAGCCGGACACGGAGGAGAAGCCGAGCTGCGGACGAGGAGCGGCACGGCACTGCGATCGCTCTGCACGGCTCCGACTCGCCACTGCACCGCCATCCTAGCTTCACCGACACCACGGTGAGCCATCGCACGCCATGTCCGAACCTTGCCCTGCTTTTTGCCATGGCGTTCCACCCTCGGGACGCGCCGGCACGAGCCTATACCGGCTCGGGAAGATCACCTGCACCATGCACTCACTCGACCAGCCAAAACCCCCGGACTACAAGCTTGCTAGACCGAGAACGCAGCACGACGCGTTCTCGGCGGAGCGCGCTCACCACCGACGCGTTCCGACGCCGAATCACCCGTTCCGAGCAATCCGACTAGCACCCGTACAGGTTAGAGCGTCGTGGAGCACCGCCACGACCCCCTTGAGCTAGCTACGCGGATCTAAGCGCTAGAGGAAGCCTGAATCGCCCTGGCCGCGTGCGCCGCGACCTTACCGGAGCGCCGCCGCGAGCCGTTGCCAAAAGAAGGTCATGACATGGCTAAGTTCGCCACCAGAGTGTTGTATGCCTCTCTGGCCTCACCAATTTGACAAGACCGCATTCGATTGGACCAATACTTGGTAGTAGCCGCGATGCCGCTTTCCGCCGTCGTCGGCGACACGCCGCCGCCACAACCGAGCACCTTGGAAAGCTCGGTAGCCAAAATTGGTAGTTGGTATACCATCGCCTTGGACCCTGGACGCGTATACATCTCCTAGAAGACCTCCTTAGCCCCGCCGGAACCTCACCGTCGCGACGACATCGCCGCCGACAGGTTCCGCCTCGCCTAAATCCGTTCCGAGTACCCCCGGACGCCTCGCGCTGCGAAGAAAGGCCGCCGAGGTTCGCCAAGTCTGCCTCGGCACCGCCGCTAGATAGCCGAGCCCTGTCTTGCCGAAATATGGCCATCGCCGCCCTGTCACCGACCGCCACACCGGAGAGACACCGCCGCCTTGAACAGACGCCCTGGAACCCTGCTAGCACCGAATTTCCGATTCGCCCGAGCCTCCCCAGGAGAGCTCGGGAGAGCAGCCCCTTCGGCGCCCAAATTTCCGATTCGCCCGAGCCTCCGCGGGAGACCTCGGGAGAACGGCACCCTCGGCACCCAAATGTCCGATTCGCCCGAGCCTCCGCAGGAGACCTCGGGAGAACGGCACCCTCGGGCACCCAAATTTCCGATTCGCCCGAGCCTCCGCAGGAGACCTCGGGAGAACGGCACCCTCGGGCACCCAAATTTCCGATTCGCCCGAGCCTCCTCAGGAGACCTCGGGAGAACGGCACCCTCGGGCACCCAAATTTCCGATTCGCCCGAGCCTCCGCGGGAGACCTCGGGAGAACGGCACCCTCGGGCGCACCAAATCTCCGATTCGCCCGAGCCTCCCCGGGAGAGCTCGGGAGAGCGGCACCCTCGGCGCCGCGAATCTCCGATTCGCCCGAGCCCCGCCGAGCTACCCCCGACCACCGCCGAGCTCCGCCGAGATACCACCAACCACAGCCGAGCTACCACCGACCACCGCCGAGCCACGCCGAGCTACGCCAACTCCGGCAACTCTCTGGGAACCAGCATCGAACACCTGGTGGGCGACCATCGGGTCTGTGTTCTGTTGAGGCGCCACTTGCCGCACTACTGGACCCGCGCGCCACATCCCGAGCTGCCCCTGATTAACCGACCAGTTTTCCCATTTTTAGAAAATAGGATAATCTTCGGAAATTCATAACTTATTCATACGATGACCAAAAATTGCGCACCATATATCAAAATTCTCAGGAAAATGAGATCTACAATCTAAGACTATGTTTGTGTGCATTTGGCTCTTTGTTTTATTGGATTTTTCTGAAATACTCTATAGGAGTCGCTGACGCGACTATTTCGTGTTCGATTTCAGAGCCGGAGGAGGATCTGACTAAGGAAGACGACCACGAGTACTTCCAAGAGCTAGGAGACGACTACGAAGGTGCCACGTCCCACCAAATCCTTAGATCCTATTACGCATTGCAAATGACATTGTTGCTATTGCTTTATGATTATGTATGGATTGGTTGCATGGTAGTATATTTGAATTCCCTGCCTTGATAAGACTTTACCCTGCTGTCCGCTGTTAGGTTAGCTGCTGCTTAATTTACTGTTACTCTTCCACTACTTTCTACTTGCTATATGCTATGTGGTGGAATTGGGATGGTGTATAAATGATTATAACCACTGGGAGAGAGTGCTGCGTGCGTCTTGGGTGCGTGGTAAGGGTTGATGTCGACCAAGTGGGATGTGAGACGAGCCCATGGGGCAAGTCGTGCCGGGGGTGCAACCTGGGCATCCCCAAGCGAGATACCTGTGGCGGGTAAAGTTGTTGAGGAGGTTCCGGGTGGGATAGCCTTGGTGGTTTGAAGCCCGTGGACGGAGGTGCTGTGATGGCACGGGGAGAGTATCCCCTAAGTGGAAGATGCCTGCTTGGTCAAACCTAGGATGGACTAGTTTCAGGTTCATGGGAATCCTTTTCTACTCACTCGCTTCTGATGGGCGGGAGACGGCTGGACTACTTGGTAGGACGGTGCCACTACTGCTAGGTTGAAAGGTGATAAGGGTGGGCGGAGACGGTCGATGGGTTCCCGTTCCGTTCTAGATGCACAGTACCACTGGATGGGCCCGGTACTGTGTCTCCCAGTCTCAGCATAACGGTGCAGGATCCGGAATATCCCAGGGCTGAGTGGTAGGGTGGCATCGACCTAGGCAAGCAAGCACCCGGAATTCTGCCTAGGTGTTTGCGCAACACCTATGATGGCTAATCTTGTGGGTAGTGAAACCTCTGCAGAGTGTACGGTTGATCGATCGATACATATGCCAACCTGTTGGCTATGGACCTTTCCTGTGAAGCTTCTACTAGTGTAGTGAGTGTTCTCTTCTCCCCCTGGATGACATTTTTCCGGCAGTGTACCCGTTGTGGTAGTGTGCCGCTGAGATAGGCCCGAGAGGGAGTTGGGCCTGTCGAATGAGAGTGAGGTGTGGGTAAGTGAGGTGTGGTGATGGGAAAAGGGATGATGGTGTTAACTGGTGATAAAACTTGACTAATTAAAACATTGATTACAGCTGCATAGGAAAACCTCAGCCTATAGGTCTGCTTGTATAGCCTTGCATCCACTTTCCACAAAGCAAATGCTGCATAGGTGGGCTCCGTGGCCAGTACAAATCGTACTGATAAATTTGCTGTCAGGTGACGAGAATGAGTACGACTTCGAGGGAGATGATGACGAGGAATAGGGTCGCGTGCTACACTCAAGTTGGCCGTGAAGGATGAATCGCTTCCGCATCTTCTAAAGCTTCTCTGATTGTTGATTCCGCCAGTGTGGCGATGTAATAAATGTTTATGTAAGACTTATTTACCGTTGTATGGATCCTGGTGTCAACTGAGATATGGGTAATTTCATGGATTGTCCCAAGCAATCTGTTGAATTACAATTCGAGCCTGTGGATTTCCCTTCGTGGAAATCGAGGTCGTTTCATCAATACAACACAACTTTTGGCTCCGGCCAAACAAACCCTAGAGTCAATCGAGTCCGGCGAGTTACTTCATCCAGGCTGGGTGTCATCCGGTGGACGCAGGCTTGCTTGTAAGTATCGTCAACCCCCTGTTAAACTATGTCTTTTTAGCGTCATCCGGTGGACGTGGAAGCATGGCGGACCAGGGTCCTTGCTAAGCTCTGTTTCTTTGGCGTCATCCGGTGGACGCGGGAAGCACAGTGAGTCAAGGATGATTCACGCTGGTTTACCCAATCAATCTGTGTTAACCGTCATCCGGTGGACGAGATGCAGATTAGGACGGTTTTCACGCGCGGATTAGTTATCGATTCGTGTTTGTTTGCTTGATTAATCTATTAGTTAACGTCATCCGGTGGACAGGCTATAGATTACGACAGTTTGCATGCATGGATTAGTTATCGGCTCTAGTTAAATTTGGCAGTTTAGCTAGATTCATTAAGTTACCGATGTTGCTTATGTTTATTGTTTATTATTTAAAGCAATCATCAATTTGCCTGTCTTGATCCATATGCGTCGGCTTATATCTAATAGATCTATATGTTCAACGAATTATGTTTGCCATTCGTTTTATATTGACAAGATAGAATGTTTTGCACCAGCCGGTTGTATTTTGGATCTAGATTAGATACGGGTCGCACTCAAGTAATAAAATAAACACTGTCTAGATTCAAGGGTTAACGGATCTAAGTTGCAACTTCATCATGACTGCCTCGATCCGCTCGATCTCCACTGTTGGAAGATTGTGATTTAGATCTATTAGCCGGAGAGTTGAAACATTGTTTACTTTATAGGCTTGTATGTTGCCCGTATACACTGAATCGGCTAATGTAGCCGATTTCATCTTATTTTACATTGAGACATCTTATATTCATGTTAGCTTGCTGTGACTACATCTTTTGTAGTATACTTCTGTCTAATGCAAGTATATGTCATTGAATTCATGTCTGAATCGGTTAACTTGAGTTATAATGCATGTTTCGCTACAATCGGTTCATAACATGACGGAATCGGCTTTCTAGTCGATCTCCCATTACATCGGCTCTTCGAGCCATACAGTTGGAACTACCTGGACATACCAGTTAGTTCCGCCCCGTGATTACTGATTACTATCTTTTTCCTTGTCAATTGCAGGTCAAATTGACTGGCACGCTTGGGTGTTACTGACACTCTCAGACCGGGTCCGAAGCTAGCTGGATCTACGAGAGCTTCACTGCCTCAAGGGTCATTTCCGGCTTCGCTAGTGTGTTGGGCTTAGGGAACCACTTTTCGCGCCAACAGGCTGCACCAAGGGCAGGCGAATATGCGGCCCATTGATCCCGCAGGTGGTTCTGCAGGTGTTCGATCTTCTGGGATGCCTCTTGATGCAGGCGGCGGTGCTCTTCTGCTTGGCGGCGGTAATCGTCCGCCGGCGAAGGGGAAGAAGATGAGGGCCCTGGGACCAAGGTTCCAGAAGCAACTTCTAGGCGAGGGGCTCTGCCTTGGCTGGAGTATGAGCGTGATGTAGATTCAGATAAAGAACGAAGAAGAGGATTTGATGAAGGCGCGGACACTTACGTACCACGGACGGGAGTGGTTGGTTCCCTCGTCGCCCTCGGCACGACCGTCAGATGGGCACTTGTTGTGGTTTCCGCCGCCGGCCATCGGATCTCCGGCGATGTGGGGGAGAAGATGAAGGGAGCAAAGGATGACTGAAGTGACCGGAAGGTTTGAAAGGATGAGTGGAATATTGGGTTACTTTAGCAATGATTTATAGTCAGGAGCGGTTTTCTCGGGAGACGAGACGACACTTCGACATACACCCAATTGGATCGAGTCGAGTAGCATAAATCCGAACGCGGTACACAGGAAGTGAGGCGTCCACGCAAGAATACCAGTAATCGAGATACGAAGAAAGGATCCGGAATTTTGGGAAGAAATTAATTTCATCCCAAAATTGGGGGCATGTGTTACACTAGAATTTGGATAGTGCCCAGGAGGACAGGATAACCGATCTGAGAGTTGAATCGAGTGTTACTGACAGATGTGAAGATGGATCGAATATGTGTTGACGTCATCAGAGCGTGCGGCAATCGGGTAATTGGCACATATAGGCGGAAGCATGCGGATGAGTCAACCAAGGAGCGATCAAGGAAGGGGCCCACAAGAAAGGCAAGGTTGGGCTCCGGTTTTATCTTGGAATGAGGAAGATTTTTTGTTTTCCTTATTTTTAGTTAAGGTTTTTCATTCGGTTGAGACTTTTTCTCTAACTGTTGGGTATAAATATAAGCCCAAGCGCATTGTAATAGAACACGTCAATCAATACAACAACAGTTCCCTTTTTCCGGCCACCGACCAAAAACCCTAGGAGTAGGAGTAACGTAAAACCGGTGAGTTCTTCGATAAGTTGGGTGTCATCCGGTGGACGCAGACTTGCTGTAAGTACCGTCATGCTCGTGTTTGTCATGTATTGTTAGTACGATTCTGGCTCATGCTGCATTGTTAGATGGATCCGGGTAGTTATCGATTCTCGTTTGATCTAAGTAATACTTAGATTGAATTGAGGGTTAGTTATTGGCTTTAATTAACTTGGCATGTTGATTAGATTCATTAAGTTACCGATGTTGCTTATGATTATTTATTATTTATTTGTTCTAAGCATCATCATTCTGTCCAATCTTGATCTGTTCTTGTCAGCTTAAATCTTTGTATCTATCTTGCTTAATTGAATATCAATTGATTATCATGTTTAGGAGAGTGGATCTGTTTGTCATTAGCCGGTTAGTTCAGATCTTGATTGTGTATAGATCGCACTTAAGTAATAAAGTAAACTGCTTGGAGAGTCTTTGATTAACAGGTCTAACCATTAGCTTATGTCATGGGCTGCAACGATCCGGTCGATCCCCTTGACATAAGCGATGGATTAGGTAGATTAATCAAAGAGTCAAAGCATCGTTTACTTTATAGGCTTGTATGGTGCATATACTTCAGATCGGTTGTTTAGCCGATACTGCTTGCGCTTACTTGCTGCACGTTGTATTCTTCCGATCTCTTTCATGCATTGTCATGTGTTTCGATTCATGTCAAGATTAATTCAAGTGTGTTAATTAGCTGCAACGATCTGGTCGATCCTAATTAATAGATGTGATAGATTAAGATATGTTTTGATGCACAAGGCAATGTGTGATTTAGATCTGTTTAATATAATTTGCCTTCATTTATGTTTATCTCTGAATCGGTTAAATAAGGAATCGGATGTTTCTACCTACCCTATGCGATCGATTCACGCGATCGGATATTGGCTCTCTTGCCGATGGACTGTTGAGAAGGAACATTAGGTCGCATATCTGGAACCACTCGGGACACACCAGTGGTTGCGCATTGTGTTACTGAGCGACTCTGTTTTCTTGTCTATTGCAGGTCAAATTGACTGGCACGCTTGGAGATTCATCGGTGCTCATCCATGCCGATTGTCGAAGCTAGCTGGGTCTGTTCTCTTCGTGCTCCGCAGGACCGTTCTGGCTCGCTGGTGTGCTGAGTGCGAACCAGATTTCGCGCCAACACTCGGGAAGCGAAAGCGACAATTATTTAGGGACGGAGGGAGTAGTATTGAAGCTGCCTCTTCACAAAACTTGCTTTTTCTCTTATCAAAATAATCCCAATAAATATCATGTTCTGCTATATATCATTAACACAACATAACACATATATGCTTTATTTTTTGACAAAGAATAATGCCATCTGTTATTGTTCTCATTATTGTTATTAGTTGCAGGTCCAGCACCGTCGATCCCTTCTTGTGTCTGCGTTTCAAGCGCCGCTGCCATCCACCCGTCCGCTCTTCTAGAAGCACCAGACTCGCCACCAATCCTCTCTGTCGCAGCCTCCCTCCTAGGTCAAAGGATCTGCAATGCCTAGAGAGGTTGAATAGGCGTAATCTAAAACCTAAAAGTCAATCTCAAATGAAACGTGAGAATTTAGACCGATACTATCGGGATTGGACTGATACTACCGATAGAAGTCGGCAGTACCGATGCAATCCGCCGATACTACCGGTCAAACACAGAGAGACTAAAACACAATGTAATTGAACTACAAATTTAGATCTATATAATACCAAGTCACCCAAGAGGATAATGAACACCTTACAACCTTAGAAAAAGTCTACTTAACCCCCCAACCTATTAAGCGTGGTCTACTTCACACCCTAAACTATGAAACGGTCCGATTTACTCCCTGAACTTTCAAAACCGTTCAAATCACCCTCTAGACGGTTTTTGACAGTGGTTTTGCTACAGTAACGACGGTTTTGCTACAGCGACGGTGGTTTTGTATTTTTCTTTTTTATTTATTTTTGTCTACACATTGAAAATATAATATGGTATGTTTTAGTATAAAGTTTTGCTTTAGATTATTTGGAAAATTCCAATTTTCTCTGTAATTAATTAAAATAATTTATAGTTGTAACTTCTATGGTCTGATTATTGTGAAACTTATATGGTGAGCTAATTATTGTATGCTTGAACTATAGTAAAAATTTCATACTCATTGGAACATGTATAAATTAGTTATAGATAAAGTATAGATTTAATGAGCATGAAATTGGATTTTTCTATTTTAAATCTATGTTTTATATATAGCTAATTAATATGTAGTCCAATAAGTACAAGATTTTTACTATAGTTCAAACAAATAATAATTAGCCCACCATAAAAATGTCACCATGATTGGACCATAAAGTTGCAGCTATGAATTATTCTAATTAATTACAGATAAAATTGAATTTTTCAATTAATCTAAAGATACAACAAAAACTTTATACTAAAACATACCATATTATATTTTCACTGTGTAGATCTACTGTGGACTCCAACAGAATTGAATTTTCCGTTTTATGATTTTTCTGTGATTTATTATGATTTTTCAAAGATTTAATATAAAATAAATAAAAAAGAAAAGACAAAACCACCATCATTATAGCAAAATCGTCGTTACTGTAGCAAAACCATTATCAAAAAACTGCCTAGGGGTTGATTTGACCGGGTTTGGAAAGTTCAGAGGGTTAATCAGACCATTTCATACTTTAGGGGGTGAAGTAGACTACCCTTAATAAGTTGAGGGGTTAACTAGACTTTTTCCTTGCAACCTTTCCCTTAGCTTGAATCACCACCAAATCGTAGATCGAGTCTCCAAACCTAAGAACAAGGCAGGGAGTAGAAGACCACGGTCGAAGCCGTAGAAGCACAAGTAAACACAACAACAAAGAGAGCACGGGACAAGTTATTTATCCCGAGGTTCGGACAATCCATAAAGGAACGCCTACTCGTTGTTGAGGTGACCACTTTGGTCGGAGTCTATTTCACCTCGTTGCCTCTCTCAAAGTTATCACAAAGGTCACTTGAGTTTCTTCACTAGAATCACGGGGTGATACAGACACTTCAGGGAGCCCTCACAAAAGGAGCAAACCGGGCTCTCCCAAAGAACGCCAAGCCACCTAGGGTTCCAAGAACCCAAGAGTAATAAATGCAAAGTAAAGCCGGCTAGAGAGAGAAAAATCAAGTGTTCAAGCAATGGAATTAAGTTTTCCTCACTCGAATCTCACTTCTCAACTTGAATCTTGTGGAGAAAAGAAGCTAGGAGCAATGAATGAGAGTGAGAAAGAGAGAGCTGATGTCTCGAATTAGGTCACAATAAATGGAGTGGGTAACCCTCTAAAGAATTGGGAGGAAGTATTTATCCTTCCCTTGCCTGCGGACTACCGGTACTACCGGTTCCTACTGGTACTACCGGCGCCTCCACGCTTTTCGAACGTTAGAAAGCTGACCAGCACACTGCACGAGGGCCCAACGGTAGAAAAGGTGTCAGTCTGTTGACCAGACTGGTACTACCGGTTGGGATACCGGTACGACAACTTTCAACTTCTGAACAAACGCCGTTACTACCGATCCAGAGACTTAGAAACGCGAAGTGGCTAAGTCCCACCGGTACTACCGATCTAGAATCGGTACTACCGGTACGACAAACAGCTACTGCCGGAAAAAAGTCGTTACTACCAATCTAGGGGCTTGAAACTTAAACTGACGTCAAGTCCTGCCGGTACTATCGATGTAGGATCGGTACTACCGCTAAGCTACCGATACTACCCGAATAAAATTCGGTACTATCCGAATAAAATGGAATTTTGAAACCCAAAAGCAAGGACTTAGCTGGGAGATGTTTCTGCACTAAGTGTTACCAGTATTACCGGTACAGGACCAGTACTACCGATACTCCAGGTGTAGAACAGGCTGAAGACAGTGCACAAGTGTGTGTAGGTGTCTCTCAAGCATATTTTAAGTTAATGTTTGAGCACTTTAATCCTTCTACTAGTCAACTAGCTATGCATCCCTCTGGATAGTGCAGTTTTCCTATACTCAATTAAAATAAAAACTTGCTAAGGTTTGAGTTAGGATCACCAAGTATCGTGGTCGAATTTGAAGAGTGTTGTTTTACCAAATATTTTAATTTACTCATTCATATGGACTAACACCTACATGTAATTTTTGGATGTTCCTACTTTGGATGTCATTGATTACCAAAATCCCACGTAAAGGCGAATGCACTTACACTGCCTTAAAAAAAAAAAGAAAGACACACACCTCGGCCTCAGCCGCCATGCGAGCCTGCCGCGCCCTGCCATAGCCGCACGCACCGGGCCACCGGGAACCGCGGTGGCCATCAACTTGCCACCCCCAATGTCCTCTTGCTCCGCTTCCGCTGCCCGCTCCCCGTCAGCTCATCCACACCTCGCATGTACCGTCCGTCCCTCAACCGTCTCCCCTCGAGGTTGTGACGCCGCCGGTGCTAGCTACTGGCCCCCCGCTCCGCCCTCGCCAGCTCAGATTCGGTGGTGTTCGGTGGTGCACTGGCACGGGAGCCCCGACGCAGCGAAACCCTACAGGCACAGCCCTGATTCGGTGCTTCTCGTGCACATGATGCCTCCGGCGACAACAGATCCAGGTACCAACGTCTCTCCCTTGCTCGGACCTCCGTCTCTGTGTCCTCAGGTCGCCCTCGCCCCCTGTTCCTCGCCAGCAGCATCGAGACCAATCCCCCAGACGCATTGCTTCCTCAGGTGAAATCGCTTTGCATCATCTGCCCATCCCTCCGTGCTCTGCCCAGCCCCATTGTCAACACACTGCCAACCGGCAAGCAGCAGCCGCTGGTTATGAACACCTGCAATGCCGTAACGCCCACTAGGTGTTCGAAGAAATACTGACGGGTATGCAATGGCCGGCTTCGTCTTCGTTCAAACTCTGCTAGACCTGGATGTGTGCTGACATTTCTCTTTTGCTTCTTACTTCTTCCTCTTCTTACCACTTCTCAGGATGGTGCTTTTGGCGTTTTTGTTACTCTATGATGTTAGCCACTGCGTTTGTAAATGTTGCCTTTTACGCAGCGGGTATGCCCCTGACAGGACCTGCCTAGGATGCACGTGACAAAAAAGGCAGTTGTGTCTACTCGAAGAAGAGAAGAGGTACGCATTCATGTTATTTTTAGTGACACAAGCCACAACAGTTAGTTCTACTTAGGATTAGATATAGTTTGTTTTCTGGTTATTATTTCCAGCATGAACAAGGCAAAGTGACAATTCCATATGCGCTGTGTGCTCATTGGTTGGTTCCTGTTTTCATTGTGTTTTCCAAGCAATTGGTATTTTTTAGTTAACAAGTTAAAAATAAAGCACTTACTCCTCTGCTTCCATCCAAACAAACTAGAAGTCCTGACAATCTTTAACACTTCATTGGTTAGTATTTGTTAAACAGGTTGGTCTTTCATGCCTTGAGTTCATCCTGGTGTGTCCACCTGGTATTATTTGTTAAACAGTTCTAAAATTACTTGGTTCCTTACTCTAGGGTTTCATCTTTCATGCCTATGACGGCAGTGTGCCTTCTCCGCCAATCCCTGGGAGCCTCAGACCAATTCAGAGTTAAGAGGTAAGTTCTTTCATTCGAAGTGCCTAATACCCCTTATACTTTACTTATCTGCTATATAAGTGCTATCTTGCTATTGCTTTTGTGCACGCTTATATATGATTTAATTCGTGGTGCCTTACTCAAATTAGGTTACATGATGCAAGTTATAAAGAAATTATCATTCTACCCCTGCTCGATTACGGCTTCCGCAAATACGTTGTGATTAGGGTCATTTATCTACATTACCACAATTCCATAATTTTGTGATACCGTGCACAGCTCACGTAAACATCACTGAACTCCTGCAAGGCAGTATACCGTGTCCATATGAGCGTAATTCAATTTATGGATACCACTTATATTTGTATTTGTTTGGTTTCCTGTGTTCTTTGCTTGCTGATCGTTTTCTTTCCCCGCAGTTTCAGCTTCTACGCCTGAAGATCATGCTGGCTGTCCAGCATAAACACCTTCACATTGTATGGATTATTATATCCATATTGGAGGCCATTAACCCTGCTGCTTCCATAACAGCAAACACCACCACCATATTCCCTGGCAGTGCTTACAGAATGAGCAAGCAAATGATTGCCCTTGCACAGAGGAGTGTGAAAATCAAAGCAGTGTCGCTTCTTGATGAAAAAATGGATTCATTGTTCGATGCTTGCCTCACTCAGCACATTCCAGCAGGTACTTTTAACATGCTCCTTTTGTGTTGTCATGCATTCATGATCTTATCCTGGAGATGGTTTATATTTTTACTCAAATGAAACCTCCACTTTTCTGTGTATTATGCAGGCCTCCATTCCAAATTTGAAAGAAATGGAATTCAACCATAACAACATGTGCCCTTCAAAAACTAGGCATACTAAATTCAAATGTCATCATTGTATGATAACAACAATTGTACTATGTTCCATTACTCCAATAATTATTAGTACTTTGTACACCCACGATATCCAATTTTGCATAAGACAATTTCTGAATTTTCATTGCCACACCAATGTTCACACAAAAAAAATCCCAAGACTGCTTTCATGTCAATTCCCTGTTTAGATTATGCCTGCCTTCATTTCTTTGGTTACTGCTTTTTGTGAGCCCCTCTTTGTTTGCAGTGATGTTGTGCAATAGATTTTTCCTTCATTGGTACTTTAAATTAATGTGCACTTGTTTCCATGGAATATAATTACAATAGTTACTGCACCACGCCCATTCTATGGTCCATGTTGACAAATCTAATGTTGCGTATTCTTCATCTGCAGGTACAAAGGACAACAAATTTAGGAATTTCAAGACTGTATCTGCATAATGCACGCACCAACTGTTTAAATTTCTTACACTTCATTACAAACTTGATTCAATTGTACATTATGGACCATTTCTGTTCATTTCACACGTTTCATACTTATTGGCTGTGTTCGGTGAAGCTGAAGTGCTGTAGATAAGCGCTGAAGTGCTGTAGAAGTGCTGAAATCTTGTGAGAGAAAAATACTGCTGAAGTGCTGAAAAATAAGCGCTTATAAGCTTATACCCTCAACCGAACGCAGCCATTGTCATCCTTCAATAATCTAATTCGGATTTCTTCTGCATTTAATGCACTTGCTTACTCTTGGCCCCGCGCTACCTAACTAGTTATCATAATTTGCTATGAGGTGGGGCAAAAGATGGTGTGATGCTTACTGGATGCAAGCTTTCAAAGAATAGGAAATAGGAGAAAACCAATGGGTTTGCGTGCAAATATGAGGTTTTTAGTCACTACGGTTGGATTCAATGTCAAAGGGCAACATAAAAGCATATGGGGATCATTTTGAATAGTATTAAATGCTTTAAGGATTAAACTTTCAGGTTTTATAGACGAGGCTGTAATATAGGCTCTTTTCGCTGAAGCTGAAAACCGCTGAAAATAAGCGCTGATGCTGATTTCTTGTGAGAGGAAAATATTGTAGAAGAGCTGAAAAATAAGCGGTTTTAAGGTTTAGCGAACAGAGCCATAATCATTATTTGATATGTTAAAGGTTACTTAGACTTTTAATATCATTATTAGTGAAAACCACTTTTGAAATCACCCTAGAAGTAGAAGGAGGCAAGCTCTGCTTGGATTCTTATTCGTGTCGGGAGCGTGGCTTCATCGGAGTCCCTTAATCTCTCTCTCTTGTATCTTTCAGTAAGTATTTTGCTATACATTTGATTAGACATTGCTTTATATTGATTATATTCTTAATTGTACCATTCATTATTTACTTATATTATATACTTAGCATAGTTAGGATGTCTTTATATTTATACATAAGATCTAGCGCTCACTCTTTCATATCATGGGTGAGTAACCGACAACATGTAAGCATGGTGCTTACATGTTGTTTGTCTGCGAATGCATCCTATATTCTAGGTCATGTAATAGATCGCGGATATGATACACCCATTGAGTCCCTTGTAGTCCACTCCTCAAGTGTAGAGATAGTAGGAACATATTATTGTTATAGAAGTCTTGTTTTATTTTTGATCTTCCTTAGTAATATTCTCTTATGCTTAGATATATAGTTTTCTTGCCATGACTGCTAGTATAATTGCACTAATCTAAGTATGACTTTGATAATATAGTTTAGAATGACTTAGGAATATTCTTATGCTTCTACCTAATCCATGCTAGTGCATCGATAGGGAGTCCTCTAAGTAAACTACTTTATATTATATGTGGATTCATCATTTACCTTTATCATTCCTGTTATGAGTAAATTGAGCATACATGGTTATCTCTCAATTTCATGTGCATATGAGATCTATCTATTTTCTAAACATGCCAATCCCTTTCCAGTGGTAAAATATAAATCGACAACCTCAGAATACTCTAGTAATCATATTATTATATTATTTTAAGTTACTTGTTGAGTAGAATTCCATGAGATCTTTTAGATTCATGATAGGGATGACAACCTGGTTATTTCTTAGAGATAGAGGTTAAGAGTGCAAGTGACTAGTTAGCTCAACCAAGTGTCAAGTTATTTCTTGCCAACAGTCGGTCATCAAACACCAACACCATTATTTAATGAAATGTTGTTTGTCGCTACAACACTATTTAGACCACTGGTTTAGAGAATTGGGAGTAAGTATTTCATTATCTTGCACAAAAGTAGAACTAATATAATAACTTGTTGGACTCGAGAAGTATAAAAAGATCGATCTGCAAGATGATGATGTAGAAGCGGTTCCTACTTCCTGCAATGAAATTCATTGTAAAATGTTTTATTTTTCCTTTATTCATGTTGCATATACAACATGCATGGCCATGCGCCTAGGGCCATCTGAAACCCTAAACAATTCAATTATTAGGTATGATGGTTGGTGTCTCATTGCATCTTATGTCTTTATTGTAATAGGAGCACGAAAGCTCGGTTGACCGCGTGGCCCTTTTGGTTTCGAAGTGTTCCGCTATTTTTGTGTAGGGAGCCATGAGGCAAAGAGTGCCTTCGCTACTCGACCACTACGATAAGGAAGTGTTGTGAAGCCAGGTGAGACCTTTGTCTCGTGGTCGAAGGCAACGGGAAGCCTTCGCTCAATGACCAAAGCCGGCGGGAACCTTCGCCCGGGGAGCGGAGATTCCCATACGACGTGCGAAGACTCTGAGAAGGCGGTGATCCTCGGCTGGTCCATGCCCAACCCGCGTCGAAGATACGGAGGTCCGAAGGAGACACACCAAAGACTGGTGAAGGCGTCGCTACGTGACAAGCAAGCGAGTGGTTGAGGCGAGGAGCCGAAGTTACCCTTATGCCCTCAGGAGAACTAGGTAGATTCAAGGATATTCAGGGAATATCCCTATTTCTCGGAAGGATCCCCGTGTAATTGACCTATAGGGTAGTTACTGTAGTCTATAAATATGCGGTGTAACTACAATGTAAAAAGTTAGTTGAGCTCATTCATTATTGATATTATGAGAGTCCTTGTGAAGGATGTTTGAGAGACCTGCCTTCGAGCGGTTGATCCCGCTGTGTTGCTCAGGAGAGATCGAGCTCTCCGGAGCGAAGGCTCTTGACCACAACATTTGGTGCCCACCGTGTCAGGCCACTCAAACACCCAAAATACCACCCAAAAGAAAACCACCAGCGTGTTATCGTGATGAGGAGACCCCAGTGCTGCGAAGGCCGCCACCCCGCGCGCCGCACAATCGGCGGGCAAACCCTTCGCAGGACCCTCCACCGGCTGGGGAGGAAGAGGAAAGACATGAAGACGGCGAAGGCCTCTCCAATAGCTGCAAGAGCAAGTATTAAAAGCGCAACAAGATAGGGACCGGCTGGCTCAGGAGCGCGCAGCCGCCCAGAAGACGATGATGATCTCACAGCAAGCAATGGAAACTCTGCCAACAGCTAGCACTAATCCAGGCGGAGATACAGAGCCTCCAAACACCACCGTCCACAACAACACCTATTCAGCCAATCTCAATACCAAGGCAACCCCCCAAGTCATTCACATACTCGACCAACCCAGTGGTTCCCAGCACGGAACAGCCCAATTCAACGCAATCTTCGATAGCAAGTCACCCTTGTCCCAGGGGCTTCAGTCCACTCCATGGCCGCCAAAGTACAAGCCTGTAACCTTACCCAAATTTAATGGAAGGTCAGACCCAAGATAGTTCCTCATGAGCTTTGAGGCAGCCATAGCATCAGCGGGGGGAAATGACGCGGTTCTTGCAAAGTCCTTCATAATTTCGGTAGAGGAAGATGCACTAGCTTGGTATTACATGCTCAAGCCAAACTCCATATACTCTTGGGAGAACCTCCGCGAAAAGATTATCACAAACTTCCGAGGGTTCTCCAGCGAGTCCTTGACGGCTTCCGATCTATTTCGGTGTAAACAAGAGCAGGGGGACTCATTGAAGCAGTATCTCCAAAAATTCATTCAGCTCAAAGCGAAGGCTCCAGACGTATCAGAAGAGGTGGCAATTGAAGCTGCAATCAAGGGCCTTCGCATTGGACCCTTCGCAGCACACCTGGCAAGAGAAAGGCCGCAAACCCATGACGCACTCTATCAAGAGTTCGAGAAATATTGCCGGTCAGACAATGATCTTCGCAAAAGAGTAGAAGAGTAGAATCAACACAAACAACAAAGCTCATCTCATCAAAGGAAGCAGCAGCAGAGCCAGCCAAACCCAAATTGGCAATAGCCCAGGCAAGCACAAGTATACAATATCAACCGACAAAATCTGCAGAACCTCCGACCCCAGAACCAGCAACAGGTACCCCAAGGCAGCACCGGGAAACAGCAGTCCAATTGGAAGGGACAAGAGCAGAGAACGAGGAGGCAATTTTGTTTTTTCCAAGGAGAGAACAAAGGTCACATAACAAGAGACTGCCCAGATGTGAAGGAAACTCAAAAAAGGATAAAAGAAAAAGCCAACGCCCAACCCCCGCAGGCCCAAGACCAAAGGCATGTAAACATCACAAGTCAGCCATATTGCCTAGTCTATCCCAGCTTAAACTCACCCAAATTCACCCATCCACAATAGCCGCTCAGTATTACCCAAACTCCCTCCCAGCCTGGCGTCCGAGCCAACCAAGTCAAACCCAACGTAGTGAACCTCCGCTCATCCAGTACCCAGGACCTCCGCAGCTCACTTATCTCGAAAACCACCACGTCCAGAGAGAACCTCAAATCCAGCAGGCCTTACCGCCACCTCCCCTGCCAAAGCAAGAGCCCACTCACCAACCAAAAAACCAAGTCAACACCCATGCCCCACTCCCAACCATCGGCATGATCTTGCCGATAGCCGGAGGCTCCGCCTTAGAATTCGAAACAAAGAGGCAGAAGAAATATCATTACAGGCTGGTCAACAATGTTGCCATCCAAGGCCCAGTAAGGTATTCAGACTGGTCTAAGATGCCATTAAGTTTCAGCGAAGAAGACCTCTGCCTGGAGAGCTTCCCTCACACCGATACAATGGTGATCAAAGCAAACATTTTAGCCTAGGAAATCAGTAGGATACTTGTAGACACAGGCAACTCAACAGACATTATCGTCGCCAATGCCTTCGATCAAATGAAAATTAGTAGGGCTCAGCTCCAACCTTCAGAATCACCCCTCGTGGGTTTCGGAGGTAGGAAAATCCAGGCACTAGGAAAAATCTCCTTGCCTGTCTCCTTCGGCGACCAATGCAACGCGAGAACAGAATACATCACATTTGATGTAGTTGACTTGCAGTACCCCTACAACGCCATCTTCGGGCGAGGGTTCTCCAACCGATTCAACGCAGAAATTCACATGGGTTACCTCTGTATGAAGATACCAGCCTTGCACGGGTTCATCATAGTGAAAGGGAGCCAGAAAGAAGCAAGAAATATAGAGCGAGCCATTCATAAGGCACAAACAAATATCAATTCAGTTGAGCAGCAGCCTCCGGACATACCGAAGGGGAAGACAGACTTGAAAGATCAAGAGAGGACAAAGACAGTATCGCTCCAAGAAGAGGTGCCCGAAAGGAAGGTGTTAATCGGCGAAGACCTCTCGCAGTCCGAGCAGCAAGAAATCTAGGAGTCCTCGCAGCCCACAAGGATATCTTCACCTGGGATGCCTCCGACTTGAAAGGAGTGGCAAGAGACACTATTGAGCACAGCCTCAACATCAACCCCAATATGAGGCCTAGAAAGCAGAAGCAGAGGAAAATGTCGGAGGACCGAATCCAAGCCGCCAAAGCAGAGGTTCAGAGGCTCCTCGACGCAAATGTCATAAGGGAGGTGAAATACCCTGAGTGGCTAGAAAATGTGGTGCTCGTGTGTAACACTCTTGTGTTACTGAACTAAAATTGGGCATGTCATCATGAGCATTGCATCACATGTATGATTTTTGCCAATATTGTCCTGCATTAACTAAAATAAATTTAATTTATATTGATGGCTTGTGCTTAGTGTTGGCGTTTCTTAGCATCACCACTAAAGATAGACTAAAGGTCCGTCCTTAATAATAATACTAGAAACATAAGTTGATATTCCCAACCACCATTACTTCAGAAAGGTAACCCTTGGCCCTTAGTGGCGCCGGCCTAGGTAATGCAGTCTGGTAATAGCAGTTAGAAGTGCCGGATTCGCCTTCCTAACCGTCATTACTTACGATATGCAAAACTGTGGCACGGCGCCGTGGGGTGCAACAAGAATTACAATCCTTAAGTAACGGTAATTAGGTACGCCAATCGATAGCTCAGTACGAAATAAGATTACTCTGCAAGTGCACAGAACTATCATTGTAGCATTTCAACCCGTGAGTATTCAAGGGTGTTGTATTTATAATTTCCCGTAGGAGGGCATGATGAATTTCATCTAGCTTTGGTATAAACATGATTACTTATTTGGATGCATAGGTAGGCATAGCATAAAAAAGGGTTAAATCAAGTTTATAAGATAGTGGACACGCATCGGAGCAACCTCAAGGATAAAATGGGAAAATAAAGAATAAATGAATACAACTAACTGAGCAGGCATTTGTCGTATACAGCTATGCAAAGAATAGCAATTACATCTAACTAGCTAGACTAGAATCAGGACTAAGTCTGGGATGATAGGGAGATCCCCACAGCTAGTCTGCCAGCCGATAGAGACTTTCTGAACTCCTACTCAATACCCGAACGTGGGGGAATACTAGGGATGGACAGGGCTGTCACCACCTGCCCACCTACCCTCCTGACCGTGGGGTACCGACATATTCGCTGATCTCCGTATACCCGAACACCATGCTCGCGTAATTGGAAACAACTCCTAACCTCCCGGGACCCCAACTCTTCGGATTGACAGGCTCGGCTAGGAGCAACCATGATAGCACAACGAACTATTATCCCATCCATAGTTCTTCCTCTAGTCCTACTAATTTGATGAATGATGAAGAACTTTGATGAACATATCAAGAGCATAACACATAGACTATGAACTAGTTCATATGCCATGGTCATAATATGAACAAGATTATACTCTAATTCAGATGCATTGCTATAAACATAAGATGAGAACTTGCTCATAGAGGAGAACTGAATTATACTCATACCAAGATGTTCTTGATTCCTCCAAGAAGACAAGCTCTCCTTGATAGCTTTGCCTTGCTCTACTACTACTAAACTAGAGAGAATAAGTATGAAATGTGAGGTGTAGTGCTCCAAATGTTGGTGTGTGAGAAAGGGTGGAGCATCATCTATTTATAGCTAGGATAGGACGGTTTGGGCGTCTCCAGGTTTGGAAGGAGGTGAAACCGCCCTTGGGGAACCGCCTAGAGCACCGCCTCCGAAGACTGGGCCCGGGAGGCCCCACCCGGTGGGCGGCCGCACCCGGGGGCGGTCGCACCCCTGGCTGGGCCCGCTAGCCACCGCCTTTGGGTGGTCGGTTGCTCCCTGGGCCTGGGCCTCTCCCGTGGCTACGGATGGATCTAGTTCATTGTTTGAGATGGGCTTTCTTATTTTCTTGGTTTGCCCTTCTCTGAATACGTTTCCTGGAAGTGCACTTTCTTGTGGATTTTATGCATTTCCACGGGTCAGACCTGCAAGTTACATATACAACAAAACTCGTGGAAAGGTTAGATAAAAGCCCTACTTTCTATTTGTTTTAGTATTAAAATGATGTTGTATTTTAGTTGCTAAGGAAAGCCAACAACTCCCCCACACTTGGTCCTTTGCTCATCCTCGAGCAAAGTGCTAAGGACCAAATGGGTTCGTCTTCCTTGTCAAAAGAGTCTGCATACAGGATATTCCAAGCTTCACCTGGATTTATGAACTTCAAAGTGTCTACTGAATCACCTTGAGTAATTGAAAGAAATGGAATAGCTTGGAATCAAATCCTCTGACTCTTGTCCTTGCGTAGAGACTTGGGTTTTTGTAAGATTTTTTGAAAACATAAAGATAGCTTCTGTTCCTTGAATGATTCTCTCAAGTCACTCAAATTTTTTTTGTAAGTGGTTCCTCACCTAGGCATAAAAAGTGATGCCTTCATCTTGATCATCGTACCTCTAAGAAGGCTTATCTGGAGTTTTAGGTAGGAATGAGAAATGATAAGGCACACTTACCTGGCATTTGTTGTCAAGTCAAACCCTAGACCATACCGGAGGGAGTGCGCCATACTCCTAGATCAGAATGTGCATGTTTGTGGAAAGTATGAAGGTGAAAACCTAATTCTTAAATCTTTTTGGTACTCCACGCATCATGATGCTCCTTGGATAAAACTTAGGAAGATATGGGCTATAAGATCTTGATATTTTTACTTTTATTTTATTTATTATATATTTTTTTTTGAACGGGTATTTAAATTTTTTCTTTCCCGTTATTTTCTTATGCCCCTTGGCATGATCTTTTTTTTTAACATAGCCCCATATCTTTTATTGGCATATGAAAAACTTTTAAATAAGGAGATATCATGATGGTAGATGAATGGACTAAAATTTTGTAGAAGGAATGGATGGTTCTTAGGATGAGAACCGACACTTTTTTATTTGGGCGAGAAAGCTGCGCAACTCTCAGTGTAAGAGTTGGTATATTTTTGGTGGATGGATGAGGTGCAAGTTTTGCGCAACTCTCAGGGTGAGAATTGGCTTTATTTGGTGGGTGCAAGTGAATTATGATCTTGGGAGCATGAAACATCTCTCAACAGCGGTCACAAAATTTGACCAAACTCAACGCAAAATATGTGGCATATGTGGAAGGTTTCATCAAATATAATCATATATTGCCTTGGTAGGTATTTGCCAATCATTCAAGGAGCATGCTATTGAGTTTTTGTTTTTGTAAGATAAATCCCAAGTATTTTGCAAAAATGAGCAAGCATCATGTCATCCTACTATATCTCATCCGTCAATTACTTAGATAGAAACGGGGTCCCTAAACAGTGTTCATAAATCTGTAGGAATTTTAGAAGAGAATAAAGAGTATGCAAATATTTCGAATATAGGAAGACATGTTTGATGGAGTATGAAGGGGACATCATTTTAAATTTTTATCAAACTTTTCAGAATACGAGAGGGGGAAAGTTGCACAAACCGGATTTTTATTTTTGTTATTGTGCAATTGTCTTGGAAAGTCCTCCCCCACACTTGTTTTCTTTCCTGTCTTGGTTAGTCACAAAATATATATGTGGCGAAAACAAGTGCTCAACATAAAAAACTTATTTCATTGATAAACTCAAATAGGCACAGTTACATTGATGGTAAAGGATCATGAAAGGGAGAAGTGTGCCTAATTATTCGTGCAGCAGGTGCATTCTAAAGATACTCAAGATGATGTTCAACACCTAAGGCTTCAGCGACTTTCCTTAGCTTAAGATTGAACTTGAAGCGGAAACTATTAACATCATCGCTAAGGTTCCTAATCTCTGTGTTCTTGGTTTCTATGTCGTCTTCTAAAGTCCTTAGAAAAGCACGTAAGCTAGCATGTTTAGCTATGAGGTCATTGATGATACTAGAGTCGTCTTCATCGTCACTGCTTTTGTACTGTCCTGCACGACGTTTGATGGATGGCTGTGGTAAATGCCTCCTAATTCTAGAAAAGGTGCTAGCGGATGCTGCCTTTTTGGCCGAAAGTGCAGGCTTGCTAGCCGACTTTTCACCAGCACGCTTGCTAGGCCTACTACCGCTAGGGGCTTTTCTCTTGAGGCCTAGAGCACTGGTGGTAGGATGGGCAGCAGTGATCTTCTTCTTGGTGCCACCTTCGGGTGCATGAGAGCGAGCTGGCAAAATTGCTAAGGGCTTTTCCTTCACAACACAGGCCTCTTGCCTTAGTAATGGACTCTCTTGGTAGGGTACTGTGTCCAGGTTTGCTATGGCCTTTGGAGCGTTGATCAGTGAAAGGGCGTAGCTAGACATGGTCGGCACTTCAAGATGGGAGAGCTTAGCAAGCTTTGCAAGAGGGAGAAGAAAAAGGTTGGTGTGAGGAAAAGAGAGACCTAAATGGGTTTAAATAGGTGCTACCGAGGTCTCTAGCAAGAAAACAACTTGATCGTTACCAAGGTCATGATGCTGGAGTGATCAGAGGGAGGTACGAAAAAGATCGGCGCTGATTGGCCTAGCTAAGGGGGCGGCCGGTCCCGGGGGCGGTCGGTCCCCTGGGTCCACCAGCCAGCCTCTGCTTTCTGGCCAGGTGCTTTGTTGACTGTGTAGATCCCTATCTTGGTTACGATCAGGCTTGATGCGCGGTGGATTAGTGTGATATAGAGTGAAAGATATAATTGATACTTATGAAAATATGTTTAAGATCACACTATCGTGCATTTATGAAGGAATATTCCTATGATCTCATGGATTCATGTTTATGAAAGGAAAGAATCATAGGGTCATTTTAGTCAAAACATAAATGCAACACTAGCATCAAGCATGCATATATTTGTTATTATAAAGTTATATATATGTATATTTTTACTTTTTATTTTAATTCATTATTAGCATTATTTTGTTTTATATATATATATATTTTCTTCTTAGAGAATAAAGAGATTACTTAGGCATTTATTGAAAAACTTGCTAAATATTTATTTAAAGTAAAAATTAAGGATAACTTACCGATTTACCTTCGGCAAGGGCTCAGCTTTTTAAGTCCCTTTGAGCAGGACTCTTTCTCCCTTCATTGATTGCTAGATGATGGTACATCCGTCTTGGGAGAAATAGACGGTTATACCTGCTTGGGCCTCCATACCTTCTGGGTAGTTTTGGGTGGTGTGGTAGCATGTTCAACTTTTTCTTTAGGTTTCCACACCGACTTCTTTTGTGAAGGCTTGGGGATTTCTTCCATATTTTTAGGGGCCATTTTGTTTTTCTGCTCCTTATTTATATTTTTAGGAGCCGCCTTTTCTTTGGCTCCGGCTTTTTCTTTGATTCTTTTGAGATTTTTGATATGTTTTTCAAAAGCTGAGGCTGAATCTCTACCTCCTTGATGCCTTGGGGGTTCTGCCCATATCGGATGCGTATCATGTTGCATTCCTCCTGACGGCGAGGCCTGAATTCGAACTTTTCTTCTTGTCCATTGATATTGAAGTGGATTTCTCCAGCGCCAACATCAATTTGTGCTCCAGCCGTGCTTAGGAATGGTCTCCCGAGGATAAGTGGTGTTTCTTTGGTGAGCTCTATGTTGAGCACCACAAAATCCACTGGAACATAATACCCTCTGATTTTGACAGGGATATCTTGTGCTATCCCCACTGGGTACCGAATCGAGGAGTCAGCCAACTGGAGTGTCATGTTGGTGGGCTCCAAGTTGGTGAAATTCAGTCTATCAAAGACTAATTTTGGCATGACGCTTACGCTCGCCCCAAGATTGCATAAGGCGTGGTTAAATTGCTGGGTGCCAATGGAGCATGTGATCGTGGGGCACCCAGGGTCTTGTTTCTTCTCAGGTAGATGATTGAGTATAGCTGCGCTACACTCTTCCGTCAGCTTGATAACTTCTGTGGATGGCAATGGTCGTTTGTTATTGATGATGTCTTTGATGAATTTAGCGTAGGATGGTATGTGCAAGACATCCATCAGCGGAACGCTGACATGTGTCTTCTCGACCATTTCCACGAATCGGAGGAACTGCTCATATCCGGCCTTCTTCTTCCTCCTTATTTTTGTGGGGAAAGGTAGCATCGTGGTGTCCACATAGCCTTCCGGTGTCGGCTCTTCTTCCACGGATTCTTCTTGTGGTTCCGATTCTACCGGTACTTCCTCTTGCTGTCTTAGTGCCTTGTCTGTTCTATGGTTAGGGTGTGGTGGATCACGAGTGGTCTTACCCCCTCTCGTGGTCACCGAATTTATATTCTCAATAGAACTAGCAGGTTGCATGGCAGATTTAGCAGTAGAGGCAAGCTGGGCGATCTGAGTTTCTACTCTTTTATTAAAATTTACTTGATTTTAACTGATAAGGATAGGATATCAAGCTTAGCATTTATGGTTTCAAACATTTTATCATTGAAAGAAAACTTGTTTATAAGGTTTTCATTTATTTTAGCCTGTCCTATAATAAGATTTTTTAATGAAGGTTGGGAGGAATTAAAATTTGAATTAAAATTGGAAGAATTACCTTGGGGGCGATTCTGGTTGTTCCACCCATTACCTGTTTGTTGATGTTGGCAAAACCCGTTGTTAACGTACGAAGCTTCTTCTTGGGTTTCGGGACAGTTGTTCCCCGAATGGCCAACATCTCCACAGACCTCACACGTCATGTGTGAGTCAATGGCCTGGACGGTGCCGGTGGTAGGATCGGTGGCACGTCCTTCAAGTCTCTTCATTAGTAACTCTATTTTTGCGGCAA
Source organism: Eremochloa ophiuroides (assembly GCA_038502445.1). Lineage (NCBI taxonomy): Eukaryota > Viridiplantae > Streptophyta > Magnoliopsida > Poales > Poaceae > Eremochloa > Eremochloa ophiuroides. The sequence goes on along the minus strand of JAHLJS010000001.1, from coordinate 108,065,625 downwards.
GCAGATCCGTCTCCTTCACGGTGTGCATGCCTTTTTGTGTTTTGCGTCCTTCTTCCCCACTTTGGTTGGCAACCATCTTCTCAATTAATGCCGTGGCATTTTCGATGGCGAGGGAAAGAAACGCGCCTCCAGCAGCGGCATCTACGTGCCCTTTAGACATGGTCGTGAGGCCTTCATAGAAATTCTGGAGCACGAGCCATTCTTCCATCCCGTGGTGGGGACAGGCCCGGATGTACTTCTGGAGCCTTTCCCAAGCCTCAGGAATGGACTCGAGTGACGTTTGCTGGAAGTTAGATATCTTCGTCCGTAGAGCATTCGTTTTGCTCATGGGGAAAAACTTTGCGAGGAACGCCGCTGAACATTTGTCCCACTGTTGGCGGTCCTTAAAGCCTATTTCTTACCGCCAATATGTTACTAAAATGAATAGTAGGTAGGGCTTTAAACTAACATTTCCACAAGTTTTAGTGTGTACTTGACTTACAGGTGTGACATGTGGAAATGCACAAAAACCATAAAGAAAGCGCACATCCAGAAAACGTATTCAGAGAAGGCGCTATCCAAGAAAATAAGAAAGCCTACCTCAAACGCTAAACTGGATCCATCCGTAACCGCGGGGGAGGCCCAGGCCCAGGGAGCAACCGACCACCCGAAGGCGGTGGCCAGATGGCGCTCCCCAGGGACCGACCGCCCCCGGGGGCGGCCGCCCCCCTGGTGGGGCCTCCCGGGCCCATCCTTCTCAGGCGGTGCATAGGTCGGTTCCCTCAAGGCGGTTCCACCTGCTTCCATATTTGTTAGCACCCGAACCGTCCTTGTTAGACTATAAAAAGAGAGGGAGAGCTCCCCTCCAACACACACCATCATTTGGAGCCATTTACCTCACCTCGCACTTGTATTCTTTAAATTAGTTTTAGTATTAGAGCAAGGCAAGAGCTAGAAAGAAGAGTTTGTATCCTTGGGAGAAGAAGGAACACCTCGGTATGAATACAATGCAGTTCTCTTCCAAGTTCAAGTTCTTATCTTATTTATATAGCAATGCATATGAACTAGAGTATAGTCTTGGACATGTTATGATCATGATATATGAACTAGCTATAGTTTATGTGTTATGTTCTCGATATGTTCATTGTTGTTTTTCATCGTTCATCGACTTAGTATGAATAGAGGAAGAACTAGGGATGAGGTGACGGTTCGTCATGCCTTCTCGCCTGTCACTCCGAAGGGGTGGGGTCCTAGAGGGTTAGGAGTTGTTTCCAAGTACGCGAGCATGGTGCTCGGGTATGCGGAGATCGGTGAATATGCCGGTATCCCACAGGCAGAGGGGTAGGTGGGCAGGTGGTGACAGCCCTGTCCATCCCTAGCACTCCCCCACGTTTGGATATTGGGTAGGAGTTCGTAAAGTCTATATCGGCTGGCAGACCAGCTGCGGGGATCTCCCTGTCATCCTAGACCTAGTCACTGATACTAGACATGCTAGTTAGATGTTTACTAACAGTTCTTTGCATAGTTATATATGACCAATGCCTGCTCAATTAGATATATTCTTTTATTCTTTATTTCTCTTTTATCCTTGAGGTCGGCTCAGATGTGTGTCCACTATCTTTGAACTATGATTTACCCCTGCCTATGCTATGTCTACCTATGCATTCAATAAGTGATCATGTTTATACCAAAGCTAGATGCATTCGTCCTGCCCTCCTACGAGAAATTATAAATACGACACCCCTGAATACTCACGGGTTGAAATGGTACAATGATAGTTTCGTGCGCTTGTGAATTTACCTATACTGAGCTATCATGATTGGCATACCTAAGTACCATTACTTAAGGATTGTAATTCTTGTGCACCCCATGGCGCCGTATCACAGTTTTGCATATCGTAAGTAATGATGGTTAGGAAGGCCAATCCGGCACTTCTAACTGCTATTACCAGACTGTATTACCTAGGCCGGCGCCATAAAGGGCCAAGGGTTACCTTTCTGAAGTAATGGTGGTTGGGAATGTCAACTTACGTTTCTAGTATTATTATTAAGGACGGACTTATAGTCTATCTTTAGTAGTGATGCTAAGAAACGCCAACAAGCATTTCTAGCGGCGTTGCCGGGGGATGGACTTTTAGTCTATCTTTTGTAACGACGTTAAGAAATGCCAACAAGCATTTCTGGCGCCGTTGCCGGGGACGGACTTTTAGTCTATCTTTTGTAACGACGTTAAGAAATGCCAACACCCACGTGTTGACTGCTTCCTTGGCTTGGTAGAACCATTGCTTCGCCTTCCCCGAGAGGGAGAAGGGAAACAAGCGGAGCCTGATGCTGTCTTGTGCGACATCTTTGATGATGACGGTCTCGCACAGATCAAGGAAGTTTTGCAGGTGTGCGTTTGTGTCCTCACTTGGCAAACCACAGAACTGGTTCGCCTGCACCATCGTGAGTAGGCCAGTGCGGAGCTCCAAGTTTCTGTTCCTGACATTGACAGCGGGCCCAACGGGCACGTTGGCAACAGCGGGGGTGGAATACTCGCGGAGTGACTTGGCCATGGTGGTAGTAGCGGATGGTGTGGAAGTGACCGGTTCGTTTGTCGGCTGAGTAGCAGAAGAAGAGATGGTACGAGGCCTTCTCTTCCTTAGGAGTGCCTCTGGATTTTTAACGAAGTTTTCTGGCAGATTGAAACCGCTCATACACCATCCTATTTTCATTCCAATAAAAAGTGGAAGAAAACAGCAAAGTTAGCCTGCATATGCTATGGCTACCAATGCTTATTTTGTAATCAAAGTTTATGCCAAAGCTAGATGTTTATATTTTCTTTTTGCCCTCCCCGGCAACGGCGCCAGAAATGCTTGTTGGCGTTTCTTAGCATCACCACTAAACATAGACTAAAGGTCTGTCCTTAATAATAATACTAGAAACATAAGTTGACATTCCCAACCACCATTACTTCAGAAAGGTAACCCTTGGCCCTTAGTGGCGCCGGCCTAGGTAATGCGGTCTGGTAATAGCAGTTAGAAATGCCGGATTGGCCTTCCTAACCGTCATTACTTACGATATGCAAAACTGTGGCACGGCGCCGTGGGGTGCAACAAGAATTACAATCCTTAAGTAACGGTAATTAGGTACGCCAATCGATAGCTCAGTAAGAAATAAGATTACTCTGCAAGCGCACAGAACTATCATTGTAGTATTTCAACCCGTGAGTATTCAAAGGTGTCGTATTTATAATTTCCCGTAGGAGGGCATGATGAATTTCATCTAGCTTTGGTATAAACATGATTACTTATTTGGATGCATAGGTAGGCATAGCATAAACAGGGGTTAAATCAAGTTTATAAGATAGTGGACACACGCATCGGAGCAACCTCAAGGATAAAAAGGGAAAATAAAGAATAAAAGAATACAACTAACTGAGCAGGCATTGGTCGTATACAACTGTGCAAAGAATAGCAATTACATCTAACTAGCTAGACTAGAATCAGGACTAAGTCTGGGATGATAGGGAGATCCCCGAAGCTGGTCTGCCAGCCGATAGAGACTTTTCGAACTCCTACTCAATACCCGAACGTGGGGGAATGCTAGGGATGGACAGGGCTGTCACCACCTGCCCACCTACCCCTTTGCCCATGGGGTACCGACATATTCGCTGATCTCCGCATACCCGAACACCATGCTCGCGTAATTAGAAACAACTCCTAACCTCCCGGGACCCCAACCCTTCGGATTGACAGGCTCGGCTAGGAGCAACCATGACAGCACAACGAACTATTATCCCATCCATAGTTCTTCCTCTATTCCTACTAATTTGATGAACGATGAAGAACTTTGATGAACATATCAAGAACATAACACATAGACTATGAACTAGTTCATATGCCATGGTCATAATATGAGCAAGATTATACTCTAATTCAGATGCATTGCTATAAACATAAGATGAGAACTTGCTCATAGAGGAGAACCGAATTATACTCATACCAAGATGTTCTTGATTCCTCCAAGGAGACAAGCTCTCCTTGATAGCTTTGCCTTGCTCTACTACTACTAAACTAGAGAGAACAAGTATGAAATGTGAGGTGTAGTGCTCCAAATGTTGGTGTGTGAGAAAGGGTGGAGCATCATCTATTTATAGCTAGGATAGGACGGTTTGGGCGTCTCCAGGTTTGGAAGGAGGTGAAACCGCCCTTGGGGAACCGCCTAGAGCACCGCCTACGAAGACTGGGCCCGGGAGGCCCCACCAGGGGGGCGGCCGCACCCGGGGGGCGGTCGCACCCCTAGCTGGGCCCGTTAGCCACCGCCTTCGGGTGGTCGGTTGCTCCCTGGGCCTGGGCCTCTCCCGTGGTTACGGATGGATCTAGTTCATTATTTGAGATGGGCTTTCTTATTTTCTTGGTTTGCGCCTTCTCTGAATACGTTTCCTGGAAGTGCGCTTTCTTGTGGATTTTATGCATTTCCACGGGTCAGACCTGCAAGTTACATATACAACAAAACTCGTGGAAAGATTAGATAAAATCCCTACTTTCTATTTGTTTTAGTATTAAAATGATGTTGTATTTTAATTGCTAAGGACCGCCAACACTTAGGGCAATAGAGTGGATTTAATCGCAATTTAATTTTAAAAACCCTAGGATGGGCTAAAACCCTAGTTTCAAAACTAAGTAGAATTGGACTTTGGTCCTTAAAGTAAAGTTGTAGCTCTTATTAAATAGAGCAACTTTGGTATACAAAGTTCCTCAGTTACTATTTAGAAATTTGAATTAAATTTGAATTTCTGTTCTCCGATTTGAATTTAAAACTCTAAGTTAAAAATTATTTGGAATTTGAAGTTGGTCATTAAACAAAAGTTGTAAAGCTCACTAAACTGAGCAACTTTGATGTTTACAGATTTTGAACTTATTCAACAAATTTTTGAGATTTAATTCGAATTGGAAAAGGGCTATTTACCCCCTTTTAAATAACTTCAAAAATATTTGAAATTTGAAAATTCCCCAAATATTAAAGTTGTGTAGAATGAAATTCTTCACATTCCATATATCGGATACTTTTCAACTTTATACATGAAATCTTGTTTAATTTGGAAATTAGTGTCGGCAGGGGGGTTATTGAAAAAGTCACCATCCTAATCCTGGAGCTGGACGCCGGCGACACAACCTGCCTAACTGCCTGCTTCACGGTGCACCGCTCTTGCGTGCGGGGACGCGTGGTGATGTCGTGGCAACATCGAGTAGTGGCATGGCGACCTTGTAGAGTTCATCCTTGTGTTTCAAAACGTGAAGTCCTCCTCGTCATCATTCTTTTCGTTTCGGCTGCTGCCGGCATCTTCTCGATCGCCGGCCGAATTCGTGGTCGTCACTCCATCTCCGCCCTTTCCGTCTTGCCACCAGCTCCGTCGTATCCTTGCGCACCCATTGAGCCCGTCCTCGTGTCCTCTCGTCGTCAGGGTCGGTCGCGCGGGGTCATCTTCTCTAGAGCCGGTCAGAGCGCCGCCGTGGTCTGCTCATCGTGGCCAGGTTCCTGGAGCGAGTTTCTTCCTTTTCTTGGATATGTTCTTGATTCTAGGTGATCTAGAGAAGCTTATGCATCAAACGGTTTTGTATTTGGAGTCGCAAAGCTGCTGGAACATCGTCGTCGCCGCTGGAGTGCACCACCGCAACCGCCATCAACGTCAACAACGGTCTCTATACCTCTCTCCGCCTCAACCGACACGAGCATCGAGTAGTGGTGAGCTTGCTAATGCTTCGTGGGCATTTGGTTGGGTCTCGGGCAGCTTGGAGTTTCCGGAATGCCTCGCGCCGCCGTGTCCGTGTGGCCTGGCCGCCATGGCCGCAGTGGAACTCAAGCTGAGCCATAATCCACTTAACTGTGTCCCTGGGGAGGTTCGCTATGTGTGGGAGAGCGCGTGGGGGTCCTCGGCTCGGCCAAAGGGGCCGGCGGCGGCAAGCTCTACGGCAAGCCGCCGCTTGCGCGTGCGCATGGCCTTTGTCTATTTGGCTGGGCGAGAGGGGACAGGAGGAAGAAGAGAGCCAAGCTAGGCTCTACTGGGCCTGGCTGGGTCAGCCTAGTAACCCTAGTTCAGTCATCAGTGAATGGTTTTGCATTTTGAAATGAATAAATAGTATTGTATTTTGCTATTTTCGCTGGAATTAGTGCAGAGCTCCAAAACTTATGAAAGAAATGTGGTAGCCTCTCTGTATAGTGCAGAATTTATGAAAAATATGAAACTTGAAATTTGAGCACTTTCTGTATCTGATAAAATCAGCAATTTAATTAATAAATGGCTTTTCTACAATTTTTGTAGCTCCAAATAATTAACCAAAAATTGTGAAATTAATTGTGCTACTGTTTTCGGTTATGAGCTACCTCCACAAAAATATGTAGCTCATTTGGACGATGTCAAATTGTTTTGTAATTTACCCCTAATTGAATAAATAATTAAAAATAAGTTGGCCTTCCACCTTCCCACGTGGCTCTTTCAGTTTACATCTATTTTTAGAGACTAGTTGTTAGTATAAATAGCCCTTATTTGTAAACCAAAAACAACTTTTGATGAATTAAGATTATCCCAGTGATATTTGCAGCCGAGCTACTTGAGTGTCTTACTCAACCTTTGTTCTTCCTTGTTCTTCTTGAACTTGTGGAGAGATCTCTCTGAGATCCACTAATTCGTGCTCTGCGGGTTCCAGTTCGGCTGCCCTGTCTTGTGTGGATTAGCTCCGGTTGTGGTTCTGCGGTCGTTCGGAGATCGAGTCGAAGTCTTCGCGGTTTCGGTGTCTCTCTCCCCGTCGCTTGGTCACAACCAACCTTGGCCAGGTGTAAAGCCTTTTCAGCAAGTTATCCCCGTTACCGAAACCTACTGACGTGAAGATCGGGCCACCCTTCGCCGAACCAATTCGGTGCGTATCATGTGGTAATCAGAGCTATCGTTGTCACTGTAGGTTCATTTTTATCACCCACCCTCCCACCCTTTTCAATCTGTTACAGTTTTCCCTATCCACATATTCATCCCTGTGTTTATCTTTTACATATATTTGTTTGTCCTATAGTCCAACGCCTTAAAAAAAACCTATAGCCCTTTTGACGGTATTGTTATCTTGTGTTTGTGTTCTTCCGGTTGCTAGTCACCACCGTTTACATATATCTTTTGTAATCAGCAACCCCGTTAGTGTTATAAAAAAAAGAAAGAAAGAATACAGTATAAAAAAAAGAAGAGCACAAGTGAAAAGATTCTGAAGAATTTTGTGTTACGGTTGGTTGCTGAAATTTTCAATTTTCATATCCAAGTTGTTGGTAATCTTGATAGCAGCAATTTATCTTTTGAGCACATCTTTTTCACTTGTTTGGCAGTACCATAGCCTTCCTTGTTCAGCCACCTATAGCTCCACCAAAACCCTGAACCGGGACTTTCGATTTGAAATCCTTACGACCTCTTTACCACCTCCGTTGATGCTGTCACACCAGCACCATCACAGTTCTTGAGATCAGGCAAGAACTTGGGTAAGTAAGAGGTGAGATCGAGTGTGTCCACATATTTTTTTTCTTAATTGCTGCTCCTAACATGGCAGACTCAGATTCAAGTGTTCATGGTGGACACCATGGTGATAGGGAACCCCCTGTCTCACAGGATGAGATGCGTCGCATGGCTGATTCACTCATGGAAGCCATGGGCAGGCTGCTCGATGAGCGTCTTCCCGCGACTGGAGGACGTCGAGCACGTCATGATCAAGAGGACCGTCATCGAGAGGAGTCCGGCGATGAGAATTCTGGTTTCGGCCAGGGATTCAATCGCTTCGGAGATGGCCCTGAAGGATCTGGTGGTGGTCGCCATGCTGATTTTAATAATCACCATGGTGGGCGCCACGCACATAGGCGTAATGCTGATGGTCGCCGCATGCATTTTGAAGACGGAGAGTTTGAAGATCACAATCATGAAGAAGGATCTCACAATGATGAAAATCCTTTCGGTCACGGTGGCAGGTTTGATCGGCGTCATCATCGCCGGCCTGCTGATTTTGAAGAAAGGGAATACCATCGTGGTCGTCGTCCTTATGACAATCCAGATAACATCGCTCGTGTCAAGTTGAGCATTCCAAAGTTTACTGGAAAGGAGAATGCTGATGAATTTCTTGAATGGGCTGAGCAGTGTGATCAAATATTCCGAGTACATAATCTTTCAGCTCAGCGCCGTGTGAATCTTGCTTCAGTGGAACTCTCTGGATATGCTCTCACTTGGTGGAACCAAGTGCAGGAGAATCAACGTGATTTGGGACGCAGATATATCAATACATGGGAGGAGATGAAGCAAGTGATGAGAAGGCGATTCGTGCCATCTAGCTATCAGCGTGATCTCAGGAACCGGTTGCAAATGTTAAAGCAAGGAAAGAGATCAGTTGATGAGTATTTCAAGGAGATGGAGCTACTGTTGGTGCGGGCTGGAATAAGAGAAGATGCAGAGTCAACAATGGCAAGATTTCTAGGAGGTCTTAATGAAGAAATTTCTGGTTTTGTGGAGATGTTTCCATATCATACCTTGCAGGATCTTGTTGATCAAGCTGTGCGAACAGAGAAGAAGATTCAGCAAGAGCCACGTGGAAAATCTTATGGCAGTCATTCTATTGCTGCCCCATGGCGCAAACAGCAGTCAAGTACTTCCTATGGTGGTGGACGATCTCAAGGAGTTGCAGCCAAGTCTTTTCCATCATTTGTTCCATCGAAGACGGCAGCCTCCACAGCGTCATCACCAACAACTCAGCAGCGACCCGCTGCAAGCTCAGCAGCCCAAAGCAATGTCTCGGGAGCTACATCTTCTTCTCGAAGCAGAGAAATTGTATGCCATAAATGCCACGGCCGTGGGCACATTGCTGCTCAATGCCCAAGCAAGAGGACCATGTTGTTGAATGAGAAAGGTGAATGGGAATCCGAGAGTGATCCGGATGATGCTGGACCGATATTTGATGAAGAAATTGAGGAGGAAGGGAATGAGATACAGCCTGAAGAAGGAGAACATAATTGCTTTATTTCTCTACGAGTGCTTAGTGTAACAGCAGAAAAGGAAGACAATGGGCAGCGACATAATTTGTTCCATACCCGTGGACTAATCAAAGATAAGGTGTGTCGCATCATCGTTGATAATGGCAGCTGCAACAATATTGCTAGTCAAGAATTGGTGGACAGATTGGGACTGAAACCACGGCGTCATCCTAGTCCATATAAGATGCAGTGGCTTAATGATTGTGGTGCACTGCGTGTCAGTCATACTGTGACTGTACCATTCTCTGTTGGTAAATACAATGATCATGTGGAGTGCGACGTGGTGCCTATGCAAGCCTGCCAGTTGCTACTCGGTCGACCATGGCTATATGATCGTGATGTCCAGATTTTTGGAAGGACCAACAAGCTGTCTTTTGTGTACAAAGGAGAGCGAATTTCCTTGCTTCCTTTGACACCGGAAGAAATTTTGAAGGATGATATCAAGAAGAAACAGCACGAGAGCGAGCACCACTTGCGAGTGAGCCACAAAAATAGTAAGGAAGAGTGTCCACAGCCAAATCAAACCCCACAGCTGCAAAGAACCAAGAAAGCGGGAAAAGAGGGTTTAGTAATGATGGCTAGGAAGGGGGATATCAAAGAATTGAGTGAACCCGATGCCATGTTCTTTGTACTTCTGTACAAGGACACTTTTCTTTCTACTAATGCCTTACCCTCTACCCTACCGAGTACTATTTTGAATGTCTTGCAGGAATATGAAGATGTCTTTCCGGACGAAGTACCACCAGGGATGCCACCTAAGAGAGGGATCGAGCATCAAATCGACTTTGTTCCTGGTGCGTCACTTCCGAACAGGGCTGCATACCGCACCAACCCAGAGGAGACGAAAGAAATTCAGCGACAAGTGGAGGAATTGATGAAAAAAGGGTATGTACAAGAAAGTCTTTCCCCTTGTGCTGTCCCTGTTCTTTTAGTGCCTAAGAAATATGGGTCTTGGAGAATGTGTGTGGATTGCCGCGCAATTAACAACATCACAGTAAGATATAGGCATCCCATTCCTCGCTTAGATGATATGCTTGATGAACTTAGTGGTGCTAATTTTTTCACTAAAATTGATTTAAGAAGTGGCTATCATCAGATTCGTATGAAAGAAGGAGATGAGTGGAAAACAGCCTTTAAAACAAAATTTGGATTGTATGAATGGTTAGTGATGCCCTTCGGTTTAACCAATGCACCTAGTACATTTATGCGATTAATGAATCATGTGCTTAGAACTTTCATTGGTAAATTTGTTGTGGTTTATTTTGATGACATCCTAATCTACAGCAAGACTCTTGAAGAACATGTTGCACATATCCAGAGCGTGCTTGCTATCCTGCGTGAACAAAAATTGTACGCTAACCTTGAGAAGTGCACCTTCTGCACCGACAAGGTAGTTTTCCTTGGTTTTGTTGTTTCAGGACAAGGCGTGGAGGTGGATGATGAGAAAGTCAAGGCTGTACACGAGTGGACGCCTCCACAGAACATGAGCCAAGTGAGAAGCTTCCTTGGACTTGCTGGTTTCTACTGACGATTCGTGAAAGATTTCAGCACGATCGCTGCTCCAATCAATGAGCTGGCCAAGAAAGACGTACCTTTCAAATGGGGAGAAGCACAACAAAAGGCTTTTGAAGAATTAAAGAAGAAGCTCACAACAGCCCCAGTCCTTGCACTTCCAAATTTCAACAAGACATTTGAAATTGAATGTGATGCAAGTGGAATTGGGATTGGAGGCGTGCTGATGCAAGAAAAGAGACCAATTACATTCTTCAGTGAAAAGCTAAGTGGTCCGACTTTGAATTATTCAGTTTATGATAAAGAATTATATGCTCTCGTTCGGAGTTTGGAAACTTGGCAACACTACCTTTATCCTAAAGAATTTGTGATACATTCAGACCATGAATCATTGAAACATCTTAAGGGACAACTAAAACTGAATAAATGACATGCTAAGTGGAGTGAATTTATTGAGTCCTTTCCTTATATTGTCAAATATAAGAAAGGTCAAGACAATATTGTAGCTGATGCTTTATCTCGACGTCATGCTTTGCTCACACAACTTGACGCTAAAATTCTCGGATTGGAGAGTATAAAGGAATTATATGCCACTGATTCGTACTTTGCTGAACCATATGCCAAGTGCGGTAATGGCAAAGGATGGGAAAAGTATCATGTGCATGATGGATTTTTATTTCGCGCTAACAAACTTTGTATTCCAGATTGCTCTGTTCGAATTTTACTCGTGCAGGAAGCTCATGCAGGTGGACTTATGGGCCATTTTGGAGCCACAAAGACGGAACAAGTGCTGGCCGACCATTTCTTTTGGCCAAAAATGAGACGAGATGTAGAGAGACATGTTCTTCGCTGCGAAAACTGCCATAAAGCTAAGTCTCGTCTGAACCCTCATGGTTTATATACTCCTCTTCCTATTCCTAATGCACCTTGGGAGGACATTTCAATGGATTTTGTTCTTGGTTTACCACGGACCAAAAGGGGAAGGGATTCAATTTTTGTCATGGTTGATCGTTTCAGCAAAATGGCACATTTTATTCCTTGCCACAAGAGCAACGATGCTTCCCATATTGCTGAATTATTTTTCAGGGAAATCGTGCGACTACATGGAGTGCCACGTACCATTGTGTCGGATCGTGACACCAAGTTCTTAAGCTACTTTTGGAAGATATTGTGGGGCAAACTTGGGACAAGACTGCTGTTTTCCACAACATGTCATCCGCAAACGGACGGCCAAACTGAAGTTGTGAATCGAACACTATCAATGTTGCTCCGAGCTGTCCTTAAGAAGAACCTGAAACTATGGGAAGAAAGCTTGCCACATGTTGAGTTTGCATACAATAGTGCAGTACACTCGACCACTAGATTTTGTCCATTTGAAATTGTATATGGATTCACACCTACTGCTCCCATAGATCTTTTGTCTTTACCCATGCAGGAACGTGTGAACTTCGACGCAAGCAAGCGAGCTGAATTTGTCAAGAACATTCATGATAGAGCTCGGGCCAATATTGAAAAGATGACCAAGAAGTATGAGAAGCACGCTAACAAGGGTCGCAGGAAGGTGTTGTTTGAACCAGGAGACTTGGTTTGGGTGCACCTTCGAAAGGATCGTTTTCCAGAGCTGCGCAAGAGCAAGTTGCAACCCCGGGCTGACGGACCATTCAAAGTTCTATGCAAGATCAACGACAACGCTTATGAAATTGATCTGCCAAGTACTTATGGTGTGAGTACTAGTTTCAATGTGTCCGACCTCTCTCCATTCTTTGGATTGGAAGAGTCGAGGACGACTCTTTTTCAAGGGGGGAGGATGATATGCCCACGCCGACCACACCATCAAGTATACCGACTACATCAAGCAAGATGAAACAATCATCAAGTCAAGCTGCACCAGCTCATGTCTTCGATGGACCAATTACTCGTAGCCAAGCTAAACGGCTACAACAAGAGGTGCACGCGCTACTTTGTGAAATTCCATTTATTAATGAGAATTATATACTTCCTAAATCGTGCATGTTGCTATTACTCAGGTTCACCAAAGAGGATGACAAGGACACGCCGAGACTGAACCAGAGAGGAGAACTACATCGAACCAGTTTGGCCTGGCAGAACTGTCATGAAGAAACAGTCATATCTTTTGATTCATAGAAGCTGTGAAGGTCCATGAGTACTTGTTGGAAAGGTGTTGAAGTCAACTTTCTAATGCCACTAAGTGCCGAGTGCTTTAGAGCTCCCAGCTTGGCAGCCGAGTGCTTTTGGTGTTCAGAAGATCAATAGTCAGCCTGATATCCAAGTTTCCGTGACAAACTGTATCACAATACAATATTTCGTGAAGCATGCTACACATGGTGTGAAAGGTTATCAAATTAGCTTTCCAACGCATCTGGTCCCGCGTCTTTTGGATGTTCCTAGGTGGAGTTATGATCAAAACATTGAAGACCACTCAAAAGGCCAGAAGACACGCGAGAAATTGACGACCACTGCATGAATGATCAAGCAAGTTGGCCTTCCACCTTCCCACGTGGCTCTTTCAGTTTACATCTATTTTTAGAGACTAGTTGTTAGTATAAATAGCCCTTATTTGTAAGCCAAAAACAACTTTTGATGAATTAAGATTATCCCAGTGATATTTGCAGCCGAGCTGCTTGAGTGTCTTACTCAACCTTTGTTCTTCCTTGTTCTTCTTGAACTTGTGGAGAGATCTCTCTGAGATCCACTAATTCGTGCTCTGCGGGTTCCAGTTCGGCTGCCCCGTCTTGTGTGGATTAGCTCCGGTTGTGGTTCTGCGGTCGTTCGGAGATCGAGTCGAAGTCTTCGCGGTTTCGGTGTCTCTCTCCCCGTCGCTTGGTCACAACCAACCTTGGCCAGGTGTAAAGCCTTTTCAGCAAGTTATCCCCGTTACCGAAACCTACTGATGTGAAGATCGGGCCACCCTTCGCCGAACCAATTCGGTGCGTATCATATGAACCTTTGAAGAAGAAGTTGATGTGCTAGAATTCATCTCTGATAATGAATTGACATAATTAAAATCTACATGTCTTACTTTCTTTTTCAATTGTTTGTATAGCTTGATCACTAGATAGGTTCTCAATTAACTTGAAATCCTTCGTTTCTTTACCTTGGGTCCCCAAAACTCTCAATTAGAAGTGGACAGCCGAAATTCGGTGACCACTTGGGACCAAAAATTAGGCCAAGCCATATACCTTTCAGAAATGCATAATCTGGTCGCACTGTGCCATTCAAACCCAGGTTGGGCGACCCGCACTTGGCACAATTTTAAATTTTAGAAAATGGGACAATGTTTAGGAGCTCTTGTAGGCCACGTGACAAAAGTTTGGGGCAAAAATATGGGTCGGCCGACCCATACTTTTCATCCCCCAAACTCATCACATTTAGGGAATCACTTGGCAAATAGTGAGGAAGTAGCCACGGCCATATGACCCATTATTGAGGTCGGCCGAACCACCAATGGAAACCTGGTGCCACCCGTCGGCTCCAGAACGTTGTGCCAACGTTCCCCCGATGTGTTCTCACGATTTCGAAAAGGAGAACGTTGGCACTCATTTTCTTAACCCCTTCCTCTCCTTCTTCTTCCTTCCACCTCCAGTCTTCACCATTCCAACACCTTCCTTCGACCTTAATCCATCCGAGAGATCATTTTTCAAGACCCTAAAGGCTGCCATGGAGGTCAAGATGCTTGAGGTTGAGCCCTACGGAGTATACCAGCTCCCACACGCCTTCGACGCCCACCTTCCATGAAGGACCACAAGAGCATTGGTGGTGGGCCGAACAAGGGAAGTTGCTTTGTTCCCCTATTCACCTCAGAGGAGAAGAAGTAGTTGTGGGAGAAACTCAACACTCCATAAGGTGAAAGGATAGTCCTCCATGTTAAAGAAGCCATCAAGGCTCTTTGAGGATGACTGTTTAAGAAGAGAGTCATGAGAAAGGTCCTTAGTGCGCTTTGCATACTTAGAAACAATCATGGGGCACGAGGACCTCCACCTTGGATCTTTTTCCTTAGATATCTTAAACCTATTCACAAATATGCTAGGCACATAGCTAAGTTCATTCAATCCTTATCATGGTAACTTGTGCCATGTTCCATTCAAAAAAAGAATAGAATTTCGTTCTGCTGGTGTGTTACCACCAGCAGGACACCAGCACTTGATGTTTTCCTTGTCTTTGCAATTCAGAACACTCAGGAACCCAAGTGTGGGGGGTCGGTCGACCCCCCAACTACGTCTTTGAACTTTTCTGAACATACCACGACGTAGCACATGGCCTGACATGTTGGCACGACGAAATCTGAGCCAAGTAGGGGGGTCAGTCGACCCCCACTTTGGTGGCCAACGGGAACACAAGTTTGCAGAAGTACATTTTCAACAGAGGGAATTCAAATGGCAGCAACAGGCAAGCCCAAGTGGGGTCAGCCGACCCCACCAGGGACCTCTGGGCCCACCAGTCAGCATCCACTCATCGACTTCATGTCTCCTGACTAGTTTGCCACTCCTACTCCCCTCTGTTCTTTCCTTTTTACTTTTATTTGCTTTCCTTAGATAAAATAAAATAAAAATAAAAATAAAATAAGAAGACTTGCATCTAAAAATAAAAATGACATGATTCATGACATTTAAAGGGTAAAAGCGTCACAAAGTCTAACTCTTGCATATGCTTATGCTTGTGGGTCGCATATCTTGATAGGAATATCATATTAACTAAGTTGTTGACTATTGTGATATAGTTCTTAGCTCATGATTCATACCTTTTCTATTCAAAGTGCTTAGAGATTTATTTTTTGAAAATATCATAAAACCATAGTGTCACTCACTCCTCAATAGTAAGAAATTCCTACCAAAAGCCATATATGTTCATAGCATGATTCAAAACCCCTTCTATTTATGCTACTTGTACTTGTTTTGAGTTTGGTCAAACCTTGTTGACCCTAGTTGAGAATTATGTCATAGTCCCAAGATCAAGATCACATACACACCACATATACACATGTTGTTTCTACACTGGCAGTACGCAAAAACATGCCATCCATCTCCATCATAAGTTTGCTTCATGCTTTAAGTTTAGAATATCTCTCTAAGTATGACTTAGTAGATGAGACACAAAGGCTATTCAAAAAAAGGACACATGAAGGTCCATTACCTCATTCAAAAAAAGAGAGTGGACACAT
The DNA here is from genome assembly GCA_038502445.1 of Eremochloa ophiuroides. Classification (NCBI taxonomy): domain Eukaryota; kingdom Viridiplantae; phylum Streptophyta; class Magnoliopsida; order Poales; family Poaceae; genus Eremochloa; species Eremochloa ophiuroides. The sequence goes on along the minus strand of JAHLJS010000001.1, from coordinate 108,049,923 downwards.
GAAGGTCAATTACTTTGAAAAAAAATGCTAGCCATGTCTCAATTAAAATAAAGTAGAGAGAGATCTTATCAAATAAAGGAGCACTACATTGCATCATTTTCCACACACTTGCACATCTTGATCTAGGATTATGGCAGTTTTCTCCTTGGATCCTTGTTTTGACTTTATAATATATGCAATGCAAGTATGCTATCTTATCCCAACCTGAGCTCCACATAAGCCTAATAGATGTAGGATAAAACAAAGAAGGCAACCTCATGATATGCCTTGGTGAGGAATCATATACCTTTTGAGTGACCTGAGAGTACTATTTGAGGAATAAGAATGAACTATGTGCTTTCTTTTAAAACCATTATCAAAAAAAACTCTAAGTGCTAAGGATATGAAAATGGGAAGATGACTTTGCTCTGAGAACTGTTCCATTTTTCAACATCTGAAGGATATATGCTAGACAATGCCACATACCCCACTTGTATGAGATATGTCTTGAGTAAAGCTTTGTGTTAGCTAATACCTTAAAAATGTCATTTCATCATTCTCTCTCTAACCTTTGCTCGAGGACGAGCAAAGACTTAAGTGTGGGGGATCTTGTTGACGGTAGTTATACCATGTTTTTACCCCATCAAAACCATCAACAAGACATTCTTTCTGGAAGGAAACCACCAAACACAGAGTGACTTAGGTACAAATAACTTGGTTCCACATGTACTTGTCATTATTTGGTTGTAGGCACTCAGAACAGGTACTTTTCAGTGTCCGGAAGCTCTATATGAAGGTTGGGCAACCTACCAAGTATGGCCAAATGACAAACCAACTTCACATTCAACAATATCACAGCTTCTAGAGATGATGTGCAAAAGATGGGCACAATGAGTGGTTCGGCCGAACCACCCAAAGGCAAGTTAGCACCACCATTGTGCTTAGAATTGCATGGAGAAGACACCAGCAAAAGATGGGCCTTCGATTCCACCAAAGGTAGTTCGGCCGAACCACACTTGGTGGGCCCCGAAGTAACCAACACCTGGGATGGACTCTATTACATGTGGGGACACTCACCCATGGTCCCACCTGACAATAAGTGGGTCGGTCGAACCCCACTTTGTGGGCCCCAAAGCTCAGCTGCACTCCAGCGTGTTGGGGAGACCTTCTAGAAGACCCTGGCTGGGCCCACCTGCCATAGGGGGGTCGGCCGAACCCCTCCTTGGGCCCAACCAGGTTGGTTGAACCGCCACCGCCTTCGTCATGTTGAACATGTGCTGGAAATCCTCCACCCTTGATCCTAAGGCGGTTATATGGCGGTTGATCCAACGGTGCATGCTGGAGGTCACGCGGATCGTTGACGTGGCGCTACCCTTCATCCCCCTATAAATACCCCCCATAGGCCTTCACTTTAGAACATGATTCAAAGGAGAAAACATTATGTAGTAGCTTAGCTCTGCTATAGTGCTGTGGTAGTTGGGAGAGAGTGAGGGAAGTCTTCAGGAGAAAGCCCCGGGCCTGTCGGGAATCTTCTCCAAGGTGTACCTCAACGGATGCGAATCTTCAAGTAAGTTTTACATTCGAGTCCTTCTAGTATTTGATATTCTGGTTCTGGTACTTTAAGTATATACTTGCTTTACCTGTACATTGCTTTACTTAGTAAAGTGCTCTAGTCTCTCATGAAGGTTAGAGTAGTAAGTGTAGTGTAGACGTGGTGTCTAGGCTATATCTTGCCAGTGTAGGCCGCTTGTCGCACGGATTGTTTGTGGTAGCCAGCAAGTGGTGACAGCCTTGTCTGGTCTTCGTATTCCACCACGTGTGTAAGACAAGTTATTAAAATGGCAGGGCATTAATACAATAGTACAGCTGCCTCGGGTAGGAGTTATATGTCCTACTGTTTCGCCTGTCGCCTCTTGTAAAGGGAGAAGGCGGTAGACCTCTTTATACTTAGAAAGCCAAGACCAGATATCTTTTGCTACATAAGAACCTCTCTACCTAGTTATCCTAGCTCCTTTGTCTCATCACTGGACAGCCTTGAACCTAGTTAGAACACTTCACGTTCCCCGTGGAAAATACAATACCTGGAATACTCCCGGTGAAGGCTACATTGATTACCGTACGCTTGCGGTATATCCGTTTGCCACTTCTGGTGTCAACAGGCGGCGTTCACCGACGGTACCTTCCCCGTTCCGGCGGACCTAGGGCGTAAGACGACAAACCACCACGTGCATTAGCATCACGGTAAGCCAGAGAGTCTAAAACGCCATAGCACTAGGGAAGAAGCTCATCGAGACCAGCTAGACACGTCGAAACGACCTGCGGCGGCGCTCCAACCGGACTCGAGGACGACGACAGGCGTTCCCGGACCAACGGGACACGAACCTTTGCACAAGTTGAGGCACTAGGTGCGCAAGGGAGTAGGAAGGTCAGCTGCTCGGGCAATTTTGAAATGGTGGACGGGTGCTAGCCAATTCGGCCGGGGCAGTGATGGTGGTCGCCGGCGTGCCGAGATGGAGAAGGGGAGGCAGAGAGGCGATCGGGGGCTTTTAAGGTGGATTTGGGAGGGGGCGGAGGCAATTCGGGGCGGCGCGGGGTCCCCTACAAGCACGGCTACGACAGGAGGCACACGAGCAGCCGGCACAGGCGGCCAGCACGGGAGGCACCGTGCGCGCTCGGCGCGGGCGGCTGCCGGCGCCGTGGCCGAACAGGGGAGGGGGGGAAGTTACTCTAGCCCCATGAATGCCCTCAATTCGGTTTTTGATCAATTCACCCAATTTATGTGCATCAACTCGAAAAAGTGTAAATACCAAAGTTGTAAGATTTCAAATCCTGAACAACATTGGTTTTGGGACCAAATCCAAATTTCGAATAATTTTGAATATATTTGAAAGGGGGTAAAACTACTATTTGAATTCTATTTCTAATCCAATTAAATTCTCCAATTTATCCTCAACAACATGAAAATATTCCAAAATAAAAGGTGTCCTATTAGTTGAGCTTGACAACTTTCATTAAGGAAGTTTAGTCAAATTCTCAATAGTTTTGAAATTAGCATTTCAAATTTGAATTTCAAAGTGGAAATTAGGGTTAAATTTACATTTCTATTAAAGAACTTCAAAAACACCCAAAATAAAAGTTGTTCCATTTTAAAAAATCTACAACTTTTATTGAGACACCATCTCATTCTAAGTAGTTTTTGAGTTAGGGTTTTAGGGTCCGATTAGGGCTTAATTTAGATTTTTATTTTGCTTTTATTTTTAATCACCAATTAGGGATTTAATTGCAACATCAACCTCATTCATAAATAAGTCACTATAAAGTCCCTAAGCACAATCATATGTAGGTACTTAAAATAAACATGATAACATGGCATATTTAATTAGCCGTAATACCCCGACACCCGCAATAAGCCCTCCCAGAGCTAGAACACATGTTTTCAGCCACTGAAGAGTGGGAATCAGTCCAAACTCTAGCAGCGGCGGTGTTTCTCCGCCAAACTGAGTGACAATCTCACTGTAGGCCACGGCAATATTCATAGAGACAATCGCCGCCTCTTCAAAACTCTTAGCGTAGGAGACGCTAGAAGCTTCTTCAGCCCCGAGTTGCTTGCGAAGATTTTCCAGGGACTCATTAGCCTTCTCTAGATGGTTAGAAAGATAGCCTCCGCCTGAGTGGCAGAGGCCTGTGCCTTTTCCATCTCAAGAATTTTAGCACGCGCCTCAGCAAGCTCTTCCTTCAGAGTCTTGTCCTTCTCTTGAGCCTCTTCCTTCTCTTGCGCCAGGCGCAGATTAGTAGTTTTAAGCTCCTCAATAATTTCTTCTCAATGAAGAACTTCCTCGGTAGCACGACGCTCAAGAACCTCACCCAGGTACGCCGACTGCGTGAGAATAAATGAAATAGGGTCAACAAGCAAAGTGTCAGCAGAAATAATAAAACACCAAAAAGGATAAGGAACTCACAATGTTCATCTGCTCTAGGTTAAGGCGAAGAAGCTTGTAGTAGTCCAAAGTATCAAAGTGCCTGCGAGCAACGCCTGCCAAAGCAATAACCACAAAAATAAATTCAGCACGCGTGACGAAGACTCCGAAAAAGAAACCGATATACCTCGAGTTACGTCCTTGACAGTTGTTGACGGTCGTTAAGTACCAATTTTATACAGTCAACTAATGCTTGGGAATGGACAATAATAGCAACATAGGGGTTATTACTGACAGATTCCACGAGTTTTGGTGAATTGTCTATTTTCCAGGGGATTATCCAGAAAAGTTTAAAAGAAGGATTAAAGTGCACAATTATCACGAAACTTGATCGCGAAGGAAACATACGTCATCAGGACGGTTGAAAGGTCCTAAATGGCTAGAGGGGGGTGAATAGCCTATAAAAATTCTACAACCAACAACTCAAGCAAGAAGTTAGATAAATAATAAGCGAAGCAAATTCTTGCGCTAGCCTACTAAAATTTGCAAGCCACCTAACCGTTCTAAGTTATAGTCTCTATTTCACACATAAGAGGCTAAGTTGCTACTTTTACTCTACTCCTAGGTGAGAAACTAAGCTAACAAGCTACATAAGAGTAAGTGCGAGAATGTAAAGAGTAGAGAGAGTGAATCTTATACCGCCGGTGTAGTGATGAGGTGAGTACCAATAAGAATAATCACAATAATCAAGAAGTCCTCGGCAAGAGATTGACACAATGATTTTTACCGAGGTTCACTTGCTTGCCGGCAAGCTACGTCCTCGTTGTAGCGATACACCCACTTGGAGGTTCACGCGCTAATTGGCATCACACGCCAAACCCTTCTCAAGGGTGCCGCACAACCAACACAAGATGGGGATCCACAAGCTACGAGCAATCCACTAGAGTAGCCTTTTGCGATCTCCCGCGGGGATAGGCTCAAGAACCCCTCACAACTTCACCGATCGGAGGCGGAGACAATCACCAACTCCCCTTAACGATCCTTGTAGCTCCAAGCCGTCTAGGAGTCGGCAAACTCCAAGAGTAATAAGAGAAACCATTGCGAAAGACAACTACCAAGTGCCTCTAGATGATCTCAATCAATGCAATGCACTTGATGCTCTCCAAACTCACCAAAATGATGATCACAATCAAGTAGGATGAGTGAGAGTGGAGTGGGAAGGCTCACAAGTATGCTATGATGTTTTTGGAATGCCAAGAGATACTCCCCAAACCGGCCAAGTCCCTATTTATAAGCCCCACACAAAGAACTAGCCGTTTAGGCAAAACTGCGCACCGTCGGACTAACAACACCGGTCCGACGCCTCGGATGGATGCCACGTGTCCTCTGCCGTTTGAAGTCGAACGTTGGATCACAACGGCTAACTCTCGCGCCAAATCCAACCGTCGGACGGAACACCGTCGGACCAACACCTACGGTCCGATGCCCTCAGCAGACCACCGTCGGACTGAAGTTTCACTGCGCGTCGGACTAAACGAAGCCACAATCCGATGTTTCCAGAGAGCTCCCCGAGCGCTGAAAACCGTCGGACGATAGTCCGACGCACACCGTCGGACTAAACAGAATGGTTCGACGCCCTCTGAGTTCTCCACGTGTCAGCTCTCGCACGAACAGCATCGTCGGACGCTCGGACAATAGTCCGACGCTCAGAAATTGAGCGTCCGACGCCCACTGAAGGGTTAGCCGTCGGACCGAAGGCAATGGTCCGACGCTCAGTCAAGTTAGAGTCCGACGCTAGATTTTCTATTGTAACGTTTGCGAAATTCGCCGAATCGTGCCTCGCAAGCTCGGCAGGAGGAAGAGAGGACCAAACCCTCTCTAACCCTCAAACTTCACCCCGTTTCCAAAGGTGCTAACACTCCAAAGTGTCTCTCACTTAGGTGCACGTGTGTTAGCCATTCAAAGAGTTTTCCACGGGTCAAGTTAGTGTCACTAGCATCTATATACATATGCAATGATCATGAACACCTAGTGGCACTTGATAACCGCATTTCATCAACGATTTTTCCCTCTTGATAGTACGGCTATCTATCCTAAATCTGATCACTCCCTCTATGGAGTCTTGATCACCAAAACCAAAAGAGCTCCTATTGGTTATACCTTTGCCTTGAGCTCCCGGTTTCTTATCAACTTCCTTCTCATCTCTTGATGGACCTTGTGGACACCTTTGATGATGGACTTATACCATTTGAATGGATGCCGTCATTACCCTTCACTTGTGGCCTCCACCGATCCGGTCCTTTGCTCCATCTTGTTTGCTAATTATTCTCATGAAACACTTAGAGCACATTATTAGCAAACTAGGTTTCATCAATTACCCAAAACCAAACATGGGCTTTCAACGGTAGAAGAGTCCAGAATTCACCCGAAGCAAGCGGGTCCCCACCAGGCAGGTGGTGGGGCCGGCCAGCCCCAAGGGGGGCCGAGCGGCGCCCCCTAGGGTTTCGTCGCCGCCTTATGGAGTCTTGTTCCACCGCCTCCGAGGAGTCATCTCGGCCATATGTTTAAGTCGGATTGATCCTACGGTGTACGTTCATCCCACCGGGCTATAAATAAAGGGACAGACCCCCTCCTGAAGACACCAATTCATTCCTCCTGCTCATTTGTCAATAGTAGACAGAAATTAGGATTTTCAGAGATTAGAAGTAGAGGTCTAGTTCTTTAAGTTCATTAGTTTAGGCGTCTAGCAAGGATCAAGTAGAGTTGGGCACTACGCTCGGGATTCCAGATCTGTTCGTCTGGAGATCGGTAATATTATCTTGTATCTCATTATGGCTTTGCTCTATTTTAATATATTGCTACTTATTCAATTCTTAGTTTATTCTAGTTGCATATTCGATATAGTTTTGATTGGTGATGATTATTGTTATATGATCGTAAAGCGCCTAATTCAGTACTCGAGTGAGTTAGGTGGTATGTATTATGTAGACGTGGTGTCTAGATATATTACGTACCTACGAAGGCACCCTGACGTGCCGAGTCGTGTGGTAATCCGCGTAGGTGACAGCTGCATTGGTTCCTCTGTAGTCCACCCTCCGTACGTATGACGAGCAGAGCGCGATCGCGAAGGAGTGACCCTTGTGTCTTAATATCCTCATTAGATGATGCTCCTTATGATGTTTTCTGAGTCGGTTCTGCTATAAATGAAGATGTGTAATATAGCGTAGGCTGTAGGCTTTATATTTAGTAATTACATAGGTTTCCTTTACTTTAGCCGAATCTCGAGATTGTCTTACAACATTAGTGAGTCCCTATATTCTATCTCTGGAATACCATTTACTTTATTTACTCAGTTATCATTTATCATATTATCATTGACTTATTACCGCTAAAGCATTAGAGTTACTGGTCATTATAGGTCTGCACATTTATTAATAATCTTTTAAAACAATATAGTAGATTATTCTAATGAATAGAATGTTTATTTATCATTTTGGCATAAAACAAATCAACGATACTCGGAATACTTACCGAGTGAAGTGCTACAATGGGAAAACTATCTGTGCGCTTACGGATATATTCTATTGTTCTATATTTTTAGGTGGCAAGTGTGGATTATTTTACCAATGGTTTTTGGCATCATGTTAGGGATGACAACTTAACGTGAAGTGATGTTAAAAATACCAACAATAGTGAAAACAGCAACCTACCACTCACCTAGAAGGTCCACGTCCGAAGCTGAACAGAAAATAACAAAAATAGTTCAGCAGCCAGGTAAAAAAGGAAAAAAAATAAACAGAGAGGACGAAAATCGGCGTACAAGGTTCAGAAGCAGAAGCCCCGGCAGCGTCACCCCCGCTAGCAGCGTTCTTCAAAGCTTCGCGGAAGCTAGCTCCAAGCTAGCCCAGCGCGAGCACACCTTCGGCAGCTGCGAGAACGCTAGCAGCTGCTAGAACGCTAGCATCCTGTGCCTCCCGTTGAGCTTCGAATTTTTTCCAGAATATAGGTCCCGTTTCTTTAGTAGCAGCGCCAGCTCCTCCGCCCGTCGGGCCTCCAGAGTTGGTCGGACTAGGAATACCGATCAGAGTAGGGACCCGAGGCACTTCAGTCGAGGCCGTTGCAGCTGAAGGCGCGGGGGCGCACTCGAAGTCTTCACGACCAAAGGTGTGGGGGGCGTTGCAGCACGTCGAAGAGGAGAAGCACCAACGTCATCACTTCTACTGGACCCTCCCCCCCCCCCCCCCCGCCAAGAACAGATGCAATCAGCTGAAGGTTCTCCGGAGCAGGTGACAAGCCAGAAGTAGCAGCCATGAAAACAAAGCCAGTATCGCTCGGCCGCGAAGAAGAGACGGTGTGCTCGCTGGCAACTGAACCTATGGACGGAGAGCGGGAATACGGAACCGCACCCTCTTCTTCAACAGTAGCACGAGCACCGGACCCGGAAGATCCTCCGATGACCTGGATCTTCTTAACCGTAGCACATGTCACAGGCCCCCTAGCTCTTTTTCTCCTCTCCAGCGCGAGCATAGAGGCTTTCGTACCCCCGACACTCGTCTTCGCCCCAGTAGTCTTTCCGGTCAGCTTCTGCATGATCTTCTCAGGAACAAGCCGGGTGGTGTACATCACGCCTAGGCTCTCGAAGATTCAATTCAGACAGGGCATGTTGCCTGCAACTAGCCAGCGGGAGGCGACTTCCTTTTCCGTCAACGGCCCGACGATATCCGCGGCCATCGATTCAACACGAGAAACAAAGTTAGGAACGTCGTCCTTCGTCACGGAAACCTTGATACGAGGAAAAGGGACCCCTCGTTTTCCCCAAAGACCGGAAGCGGGACCTTATCGAACCGCAATTTTAGCCTCAGCTCACCAAGAGGCCAGAATCCGAAAGCTACCATCTCCTCGACCAAGTCCCTTCCCCCCGAGTACTTGCAGGCCCTGACGAAAGCAGCCTCACAAGCCCGAGAGGCATCCAAAGACTCCGAACTAGGGAGCCTCTGGGAAAAGGGCCTCATGAGCTTCATCTTCTCGCCAAAGGGTACCTCCTGGACTTCTCCTGCCCATCCTCGTCAAGTTCCACTTCTGCGGGAACACTGACGTAGAACCAATCGGTAACCCACTTGGAGTCCCACTTGTTTTTTTGACAATAAGAAAGCTCTAGCAGTCCTTCTTTCTTCTTGCGCCTAGGAATAAAAGAGCAACTGGCAAACTGAGCAACGCTATCCCCGGGTTGGATCTTGCGAGGTTGGCACTGCACTCATAGTTGTCAACGAAGACATCAAGGTGCGGCTCCGCACCATACGACTCACACGCCCACATAAACTTGCTCAATGCAAGAACACCGTTGGGAGTCAAGTGATGTAGCTTCCAATTGAACTCCTTCAATACAGCAACCAGGAAGCTGCTGCTAGGGAAGTGAAGCCCGCAATCGAAAAAGGCCCTAAAAACCACAGCTTCCTCTGGCTTGGGCCTAGGGACATCCTCAGTCTTCGGTAAGCGAACAGATTCCTTTGAAACCACACCTCAAGTCACCAAGTCCTCGAGGACAGCTTGAGTCATGGATGATCGGCCGAAGCTGTAGCTGACGTCGGACGCCATCAGAGAATCTGGAACAAAATCGCTCACAGAAGCCTCGACATCAGACAAAGTGTCGAGCAAGTCGTGTGCCTCTGCGAAAGCCAGCACGCAATCCTCAAAGCAAGCCGCCCAACCGCTCGCCCGAACACCCGCGAGTGCAGAGTAAGGACCCGAGAATTGGGGAAACCGCGAACGTGAAGCCACGACGGTGCAGGCAGGGCAAGAGCCTCCGGAAGCATGGATAAAGGCAAACGAGGAATATTGAAGGACTGAGGAAGAAGGGACAGGCGAAAGCGAAAGACGGGGTAGGGGGGAGCCACCGTCCGGCACCCCTATTTATAGTGCAAGCCCCGGCCCTTCTAATTCCGGAATCCAACGGTCGAAAATAGTACATGGTTAGCACATATACCCATAGGAGACTAATGAGGCAGTACAAATGAGTCTCTGTAACACCCGAAAAATTGCATTCTTTTAAATAGTGGGAATTTATTTAATTATGCAATTAGTTGATCATTCCAATATAGGGAAATAATAATTTTTCTCAAATATAAAATCAAACCTAGGTCATACACATGTATGATGCATTCATGCTGGAGCATTTCTTCTTTGTACTGTTGTAGGTTATTTGAACTTCTCAAATATTTCAAAACCCAATTTGAAAATCCTTTTGGAAAATGGAAAGGAAATAGGGCAGAGCCCTTCCCCTCTCCTTTCTGGCCCGAGCAGCAGCTTGGCCTGTTTTCCACTCCCTGGCCCCAGCAGATCCAGGTCGGATGGCCCGAGGATAGCTCGGCCGACCTGCTCCCTTCCTTTCCCCTTACCCCATCTGACTGACGAGTGGGACCCACGGGTCAGCCCTTCCTTCTCCACCACCCCCGCCGCGCGAACAGAGACGCCGCTGCCGTGTTCATCCACCGCGGCCGAACGCGCGCGAAGCGTCCCTCTGTCGTGACTGCCAGCCCGACCCCAGCACTCGGTGCTACCGACCTGTGGACCCACAGAACAGCCCCTCCCCTGTTTCCCTCTACTACTCGCCGAGAGTCCGACGCGGGCAAGAAAGAAACGGCCGAAGCCGAGTTCGTCGCCGCGCTGAGAGTCCGTAGCAGAGAAGAAACGGCCGAAGCCGATTTCTCCGCTCGCCGAGTTGGTTTCAATCTCCGAGATTGTCGTCACACCTCGGGAGTATTTAAGCAATGCTACACCCCCCCGTAGCCGTCACCTAACCCTAGCCGCCTCTTCTCGCCGCCATTGCCGAGCTCCCGCGAGAACCGAGCAGCCGCCGCCACGAGCAATTAGCTCGATTCGCCACCAGTTTCCTCTCGGTAAGCCTTTGAGGAGCTTCGCTGTGATCTTGTGAAGTTTTCGAGCACTTTCCCCCTTCGATTTGTGCACTGACCGCCTCCGCCGCCGTTGCAGAGATCCACCGTCCGCCGGATCACGCCGCGAGCTATCTCCGAGTCGATTTCCGATCTTCCCATCACCCTAGGTGAGCTTGCGATGCTCTTCCCGATCTATGGGTACCCTTCCCGACCTATTTCATGCACCGAAGGACGAGTTCTCCTTCTCCGGCGGCCCTCTGGCCATGGTGCCGCCGTCGGCCTCTGTTTTCCGGCCGAGAGCACCGCCACCCCTCCTCTCTGTTAATCTGATCCGCCGATTTTGAATCGGACGGCTGAAGAGCAGCCCATACCGATTCGGCCGGCGTTGTTGTGAATAACCCCCTACAGTTTTTAATGCTTAGCCCGCAGCCCCTAGCGTATTCAGTAGATTACGTTTGAAGGCGTATTTATTTTCGGTATATATGAAAATGTGTTTTCAGATTTGAATTCAAAATTGTTTCATTTATAATTTCCACGTTTTAGTTCCGATTTGAACGATTCAAATTGCGTTAGATTCGTAATTTGATGATCTACCAGTTAGTAACACTGTTTCATATGTTATTAACTTTTAAAATTTGAGATTATATTTAATCTATTATTATTCTATTATAAATCTTGTAAAATTCATATCTTCCTCGTTTTAAATCCGATTTGCGCAAACTTGATATCGATGTGATCGTAGCAACGTGTAGATTTGTTTTATAACCTTTTCAATTTATTTTCTCTCTGTTGGTGTAGTGTTCTAATGAAAACTCTTGTTTGTATGCATGATTGCCCCTGTATGCGTGTGTGTTGTTATGATGGATCGAGTATAGACGGTGAGCTTTACGTGGGTGATCAAGATCAGTACTGCGACAACCCGGATCACCAGGAGTTTGCTGATCAAGGCAAGTATTAGCATGGATCATCCTTGTTGTCCTATCCACTAAATAAATAACTGAATTTGCATGTGTCTTCCTTGTTAACCATAGTTATTTCCTAGTTTTGTTATCCTGTTCCTTGCAACCTATGGGATTATGCATGTGGTAATTGATGCTAGTGCGATATGGATATCATGATCATATAAACTGATTAATTGAATATGCAATGAGGAATTAAAAGATGCCTTTTTAGCAACATGGAACTAGGGGATTGGGGCATAGTTTTGTGATGCACCATATCCTTCCCCCTTGGTAATGATCTGTCAGCAAAAGCTGGGACTTACAGTGCAACTATGAGGGCTACATGGCTCTGGTTTTAGCTCAGTATGAGGACCTTTTCAAGCTTGTTAGAGGTTACCGAAAGGCGCAAGAGGGGCTTGCCGACTCGGGTATAGTGCGGCCTCTGTCCATATGTGTATAACCTGCGTGACCTTGTGCCATATGGAAGGGGGGCTCTACATCTGCTTGCCAAGGAAACCTCGCGGCCCTAACATGTTAGACGAACCTTTGAAAGGCTTCATAGTGAAACCCTGCTCTCTCACCTTGGTAGTGTTATGGGAGTAATTAACCCGAGCAAATGGGAATCACGGCTCATAGTGAAAGTGCACAACCTCTGCAGGGTGTAAAACTGGTATACTAGCCACGCTCACGGTCACGAGTGGCCCGGAAAACTCACGGAGTAGTTATCTTTCAGGGTGATGTTTACTTGTTGCTTATCTGTTTGTTGCTACTCATTAATTATGTTTACTATGATCATGAGAATGGGCATATTAACTTGTTGCTATCCAACTGCATAAAAGATGATTAATTAAAAGCAACCTGCTGTTAAACCGTGTCAACCTTTTGAGCCTCATGAACCCATGCTAGTCTTGTTGAGTACGACATGTACTTACGCTTGTTTATTTTTCATTACTTGGTTAAAAATCCCGGATGGGTAACAGATGGTGATAGTGATGAGGACTACCCAGAGGATTACTAGACTTGTGCTTCACCAGTCGGCGTCCCTGTGCTATGGAGCTACCGCGAGAGTTATCTTTATTTTCCGCTGTGTAATGACTTTGATATTATTCGCTATGTATTAAACATTGGTTATGATACAATTTATGCAATTTGTTGGCTTATGTGTGTGACTGATCTCTGGGCGCACATAAGATTATGCATCCCATTTTATCCTTAAAATTGGGTGTGACAAAATTAGTATCAGAGCCGTGTTGACTGTAGGACGCAAGCCTAGTTAGCACTGGATAGCCCTTAGCTTTATTATATCTTTTTACTTGTTATATTAATTTGCTACAAGTTTTTGCTGATATCCTATCCTTGTCCATTGCAAAATTTTGACTTAATCTTAATTCTTGTAGATGGCCAACCTTAAGCGCACTGCTCGCAAGCGTGTCATGCCACCTAAGAGGTACCTGCAGCGCTTCATCTCTGGCGGACGTGTTTCCCGACCAGAGGTACCCGTGGAAGACGTACCAGTGGAGGAGCCCCAGCAGGAGGTGCCCGCAGAGGAGCCCAGTGAAGAGCCCTTGGAAGACAGCTCTGAAGACGTATCTATGAAGGACCCTCAGAAAGATGAACCTGAGAAGATGGAGCCGCAGGGTGACCAAGATTGTGCTGGCGACCCTGATGACAAAGATGATGGAGGCGACTCAGATGACTCCGACGACCCCGATGACGATGGCGACGATGATGGAGACCAAGGTGGAAAACCCTGGGTGGGAATGATTCACTATGATCATCATGGTGATGACTACTACCACCCGCTGCTTCTCGACTTGGTGCGCCGCTTCTACCCCAACGCCTCGGTGCTGTACAAGACGGAGTACTGGAAGCACCCTGACTACGCCGCCTACTATGAGACGAGGGTGTACATCAAGGAGGGAAGCCAGGTGAAGAACATCCACTATGCTGTCTCCATTCGACTCTACAAAGCTGCTGCCATCAAGGATGCCGCACGACAAGCTCTTATGGTGCACCGCCATGAGAATTGGGACATCATCAAGTGGGAGATGCACCGCTACCTTCCCCGCCGTCAGAGTGGCCAAGCTAACTGCAGTATCGCCGGTCCACTTGGAGAAGTGAACGCCCAACTCCACGCTGCCTTGGAATGTTTGGCTCAGACCAACACTTTTCTGGACCAGACACTGGATGAGCTGAACACCAGGACTGAAGCTAACTACAAGCTCAGCCGGGCAGTGGATGGGTTGAACAGGCAACTCGGTGTAGGACCCCCTCCGCCATCACCAAGGTGTCCAGCTGAATCGCCGCCAAGGAACCGAGGAGACCATGGAGATGCTCACACTCGCACCGACATCGACCCCTAGAGGAATTACCCCCAGTTAGTAACAAAAGACGCTAGAAGCGCAAGTTGAGTCAAGTCGAGTCTAGTTCGTGTCTTGTGAACATTTGTGCTAGATTGCTTTTCCTTATGAACAATGCTTGATTTGCAGTTTGTAATGAGTGCTGAGATTGTGGGCATGTCCGCAAATCTCTTTATATAGGTTTGAATTAATGCATAATAGTTTGGGTTGATTGTCTCAGTTTCCAGCAGTGCTGTTTTTCAGACCTCTCTGCCTTAGTTATATTTCCTATTTAATTATATACGACCAAAAATCATGAGAAATTTTTGTGAAAAACTAGACTTCTGTAGTTTTCTTTGGCCGCAAGAATCATCTCAATATCAGTTACGGTTTGGCAGAAACAAATGTCACAAGTCAAAGTTTCTGCGCTGTCTGTTACTCTGAAACAGTTCGAATCAAATTTGTTTTTGATAAACTTAACGACAGAATCTGGAGAGATGGTATGAATAAAAGTTGTAGATTTTTTCTCATGCTTTCCAACCATGTATAGCATGTCTCTGTTTGACTTCAGGAACTTCAGATATGACTGTTTTTCTACTCTACCGTTGTTGGATCGCGCCCAGAATTTTCCGTTCTAGTCTGTTAAGTGTTATTTCAATGGAAAAGAATTCTAAACCTCACTTCAATGATTTGAACAGCAGATGGCCCACACCAGGAGGAACCCAAGGGGTGATGGTACCTCTGAAGAAAATGCTAATCCACCACCACCTCCGCCACAGCCTAATATGGAGCAACTGATGATGATGCAAACACAGCTGATGCAGCAGATGGCCCAGAACATTCAACTGCTACAGCGAAGCAATGGCAACGGGAACCCACCTCCACCACCCCGTGACAAGAGAAGCGAATTCTTGAAGGGACGCCCGCCCACCTTCGATCATTCCAGTGATCCTCTCCAAGCTGATGATTGGCTGCGTGTAATAGAAAGGCAGCTGGAGATCGCCCAATGCAACGACGTCGAGAAGGTTCTCTATGCATCTGGGCAGCTGCAGGGAGCTGCTCTGGACTGGTGGGAGTCTTTCCGTTTTGGACGTGCCGACCCCATCTCTTGGCGGCAATTCCGTGAGGGGTTCCGCAATCATCATGTGCCTGCAGGGTTGATGAAGCTGAAGAAGAAGGAGTTTCTTTCGCTGAAGCAGGGAGGAATGCTAGTTGCCGAGTACCGTGACAAGTTCATCCAATTGTCGCGGTATGCTCCAAAAGAGGTCGAAGATGATGCCAAGAAGCAAGAGCTCTTCTTGGAAGGACTGAATGATCATCTCCAGTACCAGTTGCTCTCCCACACTTTCGCCAACTTCCAACAGTTGGTAGACAAAGCTTTGATCATCGAGAGCAAGCGCCGTGAGAAAGATGAGAAGAAGAAGAAGAGGAAGTTTCAGGGGCAGTCGTCTGGAAGCAACAGCCGCTTCCGTAACAACCAGCAGCAGCCTCAGCAGCAACAACGTTTCCAGGGACAGTCTGGATTCAAGAACAATTTCCAGAATCAACAACGTTCCCAGAACCAGCAGCGTTCCCAGTACCAGCAACAAGGTGGCAACCAGGCGCCACAGCTGACTGCTCCCAACAACATCCCTGTGAAGAATGGTGCCCCCAACAAGTGTTTCCGCTGTGGCAAGGAAGGACACTTGTCCTACAATTGTCCTGAGAAGCAGAATTCCCAAGCCTCCCAGAAGCAGAACAACCAGCAAAGAGTGCCACCTCGCACCGGGAAGGTGAACCATGTGTCGGTTGATACGGCATAGGAGACTCCAGAGGTCATGATGGGTACGTTCAATATCGACTCCATCCCCGCTACAGTTCTTTTTGACTCTGGTGCTTCGCATACTTTCATTTCGCACACATTTGTTAGAAAGCATGGTATTCCCCTTAGTGTCATGAAACATCCTATTATGGTTTCTTCTCCGGGTGGTGTTATGCAAGCTACTCTTCAGTGTCTCCCGATTACCGTCTCATTAAGGGAGGTAGAATTTGAGATAACCCCTACTGTGCTAAATACAGCCGGAATTGATCTTATCCTGGGTATGGATTGGATGAAGAAATACAACACGAACATAGGGTGTAAGGAGAAGGTTGTAACTGTCACTACACCAAAGGGAGATGAGGTCCGAGTTGAGGTTGCTCTGCAAGTGCAACAACAAGCCATAGTACATCAGCTCCGAGAAGAAGTGCAGCCGGATAACTCAGTGGTGGATGAGTTTGAAGATGTGTTTCCAGATGAGTTACCAGGTATGCCGCCTGACCGTGACATTGAATTTATCATTGAGTTGTTACCTGGTACTGCACCTATAGCTAAACGTCCATATAGAATGGGAGTTAAAGAATTAGAAGAACTTAAGAAACAAATCAAAGAACTGTCAGAAAAAGGTTTCATTCGTCCTAGTTCTTCACCTTGGGGAGCCCCGGTTATTTTTGTTGATAAGAAAGATGGTAGTCAAAGGATGTGTGTTGATTATCGGTCACTGAATGAGGTCACCATTAAGAACAAGTATCCGTTGCCTAGAATTGACGACTTATTTGATCAGTTGAGAGGTGCTTGTGTGTTTTCCAAGATTGATCTCCGTTCAGGTTATCATCAGTTGAAGATTCGTGACTCTGACATACCTAAGACTGTATTCACTACTCGGTATGGATTGTATGAGTATACGGTAATGTCTTTTGGTTTGACTAATGCACCTGCCTACTTCATGTATCTGATGAACAAGGTATTCATGGAATTCTTGGATAAGTTTGTTGTGGTGTTCATTGATGATATCTTGATCTACTCCAAGAATGAAGAAGAGCATGCCGAGCATCTGAGATTGGTTTTGCAGAAGCTCAGAGAACAGAAGCTGTATGCCAAGCGAAGCAAGTGCGAGTTCTGGTTGAGAGAAGTTGCTTTTCTAGGACATATTGTGTCCAATGGTGGAATTTCTGTAGACCCAAGCAAGGTGGCAGACGTGTTGAATTGGAAGCCGCCAACTGATGTGACTGGCATTCGTAGTTTTCTTGGTTTAGCTGGTTACTACCGAAGGTTCATTGAAGGATTCTCCAAGCTTGCGAAGCCAATGACTTCCTTGCTAGAGAAGAATGCCAAGTTTGTGTGGTCTGAGAAGTGCCAAGCTAGTTTTGAAGAATTGAAGAAGAGATTGACAACAGCCCCAGTGTTGGTTTTGCCAGATCTGAGTAAGAAGTTCTCTATCTATTGTGATGCTTCCCGCTTAGGTCTTGGTTGTGTTCTCATGCAAGAAGGAAGAGTCATAGCATATGCATCGAGACAGTTGAGGAAGCATGAGTTGAATTATCCTACTCATGATTTGGAGCTAGCAGCTGTGGTTCACGCTCTGAAGTTATGGAGGCATTATCTGATTGGTCATAAGTGTGACATCTATACAGATCATAAGAGCTTGAAGTATATCTTCACCCAGTCAGAGTTGAATTTGAGGCAACGTCGTTGGCTGGAATTGATAAAGGATTATGACCTGGAATTGCATTATCATCCAGGCGAAGCAAATGTTGTGGCCGATGCTCTTAGTAGAAAAAGTTATGCTAATGAGATTCGAACAACCACTATTCCAGTAGAGTTGTGTGCAGAGATGGAGCGTCTCAACATGGGAATTGTGATCAATGCTGTTGAGATGGAGGTTGAACCCACACTAGAACAAGAGATACGAAAGGCTCAGTTGGAAGATGAGAAGCTCAAAGAAATAGCAGAGAACATTGTGGTTGGAAAATCACCCGGATTCAGGCTAGATGAGAATGGAACCTTATGGTTTGGGAAGAGACTCTGTGTACCTGAAGTGAAATTCATCCGAGACGCTATACTGCGTGAAGCTCATGAGTCAGCATATTCTATACACCCAGGAAGTACCAAGATGTATTTGGATCTGAAGGAAAAATATTGGTGGGTTGGACTGAAGCGTGATGTAGCAGAATATGTGGCTATATGTGATACCTGTCAGAGAGTTAAAGCTGAACACCAGAGACCTGCAGGATTGCTACAACCACTAAAGATACCTGAGTGGAAGTGGGAAGAAGTCGGTATGGACTTCATAGTTGGATTGCCACGTACTCAGAGAGGTTATGATTCAATCTGGGTAATTGTGGATCGACTGACTAAAGTTGCTTATTTCCTCCCCGTCAAGACCACCTATACCGGAGCAAGACTTGCAGAGTTGTATATGGAAAGGATTGTGTGTCTACATGGAGTTTCCAAGAAGATAGTGTCCGATAGGGGTACGCAGTACACCTCACAGTTTTGGCAACAAGTGCATAGATCATTGGGAACACGGTTGAATTTCAGTTCTGCATATCACCCTCAAACTGACGGCCAAACTGAACGGATTAATCAGATTTTGGAAGATACGTTGAGAGCTTGTGCTTTACAGTATGGAACAAGTTGGGATAAGAGTCTGCCGTATGCGGAGTTCTCTTATAATAATAGTTACCAGAAAAGTCTCAAGATGGCACCCTTTGAAGCATTGTATGGGCGCAAGTGCAGGACACCCTTGTTTTGGAATCAAACTGGAGAAAGTCAAGTGTTTGGACCGGATGTGTTGAGAGACGCAGAGGAGCAAGTCCAGACCATAAGAGAGAACTTGAGAACAGCACAATCTAGACAGAAGAGCTATGCGGATACACGGAGAAGAGAACTAGCTTTTAATGTAGGAGACTATGTATATCTTAAAGTGTCCCCGATGAGAAGTGTGAAAAGGTTCAACAGCAAAGGAAAGTTGGCGCCAAGGTATATTGGTCCTTTCAAGATCCTAGAGAGACGTGAAGAAGTGGCATATCAGCTAGAACTTCCGGAAAGTTTGTCCGGTGTGCATGATGTGTTCCACATATCTCAGTTGAGAAAGTGTTTGAGAGTACCGGAAGAGCAGGTTCCTGTCGAGGAAATAGTTTTCAAGAAGGGTCTCACTTATGAGGAACATCCAGTGAAAATTTTGGAAACCGCAGAAAGAGTTACAAGAAGTCGAGTTATAAAGATGTGCAAGGTGCAGTGGCATCGGTACTCTGAGGAAGAAGCTACTTGGGAAAGAGAGGAAGATCTCAGAGAGAAGTACCCGGAGTTGTTTGAGTAAGCACCAACTGAATCTCGAGGACGAGATTATTTTTAAGGGGGGTAGAATTGTAACACCCGAAAAATTGCATTCTTTTAAATAGTGGAAATTTATTTAATTATGCAATTAGTTGATCATTCCAATATAGGGAAATAATAATTTTTCTCAAATATAAAATCAAACCTAGGTCATACACATGTATGATGCATTCATGCTGGAGCATTTCTTCTTTGTACTGTTGTAGATTATTTGAACTTCTCAAATATTTCAAAACCCAATTTGAAAATCCTTTTGGAAAATGGAAAGGAAATAGGGCAGAGCCCTTCCCCTCTCCTTTCTGGCCCGAGCAGCAGTTTGGCCTGTTTTTCACTCCCTGGCCCCAGCAGATCAAGGTCGGATGGCCCGAGGACAGCTCGGCCGACCTGCTCCCTTCCTTTCCCCTTACCCCATCTGACTGACGAGTGGGACCCACGGGTCAGCCCTTCCTTCTCCACCACCCCCGCCGCGCGAACAGAGACGCCGCTGCCGTGTTCATCCACCGCGGCCGAACGCGCGCGAAGCGTCCCTCTGCCATGACTGCCAGCCCGACCCCAGCACTCGGTGCTACCGACCTGTGGACCCACAGAACAGCCCCTCCCCTGTTTCCCTCTGCTGCTCGCCGAGAGTCCGACGCGGGCAAGAAAGAAACGGCCGAAGCCGAGTTCGTCGCCGCGCTGAGAGTCCGTAGCAGAGAAGAAACGGCCGAAGCCGATTTCTCCGCTCGCCGAGTTGGTTTCAATCTCCGAGATAGTCGTCACACCTCGGGAGTATTTAAGCAATGCTACACCTCCCCGTAGCCGTCACCTAACCCTAGCCGCCTCTTCTCGCCGCCATTGCCGAGCTCCCGCGAGAACCGAGCAGCCGCCGCCGCGAGCAATTAGCTCGATTCGCCACCAGTTTCCTCTCGGTAAGCCTTTGAGGAGCTTCGCTGTGATCTTGTGAAGTTCCCGAGCACTTTCCCCCTTCGATTTGTGCACTGACCGCCTCCGCCGCCGTTGCAGAGATCCACCGTCCGCCGGATCACGCTGCGAGCTATCTCCGAGTCGATTTCCGATCTTCCCATCACCCTAGGTGAGCTTGCGATGCTCTTCCCGATCTATGGGTACCCTTCCCGACCTATTTCATGCACCGAAGGACGAGTTCTCCTTCTCCGGCGGCCCTCTGGCCATGGCGCCGCCGTCGGCCTCTGTTTTCCGGCCGAGAGCACCGCCACCCCTCCTCTCTGTTAATCTGATCCGCCGATTTTGAATCGGACGGCTGAAGAGCAGCCCATACCGATTCGGCCGGCGTTGTTGCGAATAACCCCCTACAGTTTTTAATGCTTAGCCTGCAGCCCCTAGCGTATTCAGTAGATTACGTTTGAAGGCGTATTTATTTTCGGTATATATGAAAATGTGTTTTCAGATTTGAATTCAAAATTGTTTCATTTATAATTTCCACGTTGATTCAAATTGCGTTAGATTCGTAATTTGATGATCTACCAGTTAGTAACACTGTTTCATATGTTATTAACTTTTAAAATTCGAGATTATATTTAATCTATTATTATTCTATTATAAATCTTGTAAAATTCATATCTTCCTCGTTTTAAATCCGATTTGCGCAAACTTGATATCGATGTGATCGTAGCAACGTGTAGTGTTCATCTGTTGGTGTAGTGTTCTAATGAAAACTCTTGTTTGTATGCATGATTGCCCCTGTATGCGTGTGTGTTGTTATGATGGATCGAGTATAGACGGTGAGCTTTACGTGGGTGATCAAGATCAGTACTGCGACAACCCGGATCACCAGGAGTTTGCTGATCAAGGCAAGTATTAGCATGGATCATCCTTGTTGTCCTATCCACTAAATAAATAACTGCATTTGCATGTGTCTTCCTTGTTAACCATAGTTATTTCCTAGTTTTGTTATCCTGTTCCTTGCAACCTATGGGATTATGCATGTGGTAATTGATGCTAGTGCGATATGGATATCATGATCATATAAACTGATTAATTGAATATGCAATGAGGAATTAAAAGATGCCTTTTTAGCAACATGGAACTAGGGGATTAGGGCATAGTTTTGTGATGCACCATATCCTTCCCCCTTGGTAATGATCTGTCAGCAAAAGCTGGGACTTACAGTGCAACTATGAGGGCTACATGGCTCTGGTTTTAGCTCAGTATGAGGACCTTTTCTAACTTGTTAGAGGTTACCGAAAGGCGCAAGAGGGGCTTGCCGACTCGGGTATAGTGCGGCCTCTGTCCATATGTGTATAACCTGCGTGACCTTGTGCCATATGGAAGGGGGGCTCTACATCTGCTTGCCGAGGAAACCTCGCGGCCCTAACATGTTAGACGAACCTTTGAAAGGCTTCATAGTGAAACCCTGCTCTCTCACCTTGGTAGTGTTATGGGAGTAATTAACCCGAGCAAATGGGAATCACGGCTCATAGTGAAAGTGCACAACCTCTGCAGAGTGTAAAACTGGTATACTAGCCGCGCTCACGGTCACGAGTGGCCCGGAAAACTCACGGAGTAGTTATCTTTCAGGGTGATGTTTACTTGTTGCTTATCTGTTTGTTGCTACTCATTAATTATGTTTACTATGATCATGAGAATGGGCATATTAACTTGTTGCTATCCAACTGCATAAAAGATGATTAATTAAAAGCAACCTGCTGTTAAACCGTGTCAACCTTTTGAGCCTCATGAACCCATGCTAGTCTTGTTGAGTACGACATGTACTTACGCTTGTTTATTTTTCATTACTTGGTTAAAAATCCCGGATGGGTAACAGATGGTGATAGTGATGAGGACTACCCAGAGGATTACTAGACTTGTGCTTCACCAGTCGGCGTCCCTGTGCTATGGAGCTACCGCGAGAGTTATCTTTATTTTTCGCTGTGTAATGACTTTGATATTATTCGCTATGTATTAAACATTGGTTATGATACAATTTATGCAATTTGTTGGCTTATGTGTGTGACTGATCTCTAGGCGCACATAAGATTATGCATCCCATTTTATCCTTAAAATTGGGTGTGACAGTCTCCGCCATTCGCAGGTGCACCAGGGGGGAGGAGAGGAGCCGCAAACCCCCATGGTCTCCCGAGCAGCGCCCCACATGAGTTTGAGGGTGTAGGACCACCTGCGCTAGGCCTTACCCTCAAGGGGGAAATGTTGTAACAGGAGCACGAAAGCTCAGTTGATCGCATGGCCATTTTGGTTTCGAACTGTTTCGCTATTTTTGTTGCAGGGAGTCATGGGGCAAAGAGTGCCTTCGCTACTCGACCACTACGATAAGTAAGTGTTGTGAAGCCAGGTGAGACCTTTGTCTCGCGGTTGAAGGCAACGGGAAGCCTTCTCTCAATGACCAAAGCCGGTGGGAACCTTCGCACGGGGAGCAAAGATTCCCACACGACGTGCGAAGACTCCGAGAAGGCGGTGATCCTCGGCTGTTCCATGCCCAACCCGAGTCGAAGATACGGAGGTCCGAAGGAGACACACCAAAGACTGGCGAAGGCGTCGCTACGCGACAAGCAAGCGAGTGGTTGAGGCGAGGAGGTGAAGTTACCCTTATGCCCTCAGGAGACCTAGGTAGATTCAAGGATATTCAGGGAATATCCCTATTTCCCGGAGGGATCCCCGTGTAATTGACCTATAGGGTAGTTACTGTAGTCTATAAATATGCGGTGTAATTACAGTGTAAAAAGTTAGTTGAGCTCATTCATTATTGATATTATGAGAGTCCTTGTCAAGGATCTTTGAGAGACCTGCCTTCGAGCGCTTGATCCCGCTGTGTTGCTCAGGAGAGATCGAGCTCTCCACATTGATTTTGCATAAGTTGTTGTTGTTGTCAAGTGCAACAATGCATCTCTGGTTATTTCCCCATACCATACCTAATTCCACAAGTAGGGCAAAAATCCTTGATAATAATCATTGAACATGTTTTTGTAGTATATATGTATATCAATATATGGTACTGTTTTGTTGAGCACACGTACAACAACCATATCACTCATTACAAGAGGTACTATAATGCAGACAATATCTGCATGGACATGACAATTATTCGTGTATGGTAGTAGTAGTAGTAGTATAAGTAAATGATAGTCAGAGCAAAAGAAGAAATATAAATATTAAGTGGTTTAGCAATGCATATATTCACATTGCCTCGAGCATGTTGCGCGTGAGTGCATCTCAAGTTTAGACTTGTTGGCATTTGATGGGACCCAAAAATGTGGTCGAGTAATAGCAGTAGCATGTTATTTTGCCAGTGGGTTTGTCACCACCAAGAAGCCACAGAATGATGTTTTTTTTGGCATACTCTATGGAAGCTAGGGCAAACTCAGAAGTGTTTTTAAAACCCGTAGGACACACATTTTGTGGCGGTGGCGGTGTCCGTGTTGGAGGTGGTGGTGAAGGTACCACTGAAGGCAGTGGTGGTGGAGGAGGAGGAGGCATTGTTGAAAGGGGTGGTGGAGGTGGAGGTTTATTTGAAGGTGGTGGTGGTGGTGGCGAAGAAGGAGGGGGAATCATCGTCAAAGGTGGCGGCGGCGATGGAGGCACCGTTGAAGGTGGTGATGGTGCAGACATTGGAGCTGGTGTGGGTGCAAGCTTCGGTGCCACCGTAGGTGCTGGAGTTGGGGCTGGTGTCGGTGCGCGTGTTGGTGCAGGCGTTGGAGCTGGTGTGGGTGCATGCTTCGGTGCCACCGTAGGTGCTTGAGTTGGGGCTGGCGTCGGTGCCTGTGTTGGTGCTAACGTAGGTGCTGGGGTAGGGGCTGGTGTCGGTGGGCGTGTTGGTGCTATCGTAGGTGCTGGAGTAGGGGCTGGTGTTGGTGGGCGTGTTGGTGTAGGCGTTGGAGCTAGTGTGGGTGCAGGCGTTGGAGCCGGTGTGGGTGCATGTTTTGGTGCCACAGTAGGTGTTGGAGTTGGGGCTGGTGTCGGTGCGCGTATTGGTGCAGAAGCTGGAGCTGGTGTGGGTGCATGCTTCGGTGCCACCGTAGGTGTAGGAGTTGGGGCTGGTGTCGATGCCCGAGTTGGTGCAGGTGTTGGAGCCGGTGTGGGTGCAAGCTTTGGTGCTACTGTAGGTGCTTGAATTGGGGCTGGTGTCGGTGCGCGTGTTGGTGCAGGCATTGGAGCCGGCGTGGGTGCAAGCTTGGGTGCCACCATAGGTGCTGGAGTTGGGGCTGGTGTCGGTGCGTGTATTGGTGCAGGCATTGGAGCTGGTGTGGGTGCAAGCTTCGGTGCCACCATAGGTGCTGGAGTGGGGGCTAGTGTCGGTGGGCGTGTTGGTGCTACCGTAGGTGCTGGAGCAGGGGCTGGTGTCGGTGGTTGTGTTGGTGTAGGCATTGGAGCTGGTGTGGGTGCTGGCGTTGGAGCCGGTGTGGGTGCATGTTTTGGTGCCACAATAGGTGTTGGAGTTGGAGCTGGTGTCGGTGCGCGTGTTGGTGCAGGCGTTGGAGCTGGTGTGGGTGCAAGCTTCGGTGCCACCGTAGGTGCTTGCGTTGGAACTGGTGCGGGTGCATGCTTCGGTGCCACCGTCGGTGCTGGAGTAGGGGTTGGTGTTGGTGGGCGTGTTGGTGCTACCGTAGGTGCAGGAGCAGGGGCTGGTGTCGGTGGGCGTGTTGGTGTAGGCATTGGAGCTAGTGTGGGTGCTGGCGTTGGAGCCGGTGTGGGTGCATGTTTTGGTGCCACAGTAGGTGTTGGAGTTGGGGCTGGTGTCGGTGCGCGTGTTGGTGCAGGCGTTGGAGCTGGTGTGGGTGCAAGCTTCGGTGCCACCGTAGGTGCTGGAGTTGGGGCTGGTGTCGATGCGCGTGTTGGTGCAGGCGTTGGAGCTGGTGTGGGTGCATGCTTCGGTGCAATCGTAGGTGCTTGAGTTGGGGCTGGTGTCGGTGCGCGTGTTGGTGCTACCGTAGGTGCTGGAGTAGGGGCTGGTGTCGGTGGGCGTGTTGGTGCTACCGTAGGTGCTGGAGTAGGGGCTGATGTCGGTGGGCGTGTTGGTGTAGGCGTTGTAGCTGGTGTGGGTGCAGGCGTTGGAGCCGGTGTGGGTGCATGTTTTGGTGCCACATTAGGTGTTGGAGTTGGTGCTGGTGTCGGTGCGCGCGTTGGTGCAGGCGTTGGAGCTGGTGTGGGTGCAAGCTTCGGTGCCACCGTAGGTGCTGGAGTTGGGGCTGGTGTCGGTGCGCGTGTTGGTGCAGGCGTTGGAGCTGGTGTGGGTGCATGCTTCGGTGCAATCGTAGGTGCTTGAGTTGGGGCTGGTGTCGGTGCGCGTGTTGGTGCTACTGTAGGTGCTGGAGTAGGGGCTGGTGTCGGTGAGCGTGTTGGTGCTACCGTAGGTGCTGGAGTAGGGGCTGATGTCGGTGGGCGTGTTGGTGTAGGCGTTGGAGCTGGTGTGGGTGCAGGCGTTGGAGCCGGTCCGGGTGCATGTTTTGGTGCCACATTAGGTGTTGGAGTTGGTGCTGGTGTCGATGCGCGTGTTGGTGCAGGCGTTGGAGCTGGTGTGGGTGCAAGCTTCGGTGCCACCGTAGGTGCTGGAGTTGGGGCTGGTGTCGGTGCGCGTGTTGGTGCAGGCGTTGGAGTTGGTGTGGGTGCATGCTTCGGTGCAATCGTAGGTGCTTGAGTTGGGGCTGGTGTCGGCGCGCGTGTTGGTGCTACCGTAGGTGCTGGAGTAGGGGCTGGTGTCGGTGGGCGTGTTGGTGCTACCGTAGGTGCTGGAGTAGGGGCTGATGTCGGTGGGCGTGTTGGTGTAGGTGTTGGAGCCGGTGTGGGTGCATGTTTTGGTGCCACATTAGGTGTTGGAGTTGGTGCTGGTGTCGGTGCGCGTGTTGGTGCAGGCATTGGAGCTGGTGTGGGTGCAAGCTTCGGTGCCACCGTAGGTGCTGGAGTTGGGGCTGGTGTCGGTGCGCGTGTTGGTGCAGGCGTTGGAGCCGGTGTAGGTGCTTGTTTCGGTGCGACAGTAGGTGCTTGAGTTGGCGATAGTGTCGGCGCACGTGTTGGTGCAGGCGTTGGAGCCGGTGTAGGTGCACGCATCGGAGCGAGCATAGGTGCTCGAGTTGGGGCAGGTGTCGGTGCCCGCGTCGGAGGCGGTGTCGGTTCTAGGATAAGTACAGCAGGTGTTGGAGCAGGCGTCGGCGCACGCTTTGGAGCTGGTACTGGTGCCATCGTAGGTGTAGATGTTGGAGCCGATGTCGGTGACTGCTTTGGTGTAGGCGTTGGAGCCGGTGCCGGTGCCGGTGCCGGTCCACATGCTGGGGCACGCGCCGGAGCAGGTGTCGGTGTCGACGTAGGTGCAGGAGTTGGGCTTGGTTTTGGAGGTGGGCTTGTATCAGGTGGTGGTTCGGGTGCACGTCGTGGCGGTGACCGTCCCTGAGCATGAACAGAAGCTGCGAGCATGAGTGTCACGGTGAGGAAGAGGAGCCGGCGGGCGGCGCGGGAAGGCAGTGATTTGGATGCCATGGCCGCCAGCCGCGGACCCATGCCGTAATCGTGTTGGTGTGTATGCGTGCCTTGAAGTCGAAGCCTATCGACCATACCCGTATTTATAGGCCAGCTAACCCGGCATTGCATTGTGTGCATGCTTAAGCTTTTGCAAGAGTGCCATGTATTGCAAGTGCCAATACAAGTGGGGCATATTTTCGCGTCATATATGCCGGCCGGGTACGTACTACTTTGCCGGACGTTGGTACGCAACAGTGTTCAAGCGTAGATTTCGATCCTCCGCGGACATCGGATCGAGATAGTACATTACGTCATCTCATTCTCTTCCTGTATATATTATATTATGAAAATACACTAGTAGTACTTATTGTCTACGAACTCTTCTTGATCGTGCCAATTAAGTATATTTTGTTATTGCTCGTGTGGACTTGGCAGAAGTGCAACTCGATCGCAGAACGTAGGGTCCACGTAACACGAGAAGGCGCGCTACTAGCTAGGAGTAGGACGACGACTAAGCTATGATGCGCGCCTAACTTACGTGCTGATATAGTCATATAGCAAATATATTTGTGTGTATATACAATGCAATTTGATTGATCTATGGCACATATATCAATACTGGAAATTTGAAATTTCCTGACCAACGTCAGATAAAACTGGAATTACCTTATCGAGCTAGCCCTGACCGTAAGTGCACCGTGGGAGAATTTTATGATGATATTTTTATTTTTTATGATAATAAGTATATTTTTATGACGATATTTTATGATGGATCATCGATGTGGTTAGGTACACACTACTGTGTATAGTGGACTAGAGAATCACCAAGAGCTAGCGAGGTCTATACGTACAGGACCATTCATGCAAGAGGAAAAGATCCATATATGGTACACCGCCGAGAGTACGTTCGTTCGATCGTACGTACGTACTTAATAATGACCCTCTACGTACACGAGGTCATCCGTCATCGTCGTCGTTCGTTTGGTAGTCCCGATCGATGCAATAACGGAAACCACTACGAGCTTATAACTAGCTCGCAAACAGTATCGAGATGGACTTTTTGTTAGCTCGCAACAGGCGGGTCAAGGTTTTCTGCGCCTAAGAGCACGTACAGTGCAGGCGCTTGCACCTGCACGTGCATGCAGTTTTTGTTTTTTCTTCTTTTCGCAACGTGGAGGCTAACAGAGCGCTTGAGCTTCCGTCCACTGCCAATTTAAACGGCGGCGCTTCGACTTGATTTAATATGAGAAGTAACGGTTACAATCCAGTGTTGTTAAAAAAACGGTTACAATATAATCTAGATTAGTATTGAAAACTCATTTACTCCATTTTAGCTTCGGACGTTTGCGCAAAAATAAACTAGCTTCTTTTTTAAGCTTATGTTGAGACATGTTTGCGTTGTACATAGTCTAACTCTCATATCGGACTAGAGATGCTAAAGTAGTGCTACTGGAGTGGTGATACACATGCACATACATAGGGCCTGTTCGGTTAGCACCCAGACAAACCTGCCTACAGCTAGGGAGCAGCTCTCAGGGCGTAAAATTTTGGACGCCTGGGGCTAAGATGCTTGCCTGTCCGGCTCCTTGCTTGGGAGGCCGTGAAACAAACAGCCCCATATATCAAGTGACGGATTCATGGTTTCTCCAAGACAGTCGTATACATGATAACGACGAACTTAGCTGTTTTTTAGTTTTATCTTCACGAACACGTTTCTTGAAGTTAAAAACTTCTTCATGGTCCCGTTTAGCAAAACAGTGTCATGTATACTATATATAGAAACAAAAAAAGTCTAAGAATACATTTACTCTCACCTTTCCTTCTTCCTCCCCAGTATATCTGTTTCTTCTCCCCACGACGCCTGGCACAGCTCATGCCCAGCACCCGCACTCTGGTGGCATCTCCTCGTGGCCTCGACGGGGTTTCCCGGCAGTGCAGGTGCTTCGGCAGCCGAGCTGTTTGCGCTCTCCGGCGATCGCGCCAGGCGACGACGTCCACGCTGCTTGCGCCTAGTGGGCGAGCCCCAGTGGCCTCGCCGCTCATACCCCAATGTCCAAGAGTATGATGAGAGTGATTATAATAAACGATAAGATCTTACAATATAATTCAGTTGTTCTTGCTTTACGATTGGCTGTGGTGAAAAATGACTCCTGGCTTATGTAATGCGCAGGTGTTGAACGTGCCATGGTGGTCACCAAGGCCAGGAGAGGGGTTCAGGCCGAGGACCACGAACGGTGGGTGTGTCTTTTTTTTTTCGATGGTGATTCTTGCATTAATCAGGGAGCAACATGATTACAATTTTCAGTCAACAGATCAGCAATATAAAGTGGGGTTAATTAATTGCCACTCACCCACCCTGGTACTATCTGAGACTTTCTTCGCTAGAGTATGGACTACATGGTTACTTGATCTATGAACATACATCAGAAAAAATTCCGTAAAATTACCAATAAGCTCTCTAATTTCCATGATGATCGGAGAACTACACAAACGCTGAAGCTTTCCCATCTCCCAAAGTTTCACTAGCTCTTGCTGTCTGTTTCAATCTGTGCCCTTTGAAATCCTAGATCAACGGTAAAGGTGACACTTTCTTTGCATGCAGTGGCTTCCATCATCAATTAAGCATCTATGCTGAAATCATGCCACTGCGCCTCCCTAACTTTGAACGTACCATCTGATCCCGGATGACAGTGCCGGTCGCTCCTTCACCAAGGCCTTGGTAATATAATAAGATCCATTAAAGTTACACTTGACCCAGCCGTCACTGACGCAGTGACGACAGTAGATTAACAATGAGACTGTGAAAACCACAAATAATGGATTCACGTGCGTTCTTGGTCCGTCGGCGAATCCGGCGTTGTCGGTGGTATCTCGGTGGCGACTGGCGAGACAGCCCAGAGGCCCCGAACAAGGCTGGCCTTGCGGACTCGTCGTCCGGCCTGCTCCTCATCTGGAACGTAGCCCCGGCCCAGAGGTCGACGTCGTCTGACATGCATCTTCTCCAGCTCGTCCGCCCCGGTTGCTGATCGACCGCCTGAGACGCCAGATGGGCCTGGGACAGCACCAGACGTCACATTTTTCAGGCCCATCTGCACTGACTGCCATCCCTAAAAAAAAAAAAAAAAAAAAAACAACAACAACAACAACAATGCACTAACTGCCTAATAAGCAGCACGTGACAACACAAAACATTTTCTCGCCTAAAATTAGTATTTGGACTTGAAATTCCACGAAACTTTACATATGCGCTATACGCCTATACATAGGGTAACTGTTCCATGTTAAAGATACATATGCACAAGTCAAATGTTTTTTTTTTAAATATGGAACTCCAACGTAGAGGTTTATTATTACTATATATAACAAGAGCATTTGCAATTCCCAAATTAAAGTCTTTGGAAAAGTAATTCAAATTTCTCATCTAATTAGTCACGAGTGTCAAATATTTTTCAGACATTGATAGGGGTGCAACATAATATGCAGCTATTCCAGCTTAAGTTCTTAACTATAACTAGTGTGATATTATGTATATATAATGTAGATGAGGGCACGAGGGCAGGGGAATCGAAGAAATCAGCCTTTCTTTCTAAGCTTATCTTTTTCACCAACCCTGCTTAAAGCGAAGGGTTTTCCAGGACGATAACTAACGGACCTGATAAAATTATTCTCTACACGCTTATACAGCTGTTGTAGACGGATATAAATAATGGTGTTTGGATGGTTTCTTTTCGTGTTAGTTAACAAATTACAATGACAGAAACAGGATTTGACAGCGAGACTGGGCGGTGGCACACACGCATGCAGACATGAGGTTAAGTAAGTCGGTGAGCAACAAGCTTGAGCACGAAACGTCGCGCTAACCAACTCGTTGGATTAATCTGATGATCTTTTGTTTTGACCCTTCGTCAGAAATAAAGAAGAGTATGCCCGAAGATATACGCTACCCTGCTCGCCCTGCGTCAGAAAATGAGTTTTGTTTTGAAACAGTATGTGATACTACTAGAGGCCTCTCTACAGTCTACATCAACATGAACAGAGGAGATAGATACGCCAGAACTAAACCAAATCGATCATGCATAAGGTGCATGCATAAATAAATTCACTAACAATTTAATTCCGGGCAAATGTAACAAAAGCCTGCATATATACGTACACACGGATGCATGGATTGGCGAGACGAACAAGAAACTGCTCTTGGTCGACAATTGCAAGCCCCTCGCACACGCCGAGCAGAGAGTAGATCTGCATGCATTAGGTCTATCAACCACTATACAAGCATCGGTTGGTCGCCTGTGGCTATGGCATTGCCAGCTCGATCATATACACAATGCATGCTACGCCTACACACTTGACGTTGCTATCCTATATATATAAGCACGCATCTCCTCCATTGTCCCGGCAACATCATCATCATCAGACGCCAATTAAATTCACAGCTGAATTCGATCGATCAACATATCGAGGACACCCTCATGGCGGCTTCGTCGCGGACGGGCGTGCTTGTCTGCCACGCCATCATGGCGGCAGCGGCTCTCGCGTCGGCGGCGCTGGGAGCAGAGCTCACCGCGGACTACTACAGCGAGACGTGCCCGCTGGCGCTGACCACCATCAAGGTCATTGTCGGCGCCGCCATCCTGAGGGAGCCCAGGATGGGGGCGTCGCTCGTCCGCCTCCACTTCCACGACTGCTTCGTCAATGTCAGTGAGCGATCGATCGAGCTGCCGCGCGCGCCATCCATGTCTGCGTCGTATGCCGTCACCTCACCTCTATATCACAATTCACAATGCATGCAGGGCTGCGACGGCTCCATCCTGCTGGACGACACCGCCGACATGGTCGGCGAGAAGACGGCCAAGCCCAACAACAACTCCGTCAGAGGCTACGAGGTTATCGACACCATCAAGTCGGCCGTGAACACGATATGCATGGGCAACGTCGTCTCCTGCGCTGATATCGTCGCTGTGGCTGCTCGCGATTCCATTGTCGCTGTAAGTTCGCTTTTTATTGTTGTTGTCGTCGTCGTCGTCATCGTCTGCGCTCTTATATATATATATATATATATATATATATATATATATACCAATTAAGTTCTCTGTGTGTGTTTCCAGCTGGGAGGCACCTCGTACGACGTGCTCCTGGGGCGGCGCGACGCGACGACGGCGAGCATAGACGACGCGAACAACGACATCCCGACGCCGTTCATGGACCTGGCGGCGCTGCAGGCGAGCTTCGAGTCGCACGGGCTGTCGCTGCACGACCTGGTGGTGCTGTCGGGGGGCCACACGCTGGGCTACTCCCGCTGCCTCTTCTTCCGGGGCCGCCTCTACAACGAGACCGGCACGCTGGACGCGGCGTACGCGGCGGCGCTGGAGGAGCGGTGCCCGCTGTCCGGTGACGACGACGCGCTGTCGGAGCTGGACGACACCCCCACCACCGTCGACACCGACTACTACCAGGGCCTCACGCAGGGCCGCGCGCTGCTGCACACGGACCAGCAGCTCTACCAGCAGGGCGGCGCCGCCGCCGACCTCGTCGACTACTACGCCCAGAACCCGGACAAGTTCTGGGACGACTTCGGCGCCGCCATGGTCAAGCTGGGCAACCTCAGCCCGCTCACCGGAGACGAAGGGCAGGTCAGGGAGAACTGCCGGGTCGTCAACCAGGCGTGACACGCACACGCCTAGTGTGACTTGCATGGCATCAGCTTCGTTCCGTACGTACAGCGTCATGATTTATACTATGTCGTCGCTGCTAGCTAGCTGCACCAGCAAGCTGAGCAGCAATATTCTGTATGTGTCTTTGTACTCGAGTGTCCACTTGAGGAACTGTTCTTGTGTTCATAGTCAATATATTTTCCATTTTCTTTTATCGAAATGTGCGAAGAACAAGGCGGCAGCCAACAACGTCGCGATAGAAGATAGGCAGCGCATCAACGAACAAACGCCTGGTCGATGGAGAAACCATTTTTTTTTTGAACGTAATGACAGAAGCTCTGTCTTTCAATTAAGTAAAAGAGAGTTTTAGGTAGACAGGGAGAGGGCGGCACAAGGCCCTACCCTCCTGAAGACAGAAACAAAACACGAACTTAGACATGCAAGCAAACACACTATTACAGATTTTGTTCTTGAATTACCCCCTCCAAGTTAGAGCCCTCCTCCTTTTGCTCAATGTCGTCTTTGACTCGCGACGCAAACCAAATTATTGTGTACAGTACGTTGATTTACAGCTCGTCCCAAAAGGTCATGCTAGTCAGCTTGGCATCCTACAAATACTGCTACTAGAAATCAAAATCATCAAAGCCATCGTAGCCTCCTGCGCCATCGTCATCATAACCACCATACTTGTTGTGACTAGGATCGAATATTTCACCATCAGCATTCAGCCCATACTGTGCCTCAAAGTCCATCTCTCCTTTTTCATTTACGCTTCCATCTTCATCTAGAGTCTGTTGGCAGAGTAAAACACAATTGAGTGAAAAAAATGTAGTGCTTCATAGAAAATTACAGAGTCAATGGTGCCAATTCATTTAGTTGTTTTCAGGATAAAATCAGCTGCACAATAAAGAGCTGTTGAAAAAAAATACCGCAGAATAGTTTAGAATATATAGCTCCATCGATTCAGGCACAAGTTCGAGAAAATAATCGACTCAGGCACACATCTTGATTATGATACTCTACATTTCAATAATATATTGTAATTAATCATAAACAAACAAGCATACCTTGTATAATTCGCCAAGAGCTTCCTCAGATACCTTTGAACCAAGTCCCTGTGAGAAGGACCATTGAATATCAAATTTCAGCTAGTTTGCACACCAAGTTCAAAATGTACCGAAGGTGCCCACAGGACACATTAATTTGGATGCATGTGACAGAGCATAAGTGGCAGGCCTTCCGTTTCAGCATGTTGTATGTTGCTTCTGCTGGTGTTTCAGCAGGTTTTGAGCTATTGGTGTCTTCATTGCGTCTTCGTTTCTGTGATTGAAATATCCACGGATGGTCATACAGCTCGGCTTTAAATTGTAAACGAATGTGTAATATACACAGGAAGTTTGATTGCACAAAGGCATTTCTTACTTTCTTTGCCTCTTGCACAACACCTCTAGCTGCCAATTCAGCTGCCAAAGCTTCTTTCGCTGCTTGTTCCTGTAAACCAAACAACAGGTAGTAGCATCGTCTGGTCAAGATGAGAAAATGTGTCAGCTTCCATTACCTGAAGGTACTCTCTGTTCATTTCCTCCCAAATAATCTTTTTACGTTGTGTTTCTTCCTCATTGTGAAGGTACCAATCAACCTACAAAATTAGAAGATAGCATCACAACAAATTGCAAACACTTGTTTGGTCATCACTCCACGTCTAGCTAATAGTGCCATAGATAAATCCTGAAAAATATGATTAAAAGGATTCGCTGAAAAAGCATCCTTACATCATCAATATCAGAAAGGCTTTCTGGATCAACATCACCTTCACAATTTTCACCTAAGATGCACTCAACTTAACAAAGGATTCAAACATAAAAGCAACATTATAGCCGAGTATGATGGTTCAGAAAGTAACAAACCTCCTCCTTCAGGATCCTTGGATAGTAGGGAGTCATTTAGTTCCTCAGATGCAAAAGTTGAAGATATATCGCCTCTTATACCCTGTTCGATGTGAGTTCCCAGAGAAAACAATAAGGGGTGAAATGAGCAAACAACCAGTTTAACAGAAAATGTTAATGGAATAAATAACATGGGACAATGCCACATATCCAAAATTCAGCAACGAAATAGATATTGCAGCATTTGATGATTACAGCGGGAAAGCGTTCTGTAACACTACTATTCATTACAACAATGTTGTTGCTTGGAGTATAAAACTCTAAATGGTCCAAAGCTACCTTGTGTTGCCAAATTTAGGGTAAAATATTTAGTAGAAACCTTGACCTGGGCAGAAAAATGAAACCACTTCACAGAACACAAGCAAAGTTCACAAATTATCACGTGAAGAGGACATGACAAATTTCTATACAAAATTTCATTTCTTTTGTGACATGTGAAATTGTCAAACAGTGAAGAAAAGGAGAACAATTCAGTGCGAGAACTAGTTATACTAATTTTTTTGCTTTTGCTTTGTTCTCTTCTCATTTAAAAATTGAGTTTGACATTTCCAATGCTCTCCTCAATATGGTAACTGTTTTTAAGGAATTGTTCATGTTAGATGTATATATGTTGTGTAGCACAACTTTCTATTTGTGTAAGGGCATATATGCCCAACACTTGTACATGTTTGGGCCGTTGCCCCCTTAATACTTAGACTCCATTCCTCCTAACATGTTATTAAAGCCAGATGTCTCGAGTTTGAGTCCTGGTAGAGGGATCTTTAAATCCTCTGCTCCCGTCTTTATTTCCATGGGCCTTTGTTCTAACTGCACGTGAGTGGGAGTGTTGTGAAGTATCAGTGGATTGCCCACCTCTTCCCAATCGCTTAAGCTTTTAGGTTCACTTGGTTGGTGAAAGAAACCTAACAGTTCCAGATTTCTACATATGTTTCACAGGCTATTTTCACATATGCACCTAGAATTGTTATCCCACTAACCCTTTCAAAGGACAAAACTGTCATAGTTGTAAAGTTTATTTGTACGTTGCTGACAGCAGTAGACAAGAGCATGACTTGAATGGAATAGGGGGCTGCAGGATTTGTAGCCTAGGCAAGATGTACCTTAAGAATAATGGACAGCATGTTTATCACAGCTTGCCTCTGAGCTTGGTAGAAAAACATACTGAACAAGGATATCAACTTTACTTACCATGGTACAAGCATTGCTCTGTACAGTAGCTATTACCTCTCTAGGAGTAATGGTGTTCTCAACATCAGAATTCTGTGTGTCACAAAGCCATTCTTCCACTGCTGCCTCCTTAACTGTGGCCGCTTCTTCAACTCTTTTAGCG
This sequence comes from Eremochloa ophiuroides, assembly GCA_038502445.1. Lineage (NCBI taxonomy): Eukaryota > Viridiplantae > Streptophyta > Magnoliopsida > Poales > Poaceae > Eremochloa > Eremochloa ophiuroides. Next base: position 108,014,362 of record JAHLJS010000001.1, on the reverse strand, counting down.
GCTTCAAATCTTTGCTTTTCAGCTCGTTGGAATGCTGGAGGGTCTGCACCACCTTCTAGTCCACCCGATAGTTCAATGAACTGCACAATCAGACAAAGTGTCAAGCAAATGAAGTCTGCCAGTCAATATGGTATGCACATATAGTACATCTGTTTACCTTATTGTAGCAATTTTCACAAAGTCCATGAGCAAAATGCTCAAATTCTTTACCCTCGTGCTTGCAAAGCCTTTCTCCAGACACGGGTGAACGTTTTGAAACAGGTTCTTGATTATATTCATCAGCTGTTGCAAAAAATTCTTCAATCTAACAGAGAGGCATGAAAATATAGGCGTACTCAAATTTTAAGAGACTGTTTAAAAAATATGTTGGTGATAACGTACATTAAGAATGACAACATAAGTAATCAGTGTGTTCTTGATAGGGGGTTTATTATATTGCCTGTCAAGGTTGGTACTTATGTTTTATACCATGATCAGGGTTGCAAATCCACAATGAGCCAACCCAGGAGCATTGCAAACCAATCTGCTTTCTTAACTCAAACAGATGATGAAAACGGTCTCTTGAAAGGGACAAAGCTAGGTAATGGCCAAATTAAAATTAAGAACATTAGAAATATGAATTTAAATGATAAATCAAAACCACATGGCAAATAATGCCTGCTTGAAGTCACTGGCCTAGAAAGAACCAGTATCATCTAAGTTTTTTTTTCCCCTTGAAAACTAGAATTTCAAACATTATCATGAGACCTAATTCTTACCATATACAAATATATAATTCTTACTATGTAAAAATATATAATTCATAGGAAAGAAGTATGCATGTTGAAAAAAAGGAGGTGGCATCCTAGTTGAGTCGCTAGAATTTGTTTATTTGTTTGAGTCATTTCAGAGTTTGTTTCAGATTGGATGTGAGAGGAGCAGCAGCAAGCTTGCTATCCAGGAAGTTAGCAACGTCTCTATTTATAGAGTTCAGAAGATTGATTGCAATCAAGCAAAATAAATAAAAGTCTCCTGGACTCTTGTTTGGCAGCTTAAAAACAAAAGATCGACTCTTGTTCTCATAAGAACAGCATTGCAGGAGTTAACTGCCAGTGTGACAAGAATAATTGCACAATATCACAAGGAATTTCTATTTGATATTATTTTTTTAAAAAAAACTCGACCTACGGGGGGGGGGGGGGGGGGGGGTTGTAAGATAGCCCCAAGGTACTGCATTAAGAAGACCTTATCACGCAAGTCGAGAAAAACCTCCAAACCCTGTTTGACTCAAACACAGCGGCACCAGCCATGTGAGAATGAGCACGACGAGGGCTGGGCCTTATTTGGAAATTCCATCAAAGAAAGAAGCATACCGTTAAGCTGCCAGAATCTGTATTTTCGAACTCTGTCAATCGCTTTGTTAGAGTGGCCTCACACACATGCACAACAGAAGCCTAGAAAAAAAATATATAGTCAATGTCGTCACTATAATACTCAACCATATGCCTATGCCATACAGAAAAAAAATATACACAGATAGACACAATGTTTTCCTAATCACCCATTTAGCCATTTATTCAGGCTAAACATCCAATTAAATAGTATAAACAAATGATTACACGCAAATGGTCTACCATTGTGCAGCTTTTAAACCATGTTTAAATGGGATAAACAACTCTTTAGGCAGACAATGGGCATACGTTAACAACAAAATGTAGGTCAACATAGGAGAACATTCACAATACAAGTTTTTTTTTTTTTAATGTCACAATACAAGTTGATGAATAAGTTCAAGATATCTCATGAACAACTGGACTTACAATATCTGCCTTACTGTAGTTATATCCGTGAGAGAGTGCAGCAATATATAATGCTGCACCACATAGTCCACTTGGCTTCCTCCCAGTCTGCATGAGTGGCTAAGGCAGTAAGCTTATCACAGCCTTGTGAAAGATATATGGAAGAAAAATGTAGTAAGGAACACATGCCTGCATCCAATCTCGCTTCATGCTAGCTACAATGCGCAAAGCCGTGTCTGAGACAGCATTATCCCTTTTATGAAGCAAACCTAAAAACGAAACCAATGTACTATAGTAAAAACCTGAAATAATCAGAAACATGTACATAAAGAGAGGAACAATTTTTGATCGATTCTAGAAGCAAGATCCACAAGGATACCATTAGTTATAACAAACATAATAGCACATGTAGAAATATTTGATAAATATAACCCATGTGACATGTAAATCACAATGTTTGCACAATATGAACCAGTCTACAGAGTGTTCAATGGCGTTATTTTCAGTTAGCCATAGATGAAGGCGAGTCTCAAATTGCACTGGATGCATTAGCTGAACAAGCAGAGCCAATGTCATTAATCAACACCTACAGACCACTCCAATGCCTATCTGATGGTAAGCAGGGTAATCCAACAGTTCAAAATTTTTTACTAAAGCACTGAATTTTATTTAACTTTTGGGCCAATAGGATTCCACCATCTCGATAAATATATTTTTTGGAATCACTATGTCGACAAATATTTATAAAAATAGACCCAGGTTGGAACCTTGACGGCTTATTAACACTAAATAACCAAATAAAGGATAGAATACACAAGAAAGGTTAGAAGCATTGGTTAAGTATATTAGCCTTTTGTAAATCATGAAGCTGAAGCACATGCTTAGTGACAGTCTCCATGCAGAGTTTCAAGATTAAAATAGTCTAGTAAACAGAATCTTAGCATATTTGTGCAACCCTTTGAACAATTGAACAACATGTACTGCAACAGAATGTCATTAGCTTACATTCTGCAAAACGATGGATGAAAAGGCTGGGATCTATAAGCTTCTGAATAACAGGATGCTCCGCAAGTAGCAAAACTTGGCAAAGCTGGAGAAAAACAGCACCCAGTACATAACTGAAACAAAAACCCAAGTGAGCCCCTTCATTGAGTTGTACTAGATAAAGGGACAAAGAGTTGGAATACTCACACACTTATTTGTAGATAGTCAGAGAAGTCAATAAGAAGATAGGCTTTCTCACTTTGCCTGGCAACGAAAGAAGGTAAAACCGTAAAACTGAATATTATAGTACTACAATATAGCTTGCTGAAGCAACAAAAATTAAAAATAAAGACAAAAGTAGAATAAACTTTGCAAGAGGTACCAACAAAAGCATGAAAGTGAAAATTAGTATTTTTCAGGATTAAGATAGATATATAGTAAACTAAATTGGGACTTCAGCAATTATAAATGAAACACAATAACAGTCAATCATGCTTCACGGACTAATCGTAGTGCATAGCTGATCGCCATGGCACTGATCAGCCTGAATAATCATGATTAATCGTGATTATTTGGACAACTTGATAACATTGGAAACAAAAAGGAACAGGTCTAATACATCCTCGCTGCTAAGAACACAGCAGTAGAAACTTTAGTTTGTAACCTCAACAGTAGTGGGGCGTTCTTAGGAAGTATTATAATAAATATGCAGGGAATATATATGCCTTGTTTACATGGAGGAATGCATTAACAAAGCCTCTTGAATGAGTATGCCATGCATTTTTATGGTCTGGAAAAGCTAAGGTGTTATAGTTTAGGCATTTAAACATCCTATAACTGCAATGGACCACTGAGAGGAAGCTTCTCAAGGTTAATTTTCTAATTAGAGGCCAGATTCACAGGGGTAAAGTGAAGCAACACTTAGTATGTCTGCAGTCAATTATTGCAATTTTCAATCTAACAAAACAAACGTTTTCCAAGTTTGTACAAAGGGATACAATAGAATTATAACATGTAGGATCTTTTCCAAAAACAAAAGGCAAACATAATATAAAATGAACTATTGCTAGTCCCATCAAAAGTGGCCAGGGTGTAGACAAGTCAATCAACGAATGGTCATATTCAAACAAAAGTAAGCAAAATGGATACAAAGCTTCAGAAGTTCCAATAAAGGAAGCAGTGAGCCTACCGGCAGGCAATGTAAAGGCAAGCAGCTGCAACATGGGTTGTTCTACGGCCCTTTGTAAAACCACGGTCAAGAGCTATCTGCACGTGAAAAAGAAGAAACATCAGTATCACGATGCTGAATTCCATTAAGATAGACCTCTCGGTGCTCTCTGAACCGATCACCGATGTAAACAAGATTGCAATTTATTTATTTTACTTTCTGCCCTTCGAAACCCCCATGTAAAATCTTATGTAATCTTGTAAAAAGTGCTATAAGTCAATAAATCAGGTGGGGATCACTCCCCCCCGTTGAAGCTTTAAAAAAAAAAATCATGTTCATTTGTGTAAAATACATGCAGATTGAGAGAGAAAAAAAAAGGAGGTTAGATCCATGTTCCCCCACTTCGCTCCCACTTTTCTTCCTCGAATTTGAATCGAAGACTTTGACGGCGGCCGGCCATGTTATGTTTACTCAATTCCCCACTTCCCCATATCCAGGAGCGTCAGGCGTGCCAAGTGGCCAGTACAGGACATGGCTCAAGGGTGTAACTAATTAACCAGAACTGGCTCCAATTCTCATCTCCCGAAATCAAGAAGAATCTACTTTCGCCTAGGTCGTCCAATTGAACAATGAGAATACGGGAACCTGAAGAAACCTGAAACCTGGCCCTGCGCTCCGTGTGTTCTAGACGGATTGCTGGTTCACGCCACGCCTCCGACCGGTGTGACCACCGCCACGCTGACCTGCAGCCTTGCCGCTTCCGCCGCAGCAGCACCAGCAAGCCGCGGGAAACTCGCCGCGGCGGTTTGCCGGTGGCTCGAGCTCGAGTATGCCCTGCTTGCCTTGATTTTTGCAGTGACCGTACTGGGCCTGTGGTTTAAGTAAGAGACCGTACTGGGCCTGTGGTTGCCAAGATGGCCCATTCCGTGTACAGGCTAAGAGCCCAATTGCGCGGCTGGCGAACGAGCGAGCGGGCTGTTGTGGGATTGGATCGAGTCCATTTACCGAGTCCGACAACAGATAAATAACATTTTTTTATTTTATAATTAGTTGTAATTTTTACAAAAATAATTTCAAACATTTATGCAAAAAAGGCACCCTCTGTGCCACGAATTTGCTTCAAACAAAATAGTTCATATAATTTCTTATCAGTTTTATTTTTCATATGAAATAATATAGGAAGATATTATATATTGTAAACATTGTATGCCAAGTATGATATAGAAAGATTTCATATATATTTTGTTTTCATACGAAATTTATATAAAGTTAAGATTTCATATATGTATAAAAACACTGTATGCCAAATATCCATGCCTTTGCAGGAGGGATCTCACATTACATAAACTGTAGATGCCAAATATCCCGTCTGCACACACACAAGCAAAGCTGAGCTGTTTCAGCGACCAAAGCTGAGCTGTTTGAGCGACCAAAGTAGGACCAGAACCTTATTCCACACGCAGAGGCAGAGCGGCACGGCGGCACGGGACGTCTCTGTCTCTTGCAATGCCATACCTCCCTCCGTCCACAAATAAATATAATTCTTTGACATTTAGATATCATATTTGACCGTCTATCTTATTCAAAAATTTTATATATATTATAAAATAAATAAACTATTATTAAAGTATATCTAATGATAAAATAAACTATAACAAAATTGATAATATTTATATAAATATTTTGAATAAGACGGATAGTTAAACATGGGATTCAGAAGTTAAAGAATTACGTTTATCGGTGGACGGAAGAAGTATGCATGGTCAGGGACTCGGGACTCAGGAATTGACCTTGGAGCAGGTGACCCTGTCTTTGGGGCGATGTTGCCCATGTTCACCATGGCCGTCGCGAAGGCGGTGCTGAAGGCGGACGCGCTGGACGCGAAGCTCCGGACCATGGCGTCGGTGCTGCCGCCGTTGAAGAGCTGCTGGTCGGAGTGCAGGAGCCCCTTCTGCGACACCAGGTTGCTGAAGTAGGCGTTGTCGAAGGCGGTGGGCGACGCCGCGTCCAGCGGCGCCAGCGCTGAGTCGCCGCTGCCGCCGCCGTTGGCCCGCGGGCAGCTGGCCTGCAGCGACGCCGCGAACGTGGAGTTGATGTTGGTGTCGTTGTAGATGTGGTCGCGGAAGAAGCGGCACTGCGCCTGCCCGATCGTGTGCCCCCCTGCAATGCAAATTAATGAGGGAATAATGTAAACAGACATGCATCATTGCTGGCATTATGCATTGCTTGTGTTGCAGAGACAGGTACCCCAGAGAGCAACCATGTCGGTGACGCTGAGGTTCTTGTTTGCGAATGACTGGGTGAGGTTGGCGAGGTCGAAGGATGGAGCCGGCAGGTCCCGCTCTGCATTGTCCTTGCTTGCAGTGGTGGAGTCCCTCCTTCCTAGAAGAACAGTCCATGACGGCCCTCCCAGCTGCATGCATGCAGATCGAGCTTCAGTAAAACCCTATCGATCGATCGATCGATCATCTGCATATCTATCGTCTATCTTGATTGTATAAATCAAAGCTTTGTTACATACCGCTACGACAGAGTCGCGGGCGGCGACGGCGAGGATGTCAGCGAAGGAGACGGTCTGGTTGCACACGGCCTCCACCTGCGTCTTGATGCTGTCGATGACGCTGAAGCCCCTCAGCGAGTTCTTGTTGGGGATCGCCCCCCTGCTCGCCGGTGAAGCTCCCCGTGTCCGCCAGCAGAACTGATGAGTCGCAGCCCTGCAGTTCGCAGACCACAACCAGGTCACACCCATATATCAGTCCGAATCTAATGGAGACGCTGAGGGCACGTATGCCCTCGAAGGCATATTTTACTTTGCCCTTGTCACTGCGACTTTTGAAAGATGCATGCATGCGAGAGCGATGGAGAGTGAGATCGACTTGCATCGACGAAGCAGTCGTGGAAGTGCAGCCTGAGCAGGGACGCGCCCATGCGGGTCTCGTTCTTCACCGCGCTCTTGATGGTGGCTAGAGCCTTGGGGCACGACGTGTCGTAGAACGTCGAAGACAGCTGCGCGGTGGCCGCCGTGGCCAACGCGACCACTGCTAGCAAACTGAGGCGACAAGCCGGCGCCATCATCGACCTGCGGACTGTCTTTGTCTTGTTTACCTACACTACTAATCGCATTAGATCATTTCACGGTGTCTGCATTAGTATTGCAGCATTCACACACACACACACACACACATATATATATATATATATATATATATATATATATATATATATATATATATATATACACACACACACACACACACACACACACACACACACACACACACACACACACACACACACACACACACAGACTTTGGCGCCAACAATTCATCATCAGTGTGAACTGTGAAGTGTCCACTGTGGCAACGAACAGCACCGCCCATCCAAAATTATATTGGCGCCTAACTTGTCTAGAAAAAACCACCAAAATTCGTGCAACATGGGCCACGCGAGATGCGATTCGATTCGATTAGTAGTTCAGAACGCACAAACCCGGCCCAGGGCCCGAGAGAGTCACACAGGTCCGGTTAAACTATTGCTGCCACTCCCACCTACGCCAACTCAGCCAGTCAGCGAGGGTATTATTTTGTAGAACACACAGTCTCTAAAACTTCATCGTCCTACTCATGCATGCGTTGGTCGAGGAAGAATATTCAAAGAAATGTCACTATTGTCATATATAAAAGTAATTCAGTGCTGTGCATACCGCAGTCTTGGAGTAGTGGAACGGTCTCTGAAAGTGTCCTCGTCCTCCATGGTCACCAAAGACATGCGGGCAAGTGGCAGTGGCGCCGTAGGACTGTACGCAGCGCTCCATATATATGCATCCAGCACATTTGCTGCGCATGCATATACTGTAGTTGTGGGAAGTGAAGACGTGTGTCATGTGCCAACCTATCTTTTCTTAATGAGAGTATCTGTGTAGACTGTACTCAAGAACGACTAGCTGACGTGGAGTTCAGCTAGATAAAAATTACAAGGCAAACATTAGTCTGTTCGGTTAATTACTAGACTGAAACTGCAAGCACTCACCATTGTGCGTATGTCAATTCTTTTTTTTTCTTTTTTGCGAATTGTGCATATGTCAATTCAGCATCTTTTAGCAGTACATACATTAATTGCATATAACCAATGCATTTGTAGCCTTGCAAGACGCCATTTTCGTAAGCTAGCTAAACGTCAGCCTCCAAAGTCTTTCATGCTGCATGTCCTGTGTGGAAATTTTTGCACGAGACTGCAGGGAGAGAAAGGATCTGTCGACGTCGACGGCGCTGCATGATTTCGCGAAGAATCTGGTCAGCATTCGTAGAAAGACACTTCCACCCGTCTTGCTTTGATCGTGTTGAGCGAAAATTTCGATAGCAATCGTGAAGTTTATCTCACATGTTTATTTACATTAATTAGAATTTAGCCTGATCCCCAATTTTACATATAAGAAGTGCCACAACCCATCACAATCAGCATATAAACTCCACGCCCGCTGCCCGCTATCCAATGCGTGGTGACGCATTTTTGGAAGGGAAGCCTTCTACTAGTTTCATTGGCCCCGACAAGATTTAGCCTGTCGGTCGAGATGTTGACGAGATACTAGCTACAACTGGCAGGGAACACTTCCCTGTCAGGTCCAACTGGCAGCGCTGATGGCTTCAGCCTAACTGATAGGAGATGAGTGGCCTTTTTCTTTTTGAATAAGGTGTATCTTCAGATTTAGTATGTAGGCCATGATGGGTTGACGACAGGAACTGTTATTTGCCCGAACGTGTAGCCTACTTAACATGGTTTACATGTACTTTGGCTCTAATTCAGGAAGACTGACAGAGATCAATGGATTAATTAGGTAATATATTTTAACTATGACGACCGCTGATATAGAGGTTGGGCGAGATTTGAGCGCGCGTCGTCTGAAATTGACACACAGTGTCTAATTAACTGATAGAAATATGGAAATTATAGGGAAAGTGGTATATATAGTACTTAATCTCCCAATGCTTTTGCATAGGAGCTCCTTACTTACGTATACGTATGTAGTACATCTATCATGGCAATAATTAAGTACGGTTTCTCCGTTCCATACACTTTGTATGGAACAAGAAATCGTCATACATAATACTCCTATATATCCACCTCCATGCATGCAGGATTGCACGATCTTATTCGCTACGCGGAATGCTCTGGCACGCGCTAACATTTGCCTGCTGCCATACTTGCGGTCTGCTTGTGCTGCTAGCCGCCAACGGCGCGGCGGCCGTCTGAATTAGGACGAGTTCACCTTCCAGCAGGCGAGCCTGATCTCTCCGCTGGTTCCCGTGAGTGGGCTGAGGTTCCCCATCTTGATCATCGCCGCCGTGAATGCGCTGGTGAATGCCGAGGGGTTGGACGCGAAGTTGCTGACCGTGCTGTCGGTGCTGCCGCCGTTGAAGAGCTCCTGGTCCGAGTGCAGGAGCCCCTTCTGGTTCAGCAGGTTGCCGTAGTAGTCGTTGTCGAAGACGGTGGGTGTCTGGGTGTCCAGCGGCGCTAGGCTGGTGCCGCCTGATGCCGGGCAGTTGGCCTTGAGCGACGTCGCGAAAGCGGCGTTGATGTCGGTGTCGTTGTAGATGTGGTCCGCGAAGCTCGAGCACTGCGCCTGCCCGATAGTGTGAGCGCCTGCAAAATCATCGCAAGCAAATAATTAAGCTAACACCGTGTGTGCACTGCATCGATAGTCAGAGAACTGATCGATGAGAAAGAAGAATGAATATGCACCTGAGAGAGCAACCATGTCGGTTGCGTCGAGGTTCTTGTTGCTATACTTAGTTAAAAGTGTTGAGAGGTTAGATGTCGGAGCTGGAAGGTCGGTTGTTTCGCTCGGGAATGAACTGGTCGAGTCCCTTCTCCCCAGTAGTACGGTCCACGAAGGCCCGCCGAGCTGCATCCATGCATATGCTTAGTAGGTTTATCGATCGGATTTGCGATCCAATTATAGCAACCAATTCAGTCAGCTACAACAGCAGAAACACACCGCGACGACTCCGTCCCGGGCGGCGACGGCGAGGATATCGGCGCAGGAGACGATGCCCGGGCACGCCGCCTCCACCTGCGCCTTGATGTTGTTGACGACAACGAAGCCCATCGGGTTCAGAGATAGATTCGGAGGCTGGGTCTGCTCCCCGGACGTGTCGTTCAGCAGAAGGGACGCGTCGCAGCCCTGAATTATCAGAAATTTTGCTAATCAGCTAGTTGATGAATGATTAATTATATTAATCGCATTTACATACTACTTTTTATATTGTCAAAATGTATGAACAGAAGCTAGCTTAATCTAATTAATTCATATGGATATAGGATATCTGGAGGACAATGGATGGCAGCTAGCTAGAATGATAACAGAAGAAGAAAAGAGAACAGGGTGAATTATGCTAGCTTATGCATGTGAGAGTGAGACTTGCGTTGACAAAGCAGTCATGGAAATGTAGCCTGAGCAGCGACGCCCCCACGCGAGCCTGCTGCGCCACGGCGGCGCTCACGCCGCTGCTGATGGTGGACAGCGCGCTGGGGCACGACGTGTCGTAGAACGTCGACGACAGCTGCGCCGACGCCGTTGAGGCCAGCGCCGCCGCCGCTGCGAGCACCACCAACAGGCTAAGGCAAGAAGCAGAGGCAGCCATGGCTTTGCTTTCTCGGTACACTAGCTAGCCTGCTAGCTGCTTGCTTCTGCACTTGTGCTCCTTGGCTGTGTGTAGTGGGATGCTCTACTCCATGCATATTTATAGGGCCCACTGATGCCTGCATGCCGCTAGGGATCAGAAAACATCCAAATCGGACGACAAACTTAGTCCAGGTTTAGTCTCCGAAAGCCAGCAACATTTTGGTCACACAGTGCAGCTAGCCACTCGACCCGGCACACAGTGTTGACCAGCATGTCAATTTGTGTTAAATTGGCATAAATAGAAGAGAATACTATGTTAGGCTGAGATTCATCATGAGCTAGCGAAGTTTTATGTGCAAGCATCCAATACAAGGGCGCGACGAAAAGTATGCCATTCACATATACGGACAAGATTAGCGGATGTTCAGGACATAGGAGTACTCAGTGTGTTTCTTTTGCACTTCCCTGTCAGCTCCAGCTGGCCGCCGATTTTTTCAAACCGAGGTCTACTGCGTTTCCATTACAGAATAATAGAAATACAGCAGACTCTACACATATAACTTCGGTTAATTGATGATTTTTTAATAGGGCCATTCTAAACGTGGGTCTCTTAAACCGATTTATAATGTGCATTAAAAATGCAATGTATGCACAAACACACTCATGAATATGCGTACATAAACCCCCAGAAATTATCCGGTTTGGCCGTTCAACCGCATGCACACGTCGAACCACACGTGAGGGCACGTTCAACCCACAGACAGGGTGCTGTCTCTAAGTTTGTAAACAGACAACTCATACAATAAACTGTCTATTTGACCGTCTACAGGTTATTTAATGGTTTGCATATGGCTGTGATCAATCATGAATACTATTGTATATACCACTTTGTTGCTATTTAATAGAAAAAAATTAAGTATAGATAAGACGTTAATATTTTGTTGCTTCGTGGTACAAAAGATTATAGAAAAGAAAAGATGAATAAATCATCGCCACTTCGCCAGTGTAACGGTGTGTCACGTCATTCCAAGATAAATAAACAAAGAGCCCGCATATGTGGTGTGTACTCTATATGCCTGTATCATGTTCATCCACTAGTTTTTTATTCCATCTCATCTCAGTTCCCATCTAGACTATATTCGCTGAAGCTGAAAACCGCTAAAAATAAACGTTGATGCTAATTTCTTGTGAGAGAAAAATACTATAGAACCGTTGAAAAATAGACGATTTTAAGGTTTAGCGAACAGAGCCTATTCTCTTCCTAGAATCTTCCTTGCGCTCCAACAAGATTACAGGAGTGTAGCGCCGGAGCAGGCCAGGCAGGAGCGCCGAAGCAGGGCGGCTCGGCAGCAACAGGCGTCCCCCAACCCTGAATCGTGCGGGATGCTCGAGCGGGGTGCCAGGGCGGCCAGCCGTGGCTCGCGCGCGGTGGCCAGCGGCGGCCGGCGGCTCGCGCGTGGCAGACGCGGACGTGAGCAGCGGCGTCCGAACGTGGTGCCACCTTCAAGTAGAAGTCTTCCTCCTCGTCGACATCTGCAGCTGCGTCTTCCTCCTCCATGTCGATGGACAACGGGAGCTCCAAGATCGGCGGCATAGTTTTCTCCGACGATGGTGGCAGCGAGGACGATGTTTTGGCGCGCAACTTGTCCTACTTCCACCCCGGCGCGTACCCGCAACATGATCTGTGCGCCACTCGACTCTGCGTTCGAGCACGAGCCCTCCCGTACTCCCTACATCCTCAAATTAATCAAATTAATTGACGTTCTGAGCTCCTATGCCGTTTCCACAAAAGTTGACGTAGTAGTCGGCGTTTGCTTCGTCCTGACGCATTTGCCCCTCCGATCAAACCTGGGTCACCAAGGTCTCAAGTCTCAACTAGTTGAACTAACCAACTAGACCGCGAGAGTTTATTGTTCAGAGTGCACCCCATACTCTATTTAATAGGGGCATAGGAAAGATATCCCTAATTAATTACTCTTTGATAAGCACAATCATATCCTAAACGTTATCTAATTCGAGTATGGAGGGAGTACAACGGGTTTTTCACCCGGCAACTCTGTCTAGGAGCACGAGCCGGCATCGTCGTCTCAGGAGACTCTGCCTGGGCCTGTCTACTGCTCATGCAGGGGATTTTTGTAAAGTTCATCTCATACAGACGGCTCCTAGAGCCGCGCTCCTAGGAAAGTGTGGCGTTAGTCTTTTATTATTATTTTTTCTTTATTTTTTCCGTGCTTCAAATTGTAGGTATGTTATTTTTTTTATTTATTCTTTATTATTTTATTTTATTTTCCTTTTATCAATTTTCTTATGCATGCTTCATTTTTTGTTTCTGTTTTTTTTGTGTTTTATTTGGTTTTATTATTATTTAATTTTTTTGCTTTTTTATTTATTTTTATTTCTTTTGTAGAGTGATGTTGTATGGTGCATTTTGTGATCTTCAATTGCTATATATGATATTTTATAATATCTTTTAGGATGATTTAAAAGTATCCTGATGTTCCTTTCTAATTTTTTCTCTATCATGTGTTTCTATTTTTTTTTATGATTTTCTCTATATTTTTATGTTATGTATGTATATTAAAAATACTAATTTCATGAATCTAAATTTAGAATATTGTTTTTCTAAACTTATAGACATTGTTCTTATGAAGATATATAGAACATAAACCTATATTGTTGTCTCTTCTTAATAATGTTCTATCACAAGATAAATGCTCATCAATCAAATTTTATCTAAATATGCCATCTAGAGATCATAGAGTTACTAAAATTGTTGATATGTAGCTTGCCTAACCATTAAGCTAGAGCAACCACATTAATCGTCATTTATGTTACTAATCTTGATTTGTAGATTTTAAATTATTAGGCTATTCACCTCCTCTAACCACTTAGGACCTTTCAATAACCCAATAAAGAGAGCATGTGTTGTCAGTTTTTTTTAGATAAAGGAACATCGTTCCAGCCTCTACCATCTGAGGACGGTACACAGCTGCGGTACAAAGACAGACCCAAGCCATAAGGCTACACAGAAACGTCCACAGACTAAAAAGGTCCCAGAGAATCGGGTCACCCCCCAACACCAAGGCCCGACTAGGAAAAGAACTAGAACTAAGATTCAATTCGATTCCGCGAGCTCCAACCAAATTTCGCAAAAGCCTCCATAATGCAGATTTCCATCTTCCTGCATCCACTTCTGAAAATTGGTTTGTCCTTCTCATCATGCAACAGGGACCACTGCCAGATCTAGTACGTCATCTTGAAAATTACCTGCACAATTGAGTTAGAATTTATTCTATTGAACACCATCTCGTTTCTATTCAACCAAATACACCAGCAAAGTGTTGCCACTCCAAGCATGACATATGATCTAAACTTGGCATCTAAAGCAAACTGCCAAGCTCCAAATAAATCCGACATACTAGAGGGAGGTTGAATTCCGAAAGTAATAAATAAGAAATTCCAGATAAATCTAGGCAGATAACATTCAAAAAATAGATGTTGAATGGATTCCACCTGGCTACAAGAACAGTACTTAGTGCTTCCTTGCCAATTCCGCTTTGCTAAGTTATCTTTAGTTAGCGTGACATATTTTTTTTAGAAACCATAGGACAATATTAATTTTCAATGGTATTTTCAATTTCCAGAGCAGAGATTTATCCAGCAACACATTGTGATTAATCAATAAATTATGCATTGACCTTACGGAGAATTTAACCTTCAGGTTTGCCTTGCAATGGAAACCATCACTTCTATTTGTCAACTGAATCGGGACTACCTTGGATACCAGGTCAGTCCAGGAAGCTAAGTTATCATGAACCAAACCTCGCCTGAAGGATACGTTAAGCGGTACAGTCTCTAGGACACTAGTCACTGTAGCATCCATCCTTCTCACTGGTCTGTAGAGGTTAGAATAAATTTTCCCTAAACGATTTCTCCCCTATCCGCACGTCATCCCAGAACCTAATATTCTTTCCATTTTGTACTTTGAATACTCCCCTATTCAGGAAATCGTTTTTTACTTTCATAAGACCGGACCAAAAGTGAGAATCATCCGGCTTATGCTTTGTTTGAGACACTGTTTTTCCCGATAAGTACTTCTTATGAAGAATACTTTGACACAACCCGTCCTCATTGATTAGTTTAAACAATCACTTACTTAGAATATCTAGGTTAAGAATACCTAGCCCACCGTAAGCTTTCGGAGTACACAAAATACTCCACTTTGCTAAGCGATATTTCTTTTTGTGCTCATCACTTTGCCAGAAAAAACGTGACTGGTAATAATCTAATCTTCGGAGAACTCCCCTAGGGACTTCGAAGAAAGATAACTGAAACAAAGCCAAGCCAGAAAGGACAGAATTGATAAGAACTAGTCTTCCACCAAAAGATAGCAATTTGCCTTTCCAGCTACAAAGTTTTTTCTGGAATTTTTCTTCTATGCACAGCCAATCCTTGTTAGATAATTTCCTATGGTGCATAGATATACTTAGATACCTAAAGGGCATAGCTCCCACTTTACACCCAAATAAACTAGCATAATCCTGTTCGTGCTCCTTGGCAGCCCCATAACAAAAAAGCTCACTCTTATAAAAAATTAATTTTTAATCCCGACAATTGCTCAAAAGTATTGAGTACTAATTTGAGGTCCTTAGCCTGCAAAATATCATGATCCATGAACAGGATAGTGTCATCAGCATATTGTAAGATTGACAGACCATTATCGACCAAACGGGGAACCACGCCCTGAAAATTTCCATTGGCTTTAGCTCTGGAAATTAAAGTCGCAAGCATATCTGCCACCAAGTTAAACAGGATGGGAGAGAGGAGATCTCCCTGCCTCAATGTAACAACCCTAAAAACCCACACAACCTAAAAATCCCAACCAATTAAAATTTTTCATTTATTTATTATGAAAACCCATTTTTCTTGTGCAAGCATATATGTTTCATTATGAATTTGGTAAATAAAGGAGTATAGCTTGCATTTTAATTCCATTCGCATAGAATAATAGCTTATGCATCACAATTGGGATTTATTGCAATTTATGTTTGTATTTACTCAATATTTAAAAAGGGTAATATATGTATATAAATACACTTAAGTGAAAATAGAAAAGGAAAAAGAAAAGAGAAGAGAGGAAGAAAGGAAGCCAGCCTGTCGGCCCAGCTGCGGCCCAACCGAGCAAGCGCGCGCGCGCGACCGTTTCACCCACTCCCCCGCAGCCGCTGACCGCCCGGCCCCGCCTGTCAGCCGCTCTCGCTACTGTTCTTCTTCTCACCTCGCGAAAGACGGTGGCCGACAGAGTCACGCAAATGGCGTGACCGACAGCGCCACGCATGGCAGAGCCCTGACCCCGCTGTCCCTCGCCTGTCCCCTGCTTTGCTCGCCAAGAAGCCGCGCGCACTGGGAAACCCTAGCTCGGGAGCACCGATGGTCTCCACGTGCCCCCTTCGCCGCTAATCATCGTCCGCCGTCACGCCATGCCCTGGCCGTCTATAAAAGGAGTCGCCCCGAAGCCCTAGACCTCGTCTCACTCGTCGCCGCCGCGCTGCGGCACAACCACTACACCACACCGCACAATAGAGGGAGAGGGAGAAGGGAGAAGGGCGGAGCAGAGGAGGAGAAGCTGCCGGAGCGCCACCGCCGCGGAGCACGCCGGAGCCGAACACGGAGGAGAAGCCCGAGCTGCGGACGAGGAGCGGCACGGCGCTGCGATCACTCTGCACAGCGTCACCTCGTCACTGCACCGCCATCCTTACCTCACCAGCCCCACGGTGAGCCACCGAGCACCTCATCCAACCTCGCCGTGCTACGGTCATGGCGCTCGGCATCACGAGCGTGTAGGCCGCGAGCTGTTTCCGGCCCCTGAACACTTCGCACAACACGCGCACAAGACCGGCCATCAAACCACTGGACATCGGCTATGGACGTCAGGCCACTTCCGACGGGCATCGCCGTCACATGTGCTCGGAGCACCGCCACCTCGACGGCGTTCCCGCGCGCACAAGCCGTGAAACCGCCGACGCGACCCGCTAGCGTGACCACCAACTCACCGACCACCTCGGACAAGCTTAGTTGCGGAAGATCGAACCTCCATAGCCCGGAACACCGAGAGGTGCGTTCTCGGGGAAACGTGATCGCCGCCGACACGTTCCGCCTCGCCTAAAATCAGTTCCGAGTACCCCCGATCGCCTCGCGCTGCAAAGAAAGGCCGACGAGGTTCGCCAAGTCTGCCTCGGCACCGCCGCGTAGATAGCCGAGCCCCGAATCATGTCTGTCGCCTTGGCTACGTGCGCCTCCATCTCGTCGGAGAACCGCCGTATGCCGTGGGAGAGAAGGAGGCCCATGACATCATTTCACTAATGACAGCCAACCCTTGGGAGGGCGGCACCCTCGGCGCCCAAATGTCCGATTCGCCCGAGCCTCCCCGGGAGAGCTCGGGAGAGCGGCACCCTCGGCGCACCAAATCTCCGATTCGCCCGAGCCTCCCCGGGAGAGCGGCACCCTCGGCGCCCAAATGTCCGATTCGCCCGAACCTCCCCGGGAGAGCGGCACCCTCGGCGCCTCGAATCTCCGATTCCCCCGAGCTCCGCCGAGCAACGCCGAGCTCCGCAGAGCCCCGCCGAACTACGCCGAGCTACGCCGACGCCGGCGACTCTCTGGGAACCAGCATCGAACACCTGGTGGGCGACCATCGGGTCTGTGTTCTGATGAGGCGCCACATGCCGCACTATTGGACTCGCGCGCCACGTGGACCAATCCCGAACTGCCCCTGATTAATCGACCATTTTCCATTTTCAGAAAATAGGATAATCTTCGGAAATTCATAACTTATTCATACGATGTCCAAAAATTGCGCACCATATATCAAAATTCTCAGAAAAATGAGATCTACAATCTAAGACCATGTTTGTGTGCATTTGGATCTTTATTTTATTGGATTTTTCTGAAATACTCTATAGAAGTCGCTGACGCCACTATTTCGTGTTCGATTTCAGAGCCGGAGGAGGATCTGACTAAGGAAGACGACCACGAGTACCTTCAGGAGCTAGGAGACGACTACGAAGGTGCCACGTCCCACCAAATCCTTAGATCCTATTTATGCATTGCAAATGACATTGTTGCTATTGCTTTATGATTATGTATAGATTGGTTGCATGATAGTGTATTTGAATTCCCTGCCTTGATAAGACTTTACCCTACTGTCCGCTGCTAGGATAGCTGCTGTTTAATTTACTGTTACTCTTCCACTACTTACTACTTGTTATATGCTATGTGGTGGAATTGGGACGGTGTATATCTGATTATAACCACTGGGAGAGAGTGCTGCGTGCGTCTTGGGTGCGTAGTAAGGGTTGATGTCGACCAAGTGGGATGTGAGACAAGGCCGCGGGGCAAGTCGTGCCGGGGGTGCAACCTGGGCACCCCCAAGCGAAATACCTGTGGCGCGTAAAGTTGTTAAGAAGGTTCCGGGTGGGATAGCCTTGGTGGTTTGAAGCCCGTGGACGGAGGTGCTGTGATGGCACGGGGAGAGTATCCCCTAAGTGAAGATGCCTGCTTGGTCAAACCTAGGACGGACTAGTTTCAGGTTCATGGGAATCCTTTTCTACTCACTTGCTTCTGATGGGCGGGAGACGGCTGGACTACTTGGTAGGACGGTGCCACTACTGCTAGGTTGAGAGGTGATAAGGGTGGGCGGAGACGGTCGATGGGTTCCCGTTCCGTTCTAGATGCGCAGTACCACTGGATGGGCCCGGTACTGTGTCTCCCAGTTTCAGCATAACGGTGTAGGATCCGGAATATCCCAGGGCTGAGTGGTAGGGTGGCATCGACCTAGGCAAGCAAGCACCCGGAATTCTGCCTAGGTGTTTGCGCAACACCTATGATGGCTAATCTTGTGGGTAGTGAAACCTCTGCAGAGTGTACGGTTGATCGATCGATACGTATGCCAACTCGTTGGCTATGGACCTTTCCTGTGAAGCTTCTACTAGTGTAGTGAGTGTTCTCTTCTCCCCCTGGATGACATTTTTCCGGCAGTGTACCCGTTGTGGTAGTGTGCCGCTGAGATAGGCCCAAGGGAGTTGGGCCTGTCGAATGAGAGCGAGGTGTGGGTAAGTGAGATGTGGTGATGGGAAAAGGGATGATGGTGTTAACTGGAGATAAAACTTGACTAAACATTGATTAAAGCTGCCTAGGAAACCTCAGCCTATAGGTCTGCTTGTATAGCCTTGCATCCACTTTCCACAAAGCAAATGCTGCATAGGTGGGCTCCGTGGCCAGTACAAATCGTACTGATAAATTTGCTGTCAGGTGACGAGAATGAGTACGACTTCGAGGAAGACGATGGCGAGGAATAGGGTCACGTGCTACACTCAAGTTGGCCATGAAGGATGAATCGTTTCCGCATCTTCTAAAGCTTCTCTGATTGTTGATTCCGCCAATGTGGCGATGTAATAAATGTTTATGTAAGACTTAATTATCGTTGTATGGATCCTGGTGTCAGCTGAGATATGGGTAATTTCATAGATTGTCCCAAGCAATCTGTTGAATTACAATTCGAGCCTGTGGATTTCCCTTCGCGGAAATCGAGGTCGTTTCACTCAACCCCCTTTTTGTTTGAAAGAAATGTCCTATATCATCGTTTATTTTAATCCCTACGCTTCCCCCCTAACAATCTGATCTATCCAACTACACCACTTGGGTGAGAAGCCTTTCATCCTTAACGTTTGTTGCAGAAAAGACCATTTTACCTTATCATATGCTTTTTCAAAGTCTAGCTTCAGAATTACCCCATCTAATTTTTTTTATGTATCTCATGTATAGTCTCATGCAAGACAACCACTCCTTCCAAAATATTTCACCCCTTCATAAATACCAATTGAGAGGGTTGAATTACCTTTTGAGCCACTAGTGCTACTCGATTAGTCAACACCTTAGTAAAAATTTTGAAGCTGACATTTAACATACAAATGGGACGGAACTATTGGATCTGCGTTGCTTTTTTCTGCTTTGGTAACAGGGTAATTATACCAAAATTAAGACTAAACACTGGAAGGTTACCCTTATGAAACTCACAAAAGAGCTGCAAAAGGTCAACTTTTATAACTTCCCAGAATACTTGATAAAACTCTGCCGGGAACCCATCAGGTCCCGGAGCTTTATTGTGTTTCATCTGAAAAATAGTCTCTTTGATCTCCTTTTCTGAGAACTCCATATTTAATATATTGTTCTCAATCTATGAGACTTGCTTAATGCCACTAGTAAACGACTCGATCATATTAAATATGGAAAGCTAGTGGGAAAAGATTGCTGACACATGCGCATTTGCATGTGTCAGCAATCTTTTCCCACTAACTGACAACACAGGTAGTGCATGCACGACCTTATTTGGCTTACGCGCTGACATAAAGCATTGGCGTAGTACTTGAGCTTTCTTGACTCTTCAGTCTTATTACGACGAGTTCACCTTCCAGCAGCTGAGCCTGATCTGCCCCTGGTTTCCGGTGAGAGGGCTGAGGTTGCCCATCTTCACCATCGCCGTCGCGAATGCGCTGGTGAATGCCGCGGGGTTGGACGCGAAGTTCCTGACCGTGCTGTCGGTGCTGCCGCCGTTGAAGAGCTCCTGGTCCGAGTGCAGGAGCCCCTTCTGGCACAGCAGGTTGGTGTAGTAGTCGTTGTCGAAGACGGTGGGCGTCTGGGTGTCCAGCGGCGCTAGGCTGGTGCTGCCTGCCCTGGGGCAGTTGGCCCTCAGCGACGCCGCGAAGCCGGAGTTGATGTTGGTGTCGTTGTAGATGTGGTCCTTGAAGCTCGAGCACTGCGCCTGCCCAATCGTGTGGGCTCCTGTGAATGCAAAGGCGCACTGCAATCGTCAGTACTGTACTATATATGTAGCTATATATACGATCGATCGAGCTAGCACTGTGCATAAAGATGATGCACCTGAGAGAGCAACCATGTCGGTTGGGTTGAGGTTCTTCTTGTTATACGCAGACAAAAGCTGTTGGAGGCTTGATGTAGGAGGTGGGAGGTCACTTGTCTGGCCTGGGAATGAAGCAGTAGAGTCCCTTCGCCCCAGTAGAACTGTCCACGATGGCCCGCCGAGCTGCATGTACGCATGCGTAGGAGTTGCAAACCAATTATTAACAGCAGCATGAGTGGACCATCAGCAGGTAATTACCGGCGTGTGCTAGCTAATCAGCTAAATGATATATCTCACCGCGACGACTCCTTCGCGGGCGGCGACGGCGACGATGTCGGCGCAGGAGACGATCCCCGGGCACATGGCCTCCACCTGCACCTTGATACTGTTGACGACAGCGAAGCCCCTCGGGTTCAGACTTTGATTCGGGGTCTGGGTCTGCTCCCCGGACGTGTCGTTCAGCAAAAGGGACGCGTCGCAGCCCTGGACACGGATGATTTGATCAGCAGGGCCGGCGGTTCAGACATATTTCTCGCTACGTACTAATTAGTTGCAATGGTCAACGTCGTAGTATAGAGAGAAACTTTAATGATATCAGAGTGTTAGTAGAAAGAATGAAACTAAGCAGTAGAAGAAAACACGAGGGTCGTTAATATATAATATGATATGCATGGATGTGAGACTTGCGTTGACAAAGCAGTCGTGGAAATGGAGCCTGAGCAGCGACGCCCCCACGCGAGGCTCCTGCGCCACAGCGGCCTTCACGCCGCTGCTGATGGTGGACAGCGCGTTGGGGCACGTCCTGTCGTAGAACGAAGACGACAGCTGCGCCGACGCCGTCGAGGCCAGCAGCGCCACCAGCAACGACAGGCTAAGGCAACAGGAGGCTGCAGAGGGGGTGGCCATGTGGCTTGTGAATTGTGATGCTGTTCTGCTTAACTGTTTGCCTTTAATTGTGGTGTGCAATGCAAGGAATGCTGTATACATGCATGCATATTTATAGCGCCCACACTGATGCTTTGATCATCATGCATGTATGTCACTAGGGATCAGAAATAAATTAACATCCAAACAGGATGCCAAGCTTATTAATTAGTTCGGGTTTTTGTTTAGCCTCTGAAAGCCAGCAACTATTTTCGTCGTTCAGTGCAGGTACAGGTAATCCACGCTCGACCCGGCCGGCACATACATATGGTATTGAGCAGCAGGTGATACTACATTGGCATACAATATGGGTTTGTCTGGTTGGTGGAGATGGACCATATCTCGAAAAAAAAGGTGTTTGGTGATAGATGCATGAACAGATGAAAAAAAAAACATGAGACGATGCTATTTTGATTGCGAGTCTATTAAATCTGAGAGGCTGAGACATCCAGTCAGGCTGATCAGTGGATATGCTCAATTCAATCGCTTCCACTGGGCCAGCAGGATGCCACCATATTTTTTGATTCCGATGGGCTAACGCTCTTCTCTTTGAGATTATTCACATCGGGGATGCTAGCTAGGGTGGTGGCCGATATTCGGCCGGGCAACTAAACACGTCCTATTTGTACGTTAGGTGGCTGAATAACATCATGAACGCAACTTTGTATGCAAGCTAGCTAATAAGCATATGCAAAACAATCACCAACTCTCTAGAGACACTATAGCGAGCTTGTCATGTTTATAGATAGATGGAGGCATGGCCCAGGGGAACAGTGTATGCGAACCAGTGGCGCAGCATGGCGCAGCATCTCTGCAGTGTGCAATATATATGTGGTACAGCCAGCTAGCTAGCTCGCAATGGATAGAATAGAACAGAATGGTTGGTACAAAGCGCTGGTCAAGGAAGGCTGGCGGCACGTCACATGAGCAGTGTGCTGCAAATAATACACAGCATTATGCATTAATGCATGTTATGGGAGTCAACTAGAAGCACGTAACCATCTTCGTCTTTATGTCTTGATAATCAAGTACAAACAGATGTACATTAGAGAAGTTGGCAAAATTCGCTCTTAACAAGAGCTCTATGTCGGTTGTTTGCATTATGTTTTTTATTGAGGAAGCATTATTAACTCAAGATAATAACATCGAGTTGGTACAACTATCTAGAGAACTTTGCATTATGCTCATGCAGAAAAACCAAAACTACTTATAATTTGAAACACAAGGAGTCTATTACCTTTAGCAGTCTCTCGGCTTTTGTTGGCGCTCCAATAGGTGTTGTAACAAACTGCCTGTTCTTGTTAATGCAAAAATGTGCAGTGTGCCTGTTTACTAGAAAAGAAAAACTAGAGATGCTGACAATTAGCGATATATATATATCGGATGATAAGACATTTGTCGGGTTCCATTTTTTTCATTTCTGTGAACTAATAATTTTGAAACCATATATGTGTGACAGAGATAACTGTTCAATTATGTGGGTAAGATTTTTTGAACACACATAATGCATCATATAAATATTAGAAGCATAACAAAATGATAAATACATATACATGTTCAAACTCTCTTGATTTAAACTACTACCACTGTGCTCACAGTATCATTGTTCAGTGATGACTAGTAGTATATATAGCCTCAAAACGTCATTCTCATCTAGCTAGCTCAGTGGTCTATATATGGTCCACATGAGTATAGTACAGGACGAAACAGCTTGGACGAGTGTGTTGGATGATTAGGCGCAAAGTCAGCAATTGTCCAAAAAGAAATCGACCTAAGTGGCCCGTGCAGCCTGGCATTATGAATTAAACCGTTATCAGTAAGCATCGACATGATTAAATGATGTTGACAACTTGATTTTACATTTCCATGTGTATACCAACCTTAATAATAAAAAAACACATCTAGTGTCGTACCTAAAAGTCAAGATAGAGGTAGCACCGTTAACCAAGTTCCGAGCTAGGGGATCTCAAGTTTGGGTATGTAATCTGTAAGGTGTCGTGAGCTAGATGGAAACTTTTATATAATTTCATTAACTGTAGTATTTTGATTATTGGTAGATTTTTAAAAGGACACACTTGACACGTAGTTAAAATTTTCACAATATTTAAGATATGGGTTTTTATCATATTTTTCCTTTAGGATATAATATGTTTATAATAAAATCAAATAATGTCTGTTAGAATGTGAAAGCACTTTTGATTTGCAGACCAGTCTATGATAGATATGGTACCAATTTTACACCCTCCTTTATTAAGTAGATTGATGAACCGACCACCACACAAATGAGGTAATGTTTGATCAATCTACTAGAGAGCTTTTTAACTATTTTAAATTAATTTTACTATTTTAAAAAACTGACCCTTTTCGTTACGTCCACATACTTGCGGCGAACCAGCCATGTTGCTGCTCCACTACATGTGGCGCGATACTGGTGCAACATTTCAGCTCGGAAAAAAAACATTGTGATCCACCTGCTACGCGCCTGACACGGCAAGCGGGAATACCCCTACGTGCTGCAATGACCCTCCCTTCTCTTGTTCATGGCCAGTGTCGCCCAGAGACCATTGTTGGCCCAAATCAGACCAAAATAAAGCCACCAATTTGGGCTTAGAATTGAAGGAAAAAAGGATCCTTGGTATGCCACCTCTTGTTTTCGTGTTTCATTGTGGCATTCGGTAGTTTAGAAGATAAAATCCCTCCCCTGTGGTTAGGCTTACGCAATGATTTGGAAGCATAAATGAGTGGTAGCATGATTAGTTGGATTCGAGGCATGATTTTGATGTGTACGATTAGTTGCATGTCTCTTATATATAATCTTTAGAATGGGTATTAGTGTATTTGGCCTTATTTGTTTGTTGTTCTTGTAGTATTAAGCTATGATATTGTCTTTGAAATTTTGTAGATTGATCATTTAGGGCGTATGTTTCACGGTGGAATGGTCAAATATAATGGAAATTTGAGAACATGAAGGAAGAGATTGAGTTGTTTGAAAGGCCGCCTAGCTTTAGAGAGCTCGTATGATATCTAAGGGAGAATTTTGATAATGAAGTCACAATGAGAAAACAATTTAATCACAGGAAGATGGAGAATATTATGTGTGATGAACTTGCCAACTGAGGTTGTGAAAGGGGCAAACATGACATTTTGGAGGTGGTGGTAGATAATGGGCATAAGAAAAAAACATGTAGATGTAGACTCAAGATGGAGTGTCTGAGTTATTGAAAGGCAAGAGGTGGAGGAAGGTCAGCTAGTTGGATAGCTAACTCGAGATTCAAGCATGTTAGTCGCTAAGGAGTTTAGGAGGAGGCGTGATGGCCTTATACAAATGTCATCATTAATAATGACTTTGATGCCAGGATATTTGATTTAGAGGTACAATCACAAGGAAAACATAATGATATTTTCCCCTTGGTTCGGATGAGGAAGAAGGGCATGACGAAAAGGATACTAAGGAGGAGAAAGGGTAACGAGGATGGACATAGGATGGGGTTCATGGAAATACATGGTTTAGGAGGAGTTGATAAAAGAGCGTTGTTGTACAAGTGCACACAGTCGACTGGTCGAGGAAGTTCCTAGTGTACTTAACTACAAAGATTAGCATGACCAACAAGATCATATGTGACACTAGATTATTGGAGGAAGATGGTTTCATGACAGTACGAATGAGATATTCAAAAGGAAATGACATTTGAGACACTTGAGCAACTTAAGTTTTTTTCTTAAAGGGCTTTGTGGTTAGGCACCATAGCTAGGCCTTACACAGTTACACACTGATATAATGTCAAGTATATATATGGCACACATAACATTTGTCAACATTTCATGGTATTTTAGAATTATGTCTTTGATCATAATTTTCTTTTATAATATATATTTATAAAATCAAATGATGACTGTTCTGGAATTTCTGAAAGCACTTTTATTTGAAGACAATAACTCTATGCTAGATTGATGAATTAACCACCACAAAATTGAGCTAATGTTAGATTAATCAATTAGTTGATCAAGCAAATTAGTTTGGGTGGTGCAAAAGCTAGAAGTGACCATAAGTAATTGTTGGAAGTGATCTCGGCTAACCAAGATCAATTTGGCATACAAGTTAGGTCCATCTAACATTGTCAAACCTATTAGACTATTTACCGTGATTGGAGGCAACCCTAAGGGTTATCTAGAGTCAGCGTTGATCCCACAACGTGTATATTAATACACCAAAAGGTGATTTCGAGATTATGGCTAACTCCCTTGACACTTAAATCTACCTAACTGGTCTATTAGATGTTGGCAAGGGTTAGGAAGCATGACTCCTTGTTCTAGGAGGACATGAGGCTGATCATCATCTACATCGAGTTCTTCATTAAGATAAGAGTTATAACTCTCAGATGGTGAAAATCAGTACATATATATCAACCTACTACATCTGCAGAGGCATAAATGTATATACAGGAGGCTCTGGTTAGTGTTAAGATGAGTTTCCGCGCTAAGTTATGTTAGTGGTCATGTATATAGTAAGATTAAGATCATGTTATGCTTACATCAGTTTCAATAGTAGTATCCAAGTAGTGAATGTTGTACAGTAGAACTGATGAGATTTGGTTGAGCTCTTTATAGTCATTTGATCAATTATTAGATAGGTTATCTATGTATATATCATCTGTTCTGTTGAACCTCTTTTTTCATATTGTACAAAACTTTTTCTAGCCTGCTTAACACTTCGTATTTAATTAGTAACACGGTGTTAAACACTGATAACAGTACCACATAATTGTTGAACAGGGGCATATATATTTAGTAAGCAAACAAGAATAAAGAAGTACATAATCAAGCAAGGGAATCCTCGCTTCATGCCTTTGCATAAAGCCTATGAAATGCATAACGTAAATCTTTTCCCTGATGATATATATGATACGTGCCGCTTTTGCGCAGCTAGTATCTCAAAGTCACACACGTCTCTTTCGATTACTTATTAGTAAAATATATACCACTAGCTATATAGTATTATGATGGCCTAGCCTTATTATTCGCATGTAACAGACGCCTTTGTACGTGTATGGTAAATTGGTGACTGTTCTTATTAGTTCACTTTGGAGCAGGTGAGTCTGATCTGGCCCTGTGATCCGGTGAGCGGGCCGAGGTTGCCCATCTTCACCATGGCCGCGGCGAAGGCGCTGCTGAAGGCCGCCGAGTTGGAGGCGAAGTTCCTGACGGTGTTGTCGGCGCTGCCGCCGTTGAAGAGCTCCTGGTCGGAGTGCAGGAGCCCCTTCTGGTTCAGCAGGTTGGTGTAGTAGGCGTTGTCGAACCTGTAGGGCGTGGTGGTGTCGAGCGGCGCCAGGTTGCCGTCGCCGGAGCCCGTCGGGCGGGGGCAGTTGGCCTTGAGCGAGCTCGCGAACGCGGAGTTGATGTTGGTGTCGTTGTAGATGTGGTCCCTGAAGTTCTTGCACTGCGCCTGCCCGATGGTGTGCGCGCCGGAGAGCGTGGCCATCTCGGTCGCCGTGAAACCCTTGTTGCCGAACGCTTTGATGAGCTGGTCGAGGTTGAAGAAGGGAGGCGGCAGGTCGCTGTTCGCCAGGGACAGGCTCGCCGTCGTCGAGTCCCGCCGGCCCAGAGGAACCGTCCATGACGGCCCTCCCAACTGCATGCATGCGCGCGCGAGGAAGGGATGAGAAATCCTCATTTTATTTGCATGGTAATGGTTTGCCGGCCGCCAGCCGGGTAATTGCTTACCGCGACGACGGAGTCGCGGGCAGCGACGGCGAGGATGTCAGCGCAGGAGACGGTCAGCTTGCAGATGGCCTCCACCTGCGTCTTGATGCCGGCGATGACGTCGAAGCCCCTCAGCGACCCGGCGTTGGGCAACGCCCCCTGCTCGCCGGTGAAGCCCGTGGCGGTGTTGTCGGCCAGCAACACCGACGCGTCGCACCCCTGATGTCATGTCATCACACGCGCATTATTCAAATAGTGTAGCGATTATTGATTTGTTAGAACAGTAGAGAAAGTAGGCACAATTATTTGACAGTTCTTCCAGCTGTTTGCTAATTTGCTATTGTGATTTCAAGTCAAATTATTAGCAGAACGTCCAAGCTAGCAGATAGCGATGGCGAGGACATTGGAATTAACTGTCACATCAAGGACGGTAAAAAAATTATACTTCTGGAGCAGATAGGATACTTTTTAAACACAGTGCATACCATGCAGTTAAGCGATGGACGTCGACTAATAAACTTGCCTGGACAAAGCAGTCATGGAAGTGCAGCCTGAGCAAGGAGGCCCCCATGCGGTTCTCCTTCTGCACGGCGGCGTTCACGGCGCTCTTGATGGTGGACAGCGCGTTGGGGCACGACTTGTCGTAGAAAGTCGGCGACAGCTGCGCCGACGCTACCGCGGCCAAGCAAAGGAAGCAGAGCAGCAACGCTACTGACGCCGAACAAGACGACGACGCCATGGCGGGCAGAGAGCTCGATCCCACTACTAGCTGCTAGCTAGCAATGCGAGCCAATGCAATGTGGTAGCTAGTGCTGCTACTACAGATTGATCGAGCTCAATTGCTGAGATCATTGTGGAATGCGATGCATTGCATGCAGATATATATAGGCACATGCCGTGCTTCACTTTTTTCTTAGGAATGTCATGCTGCATTTTCTGCGAATTATTTTATTATACATGCATGTATGGAGCCAGAAACGATGGCAACAAGTCGGCACGATCGCAGAAGTGCATGCACAATGCACACACGTTTATCAATAATATATGATATGATGGGTGTGCTTGGTGGTTTAGGGATAGCTTCGACTTTGTCAGCTGAACATGTACGTCCCTCTCAGTTTCGCTATTTTGGCTTCGTCGAATTTCCGTGGTTCCTGGCTAGATATGAGCCTCGAATTTAGCGTAAGGCACCGTTCACGGGGGATTCACGACCTGGAATTATTCCTCCCAGACTTAGCTTGTATATTTATTGAATTGAGTGTCTAACAACTATGGGCAATGACACATTCGAGATGAGATAAGTTTGTTTATTCCATCATCTAAAAAAAGTGTATACTATACTCTAAAATTGTGTTGATGGCATGCAAACATTCAACAACCGCCTGATATATGTATAAATCGTCGTAATGAATTTTTAGGGCCTGTTTGGCATGGCTCCAGAGCCCAACTCTAAGCTAGAACTGTCTCTAGGTAGCCAAACATCATGATTCTGGAGCAGCTATTTTTTTAGAGCACCTCTTTCCAACTCTAGGAAACTCCATAATAGACGTAGACGAGGAGTTTGTGAGAAATTATCTGCAGTGCTATTAGTTACACACTCTAAACAAAAATAGCTCCAGAGTCAACTCCACTTGAGTTCTAGAGTAGAGCTGCTCTACCCGGAGTTGGAGGTCCAAATAGGCCCTTAAAATATCGAGCTAGCCAGTGATTCAATCTAACAAAGACTCTTCATCTTTCTTCTCCTCCCTTCCCTACTCCTACCTCTATTTTCTTTAGAAGTATACTACTCTCTCTATTTTAAATTATAAAATATTTTAGCTTAATTATCCAAATGCATAGTAAAAGTTAAAAGTCAAAATGTCCTATAATTTGAAATGAACAGAGTACTACTGATTTAAGGAAAATAGCTCGATCCAGCTTAACAAGCACTAGTACACGTGGGTATATAGCTCGATCCAGCTTAACAAGCACTAGCCAGTCCAATATCTTTCCAGCTTAACAAGCACTAGTACATGAAGATACTCAAAAAAAAAAAAAGCACTAGTACATGGATATATAGCTCGATCCATGCACGCGAGCAAGGAAAATTATTAAGTCTAATCTCCTCCACTGCATACACGTGGGTCTTAACCGCTTGTTAAGTTCTCTACACAAAGGATCCCACCAAGAAGCTGAATTGTCTTGTCTTGAAATTCGATCAGCATATAAAATTTATTTATCTCGTCTATAGTTAAAAATTGGACGATCGCGACATGCATGCGCGCAAGTAGCCGATACGCACGTTGCAACTTGCATGCATGATGTAATGTAGTTATCTGCAGTATGGAATGCTCATTTGTTTATGCTACTTTTTTGGACCAAAGGGTCCTAACCGTCAGCTCATAGTCAAAGACTGTTTGATCAATCCATGCTTTAAGTCTGAAAGTTAACTACGACATGTTTGTTTGATTGACTCATTATGGCAATGTGTAACGTGTAGAGTTCATGATCTACTGCTAATTAACTGTGTGATCCATCCTAATAAGCTGGAAGAAAAAAGAGTAGGAACTGACCCCCTTTTTTACTTGTTTTTTTTTTAACTGCGTGCTGTTCATTATTTGCGTGCTATCCTTGTCATTGTCTCAGCTCTCAAATCGCAATCAACCTTCATTATGGAGCGATGTTTGGGTCCTTCGTTCCAGTTTCCTTACAAGGCCACAGTTGACTAGTCTGAATTTGCATGAGTACAAGGTCAACAATTGTGAGCTTGGGCCTTGGTGGACGTCTTTCATTGAAACTAGGGTTTGAGCCCATATATGTGTGTTGTATGGGAGGTAGCTGAATCATCAGATCTCGATCGAACGGTGCTCGGTATATTAGGTGACGTGTCCACGCTCTGGCCGGGTCTGCTCCTGCAGATTTCTTGTTTTTAGATTTGAAAACTCCACTTGGGGCAGTCGGCGGACCAATATAGCTACTTTAGAGCAACTCCAAGAGGTTGGTCAAAATTAGATGCCAAATTACATATTTTAGCGATATAAAATATAAACCTTCTTACAAAATTATGATTATACAACATCTTCGCTCTTTTTAGTTTTCAATATTGAAATCTTGCCACGTGGAAGGACTGCATTGTTGCATGTGGAAATGAAGCGTCATGGGCAACAATTTGAGCAAATGGCGAGCATTGTAGAATGTCAGGAATAGCTTTGTCAGATATCACTATCGAGGATATCCAAAGGATCGGATTAACCATGCCCAGCCGTGAGGTTAACCTAGGCGAACTTGGGATCAAGGTTCTCAAAGCTTCTGACCCTGGAAGCATAGGCTCCGCCTCGCCCGACTCTAAGGGTGCGGGCTTTGCTTCAACTGACCTTAGAGACAGGGGTTTTGCCTCTCCCAACATCGAACTATAAGGAAGCTACGTGCGGGGTGCTCGGATCACCGGTGAACTTCACCATGGTGCTCACCGGTGACCGCAAGTCCTTGCGCGAATAGAAATTTCGACTGTGCTGCCACCCTAGCGACGAGGAGTGGACCAATCTCTTTGTGGTCAACAACAACTTCATCTGGCCCCACAGCAGTAGTGTTAGCCACGCCGGAAAGCTTTACACGGTGGGCAACCTTGAAGTGATGGACTCAATTGGCGGCGTGGTAAGACTGTCTCCAACAAGCATATCTAAATTGGAGATCTAAATATCAGGTTTGGGTCATGCACAATATTTGAGTCACCCACCTAAAAATCGTTCTCTCCAACAGAGCACACCCAACCCAAACCAGCCATGTCTCTCTCTCTCTCCCTCAAACGTCACGACCGTCTTTCCTTATCCAACTCGAACTTGACGGCCGCGCCGGCGCGCCCCGCTCCCCAGCGATGAGCCGCCTGCCCACGCCGGCGCGCCACGCTCCCCGGCGACGAGCCGCCTGCCCACGCCGCGCCGGATCCGCGCCTCACCGCCCCCGCCCACGGGTCCGCCGCCAGGCCAGATCCCGCCTCACCGCCCCCGTCTGTGGGCCCGCCGCCACGCCAGTCCTCCTGGCTCGACGTCGTCGTCTGCGGCCGCCAGCCCTTCTCCGCGCTCCGAGCGCCGAGCCTGCTCCCCTCGATGGATCTGGCCGGAGATCCGGCCACCGTCTCCTCCCCTCGCCGCTGAGCAGCACCGACGGCGTGGCCCTCTCCTCCCCTCGCTGGATCCGGCCGTTGCCTCCTCCCCTCACCGTCCTCAGCTTCGGACAGGCACGATGCGGCGAGCACGAGGCGCGGCTCCAGGCATCCCCTTCGGTGGGCCCCACTGCGTGGAGACGCAGCAATGACGGAAGAAGATGCATTTTTGGGTTGCGCGTGAGCTCCTACCCAAAATAGGTCATCGGTTTGCCTAGCTTATTGGAGGTCGTTTTTCTACCCAAATTCACTGTGAGCAACTCATTTTAGGTTTGGGTCATCCTTTGCCTATCCTGTGGGAGTTAGTCTAAGGAGCCAGTCTCTGCGCACCACGGCACCAGGGGCAAGGACATGTAAGAGGGTTCGGCAGGCCCATGTGGCAGGCGTAGCTGTGTGTAAGTAGCAGTGAGGGAGTGAGAAGGAGTATCACGAAAACCTGTAAAACCATAAATTTACTGCATAGTATTAATCATTCATCGTGTTGCTTGCATCTTCTTCCTTCCCAAGTTCCTGCAATTTTCCCTTCCATTAGCTTACATACAAGCACAAACACGCAACTGACAATGGCGCAATAACCGGCCTTATTCTAGTGATCACTGATCACTACTGTCGTACAGGTAGCCGGGTCGGTAGGCTAAGCTAGTTGACCTTGGAGCAGGCGCGCCTGATCTGGCCCTGCGTCCCGGTGAGCGGGCTGATGTTTCCCATCCTGATCATGGCCGCCGCGAAGTCCGTGCTGAACCTCGCCGGCGTGGACGCGAACGTGCGGACCAGGGCATCCGTGGCGCCGCCGTTGAAGAGCTGCTGGTCGGAGTGCAGCAGCCCGCTCCGCGACAGCAGGTTGGCGTAGTAGGCGCTGTCGAACGCGGTGGAGGTGGCGGCGTCGAGCGGCGCCAGGTTGCCGTCGCCGTTGCCGGCCGCCGCGGGGCAGTTGCCCCTGCGCTGCGCCGCGAACGTCGCGTTCACGTTGGTGTCGTTGTAGATGTGCGCCCGGAAGTTCTTGCACTGCGCCTGCCCGATCGTGTGCGCGCCTGACAGAGCCACCATGTCCGTCCTGCTCAGCCCCTTCTTGGCGAACACTGGCGGTGAGGTTGGCCAGGTCCAGCGACGGCGCTGGCAGGTCGCTGTTGGCCAGAGACAGGTTCGCCGTCGTCGAGTCCCGCCGCCCGAGACGAACCCTCCACGAAGGCCCTCCCAGCTGCACGGCAGTAGTTACCGATCGAGTTAAAGGCTAGCTGCCTGTAGCTAGTAGCTAGATGGGGATCAGTGAAATTCCGGCCGGCCGGCCAGAGTTTCTTAATTAATTACAGCGACGACGGAGTCTCGGGCGGCGACGGCGAGGATGTCAGCGCAGGAGACAACCCCGGGGCACAGGGCCTCCACCTGCGCCTTGATGTTGTCGACGACGCCGAAGCCTCGGATGGAGCCGGCGTTGGGGATAGCAGTCTGCTCGCCGGTGAAGGTGGCCGTGTCATTCAGCAGCACCGACGCATCGCAACCCTGCAGAGCAAGTAAAAAGTATTTTACTTTATTTGGACAATACACAAATGTTACATAAAGAAAACAAAATAATAAGTAGTACCAGTTATTGTTACATGATTTTTGATAAATTATACCCTCCATCTCAAAATAGATGTCGCTATGTGATACGTGCTGGTTAAGCTTTTTAACTTTGACTGAGTTTATAGAAAATAC
This sequence comes from Eremochloa ophiuroides, assembly GCA_038502445.1. Lineage (NCBI taxonomy): Eukaryota > Viridiplantae > Streptophyta > Magnoliopsida > Poales > Poaceae > Eremochloa > Eremochloa ophiuroides. Next base: position 107,981,431 of record JAHLJS010000001.1, on the reverse strand, counting down.
ATGAAACATTTATATCTTCAAAAAAATATATTATGAAGGTATATTCAAAGATCTATCTAATGATACTAATTATTTAGTATAAATATTAATGTTACTGTACATATATTTGGTCAAAAGTAAAAAGTCTTTTGACTTCTCGGGAGCACGTATTAAAGATCCAGCTAGCTCATGGAAATTGTGTGCTAACCAAATTAAAACATATTGATTAAAGGAGTAAATATTTGTTAAGTTTGATATACACGAATATCAAAGGGTAAAATAAGCCTTGGGCATATGTTTCCAAGTGCGAAAAGTGTTCACTGTGTTCTGGCGACTAACGTATAGTACGGCTACAAGTCGTATATAATATAATCTGACAACAGTGGTATGCTGTGAGAACAGAATTAAAAAGTGAGGTAGCTGAAGACGACGATGCGATGGCAAACTGTAATTTTTAACCAATGGTCACATCAAGATTGTTGCTAGGTTAATTGTTATGATTAATAAACACTACATCATCTTAACGGCCTGATGGATGGACGATAAGATGTGCAGTCAAATTAAGTAGTAGGAGAGGAGACTTAAAGGGACTTGCTTGGACAAAGCAGTCATGGAAGTGGAGCCTGAGAAGGGAGGCCCCCATGCGAGGCTCCTGTGCAACCGCGGCCGTCACGGCGGACTTGATGGTGGCCAGAGCTCTGGGACACGACCTGGAGTAGAATGTCGGCGACAGTTGCGCCGACGCCATCGCCGCTAGGCACAACAGCACCATCACTGACAAGGAAGAAGCAGCAGACATGGCACCTCTCAATGCAGCTACACACTGTTTTTTCAGGATTCAATGCAGCTACACACTGTTCACTATACTGCTGCTGTTCTTTTCAGGTTTAAGTGTTTCTTGACTTGATAACTAGCCTGCATAACAGGCAGTGTGCATATTTGTGTTTATATAGCTAGTAGTGTTCATGCATGTTTGGTTATTTTTGCTCCCGTGACAATCTGTTGGTAACATGACATATGCTGTGTGTTTGCTAGTGTGCATGTTTGTGGGCCATATGTGTGTATATATATATATAATGGTTTGCCATGCATTGTGAAGATATATATGGTTCTGAGTCCAAATCGATGAATAATGAAGGCGAATGAATCAAGTGTTGCTGGCCAGGGATGATATATATGTTAGACATCACGATCCTTGTCACTAAACTTTACACATATTTTTGAACATTATTAGCTGGTCATGTGTCCTGTCAGAGATAAGCTTTATACTGTATTATATAGAAACGAACATACCTACCAGATTCTGGCTCTTTCTTTCTAGCACAAACCAGAATTTGGCTTTACTGCTGGTCGTTTTATGTTCCATCACGGAAAGAGATACAAGAGCATTACCATTCATTTCTCATGTTCAAATGCACAGAAGCATTTAAACATTTCCCAGCACTGAAAGCTTATATATTGTATTTTCGCTCATAGGGCCAGTGGTAATAATAATGATGAACAAGAACCTATCCAGCCGCTACAGAGAAAAACACAACTTGAAATTCAGGGAAAAAAGATTTACAACTTTTAACAATTCACATATATCATTAAGAAGGATATGGAGACCTGAAGCCTGAGGGTAAAAGAAACATATCAGTTTCCGAACTGAACTGAACACACATGTGTGGTTGCTAGACTGCAATATATGCAACCGTATAATATGCTACTTTGTTTTCTTTTTCTTTGTCTAATAGAAATCGCGGCAAAACTTTTGCCGTCTCTTCTAAAAAAAATAATATGCATCCAAAAGAAAATATCAGTTCCTCCGGACTCCACTGAACACTAAACACATGATGTGGTTAGCCTGCAATGCAACCATGCCAGTTGCCAGCCATAATGCGGAATTATCTATCGTTGAAACCCTGTGATGAGAAACGTCGTCGTTAACTGACCCGAGTGATTGCGATACGCAAGTGGCTGACGAGACCAATATTATGTTAATCTGCCTGACCACGACGTATTATCTGCAGACTTGTGCTTATCATGTTCTTGTGTGTAATGACTACTTACTCTCAAATTAAAGCGTGCTGCAGGTTACTAGTATCTGACAGTTAGACAGTTACCGACAGTCAAGAAGACTGGTTGATAAAGCGACGCGATATGCTGAACTTTGACAGTTACAACCATCACTGCTGAAGTGGACCAAGTACGTTACGTTCCAGAAAATCAATCAATATTATATTATATAGTCGCATCGAAACATTCCGAAATAGACGTCGTTTTATTTCTAGAACTCTGAGATGCATCATGCATGGTGACGAAAATGAAATCTTGTGGCTTTAATGGATTTTTGTTACCACGCAGGAAATGGCGACACATTCCGGCACACACGACGTTCTGTAGAGTTGCTGCTGCGGCACGCAGCTGCGCGCGTTTCGCTGTCACTTGTCAACGGCAGTCAGAAACAGTACAAACATCTCAAGAAAAATTTGCACAAGATGCCAAATTGCCAGCTTAGTAGAGTACTCCCTTCATCGCATAAAGACTGTAGTTTTAGATTTTTCAGATATCACGTTTGACTATTCGTCTTATTTAAAATTTTGTATCAATATCATTTATTTTATTATAATTTGGTTTATCATTAGATATACTTTAATAATTATTAATTAATTTTGTATTTTGTATAAATTTTTTGAATAAGACGGACGGTGAAACACAGTTTCTAAAAAGTCTAAAAGGACATTCTTTTAGACATGGAAGGAGTAAATAAGGTACTTTATTCCTCTCTACTCTAATCGTGCATTATGCATGACAGAGCAGCTAGCCTGACTCCATAAGAGCAGGTATAATAAGCCATATCAGTTTACCTTATAGCCAAGACAACTCAGTAAATTCCTACATAGAAGAGAGAGAAAAGAGGAGAGAGAAATAACTTGACGTCACAGTTTGCGCCCGGCGCTAGCACGTTTCCCTATGCTTTGTGGGAGCCGCCAGCGACAGAGCCAGCGGGGATTACCCCTACCGTTCGTGAAGCTATATATTTCCTGCGAAATTTCTATAAAATTTGCAGTAGTTGTAAAGGGTAGAAGGGGCTAAAAAACGCACTCTGCAGGTATTTTTGAAGGGTAGGAGGGCTGAAAACAAGTTGAAGAAGATAATATTCGCGAATGAGGAAATTATTTTCTTAGCCCTGAAAAAAGTTCGGCTTAGTTTCTTGGCCTTGTTTTTATGGAACTTTATTATTTGGCCTTAAAACAAAATTATTTAGTTTTTTTTCTTCCGTCCAGACCAAAATACTCTGAAAAATCATAACTCTTCGATACGACATCGGATGAAGATGATTTTTTTATGAAAATTGTAGATCTCGACGAGATCTACAACTTTATACTTTGAATTTTTTATTTGAATAAGTTCAAATACTAAAAAATAATATAATGGATAGAAGTGCCAAGACACTAAATAAATTTTGTTTTAGGGTCTAATAACAAAATTCGATGAAAACAAGAAAAAAATAAGCTGAACTTTTTACGAGGCCAAGAAAAAAATTCCTCTTCGCGATTTATGCTAAACTTAGGCTCAAATTAATGTAATTTAGTCTAATTTTGTGTTTAGTTCAATCCCTCCTAAATTTTTTCCTGCCTTCGTCCCTTGGGGGCCGCCACTAGTTGAGCCTGGTGTGTGTCAGACCAGCAGCTGCATGCGTTCATGTTAGAAGAGAGAGATGGATAGGACTTAGGAGGTGCTGGTGGGACATATGTGCTATTAGGAAATATATTTGAAGAGACATATTATTATATAAGTAGTCTTTTAAGCTTGGCTGTAGATGACATGGGACATATTGTTGTACAAGTAGTCTCTTAAACTTGACTGTAAATGACATGGCTTGGCTTAAAGCCAAGTTTATTGGCCTTGCTCTAAGGAATAATTCATCAATCGTGATGCCCTTCTTTTTCCCATCAGAACATCAGAACAGCTGGCAGGCTCACATTCTCAATCGTCAGTTTGCATGCATTGCAAAAATGCAGACCGATGAATATTTAGATCCGTTTAAAACTTCAAAGGTGATGTGTCAATTTGGCACCAAACATGAATGCGATGTGTCTACTAGACACAGCACACACGTCGCTTTCGATCGGTCTCCTTTTGCAGCAGGGTGCAAGAACTTCTTCTACGCGAGGAGAGGAGACAACAAAGATAAGATGTGCGTGACGCACAAGGTCAAAAACTGTCAAGGAAACGACGATCTCAATGTCCTCTGGATCGGCTACTTGCAGCTGACTAGTGGTGCCGCGCCGGCCGCCGGTGACGTTGCGCATAGGTACAAAGAGTGTTCGGTCGTGTGCTTGGCACAACCAGTGGATGCTAGCGTGTGCAACTTGCATTGATGGATTAGAGTCAGAATCTCCAGCATGTTTTGGGTCCGGACAAACTGTTGATAATGGGCCGGCATTATATTACCCGTTTTGTAAAATATCTATACCTAATATGAAACACGTTGGCATAACCATAAGTTACGTCTGTATATGTTTCCAAGCCCAGGCCGATCCCTATAGATAGGAGCTATCCCTAATTATCTATTGGCTTTTGCTATTTATCTGTTGATATATTTTTCTTGTACTAGATTTTTATACGTTAAGTTTTGCTTTAAGATTTTGTGCTACGAATGTCTACTGGATCCATATGCATACAAAAACTGACATATTTGATCACATAAAACATGTCAACACATAAAAAGATACTATCATATCTATTTGAAATCCAAACAGATATACAATAGTGGATCCAAAAATTTTTTTTGTAGGGTGTTAGTTTAAAAATACTTATTTTTCAAACAAAATACAAAATATGAGTTTTAAATAAATAGTACAGTAAGCATAATAAGAATCTCAATGTAATTGAAGGATAAAAATAAAAAGTTTGTTTTATTTATTTATTTATTATTTAAAATAGGATAAAAAATGAATATTTAGGATATGAAAGATCTTTTTTAGATTTGTTTGCATGCATTAGTAGATATGTTTGCATGCATGCATGTATTTTTTTGGCAATAGTGAATACACGTAAGGGTGGAATTGCATGCACACATTTTTTTTTTTGGCAATACCGTGATGAACATTAAAGGGGGAATTGCATGCACGTGCAACATTTTAGACGGTGTTCATGATCCTTGGTCCTGACGTCCCGACTTCGGGGGTGCTCGCGCAGCGGTGGCACGGATCAAGGCAACATCGGGCCCGTCGGTGGCGAGGGCGGCGGCGGATTGCGACGTTGGGGCCGACGGCGGACATCGCGGATAGAATGATCGCGGTTGTTTCTTTCTTTTTTTTACGTAATACCTGCATGCATGAGGTGATTACGGTGGTTTCTTTTTTTAATGAGGAACACATGCGAGATGATCGCAGTCGCCAGCAGCAAACACCAATATTGAAGGCAGTGGGATTTGACTATTTATCTATCTCTTAATTCGAAATGGGAGCAGAGCAGCTTTCTTCAGAAAACTCTATCTATTCTGGTGTGGATGGCAAACAGGTCTATATTTCTTAGGCTTACAAATTTGATCATGATCAATTGCTTTGTGGATATTAGTGAACAAGGAAAAATATTATCATGACGGATAAATATATTAACCTTGAAACAACAGCGATACAAAAAAGTTTATTTCCAATCATAAATAAATCTTCTTTTGTTTTGTAGGAAATGAAAGCTAGCAAGGTTCCTATCAGATTCAAAGCCGTAAGTGAAGTTGTTAATTCTTGCTTTTGCTAAATCTCCACATTTCTCTTGGCTAGCTCGTTCCGAAGATACGAATCAAAAGGCTAGGCAAACGGAAGATAAAAATCAGTTGCTAAATGAATCCTAATTTGTTGAACGTTATTTCTGAGACTTCCTTGAATACCCAAAGTTTCCTATTTAAAGCAAGTTTTCAAAAAACTGCTCAAGAACTTCAACCTCTACGTCCCCCAACAGAATGCACCTCCAATTTGAGCAATTGTTGGGTTTGATATACTCTTATCTTCGACAAATGGCCCCGCTTTCGATGCAGGTCCAAACATATGGTTGGAGAGGCCACGTAGTAGCTAGAGGGAGTAAAAACTATAGATATATAGATTAGAAAAATGCACAGAGCGAGCACTTAAGTTTTTTTTTCCAAATTGCAAAGTATATAAACAGAGGCTCACAACGTATGCATACTCACTCATATGAATACACGTACGCAAACCCTATCTCTATGAGCATCTCCGGAAGACAGCACCGGCAGATCTCGAAATTGACTGAAGTCACCATAGGCACCTCACTATCGACGGAGACGTCGTCTACCACTGAAAGCACAACGCCGTTAAATCCTGAAATAAATTCAGAAAAGGTGCGACAATCAGGATTTGAACTCTAGTGGGTGGACAGTCAGAGATCTGCATGTATATGTATTGAAAACCTCTAATGTTTTGGCTCATGATATTGTAGCCGCGGTTTAAAAGTTGAACTAATCAGTTGTGGGCACACGTCGGTTTCGATCAGTTTCACACATGCCGATCGGTCGGTTGGGTAGTTGGGCCGGGCTCTCGCTCTCGCTAGCATCTCGGCGACCGGGCTCTCTGTTCGGCCGGCGACGCATCTAAGAGAGAAATACAGCAGGCCCATTGCTATGGGCTTTTATTTAGCATTGGAAATCCTCCTCCTCCGTGACTATTGTTTAAAAGCAGCCCATCTGGAAGAGCTAGCCCATAACACGTAGGAAAAGCCGCTGTCGTAAACTAGGCCGTCCTGAATTGTTGTGGTCCGGCGCTGCCCCCTCTCGTCTCGTCCAAGTCCAATGGCAAGAAAGAGCACATGCGGAGGGGAGCGCATCCTGAATTCCTGGTGCAACCGTGCAAGTGCAACTGCTGTCCGCCGCATGCAAATTGCAAATGCAGTCAAGCAGCAATGGCCTATTAGGCAATATAATATTAGCGCATGCATTTGCATGCAGAACAGAACAGAACTCCGTGGATGGACCAGCACCATGATATCTCATTGCTTGTTTCATGCATCGGCAGCACTTCTACCGAAAATCTGGACCTACAACTCGACCCTATCGATGGACTTGATCCTCTGTCTGATAAGTGATACATGCACATCATCAGTACGTAGTGCCTCTGCACCGTACCATTACCAACAAGAGATGTACTGCTACTGCAGCCGCTGCTGGTACGTACTACTCATCTCGTCAGTGACGAATATAGAATTGGATTGAAGGGGGGCTGATTCTTCTTCTTCCTCCTCTCTCTATTTTCTTCTTTTCCCAACCTCTTCTTCTCCATCACCCGCTTTATATTTTCATAGAAGCTGCAGCTGTAGGGGGGCTGGAGGCCCCCCCCCCCCCTACCCTAGATCCACCCCTGCATCTCGTGATCGTAAGGATCGCTGTATGTACATACACATGTCTATACGTGCATATGGCTAGGCTAGCAAGAGAGTAAGTAGTGTTGACCACACTGGGCACCGGCAGGAGCAGCCATTATAACGGCAGGCGGCATGCAACGAATAATATAATATAATAACATCTCTCAACGAGGGAAGAATCCCTGGCCTCCCGGTGCTCGATACACTGTAGCTTACGCCAGTTACAGTAACTTCTTTTTTTTTTTGCTCTCTAATCGCAAAAAAATTTTAAGTCGTTTTTTTATTGCTCTCCAATCGCCAAAAAAGATTTTAGTCGCACAAAAAAATATTCCCGTTCAAAGCCGAAGCCATTTTTTCTCTCCAATCGCAAAAAAAAAAAAAATTCCAGTCGCTCTTTTTGGTTTTTCTCTCCAATCGCCAAAAAAATGATTTTAGTCACACAAAAAAAATTCCCCCTTTGAACCCGGCGCTCCAACCGGAAAAAAATTCAGTCACTTTTTTTTTTGTTTTTGCTCTCCAATCACCAGAAAAGATTTCAGTCGCACAAAAAAAAATTCCGTGTTAAAGCCGGCGCAGCGGCAGCGTGCCCATTTGGGCTAGTACGATAACTCTACATGCATTTTTTTCCCCCACTAGGCACTAGCTAGCTGGCCCCGCATGCTCCCTCCCTGCGTCCCTTGCTCTCCGGATGGCAGCCACAGCCAGGCTCTCAGCTATAGGTGGCCAAACAGGCCACCCAGCACGACACGGCCAGGAGCACGGCACGGCCCGGCTAGGCACGGCGGCGCAATCGTACCATGCCGTATAGTGCCGTCGTGCCGGCATCCTGGCCCAGGCATGGACACAACGGGAGCCGGGCCGGTCCGTTCCTGGGCCGTGCTTTCCCGTGTCATGTTCGGGCCGGCCCATAGTGCCTGGGCCAAATGGCCAAGTATACTCTTGGCTTCGTCTATCCTTCGGGATACACTAGGACCGTGTTTGTTTGCCTCGACGCTGCCAGCTAGGTCTAACTAGTGCAAGATATTTTGTTTGGTTTTTCTTCTTAACAGGATCAGGCGGGTACAGTATTATGTTTGTTTACCTGCATTGCGCTGAAAGGTCCGCATGTTAGCCACCATCACCCACCACCTAAGGCTGTGCGCACCGCTAAATGGATCGCAATGGCACATTTAGCGGTGGGAAGCCTGCACCGCGCACCTCCATCCCGCCCTCCATCGTAGCGTTCACTATAGGGCACCGGTATGCCCAGAGGTGAGGGGAGAGGAACGGCATCCTCTGTAGCGGGCCCCACGCCGCCGGTCGTCATCCTCATCAAGCCAGGCGGGAGCTCGGCGCGGGCCACTCCATGGCCGGCGGGACCACCACGCGGGAAGAAGAAGGAGGGAAGAAAGGGAGCTGCCCAGGAGGATTCCGCGGTGCCGG